>CM062816.1:1156621493-1157821493 GCA_031772625.1 Pinus tabuliformis
AACCGGTTCACCTACTGTTCAAAAGCTTCAGTAGCCATGGAGACACCAATAGCCTGAATGTCCAGCCTCTGAATGCCCCTCATAGGGAAATAGCATGGAAAGCCCTGGGAGATGTGGATTATCAGATGTTAGATTGGTTTCCAATGGGTTCCAAGTTCAATATTCACATGCTCAATGATCTAAAAGCCCAACACTTGGGTGGAGCTGATATTTTAGGGATTTGGGACTCAAATTTGCCCATTTACAACCTCCCTCAAGTAAATGCCCTCCCAGATTTGATCCATAAATGTCAGGAATGCTATGATCCTTGCCAGAGAGCTGTTCTCAGTCCTACAGGCTCAGTTTTGTTCTTTATCACCCCAGAAACCATCAATGAGATGCTACATGTCCACTCTGCAAGGCCATTGACCCCTCTTTCCATGTTGGATTTAATAAAGAAGGGGAGGAATCTGTCAAGTGCCCAGATTACCAAAATTAACCAATTATTTGTGCAGCCAAGCTCTGAAACTATAAGGACTCCTCCTATTGGATATCACTACCTGAATGACTGGGCAGAATTCTAGTGGATTTGATCAGCTATGTCCTGGGCTTTAAAGGAATTGAGGATGTTGATGAGACTATAATGGCAATGTTGTCCATATTTCTCCTGGAAAGCCTCCAGCTGTACACTATGACTATGCCACTTATATTGCAGAGAAGATCCATGAACAGCTAATGAATCTACCAAGGAAAGGGTGTTCAGATACACCTCATACATCTACCACCTGTTCTTGTTTTATCAGCCAGACAGTTTCTCCATTCCCCTCAAGAAACTTAATGTCCAGGGAAATCCAAGGTCAGTTGTGTTTTGGACTCCAGTCTTCATCATGTTTTCTCAATCGCCATACACATACTGTGAATTTATAGACATGTTCATTCACCCAGCTATGACATTGTTGTATGGTGTCCCTCCTCCAAGGTTAACCGATGACATGCAGAGAATTCTCCATCTCTCCAAATCCTACAACATTGGTGATTGGTATTTTTACCAACATCACACAGTAATCAGAGTATATGGCTGTGAGTTGGACCCTTTTAGGCTTCCAAGTATGTCCCATGAGACTTTTTGCCTTAGAATATTTAGGCAGTTTGGATATGCTGACTACTTCCATTTCCAAAGCAAAAACAAGAAGGTACAACTGAAGGTAAGGAGCCAGCTAGGCCCCTTTTTGTACAACAAAAGAGAGGAGGGATGGAAGGAGGCAGATATGATCCTAGCAAGCCTCAAATTGCAAACCAGTTTCAAATGGTCACCTTATGACCGTAATCATTTTATTTCCCTCAGGAGGATAAAACACAAATTGGGTAACTATTCACATATTAGGCTGCCTCATATTGAAAAATATGCAAATTCTTTAGGCTGGAAAGAGGGCACTCTAGAAGAGCCAATCTCTAGAGAGCAGATACTAGAGAGAGAGGCTAGGAATATGCAAAAAGAGGCTGACTTGGAAACTTGTGGACAGGTTTCCTTATCATATCAAAGGCAACTTGGAGCAGCTGCCTCTTCTTCAACAACACATCAGCAAGCTGCCATGGACACTCAACAAACAAGCAGCAAAGGCAAAGGAAAGCAGGTGGAACAAGAGCACCACCTCCCATAACTGAACGACAAGCAGAGAAAAAGATGGAGCAACAAGAAGAAGTGCTCAGCAGCAGGGAGAGCAACAGCAACAACAGGAATCACAGCAAAGCGATAGGGCAGCATGACAGAGAGCAGCCCACACAGCAAGAAGGGGCAGTTGAGGCCCCAATTCTCACTGAGCAGCAGGCTCAAAACATAGTACCTCCTAGGCAAGAGGCTGTTAATGAAACCTCAGTCCTCCAAAACTCCTCAAAAGGAGGATGTAAGCAGGAAAAGGGATAGAGAGACTCCCTTGACTACATCAAGAAGTCATGGTGAGAAGAGGCACAGGATGAATCCCCTTTCAGAGGAAGAGATGCCTATAGGGCAATCTTTGGGTATGGGCCCGCCCAGTTTGGAGGCATCTGCAAGTTCCTTCCAACAGGAACAAGAGAGGACAGTGGGAGGAGAAGTCAGCTCCTCTAGCCAGCAGAGAGAGAGGGTGAACTGAGCATTAAACAGCAGTTCATTGAAATAAAGAAAAGAATGAGCCCATAAAGATACAACTGTATAACCATTTGTTGAAAATGGCTCCCACCAACCAGCAGCGACTAATGTCTGCATATGATGTCCAGGAGGGCAAGATGATCATGAGTCACCTCATACCAACTACATTGCAGCCACAGTCCCCTTCAGATTACTTAAGGACCAATCTTGAGGTCCTGGCCAAGGACATCCACCCGATGGATAAAATTGAGTTGCATAAACAAACAGGTGAGATGGTCTATGCTTCCTTGGCAGACAAGACATTGGATAACTACAGGCTAGAAAATAGCCTTAATAATACAGCTGCCCAACTTGAGTTGGAAAGGGCATCCTCACAAGCAAAGGACAAAGAATAAGGTCCTTAGAAGATATAATTATTGAGATTGGACATGATCCCAAAGATATCAAGGGCATACAAGAAATATTAAAATTGAGGGATGCAGATATGGCAGCTTTGAGGAGAAAGATCAAACTCCCAGCCACAATTCACCCTCAAACAAATGAAGTAGCTCAACAAAGGCATGATCAAGATGCCACACTTTGCTGGTGTCTCTCTACAAGCAGCTTATCCAGACACAAGAAAAGCTGGGAGAATCAGAGGCTGCACAGGCAGCGTTACAAGCAACTCTGAAACAAAGAGAAGAAGGTCAGACCTCCCAGCCTCTCCTCAAATCATTAACCTTGAGGAAGCAGCTCCAAACTACTATTCCTCTCCTCAACAGACTGAAAAAGCAGCACCATCTACTTCAGCACCACCAACAACAGAGCAGGCCCCTAGCTTGGATATGAAAAAGCTAAGGAATGAGATTCAGGCCCTGGAAGCTCAAATGACAGAACTGAATGAGAAGGGAGAAATTGGCCAAAGTAAATGATAGATATGACAAGTCCAAGCAGTCTGTGGCAGAAAAGGGCAGGGAGATAAAAGCCCTCAAAGACAGGATCAAAGAGCTAGAGAATGAGCTCAAATTAGATAAGGTTGTGGCTGAGCTTAAAATAGTGCTGTGGGCTAATATTGGCCAATCTATTAATGACCAATGGCAGTATATTGAAACAATCCATGAGCAGTTAGAGCTCATTCCAAAAGCACAGACTGAAATTCAGAGATCAAGAGCTGCTCTAAGCAATATGCCTGAAGTGGCCACCAGGATGATTAATGTGCTTAACAATAGAACAAGTACTCAGTTAGCTGCCATGGGAATTTCAAACAGAACTGAGCACATTCAGTTAATCAAGAGGGTTCTTACACTGAGAAACTTGGTGCAGACATTAGAGAGAAGAACCAGGACATGCAGACTGAGGTAAACAGGTTTATGGAGAAGTTTCAGGTATTAGAAAACAGAGGGCTCCCTAGCTTACTGAACAGCGCAGGGAGACTGTTCACTCATGAGCAGTATGCCAAAGGGTTAATGCATTTGCCACAAGTCAGATCAATGAGAAGCCCAGCACCTCAGAGGAAACAGGGCCAGCCACAGGACAGACTCTCTACAACAGAGTAGAAAGTTTATTTTTTATAATGAATGAAATTAAACACCTGTTTGAAGTGCCTCCCAATTTTTATAAATATACAGAGGCAGAGGAGACTATGGATGCAATTCTCAGGCATCAACTACCTACACTAGAATGGTGGACTAAGGCATACAGATGATTTTATAAACAGGAAGCCATTCAATAAATTTTGTCCATGGAAAATGCAAATTGTCATACACAGGACAGTTTAAAAGAATAACATGCATTAAAGATTAAAGCTGAGCCAACTCAGTAGAATTTAAGGCCAACAAAGCAAGATGAGAAGCTACAGGTGTCCAGGCCGAAAGCTACAGCAGAGCAGCTCCAAAAGCGCATTTCTCAGCATTAATGCAGATCACTACAACCGACTCGTTGGCCTCCAAAAGCCAAATATCTTCTGACAGATAGAAAGATGCATTTATGTTGTATTAAAGGTGCAATAACTTCTTATCTGCTGATCTGAACAAAGTTGTTGAAATATTTATTTCTCAGATGACTCAACGCCTGAGATATTTTGTAATACTGTTTGTATATATTTGCCCCTCGCACAAGCTTGCAGGGGTTGTTGTTGATTTCTCTTGAAGAAGTTCTTATGCTGTAATCCTTTCAGAGTTTAATAAAGAAAGTGATGGAATTTCTCGGAGTTCTGAAGTGTTGAATGCGTTCTGGTGTCTGTTAAAAACTGCAGGATTCCTGTGTACCTCACAATACAATAAGTTTTTCTGTAACTCTCTTTGTTATGTGTTTCAATCTGTTACAATCCATATATGTTTCTAATTTCTAAGTATTTAGCAACAAAGAAAAAGAATAACCTTCAGGATTTATTCATGCAATACCCTGAGTTCAATCTATGTTGTTAATGAATGTTTTTCTTCAGCTATAATCTTGATAAGTGTAATTCTTAATTGCTGCACTTTCAGAATATATCTTTCACAGTGACCTTTGTTTCAGGAATTCAAGTTTTCTCCTGAGCAACATGTTTCACTTTCACATCACCGGCTTAATGGAGAATTCTTAATTGCTTTCTGTTAGCTGACCATACATCACCACTTAAGTTTAAATTTTGTTTGTTGAGATACCCAATAGGCCCTGCAGTCTGAACATCATCACTCCAGCATTTCAAAACAGTTCACAGCTCTAGACTCCATTGCCCAATGATACACTACTCTCTGAACACTACATCTTAAAGCACTGAAAGAAGTCCTTCAACCAAAACATAAACTAAAAACCTGAGCATAATAGCTAGCCTAAAACACTATCAGAACATAGACAAATTATAAAGAGAGAGCCCTCTCTGATTACAGTTTGGCTAGAAACTGTAATCCAAAGATTGGTTAGTGGTTACCCCGGCCGTATTCCCTTGGGAGTCATAGGGAACAACCTGGGTGTTAACATAATTGGCGACTCCGCTGGGGACTTCCTCAAGATTTTCTAATTTCTGTTTATCTCTTGAAAGCTGCTCATTCCCTTTGCTGCTAGCTTTGGAAAATATACAGTAAGTTCAAAATCTTGTTTAGCCTCCGTAGACATAAAAATATCCTGCAAAATACCAAAGTTTAGAAACTGGCTCCTAAAAGGAAAACCAGACATACTAGGTCAAATCCTGACCCAGAACCACCAGTTGTTTTGAAAATCCTAATATAATCCCTAGGATCATCAGGAAGCAGCAGGGACAGCAAACTCTTGCTGACTCAACTCCTGAAACAGGTTATCCAAACCTTGTTCCAACCCAATCAAGGTTCTGTTTCGATCTACCCTTGATTCCCCCAGTTCCCCTTCTACATCTCACAGCCCTCCTTTCACACCCACATCCACTGCACATACTCCCTTAACCAACATTCTAGTTTCTACCCCTCCCATTAACCCTGCTATACCAGTCACCCCGGTCCCATTCATCCCTGTCAACCCCTTAAACCCTGTGAATATGGCTAACCGGTATGCACCCTTGCAAATACCAGCTAATGCTGCAGCTCTACCCCAAGATTACCAAACCAAAATCTCATATTTTGACTCCAATGGCCCTTTGACAGCTGTTCAGCATGCCAAAAGGATGCAAGACCATTTTGAGACCTATGAAATAGATGATGACAGTGTGAGAATGAGGATGTTTGTTCAAAGCCTAACTGGGGATGTAAGAACTTGGTTTAGATCCCTGAATGCAAATTCCATCACAACTCCTGATGAGCTTTATCAAGCCTTTACTAGCAGATGGGAGAAGAAGAAGGATCCTCTGCACATACTTGGGGAATATGACACTATCAAAAGAGGTCCCCAAGAGACTGTTTTGGAGTATTGTGCAAGATTTAACAATGTATATAACGCAATCCCACAAAATTTAAGACCCCCTCCTGATTTAGCTTTGTACAAATTCCCTGATGGTTTTGACCCTGACATGGCCTATCAGTTAAAGGAAAGAGACCCTCAAACCCTTGCAGAGGCCCAAAGGGTTGCTGTCACAGTGGAAGCTAACCTGATTGCCAAAAGAAATAGAGCAAGGTTGGAAAAGAGGACTGTTTTCAAAGAGGAACCCTCTGCTTTTGATCAAAAGCTGGATGCAATACTCAATGGAATGAAAAGATTGGGTGATAGAGTGGAATCGGTTGAGAGAAAATCATCATGGGAAGCACCACAAAACAACCCTCCTAGGAATCCAAATTTTAGGAGAACTCAAAACCCAGGCATTGGCAAGCCCAGTGCTGACCAAGACATAAGACCCCCTTTCCAAGAAAATTATGCAGAGACTTCCACATCAACTGAACCCAATGAAGATTCTCAAATTAATTTAATGGGTCTAGATGGTGAAAGTCAAGTTTTCTTAACACAAGAAGATCATGAGGATGATGAAATCAAACTGTTCCAAACTAAATCAGGTGAATCCTTTGACTTTAAACAAGGCTATGACACTGCTGTTTATGAAGTCCATAAACAATACAAGCTAAGGAGCAGAACTGTGAATGTAAATCAGCCTGAAAAGATAAAGGATAATCAGCAGCCTAAAGGAGCCATAGTCACAGAGCCTAATGACAAAACAAATTCACCTGCAGAAGAAGTAATTATTGAAGAGATTACTGAACCATTGTCCTCAAAACAGCAGCCTATGGCTACTTCATCCTCTCACCCTAATTTAAATACTACTCCTCAAGAGATGAGTAAAAAAGACAAGTCCCAAAATCAAGATAAGAACCAAGAAGAAGATTTAGTGAACAAGGAAAGGACTGTTATCCATAACCCTAAGACCCAATCTGAAAAACCCTTTGATCTAGAAACTGAAATTGGCAAACTAAAGATAGCAATTCCTCTCTCAGAACTAGCCAAGCATGACATCTATAAACAACAGATCAAGAACTCCCTTCAACTCACTAGCAACAAAGATGATGTTAATGTGTTGGATGATACCCCAGAATTACTGTTTGGCCCAGAAGTGGATGGAAAAACAGTAGTCACAGGGGTATTACCCTTTTATGTCAGCTTACATATTCATGATAAAATATTACATAATGCAATGTTTGACTCAGGTGCCTCTCACAATCTCATGCCAAAAGCAGTCATGGAGAGATTGAATCTAGATATAACAAGACCATACAAGGACCTGTTTTCCTTTGACTCCAGCCAAGTCAAGTGTTTAGGTCTCATAAAAGATTTATGTGTGTCTTTGGTTCAATACCCAAACAAAACAATTCTAATGGATGTTGTAGTTGCTGATATCCCACCTAAGTATGGGATGTTGTTATCAAGATCATGGGGAGCTAAACTCCAAGGTTCCCTACAATTAGACATGTCATATGCCACCATCTCTGTTTTTGGGCAACCAAAAAGACTATACAGAGAAACACTCATGAAATACATGGTCAGCAGTGAAGAAAAGCCTCAAAACTTTCCCATATATGCTGTCCATTCAGACATAGACTCATACATTCTCTTCAATGACAGCACAACTCTCTCAAAAAATGATGTTGAAACCAAAATACTCATACAGGAGGAAGACTCTAATGAAAGAATTACCACCCATAAAACAACAGTCAATCAATTGCTAGACACTGCTGCTACCCTAGTTGTCAAGCATATTCAATCAAATGATGAGACTGTCCTAGAAGACAAGCCAGATGAAAAACCAAAACTTCAACTTACATTGCCAGCCCATGAACAGATCATTAAATCTCCTTCACAACAAGATATTCTATGGTTCCTTGAATTTGATGGCTCAGTCAACAAATTAGGGGCAGGAGCTGGAGTTTGGGTACACAATAAAGAAAACAGTCATGCAGAAGGCAGAGCCTATAGATTAAACTTCAGATGTACAAATAACATGGCAGAATATGAAGCTCTTTTACTAGGCCTCAAGTTAGTAAAGTTCTTACAAGCTGCCAGGGTCTCAATCATGGGTGATTCAGATTTAGTTATCCAACAAGTGAAGGGAAATTTTGTCACCAATGACAAAAGACTAAGGTCTTATAGGTCTGTTGTTGCTGAAGTACTAAACTTTTTCTCTGAATTCCAAATCACTAAAATTCCTAGAACCCACAATCTGCATGCTCATAGTTTGGCCACATTTGCTAGTACTTGCAAATTACCATTGGAACCTAACAATTGTTTCACAGCTGAGATAAAACATAGACCCTCCATTCCAAACAATGTTAAAGATTGGCAAGTATTTGAGGATGATATGCAAATAAACAATTTTTTAACGCTGCAACAAGATTTTGCTGGACTAAATATTGACACTGACAGAGCAAGTCAATCACAAATACTTGACAAAGCAAGTCAATCACAAATACTTGACAAAGCAAGTCAATCACAAATACTTGACAAAGCAAGTCAATCACAAATACTTGACAAAGCAAGTCAATCACAAATACTTGAAAGAGCAAGTCAATCACAAATACAGTTTGAACAGATCAACCACCCAATATCACCTAGGACAGCAAAACAAATGCTAAATCCAACTATTTTCAACAAGGAAAACATTCAGCAAATTCAACCAATCAGTTGTGAAGAAGTGGCCAATGCTGAAACTGAAATCATAGAGCTGAAAGACAATTTTCTGCCAACAGGCCTAACTCCACTAGAGGACATCTTTGATTCAAATGATATTCCCAGAAAACCAAAAATGCAGCCCTTAAATGCAGCCATTGAAGAATGCAACATTGGTACCATTGACAAACCCAAAATAATAAAATTGTCTGCATCTCTACCTCCTGATCAAAAGCCTAAATACATTGACCTCTTTAAAGAGTTCCAGGATGTTTTTGCATGGAGTTATGAGGACCTAAAGTCCTATGATACCTCTGTTATCCAGCATACTATCCCTCTCAAGCCTGATCAAAAACCCTTTAAACAAAAATTGAGGAGAATCAATCCTATGCTTCTCCCAGCAATGGAACAAGAGGTACAGAAAATGTTCAAGGCAGGCATCATAGCACCAATCAGATTCTCTGAGTGGATTTCAAACTTAGTCCCTACAAGAAAGAAAACTGGTGAAATAAGGCTGTGTGTGGATCTTAGGAACTTGAATCAAGTATCCCTCAAAGACAATTATCCCTTACCCAAGATGGATCACATTCTCCAAAGAGTGGTAGGGGCCTCAAGGATCTCATTACTTGATGGATTCTCAGGATTCAATCAAATCTTAGTACACCCTGATGATCAAGACAAAACTGCATTCACAACCCCATGGGGAACTTTCAAATATGTTAAAATGCCTTTTGGTTAAAAATGCAGGGGCAACATTCCAAAGAGCAATGGATATTGCTTTTGCCAAAGAGATTCATGACTTTCTTGTCATCTATTTAGATGACCTCACACCTTTTTCAAAATCGGACCAAGAACATTTAAAACACTTAAGGCAGATCTTCCTAACATGCAGAAAATATGGAATTTCATTGAATCCCAATAAATCCTTATTTGGTTTAGAGGAAGGTAAGCTACTAGGGCATATCATTTCAAAAGATGGCAATAGAATTGATCCAGATAGGATACAAGCTATCTTGCAAATGCCCCACCCAAGAAATATCAAAGAATTGCAAGGATTCTTGGGAAAAATCAATTTCTTAAGAAGGTTTATCCCAAACTTAGCAGAATTGATCAGATTGCTAAATAACATGCTAAAGAAAGATTCAAAAGTGAAATGGACAGTTGAAGCAAATCAAGCCTTTGAAGGTATAAAGCTAGCCCTTACCCAAACCCAGTCTTGACCAATCCTCAATTTGACAGAGAATTTATCATTTTCTCTTTTGCCTCCCAGCATACTATTGCTGCTGTTTTGTTACAGAAAGATGACCAAGGAAATGAGAAGCCAATTGCTTTCTTTAGTAGAGCTCTTAGAGATGCTCCCCTAAAATACCAAATCATGGAAAAGCAAGCTTATGCTTTGGTCAAATCCATTAAAGACTTTAGGATTTACATCCTCTATTCACATGTTATAGCTTATGTACCAAGTCCTATTGTCAAAGACATTCTCACCCAAGAAAATTTAGAGGGCAGAAGAGGAAAGTGGATTGCCAATATTTTGGAATTTGATATTGAAATAAAACCTACAAAACTAATAAAAGGGCAAGGTTTGGCCAAACTAATGACAGAAGCAAATTTCCAAGCCTTAGACATCAACCAGCTGGACAGTGAACCGGAGCTGGCGACTCCAAAGATCAATGTAGCCTTTGAACAATCCCTTGGTACTCTGATATATGTTATGTATTGCAAAACCTGTGTGCTCCCCCAGGATTGTCCAGAACTAAATGTAGGTTCTTAAAAATGAAAGCTTCTAAATTCTGTGTAATGGATGGAAATTTATTTTGGAAAAACCATGAAGGGATATTGCTGAACTGCCTAATTGAGAATGAAACTGACAATATCATAAAAGAATTTCATGCAGGTGACTGTGGTGGACACTTGTACTGGAAGTCCACTGTAGATAAAATACTAAGGGCTGGTTACTACTGGCCCACCATGTTCTCTGATGTCAAGAAATTCACCACCTCATGTCATAAATGTCAAGTGTTCGAGGGCAAGAGACAGTTGCTGCCACTTCCCTTAAGGCCTATTGCAACAAAGAGACCTTTCCAACAATGGGGCTTGGATTTCATTGGGGAAATTCATCCCTCATCTTCAGGCCAACATAGATGGATCTTAACAGCCACAGATTACTTCACTAAGTGGATAGAAGCTGTTCCATGCAGACAAGAAAATGATTCAACTATCATTCAGTTCTTGGAGAATAACATATTGGCTAGATTTGGCTGCCCTGACAAAATAATAACAGACAATGCTGCTGCTTTCAGATCTAAAAAAATGGTGAATTCTGCCACAAATTTCACATTACCTTAGGCCATTCTACTGCATACTATCCCCAAGGTAATGGCCTTGCTGAGTCATCAAACAAAAGCCTAGTAAACATTATAAAGAAAGTGCTAGAAGAGAACAAAAAGAATTGGCATAAGAAGCTTGTGAATGCTCTATGGGCAGATAGACTAACAACCAAGAGATCAATTGGGACCAGCCCATATGAGTTGGTTTATGGATTAGAAGCCAAGTTTCCTTCATCACTAGGGGTACCTGTTATGAAACTTCTTCAAGAAAGCCAAGCTGAACCAAATGATATGCAAAGAAGAATCAATCAAATCATATGTTTACAGCAAACTAGAGACCAAGTTTTCAGCAGAGTTCAGGTTCTACAAGAAAAATTAAAGAAGGCCTTTGACAGAAGAACTAAGGCAGAAGATTTCAACATTGGTGACAAAGTCCTCAAGTGGGATTCAATAAGAGAGGATAAGGAAAGCATGGAAAATTTGACTCCCTTTGGAGAGGACCATTTGCTGTCCAAGCAGTACAAGGAAACAACACTTATTTCCTTAAAGTCTTAATGAAACTGATTTGGATGAAGGTCCTGTGAATGGCAGGATGCTGAAGCACTATTTTGACTACCACCCATAAGTGCAGCCTGAGTTTTCCCTTGTACATATCCAGATGTATATATTATTTTCTGTCAAGATGTAAAAATGCAATTTCTCAAAGTTTTCTTAACTACCAGCAAAAGGTAAATAGGATCAGAGGTCTACCAAGAAGGGAAGTACACAATTTTGGCATTTCAAAGCAGCAAACTTCAAAATTTTGATAAAAGCAGTCAAGGGCCAAGGCAATCTGACCTGCTGTTCTTGGTCTTTCAAATGAAAAACCATCCCCATGTGGAGCCACTGTTAGCTACCTATACCAATAGGTTTCATATTTCATGATTGGCAATGAAAGGTCCAAATATGCTCTGCTTTGATGATGCAAAGATCACATATTTCCAAGAGAATACAATCTGTGCTTATAGCTTGATGTGGACTCAATTTTGATGGATGGTCCAACAGCCTAATCTGGATCATGCCATGTTTTAAATTTCCAGTTGTAGAATAGAGAAAGAAGTCTGTCCAAACTGTTTAATCTTGGCAGACAAGTAGTTTAGGTAGAGAAGAAAGGCTCCCAACAGCTTAATCTGGGACCTTGGAAGAAATAAGGGTAGAAGTAGATAGACCATCAAAAGAAAAAAGCCAAAGAAAAGAAAAGGCAAGTAAGGGTCTGCAAGCCTAAGTGCACCCTCCAAGAAGAAATAAAAAATGCTAGGCAAGTAGATGGGTAGGCAGATGGGGTTGCAGAAGTGTCATTCCTTATAATTGAAGGTATGCTAAACTATTTCACAAAAGCAGAATCAATGGATTGAGAAGTCCTTCTTCTCTATCAGGTGGCAGCAAAGCAAAGAAGCATGTCTAACCTCCCTTCTTCCCCTCTTCCCATTCATTACTAACATCCCATCATCAGTTGTGATTCATGGAAGAATTGATGGTTTTATGGGGGTTCTTAGTCCCTTAAAAGCCACATTTCTTGTCTAAAACTCTTTTCATTTTGCTCTACTCCCTAAGCTAAGTTATTTTCAAACAAACTTAGTGGTATCTCCCCTCATCCACTCCTTTCATCCATATTAACCCTAACTCTATTATATAATTCCCCTATGTTACCCTTTCCCTAGTATTATAACACCATGGTGTATAAACCCCAAACATTGTATAAATATCCCTCCCCTTGGCATTATAGCCATATGTTCTCTGTCAGGGATCAAAATGACATCTGGTCACTTTGATAAACCTAAGTCTAACCCCCCTCCTCTCTTCTGAATCCATTTGGCCCATTAAAACCTTCATTTGCTAAGAAAACCTTGGAAAAAACCCTTTACCCATAACCCGCTTTGTATTATGAAATAACACAAAAACCCACTTTTTTCCATTTATCCAAAGTCTCCGCCAGCATTATTTCATTCCGAAAAAATACATTGAAAAACATTACAAAACACCATATCCCTAAGTTTTTCCGCCGGGCGCAAACTCCAAAAAATATGTTATTTTAATCCTTCCCCCGCGTCCGTATCATCCGATCAAATCATCAACCCGTCAACCGTCCGATCGGGCACTTTTGATCGGACGGCTATTATGAATATCGGGTTGGGCCCGAGGTCCGACGTTTAGCACCCGAGAAACTGTCAGAGGGTGACGTCAGGCCTCTGCCACGCGTCGCCCTCACAGCTTCTCGGGTCGGCCTCTGACAAAACCGTCGCCGTATTGTAAGCGGTCCGAGAAAACCATTACCGCTGTTCCGCTTACCACCTGTTTTGCCGGGCTTGTCATCCCCACGTCAGAGCCACGTCACTGCCACCTCGCCGTCGCATCAACTCCTTCGTCCGCCCCCGCGCTGATATGGCCGCCACCTCACTATCCCCGTGGACCAATCGCAGCCTGCCACATCACCCGGTGACGTCATGCTGACGTCATCCGACTCCGACCCCACCCGATGACGTCATCCCAAAAACGCGCCAATATTGCCAAAAATCCATATTTAGGCCAAAATGTCATGTTTTTTCCACTTTTGGCAAAAGAAACTCTAGCTATTTCTGCATGTTGCTCACGTTCAAACCAGCGCCAACCTGCTAAAGCTGATTCCAAGACCGCCGACGCCTCCATTGCACCTGCATTTGCAACTCTTACCGGTGAAATTACCAGGTATTCCTCAAAATCATTCCATGAGCCTGGTTTTATCCGTATTTCCTCAAGCAAACTGTTAAGAGACTGTAAAACACTGTTTTCACCATCAAATACACAGTGACTTGCACCCATTTTCAACCAGTGAAGCCATAAACCTCCTGCAGAGCCGCATTTGACAAATTAAGCTGAATTCACAGCTAGTTCGCGCAGTCGTGAACTAGAAATTTCAATTGACCAGATTCACCACAGAAAATACTCCTGGTCAGTCCTGCTACTGTTTTATCAATCCTTTAGACAGTATTTCAACTGCTGTTTATTCAATTTGCCTTCTGTTTCTTACAATTCACTTCCATTGCAAGAAAACATTCCTCTCTGTTGTTCTGCTCGATTGAAACCGGTTCACCTACAGTTCAAAAGCTTCAGTAGCCATGGAGACACCAATAGCCCTGAATGTCCAGCCTCTGAATGCCCCTCATAGGGAAATAGCATGGAAAGCCCTGGGAGATGTGGATTATCAGATGTTAGATTGGTTTCCAATGGGTTCCAAGTTCAATATTCACATGCTCAATGAACTAAAAGCCCAACACCTTGGTGGAGCTGATATTTTAGGGATTTGGGACTCAAATTTGCCCATTTACAACCTCCCTCAAGTAAATGCCCTCCCAGATTTGATCCATAAATGCCAGGAATGCTATGATCCTTGCCAGAGAGCTGTTCTCAGTCCTACAGGCTCAGTTTTGTTCTTTATCACCCCAGAAACCATCAATGAGATGCTACATTTCCACTCTGCAAGGCCATTGACCCCTCTTTCCATGCTGGACTTAATAAAGAAGGGGAGGAATCTGTCAAGTGCCCAGATTACCAAAATTAACCAGTTATTTGTACAGCCAAGCTCTGAAACTATAAGGACTC
Organism: Pinus tabuliformis; assembly: GCA_031772625.1. Lineage (NCBI taxonomy): Eukaryota > Viridiplantae > Streptophyta > Pinopsida > Pinales > Pinaceae > Pinus > Pinus tabuliformis. The sequence continues at coordinate 1,156,636,065 of CM062816.1, forward strand.
CTCCTATTGGATATCACTACCTGAATGACTTGGGCAGAATGCTAGTGGATTTGATCAGCTATGTCCTGGGCTTTAAAGGAATTGAGGATGTTGATGAGACTATAATGGCAATGCTGTCCATATTTTCTCCTGGAAAGCCTCCAGCTGTACACTATGACTATGCCACTTATATTGCAGAGAAGATCCATGAACAGCTAATGAATCTACCAAGGGAAAGGGTGTTCAGATACACCTCATACATCTACCACCTGTTCTTGTTTTATCAGCCAGACAGTTTCTCCATTCCCCTCAAGAAACTTAATGTCCAGGGGAATCCAAGGTCAGTTGTGTTTTGGACTCCAGTCTTCCATCATGTTTCTCAATCGCCATACACATACTGTGAATTTATAGACCTGTTCATTCACCCAGCTATGACATTGTTGTATGGTGTCCCTCCTCCAAGGTTAACCGATGACATGCAGAGAATTCTCCATCTCTCCAAATCCTACAGCATTGGTGATTGGTATTTTTACCAGCATCACAAAGTAATCAGAGTATATGGCTGTGAGTTGGACCCTTTTAGGCTTCCAAGGTATGTACCCATGAGACTTTTTTGCCTTAGAATATTTCAGGCAGTTTGGATATGCTGACCACTTCCATTTCCAAAGCAAAAACAAGAAGGTACAACTGAAGGTAAGGAGCCAGCTAGGCCCCTTTTTGTACAACAAAAGAGAGGAGGGATGGAAGGAGGCAGATATGATCCTAGCAAGCCTCAAATTGCAAACCAGTTTCAAATGGTCACCTTATGACCGTAATCATTTTATTTCCCTCAGGAGGATAAAACACAAATTGGGTACCTATTCACATATTAAGCTGCCTCATATTGAAAAATATGCAAATTCTTTAGGCTGGAAAGAGGGCACTCTAGAAGAGCCAATCTCTAGAGAGCAGATACTAGACAGAGAGGCTAGGAATATGCAAAAAGAGGTTGACTTGGAAACTTGTGGACAGGTTTCCTTATCATATCAAAGGCAACTTGGAGCAGCTGCCTCTTCTTCAACAACACATCAGCAAGCTGCCATGGACACTCAACAAACAAGCAGCAAAGGCAAAGAAAAGCAGGTGGAAACCACCTCCCATAGCTGAAGGGCAAGCAGTAAAAGAGATGGAGCAACAAGAAGAAGTGCAGCAGCAGGGAGAGCAACAGCAACAACAGGAATCACAGCAAAGAGAAGGGCAGCATGACAGAGAGCAGCCCACACAGCAAGAAGGGGCAGTTGAGGCCCCAATTCTCACTGAGCAGCAGGCTCAAAACATAGTACCTCCTAGGCAAGAGGCTGTTAATGAAACCTCAGTCCTCCAAACTCCTCAAAAGGAGGATGTAAGCAGGAAAAGGGATAGAGAGACTCCCTTGACTACATCAACAAGTCATGGTGAGAAGAGGCACAAGATGAATCCCCTTTCAGAGGAAGAGATGCCTATAGGGCAATCTTTGGGTATGGGCCCGCCCAGTTTGGAGGCATCTGCAAGTTCCTTCCAACAGGAACAAGAGAGGACAGTGGGAGGAGAAGTCAGCTCCTCTAGCCAGCAGAGAGAGGGTGAACTGAGCATTAAATAGTAGTTCATCGAAATAAAGAAAAGAAATGAGCCCATAAAGATACAGCTGTATAACCATTTGTTGAAAATGGCTCCCACCAACCAGCAGCGACTAATGTCTGCATATGATGTCCAGGAGGGCAAGATGATCATGAGTCACCTCATACCAACTACATTGCAGCCACAGTCCCCTTCAGATTACTTAAGGACCAATCTTGAGGTCCTGGCCAAGGACATCCACCCGATGGATAAAATTGAGTTGCATAAACAAACAGGTGAGATGGTCTATGCTTCCTTGGCAGACAAGACATTGGATAACTACAGGCTAGAAAATAGCCTTAATAATACAGCTGCCCAACTTGAGTTGGAAAGGGCATCCTCACAAGCAAAGGACAACAGAATAAGGTCCTTAGAAGATATAATTATTGAGATTGGGCATGACCCCAAAGATATCAAGGGCATACAAGAAATATTAAAATTGAGGGATGCAGATATGGCAGCTTTGAGGAGAAAGATCAAACTCCCAGCCACAATTCACCCTCAAACAGATGAAGTAGCTCAACAAAGGCATGATCAAGATGCCACAGCTTTGCTGGTGTCTCTCTACAAGCAGCTTATCCAGACACAAGAAAAGCTGGGAGAATCAGAGGTTGCACAGGCAGCGTTACAAGCAACTCTGAAACAAAGAGAAGAAGGTCAGACCTCACAGCCTCCTCCTCAAATCATTAACCTTGAGGAAGTAGCTCCAACTACTATTCCTCCTCCTCAACAGACTGAAAAAGCAGCACCATCTACTTCTGCACCACCAACAACAGAGCAGGCCCCTAGCTTGGATATGCAAAAGCTAAGGAATGAGATTCAGGCCCTGGAAGCTCAAATGACAGAACTGAATGAGACCAGGGAGAAATTAGCCAAATTAAATGATAGATATGACAAGTCCAAGCAATCTGTGGCAGAAAAGGGGAGGGAGATAAAATCCCTCAAAGACAGGATCAAAGAGCTAGAGAATGAGCTCAGATTAGATAAGGTTGTGGCTGAGCTTAAAATAGTGTTGTGGGCTAATATTGGCCAATCTATTAATGACCAATGGCAGTATATTGAAACAATCCATGAGCAGTTAGAGCTCATTCCAAAAGCACAGACTGAAATTCAAAGATCAAGAGCTGCTCTAAGCAATATGCCTGAAGTGGCCACTAGGATGATTAATGTGCTTAACAATAGAACAACTACTCAGTTAGCTGCCATGGGAATTTCAAACAGAACTGAGCACATTCAGTTAATCAAGAGGGTTCTTACACTGAGAAACTTGGTGCAGACATTAGAGAGAAGAACCCAGGACATGCAGACTGAGGTAAACAGGTTTATGGAGAAGTTTCAGGTATTAGAAAACAGAGGGCTCCCTAGCTTACTGAACAGCGCAGGGAGACTGTTCACTCATGAGTAGTATGCCAAAAGGGTTAATGCATTTGCCACAAGTCAGATCAATGAGAAGCCCAGCACCTCAGAGGAAACAGGGCCAGCCACAGGACAGACTCTCTACAACAGAGTAGAAAGTTTATTTTTTATAATGAATGAAATTAAACACCTGTTTGAAGTGCCTCCCAATTTTTATAAATATACAGAGGCAGAGGAGACTATGGATGCAATTCTCAGGCATCAGCTACCTACACTAGAATGGTGGACTAAGGCAATACAGATGATTTTATAAACAGGAAGCCGTTCAATAAATTTTGTCCATGGAAAATGCAAATTGTCATACGCAGTACAGTTTAAAAGAATCAGCATGCATTAAAGATTAAAGCTGAGCCAACTCAGTAGAATTTACGGCCAACAAAGCAAGATGAGAAGCTACAGGTGTCAAGGCCGAAAAGCTACAGCAGAGCAGCTCCAAAAGCGCATTTCTCAGCATTAATGCAGATCACTACAACCGACTCGTTGGCTTCCAAAAGCCAAAATATCTTCTGACAGATAGAAAGATGCATTTATGTTGTATTAAAGGCGGCAATAACTTCTTATCTGCTGATCTGAACAAAGTTGTTGAAATATTTATTTCTCAGATGACTCAACGCCTGAGATATTTTGTAAAACTGTTTGTATATATTTGCCCCTCGCACAAGCTTGCAGGGGTTGTTATTGATTCCTCTTGAAGAAGTTCTTATGCTGTAATCCTTCAGAGTTTAATAAAGAAAGTGATGGAATTTCTCGGAGTTCTGAAGTGTTGAATGCGTTCAAGTGTCTGTTAAAAACTGCAGGATTCCTGTGTACCTCACAATACAATAAGTTTTTCTGTAACTCTCTTTGTTATGCGTTTCAATCTGTTACAATCCATATATGTTTCTAATTTCTAAGTATTTAGCAACAAAGAGAAAGAATAACCTTCAGGATTTATTCATGCAATACCCTGAGTTCAATCTATGTTGTTAATGAATGTTTTTCTTCAGCTATAATTTTGATAAGTGTAATTCTTAATTGCTGCACTTTCAGAACATATCTTTCACAGTGACCTTTGTTTCAGGAATTCAAGTTTGCTCCTGAGCAACATGTTTCACTTTCACATCACCGGCTTAATGGAGAATTCTTAATTGTTTTCTGTTAGCTGACCATACATCACCACTTAAGTTTAAATTTTGTTTGTTGAGATACCCAATAGGCCCTGTAGTCTGAACATCATCACTCCAGCATTTCAAAACAGTTCACAGCTCTAGACTCCATTGCCCAATGATACACTACTCTCTGAACACTACATCTTAAAGCACTGAAAGAAGTCCTTCAACCAAAACATAAACTAAAAACCTGAGCATAATAGCTAGCCTAAAAACACTATCAGAACAGAGACAAATTATAAAGAGAGAGCCATCTCTGACTACAGTTTGGCTAGAAACTGTAATCCAAAGATTGGTTAGTGGTTACCCCGGCCGTATTCCCTTGGGAGTCATAGGGAACAACCTGGGTGTTAACATAATTGGCGACTCCACTGGGGACTTCCTCAAGATTTTCTAATTTCTGTTTATCTCTTGAAAGCTGCTCATTCCCTTTGCTGCTAGCTTTGGAAAATACACAGTAAGTTCAAAATCTTGTTTAGCCTCCGTAGACATAAAAATATCCTGCAAAATACCAAAAAGAAGTTTAGAAACTGGCTCCTAAAAGGAAAACCAGACATACTAGGTCAAATCCTGACCCAGAACCACCAGCTGTGTTTGAAAATCCTAATATAATCCCTAGGATCATCAGGAAGCAGCAGGGACAGCAAACTCTTGCTGACTCAACTCCTGAAACAGGTTATCCAAACCTTGTTCCAACTTCAATCAAGGTTCTGTTTCGATCTACCCTTGATTCCCCCAGTTCCCCTTCTACATCTCACAGCCCTCCTTTCACACCCACATCCACTGCACATACTCCCTTAACCAACATCCTAGTTTCTACCCCTCCCATTAACCCTGCTACACCAGTCACCCCGGTCCCATTCATCCCTGTCAACCCCTTAAACCCTGTGAATATGGCTAACCGGTATGCACCCTTGCAAATACCAGCTAATGCTGCAGCTCTACCCCAAGATTACCAGACCAAAATCTCATATTTTGACTCCAATGGCCCTTTGACAGCTGTTCAGCATGCCAAAAGGATGCAAGACCATTTTGAGACCTATGAAATAGATGATGACAGTGTGACAATGAGGATGTTTGTTCAAAGCCTAACTGGGGATGTAAGAACTTGGTTTAGATCCCTGAATGCAAAGTCTATCACAACTCCTGATGAGCTTTATCAAGCCTTTACTAGCAGATGGGAGAAGAAGAAGGATCCTCTGCACATACTTGGGGAATATGACACTATCAAAAGAGGTCCCCAAGAGACTGTTTTGTAGTATTGTGCAAGATTTAACAATGTATATAACGCAATCCCACAAAATTTAAGACCCCCTCTTGATTTAGCTTTGTACAAATTCCCTGATGGTTTTGACCCTGACATGGCCTATCAGTTAAAGGAAAGAGACCCTCAAACCCTTGCAGAGGCCCAAAGGGTTGCTGTCACAGTGGAAGCTAACCTGATTGCCAAAAGAAACAGAGCAAGGTTGGAAAAGAGGACTGTTTTCAAAGAGGAACCCTCTGCTTTTGATCAAAAGCTGGATGCAATACTCAATGGAATGAAAAGATTGGGTGATAGAGTAGAATCGGTTGAGAGAAAATCATCATGGGAAGCACCGCAAAACAACCCTCCTAGGAATCCAAATTTTAGGAGAACTCAAAACCCAGGCATTGGCAAGCCCAGTGCTGACCAAGACATAAGAACCCCTTTCCAAGAAAATTATGCAGAGACTTCCACATCAACTGAACCCAATGAAGATTCTCAAATTAATTTGCTGGGTCTAGATGGTGAAAGTCAAGTTTTCTTAACACAAGAAGATCATGAGGATGATGAAATCAAACTGTTCCAAACTAAATCAGGTGAATCCTTTGACTTTAAACAAGGCTATGACACTGCTGTTTATGAAGTCCATAAGCAATACAAGCTAAGGAGCAGAACTGTGAATGTAAATCAGCCTGAAAAGATAAAGGATAATCAGCAGCCTAAAGGAGCCATAGTCACAGAGCCTAATGACAAAACAAATTCACTTGCAGAAGAAGTAATTATTGAAGAGATTACTGAACCATTGTCCTCAAAACAGCAGCCTATAGCTACTTCATTCTCTCACCCTAATTTAAATACTACTCCTCAAGAGATGAGTAAAAAAGACAAGTCCCAAAATCAAGATAAGAACCAAGAAGAAGATTTAGGGAACAAGGAAAGGACTGTTATCCATAACCCTAAGACCCAATCTGAAAAACCCTTTGATCTAGAAACTGAAATTGGAAAACTAAAGATAGCAATTCCTCTCTTAGAACTAGCCAAGCATGACATCTATAAACAACAGATCAGGAACTCCCTTCAACTCACTAGCAACAAAGATGATGTTAATGTGTTGGATGATACCCCAGAATTACTATTTGGCCCAGAAGTGGATGGAAAAACAGTAGTCACAGGGGTATTACCTTTTTATGTCAGCTTACATATTCATGATAAAATATTACATAATGCAATGTTTGACTCAGGTGCCTCTCACAATCTCATGCCAAAAGCAGTCATGGAGAGATTGAATCTAGATATAACAAGACCATACAAGGACCTGTTTTCCTTTGACTCTAGCCAAGTCAAGTGTTTAGGTCTCATAAAAGATTTATGTGTGTCTTTGGTTCAATACCCAAACAAAACAATTCTAATGGATGTTGTAGTTGCTGATATCCCACCTAAGTTTGGGATGCTGTTATCAAGATCATGGGGAGCTAAGCTCCAAGGCTCCCTACAATTAGATATGTCATATGCCACCATCTCTGTTTTTGGGCAACCAAAAAGACTATACAGAGAAACACTCATGAAATACATGGTCAGCAGTGAAGAAAAGCCTCAAAACTTTCCCATATATGCTGTCCATTCAGACATAGACTCATACATTCTCTTCAATGACACCACAACTCTCTCAAAAAATGATGTTGAAACCAAAATACTCATACAGGAGGAAGACTCTAATGAAAGAATTACCACCCATAAAACAACAGTCAATCAAACACTAGACACTGCTGCTGCTCTAGTTGTCAAGCATATTCAATCAAATGATGAGTCTGTCTTAGAAGACAAGCCAGATGAAAAACCAAAACTTCAACTTACATTGCCAGCCCATGAACAGATCATTAAATCTCCTTCCCAACAAGATATTCTATGGTTCCTTGAATTTGATGGCTCAGTCAACAAATTAGGGGCAGAGCTGGAGTTTGGGTACACAATAAAGAAAACAGCCATGCAGAAGGCAGAGCCTATAGATTAAACTTCAGATGTACAAATAACATGGCAGAATATGAAGCTCTTTTACTAGGCCTCAAGTTAGTAAAGTTCTTACAAGCTGTCAGGGTCTCAATCATGGGTGATTCAGATTTAGTTATCCAACAAGTGAAGGGAAATTTTGTCACCAATGACAAAAGACTAAGGTCTTATAGGTCTGATGTTGCTGAAGTACTAAACTTTTTCTCTGAATTCCAAATCACTAAAATTCCTAGAACCCGCAATCTGCACGCTCATAGTTTGGCCACATTTGCTAGTACTTGCAAATTACCATTGGAACCTAACAATTGTTTCACAGCTGAGATAAAACATAGACCCTCCATTCCAAACAATGTTAAAGATTGGCAAGTATTTGAGGATGATATGCAAATAAACAATTTTTTAACGCTGCAACAAGATTTTGCTGGACTAAATATTGACGCTGACAGAGCAAGTCAATCACAAATACTTGACAAAGCAAGTCAATCACAAATACTTGAAAAAGAAAGTCAATCACAAATACTTGACAAGGCAAGTCAATCACAAATACTTGAAAAGGCAAGTCAGTCACAAATACTTGACAAAGCAAGTCAATCACAAATACAGTTTGAACAGATCAACCACCCAATATCACCTAGGATAGCAAAACAAATGCTAAATCCAACTATTTTCAACAAGGAAAACATTCAGCAAATTCAACCAATTAGTTGTGAAGAAGTGGCCAATGCTGAAACTGAAATCATAGAGCTGAAAGACAATTTTCTGCCAACAGGCCTAACTCCACTAGAGGACATCTTTGATTCAAATGATATTCCCAGAAAACCAAAAATGCAGCCCTTAAATGCAGCCATTGAAGAATGCAACATTGGTACCATTGACAAACCCAAAATAATAAAATTGTCTGCATCTCTACCTCCTGATCAAAAGCCTAAATACATTGACCTCTTTAAAGAGTTCCAGGATGTTTTTGCATGGAGTTATGAGGACCTAAAGTCCTATGATACCTCTGTTATCCAGCATACTATCCCTCTCAAGCCTGATCAAAAACCCTTTAAACAAAAATTCAGGAGAATCAATCCTATGCTTCTCCCAGCAATGGAACAAGAGGTACAGAAAATGTTCAAGGCAGGCATCATAGCACCAATCAGATTCTCTGAGTGGATTTCAAACTTAGTCCCTACAAGAAAGAAAACTGGTGAAATAAGGTTGTGTGTGGATCTTAGGAACTTGAATCAAGTATCCCTCAAAGACAATTATCCCTTACCCAAGATGGATCACATTCTCCAAAGAGTGGTAGGGGCCTCAAGGATCTCATTACTTGATGGATTCTCAGGATTCAATCAAATCTTAGTACACCCTGATGATCAAGACAAAACTGCATTCACAACCCCATGGGGAACTTTCAAATATGTTAAAATGCCTTTTGGGTTAAAGAATGCAGGGGCAACATTCCAAAGAGCAATGGATATTGCTTTTGCCAAAGAGATTCATGACTTTCTTGTCATCTATTTAGATGACCTCACACCTTTTTCAAAATCGGACCAAGAACATTTAAAACACTTAAGGCAGATCTTCCTAACATGCAGAAAATATGGAATTTCATTGAATCCCAAGAAATCCTTATTTGGTTTAGAGGAAGGTAAGCTACTAGGGCATATCATTTCAAAAGATGGCATTAGAATTGATCCAGATAGGATACAAGCTATCTTGCAAATGCCCCACCCAAGAAATATCAAAGAATTACAAGGATTCTTGGGAAAAATCAATTTCTTAAGAAGGTTTATCCCAAACTTAGCAGAATTGATCAGATTGCTAAATAACATGCTAAAGAAAGATTCAAAAGTGAAATGGACAGTTGAAGCAAATCAAGCCTTTGAAGGTATAAAGCTGGCCCTTACCCAAACCCCAGTCCTGACCAATCCTCAATTTGACAGAGAATTTATCATTTTCTCTTTTGCCTCCCAGCATACTATTGCTGCTGTTTTGTTACAGAAAGATGACCAAGGAAATGAGAAGCCAATTGCTTTCTTTAGTAGAGCTCTTAGAGATGCTCCCCTAAAATACCAAATCATGGAAAAGCAAGCTTATGCTTTGGTCAAAGCCATTAAAGACTTTAGGATTTACATCCTCTATTCACATGTTATAGCTTATGTACCAAGTCCTATTGTCAAAGACATTCTCACCCAAGAAAATTTAGAGGGCAGAAGAGGAAAGTGGATTGCCAATATTTTGGAATTTGATATTGAAATAAAACCTACAAAACTAATAAAAGGGCAAGGTTTGGCCAAACTAATGACAGAAGCAAATTTCCAAGCCTTAGACATCAACCAGCTGGACAGTGAACCGGAGCTGGCGACTCCAAAGATCAATGTAGCCTTTGAACAATCCCTTTGGTACTCTGATATATGTTATGTATTGCAAAACCTGTGTGCTCCCCCAGGATTGTCCAGAACTAAATGTAGGTTCTTAAAAATGAAAGCTTCTAAATTCTGTGTAATGGATGGAAATTTATTTTGGAAAAACCATGAAGGGATATTGCTGAACTGCCTAATTGAGAATGAAACTGACAATATCATAAAAGAATTTCATGCAGGTGACTGTGGTGGACACTTGTACTGGAAGTCCACTGTAGATAAAATACTAAGGGCTGGTTACTACTGGCCCACCATGTTCTCTGATGTCAAGAAATTCACCACCTCATGTCATAAATGTCAAGTGTTCGAGGGCAAGAGACAGTTGCTGCCACTTCCCTTAAGGCCTATTGCAACAGAGAGACCTTTCCAACAATGGGGCTTGGATTTCATTGGGGAAATTCATCCCTCATCTTCAGGCCAACATAGATGGATCTTAACAGCCACAGATTACTTCACTATGTGGATAGAAGTTGTTCCATGCAAACAAGCAAATGATTCAACTATCATTCAGTTCTTGGAGAATAACATATTGGCTAGATTTGGCTGCCCTGACAAAATAATAACAGACAATGCTGCTGCTTTCAGATCTAAAAAAATGGTGAATTCCTGCCACAAATTTCACATTACCTTAGGCCATTCTACTGCATACTATCCCCAAGGTAATGGCCTTGCTGAGTCATCAAACAAAAGCCTAGTAAACATTATAAAGAAAGTGCTAGAAGAGAACAAAAAGAATTGGCATAAGAAGCTTGTGAACGCTCTATGGGCAGATAGACTAACAACCAAGAGATCAATTGGGACCAGCCCATATGAGTTGGTTTATGGATTAGAAGCCAAGTTTCCTTCATCACTAGGGGTACCTGTTATGAAACTTCTTCAAGAAAGCCAAGCTGAACCAAATGATATGCAAAGAAGAATCAATCAAATCATATGTTTACAGCAAACTAGAGACCAAGTTTTCAGCAGAGTTCAGGTTCTACAAGAAAAATTAAAGAAGGCCTTTGACAGAAGAACTAAGGCAGAAGATTTCAACATTGGTGACAAAGTCCTCAAGTGGGATTCAAGAAGAGAGGATAAGGGAAAACATGGAAAATTTGACTCCCTTTGGAGAGGACCATTTGCTGTCCAAGCAGTACAAGGAAACAACACTTATTTCCTTAAAGTCTTAATGAAACTGATTTGGATGAAGGTCCTGTGAATGGCAGGATGCTGAAGCACTATTTTGACTACCACCCATAAGTGCAGCCTGAGTTTTCCCTTATACATATCCAGATGTATATATTATTTTCTGTCAAGATATAAAAATGCAATTTCTCAAAGTTTTCTTAACTACCAGCAAAAGGTAAATAGGATCAGAGGTCTACCAAGAAGGGAAGTACACAATTTTGGCATTTCAAAGCAGCAAACTTCAAAATTTTGATAAAATCAGTCAAGGGCCAAGGCAATCTGACCTGCTGTTCTTGGTCTTTCAAATGAAAAACCATCCCCATGTGGAGCCACTGTTAGCTACCTATACCAATAGGTTTCATATTTCATGATTGGCAATGAAAAGGTCCAAATATGCTCTGCTTTGATGATGCAAAGATCACATATTTCCAAGAGAATACAATCTGTGCTTATAGCTTGATGTGGACTCAATTTTGATGGATGGTCCAACAGCCTAATCTGGATCATGCCATGTTTTAAATTTCCAGTTGTAGAATAGAGAAAGAAGTCTGTCCAAACTGTTTAATCTTGGCAGACAAGTAGTTTAGGTAGAGAAGAAAGGCTCCCAACAGCTTAATCTGGGACCTTGGAAGAAATAAGGGTAGAAGTAGATAGACCATCAAAAGAAAAAAGCCAAAGAAAAGAAAAGGCAAGTAAGGGTATGCAAGCCTAAGTGCACCCTCCAAGAAGAAATAAAAAAATGCTAGGCAAGTAGATGGGTAGGCAGATGGGGTTGCAGAAGTGTCATTCCTTATAATTGAAGGTATGCAAAACTATTTCACAAAAGCAGCATCAATGGATTGAGAAGTCCTTCTTCTCTATCAGATGGCAGCAAAGCACAGAAGCATGTCTAACCTCCCTTCTTCCCCTCTTCCCATTCATTACTAATATCCCATCATCAGTTGTGACTCATGGAAGAATTGATGGTTTTATGGGGGTTCTTAGTCCCTTAAAAGCCACATTTCTTGTCTAAAACTCTTTTCATTTTGCTCTACTCCCTAAGCTAAGTTATTTTCAAACAAACTTAGTGGTATCTCCCCTCATCCACTCCTTTCATCCATATTAACCCTAACCCTATTATATAATTCCCCTATGTTACCCTTTCCCTAGTATTATAACACCATGGTGTATAAACCCCAAACATTGTATAAATATCCCTCCCCTTGGCATTATAGCCATATGTTCTCTGTCAGGGATCAAAATGACATCTGGTCACTTTGATAAACCTAAGTCTAACCCCCCTCCTCTCTTCTGAATCCATTTGGCCCATTAAAACCTTCATTTGCTAAGAAAACCTTGGAAAAAACCCTTTACCCATAACCCGCTTTGTATTATGAAATAACACAAAAACCCACTTTTTGCCATTTATCCAAAGTCTCCGCCTGCATTATTTCATTCCGAAAAAATACATTGAAAAACATTACAAAACACCATATCCCTAAGTTTTTCCGCCGGGCGCAAACTCCAAAAAATATGTTATTTTAATCCTTCCCCCGCGTCCGTATCATCTGATCAAATCATCAACCCGTCAACCGTCCGATCGGGCACTTTTGATCGGATGGCTATTATGAATATCGGGTTGGGCCCGAGGTCCGACGTTTAGCACCCGAGAAACTGTCAGAGGGTGACGTCAGGCCTCTGCCACGCGTCGCCCTCACAGCTTCTCGGGTCGGCCTCTGACAAAACCGTCGCCGTATTGTAAGCGGTCCGAGAAAACCATTACCGTTGTTCCGCTTACCACATGTTTTGTCGGGCTTGCATCATCCCCACGTCAGAGCCACGTCACTGCCACCTCGCCGTCGCATCAACTCCTTCGTCCGCCCCCGCGCTGATATGGCCGCCACCTCACTATCCCCGTGGACCAATTGCAGCCTGCCACATCACCCGGTGACATCATGCTGACGTCATCCGACTCCGACCCCACCCGATGACGTCATCCCAAAAACGCGCCAATATTGCCAAAAATCCATATTTAGGCCAAAATGTCATGTTTTTTCCACTTTTGGCAAAAGAAACTCTAGCTATTTCTGCATGCTGCTCACGTTCAAACCAGCGCCAACCTGCTAAAGCTGATTCCAAGACCGCCGACGCCTCCATTGCACCTGCATTTGCAACTCTTACCGGTGAAATTACCAGGTATTCCTCAAAATCATTCCATGAGCCTGGTTTTATCTGTATTTCCTCAAGCAAACTATTAAGAGACTGTAAAACACTGTTTTCACCATCAAATACACAGTGAATTGCACCCATTTTCAACCAGTGAAGCCATAAACCTCCTGCAGAGCCGCATTTGACAAATTAAGCTGAATTCACAGCTAGTTCGCGCAGTCGTGAACTAGAAATTTCAATTGACCAGATTCACCACAGAAAATGCTCCTGGTCAGTCCTGCTACTGTTTTATCAATCCTTTAGACAGTATTTCAACTGCTGTTTATTCAATTTGCCTTCTGTTTCTTACAATTCACTTCCATTGCAAGAAAACATTCCTCTCTGTTGTTCTGCTCGATTGAAACCGGTTCACCTACAGTTCAAAAGCTTCAGTAGCCATGGAGACACCAATAGCCCTGAATGTCCAGCCTCTGAATGCCCCTCATAGGGAAATAGCATGGAAAGCCCTGGGAGATGTGGATTATCAGATGTTAGATTGGTTTCCAATGGGTTCCAAGTTCAATATTCACATGCTCAATGAACTAAAAGCCCAACACCTTGGTGGAGCTGATATTTTAGGGATTTGGGACTCAAATTTGCCCATTTACAACCTCCCTCAAGTAAATGCCCTCCCAGATTTGATCCATAAATGCCAGGAATGCTATGATCCTTGCCAGAGAGCTGTTCTCAGTCCTACAGGCTCAGTTTTGTTCTTTATCACCCCAGAAACCATCAATGAGATGCTACATTTCCACTCTGCAAGGCCATTGACCCCTCTTTCCATGCTGGACTTAATAAAGAAGGGGAGGAATCTGTCAAGTGCCCAGATTACCAAAATTAACCAGTTATTTGTACAACCAAGCTCTGAAACTATAAGGACTCCTCCTATTGGATATCACTACCTGAATGACTTGGGCAGAATGCTAGTGGATTTGATCAGCTATGTCCTGGGCTTTAAAGGAATTGAGGATGTTGATGAGACTATAATGGCAATGCTGTCCATATTTTCTCCTGGAAAGCCTCCAGCTGTACACTATGACTATGCCACTTATATTGCACAGAAGATCCATGAACAGCTAATGAATCTACCAAGGGAAAGGGTGTTCAGATACACCTCATACATCTACCACCTGTTCTTGTTTTATCAGCCAGACAGTTTCTCCATTCCCCTCAAGAAACTTAATGTCCAGGGGAATCCAAGGTCAGTTGTGTTTCGGACTCCAGTCTTCCATCATGTTTCTCAATCGCCATACACATACTGTGAATTTATAGACCTGTTCATTCACCCAGCTATGACATTGTTGTATGGTGTCCCTCCTCCAAGGTTAACCGATGACATGCAGAGAATTCTCCATCTCTCCAAATCCTACAGCATTGGTGATTGGTATTTTTACCAGCATCACACAGTAATCAGAGTATATGGCTGTGAGTTGGACCCTTTTAGGCTTCCAAGGTATGTCCCCATGAGACTTTTTTGCCTTAGAATATTTCAGGCAGTTTGGATATGCTGACCACTTCCATTTCCAAAGCAAAAACAAGAAGGTACAACTGAAGGTAAGGAGCCAGCTAGGCCCCTTTTTGTACAACAAAAGAGAGGAGGGATGGAAGGAGGCAGATATGATCCTAGCAAGCCTCAAATTGCAAACCAGTTTCAAATGGTCACCTTATGACCGTAATCATTTTATTTCCCTCAGGAGGATAAAACACAAATTGGGTACCTATTCACATATTAAGCTGCCTCATATTGAAAAATATGCAAATACTTTAGGCTGGAAAGAGGGCACTCTAGAAGAGCCAATCTCTAGAGAGCAGATACTAGACAGAGAGGCTAGGAATATGCAAAAAGAGGTTGACTTGGAAACTTGTGGACAGGTTTCCTTATCATATCAAAGGCAACTTGGAGCAGCTGCCTCTTCTTCAACAACACATCAGCAAGCTGCCATGGACACTCAACAAACAAGCAGCAAAGGCAAAGAAAAGCAGGTGGAAACCACCTCCCATAACTGAAGGGCAAGCAGAAAAAGAGATGGAGAAACAAGAAGAAGTGCAGCAGCAGGGAGAGCAACAGCAACAACAGGAATCACAGCAAAGAGAAGGGCAGCATGACAGGGAGCAGCCCACACAGCAAGAAGGGGAAGTTGAGGCCCCAATTCTCACTGAGCAGCAGGCTCAAAACATAGTACCTCCTAGGCAAGAGGCTGTTAATGAAACCTCAGTCCTCCAAACTCCTCAAAAGGAGGATGTAAGCAGGAAAAGGGATAGAGGGACTCCCTTGACTACATCAACAAGTCATGGTGAGAAGAGGCACAGGATGAATCCCCTTTCAGAGGAAGAGATGCCTATAGGGCAATCTTTGGGTATGGGCCCGCCCAGTTTGGAGGCATCTGCAAGTTCCTTCCAACAGGAACAAGAGAGGACAGTGGGAGGAGAAGTCAACTCCTCTAGCCAGCAGAGAGAGGGTGAACTGAGTATTAAACAGCAGTTCATCGAAATAAAGAAAAGAAATGAGCCCATAAAGATACAGCTGTATAACCATTTGTTGAAAATGGATCCCACCAACCAGCAGCGACTAATGTCTGCTTATGATGTCCAGGAGGGCAAGATGATCATGAGTCACCTCATACCAACTACATTGCAGCCACAGTCCCCTTCAGATTACTTAAGGACCAATCTTGAGGTCCTTGCCAAGGACATCCACCCGATGGATAAAATTGAGTTGCATAAACAAACAGGTGAGATGGTCTATGCTTCCTTGGCAGACAAGACATTGGATAACTACAGGCTAGAAAATGGCCTTAATAATACAGCTGCCCAACTTGAGTTTGAAAGGGCATCCTCACAAGCAAAGGACAACAGAATAAGGTCCTTAGAAGATATAATTATTGAGATTGGACACATGACCCCAAAGATATCAAGGGCATACAAGAAATATTAAAATTGAGGGATGCAGATATGGCAGCTTTGAGGAGAAAGATCAAACTCCCGGCCACAATTCACCCTCAAACAAATGAAGTAGCTCAACAAAGGCATGATCAAGATGCCACAGCTTTGCTGGTGTCTCTCTACAAGCAGCTTATCCAGACACAAGAAAAGCTGGGAGAATCAGAGGCTGCACAGGCAGCGCTACAAGCAACTCTGAAACAAAGAGAAGAAGGTCAGACCTCCCAGCCTCCTCCTCAAATCATTAACCTTGAGGAAGCAGCTCCAACTACTATTCCTCCTCCTCAACAGACTGAAAAAGCAGCACCATCTACTTCTGCACCACCAACAACAGAGCAGGCCCCTAGCTTGGATATGCAAAAGCTAAGGAATGAGATTCAGGCCCTGGAAGCTCAAATGACAGAACTGAATGAGACCAGGGAGAAATTGGCCAAAGTAAATGATAGATATGACAAGTCCAAGCAGTCTGTGGCAGAAAAGGGCAGGGAGATAAAAGCCCTCAAAGACAGGATCAAAGAGCTAGAGAATGAGCTCAGATTAGATAAGGTTGTGGCTGAGCTTAAAATAGTGCTGTGGGCTAATATTGGCCAATCTATTAATGACCAATGGCAGTATATTGAAACAATCCATGAGCAGTTAGAGCTCATTCCAAAAGCACAGACTGAAATTCAAAGATCAAGAGCTGCTCTAAGCAATATGCCTGAAGTGGCCACCAGGATGATTAATGTGCTTAACAATAGAACAAGTACTCAGTTAGCTGCCATGGGAATTTCAAACAGAACTGAGCACATTCAGTTAATCAAGAGGGTTCTTACACTGAGAAACTTGGTGCAGACATTAGAGAGAAGAACCCAGGACATGCAGACTGAGGTAAACAGGTTTATGGAGAAGTTACAGGTATTAGAAAACAGAGGGCTCCCTAGCTTACTAAATAGCGCGGGGAGACTGTTCACTCATGAGAAGTATGCCAAAAGGGTTAATGCATTTGCCACAAGTCAGATCAATGAGAAGCCCAGCACCTCAGAGGAAACAGGGCCAGCCACAGGACAGACTCTCTACAACAGAGTAGAAAGTTTATTTTTTATAATGAATGAAATTAAACACCTGTTTGAAGTGCCTCCCAATTTTTATAAATATACAGAGGCAGAGGAGACTATGTATGCAATTCTCAGGCATCAGCTACCTACACTAGAATGGTGGACTAAGGCAATACAGATGATTTTATAAACAGGAAGCCGTTCAATAAATTTTGTCCATGGAAAATGCAAATTGTCATACGCAGTACAGTTTAAAAGAATCAGCATGCATTAAAGATTAAAGCTGAGCCAACTCAGCAGAATTTACGGCCAACAAAGCAAGATGAGAAGCTACAGGTGTCCAGGCCGAAAAGCTACAGCGGAGCAGCTCCAAAAGCGCATTTCTCAGCATTAATGCAGATCACTACAACCGACTCGTTGGCTTCCAAAAGCCAAAATATCTTCTGACAGATAGAAAGATGCATTTATGTTGTATTAAAGGCAGCAATAACTTCTTATCTGCTGATCTGAACAAAGTTGTTGAAATATTTATTTCTCAGATGACTCAACGCCTGAGATATTTTGTAAAACTGTTTGTATATATTTGCCCCTCGCACAAGCTTGCAAGGGTTGTTATTGATTCCTCTTGAAGAAGTTCTTATGCTGTAATCCTTCAGAGTTTAATAAAGAAAGTGATGGAATTTCTCGGAGTTCTGAAGTGTTGAATGCGTTCTGGTGTCTGTTAAAAACTGCAGGATTCCTGTGTACCTCACAATACAATAAGTTTTTCTGTAACTCTCTTTGTTATGTGTTTCAATCTGTTACAATCCATATATGTTTCTGGTTTCTAAGTATTTAGCAACAAAGAAAAAGAATAACCTTCAGGATTTATTCATGCAATACCCTGAGTTCAATCTATGTTGTTAATGAATGTTTTTCTTCAGCTATAATTTTATAAGTGTAATTCTTAATTGCTGCACTTTCAGAACATATCTTTCACAGTGACCTTTGTTTCAGGAATTCAAGTTTGCTCCTGAGCAACATGTTTCACTTTCACATCACCGTCTTAATGGAGAATTCTTAATTGCTTTCTGTTAGCTGACCATACATCACCACTTAAGTTTAAATTTTGTTTGTTGAGATACCCAATAGGCCCTGCAGTCTGAACATCATCACTCCAGCATTTCAAAACAGTTCACAGCTCTAGACTCCATTGCCCAATGATACACTACTCTCTGAACACTACATCTTAAAGCACTGAAAGAAGTCCTTCAACCAAAACATAAACTAAAAACCTGAGCATAATAGCTAGCCTAAAAACACTATCAGAACAGAGACAAATTATAAAGAGAGAGCCCTCTCTGACTACAGTTTGGCTAGAAACTGTAATCCAAAGATTGGTTAGTGGTTACCCCGGTCGTATTCCCTTGGGAGTCATAGGGAACAACCTGGGTGTTAACAGATGTCCATCGTTTTCAGCTGATTTCTCAATCTTTTGTTGCTTTTCTTGTCTTTCTTTCTTCAAAATCTCTCTAAAATTTTCTGTTATCTCTGGAATGTCGTCTGCTTCTACTATCTGGCTATCTATTTCATTTAAACTATCCGAAAACAAAACAAAATACTCTAAATCTGTATGTACATAGTTTATAGGATGATTTATCAGTTTCTCCTTGCTTGTGATCATATATTTCATCTTTTGTTCCCGGTATAACTTCCTCATTTGTCCAAACACAGGGATTGTTGCATATGAGAAATCCAGCTATAGTGTCCCCTTCAATTTTGCCACCCAAGACCTGGAAAGAAGCATACCAAACCTTGGAGGAATGTCTGCTACCACTACATCTATCAGAAAATTTTTCATAGGAAGCTGATCCAAAATCACAACTAAGTCTTTGATGAGCCCTATGCATCTTACTCTGCTGGAATCGAATGAATAGAGATCATGATATTGGCGGGTGATGTCCAGACCAAGCTTATCCATGATAGCCTTGGGCATGATATTGTGAGCGGCTCTGGAATCGAACATGGCATTGTGTAGCACAAAGTCATGCAATCGTAAACTGATATAGAAGGGTGGCACCTCACTCTCAGGAGACTCACCATTTGTCGTTGGCCCAAAAATCATTTCAGGCTGATCATCTTCCACGTTTACCATGTCGGACATTGGGTCCAAGTTCAACATTTTAGAAATCTGTCCTCTATAGCTGTTGTTCTTCATGATTTCAGTCAAAGGGATGGATACCTTTAGCTTAGAAATCTCATTCTCTAGGCTGAAAGCGGGAGTTCTTTCTACCTCTTTGACTAGGATCTCTTTCCTTTCCTTGTCTTTTGAGGTGGCCGGTTGCTGTGATTTTTCTGCTGATTTCGATTTGCTACTCTCCAGAACAACCGCCTCCTTTCCCTTTCTTTGTGTAGCTGATAGATCTTTCTTTTTTGTTTCATCCTCCTTCTTTTTTTGAATTGGTTTAGCCGGTACATCTCTGTTTCAAAGGGAATATCGCTATTGTTGTGTTTACAAAGCATTCATATATCCCCTTTGGTATTCTTCTGACTCTTCTTCCAACACGGTTTCGTTAGCTAGGATAAAATCGGTGTCTTGGAGTGTATCTGAATTCACTGCACATTCTTCATCTTCGGTGATGTAAGTAGGTAGCTCATCTGGAGTAAAAATATGGTTTTCCTCGCCTATTACATTCCCGTCCTCATCTGATTCAGGTCCATGTACAAAATTCTACCGCAAAG
Source organism: Pinus tabuliformis (assembly GCA_031772625.1). Taxonomy (NCBI): domain Eukaryota; kingdom Viridiplantae; phylum Streptophyta; class Pinopsida; order Pinales; family Pinaceae; genus Pinus; species Pinus tabuliformis. The sequence goes on from CM062816.1 coordinate 1,156,655,956, forward strand.
GTGTTTGTACCGGCTGTTGTGCTGTCTGCTCTTGAGTCCACTGATCTCTTTGTCTTATCCTATATTGTGGCTGTTGTTGGCCACGAAAGTTAGGATTCCTAACTTGTGGCTCTGGCTTGTCAAGTTTTACCCTTTCAAGCATCTGTTCTACCTTCTTGAGCAGCTGATCCATTGAAGAAGATTCTTCTTTCACTGTAGTTTTCTTCTCTGCTTTCGCTCTTGCTCTTTTGGACAGCAGGTTAGCCTCAATATGACCGCGATTTTTTGCATGTCTTCCATTGTAGTCGGTTCTCTCTCTCTCAATTGGTACGCCATGTCAGCATCAAAACCATCCAAAAAATTCATCATTGTTAGTCCCACGGGTGGCTTTAGATGGTTTGGGATGTCGTTGTAGACTGCATTAAATCTAACACAATAATCTTGGACCGACTCCCCGATGTTCCGTTTGATTTGCTTGTATTCGGCCAGAATTTGAAGGGGATTCCTTTTTACTTCCCACCTGTTCAAAAATTGTCTTTGTAGCTCAGCCAAGGTGGTGATGCTTGCAGCCATCAAACCTCTGAACCATTTCCTCACATCACCTGCAAATGTTTGTACAAAGAGCCTCATTGCCACGTTCTCCGCATCGATCTCATGAAGTTCATAGAAATCTGCCATTTTATCCACATGTTGTTGAGCTATAATACTGTTAGGAGTGCCATAAAAAAAATGGGATTTTATTTTGATAGTCATTTGGCATGTCATCTAGGACTTGGGGCAGAATAAGGGGTGCGAAACGGGCAGCCATCATTCTCGGTGGATTTGGCCTTGGAGGTGTTGGAGGAGTGTGCACAGTTTGCAAGGGGCTTGCACTTGGAGTTTGGGGCTGTGTGGCAATGTAGTTAAAGATTAATCTATTAGCTCTTTCCGTCTCAAGGTCTACAAGAAATTGCAGATCGAGGACAATGTAATCAACAACCTTTTCAGATTTAGATTCAAACAATGATATCTCAAACTGTTCATCAAACTCAAGCTCCTCAAGATACTCAAAAATGTCGGGACATAAATGGGATTTGAACACGGGGGTTATGGTGCTTTCTTGAAGAAGGAGTCTTGGGATCAAATTTTGATTTTTGTAAATGTGAGGAGGGTCCAGGTCCGGATTCACTCTGATGTATCGCCTTGAAGCCAGCGTGCTATTGGGATAAATCACGGGACACAACCAACTTACTCGGCCTTTCCAATCCTAAGCTCATCATCCGGAAGCCTAGAATTCTTGTGAAACAAGGGGATTTTATATTCAACTTAAGTCCCCAGTATGGTCACCACTATGTTATCACCTAAATCTGCCTTAGGCTAAAGGAAGGCAAAAATTAGGGTAACCACAAACCACGCTCAGTCTGGTAGCTAGCCCTACCAGAACAGGAGAGGGCTCTCTCCAAGTCACGCTCAAGGAATAGATAGGAAAAATGGTCTGAGATGACTTGCAATGCGATATTTACCTTAGGCTAGTAAGTGAAAAAGGATTTTGGAAAATATTTTTTGAAGTGACCGAGCTTCTAGGATGTATATGGGACTGGCGCTCAACAAAGAATTGAGAATTGAGAATGAAGGCACAGATTATTCCGTGAGGAAAGGTAGGCGGGAAGCGCAACAATTTCGACTTAAGGTGACGCGGAATGAAAATATTACTGAAGATAGTGAAAAGGGCATAGTCGCATGAATCCTTTTCAACAGAAGAATAACACTGCACATGAAATTTTCCCACAGGCAGAGCAATATAAATTGAATTCCACCTAATCTCACTTAGAAAATTTCACTGAAATGAAACACGAAATGAATTATGAAACATCACAAGATACAAATGGAACATAAGAACACATTTGCTACACTCACGACCACAAGAATCTCATGAAACAGAGTCGTTGCCTTTCATTAACTCTCTGTCAAAAATACACAGTGCAGAAACAGAGTTTCTTTCCCACAGTTTCCCAGAAGTTACAAGCCAGCCAACCCTTTGCAAATAACTTGCATAAAATATATAGAAAGTGTAGAGAAGAGATGGAATGCCCAGGGGTTGGGAAGTTACTCAAATCATTTCGAAAAGGAGATGGAGAGCCAACCATCAGCTACAGGTGCAGCGCTCTCAAGCATGACATTTGGCTGGGGTGACCCTTTGCATTCTTTTGCCACTTGGATAGATGCCCACCTGGAGAGAAAAATCTTTAAAATCCACATTTGGTGCCAAAAAACCAAAGAGTATATGACTGGGTCCACTTGGAGAAGTCGCGACCCGAAATTTCACGAAACGGGAGCAAATTGGCAGTTTTTTCCCCTGTGCGCCGTGCCAAATTCTCTGTGCATCACGCCACTTTGGAGCCTGTTTTGGGGCACTTACAGGTGTCCAAAATGTGCCCAAGTGGGCTTGTTGGAAATCCTATCCTGTCTACTTTCCAACCCAGCTGGAATTTCTGAATTTGAAGCTCACTTCCCCCTCCAAAACTTCATTCTCCCAAGGCTGCTTTCTGTGTGTCGAAAAAGTGGCAGAGAGGCCATTTTTTGGGTGTTTTTTGACCTTTAGGAGACCCAAAACTTGTCAAAATTTCTTTCCTGGACACCAGTAGACGTATTTTTCGATGCTAAATCCAAATATGCAAGCCATTCCTGGATTAGAGTGCTAGAATTTTAGCGTCGCGCCAGTGGCGCAGCGCACAGGGCGAAATTTCCTGTTTTGTGCCCAAAAATTTTGCCTGTGCCCAAAATTTGCCCAAATTTTTTGGAATTTGGGTTGGAGGTTCCCTATGAAGTTCTTTGCTATGTCAAGGAAGCCTCAGCCAAGATTTGAAGCCGATCTTGCTCCTTTGCCTCCTTTGCCTCTTTTGTCGCTTTGCTCAATTTTGCCTTTAGGCTCCTGATTCTTGCTTTGGAACTCATGTTTCGGGCCTGGTAGTGATGAGTCATGCACCTCAGCATGTCTTTCTCCCTGTTTTCTTTATCCAACCGCTGCTCCAAGTGAACGTTCACTTTCTCTAGCACATACTCCCAGTCTTCGTCTCTTTGCTCCATAGGTCTGCCTTGCGCTGCTAGGATGTGTCGCCGGTTTTCCTTGATCATTTGCAACTCTATCTCAGCTAGCCAATCCTCAAGTTGCTTGTTCCTCTGCTCCATATACTGCACGTTCCACTTGGCCCTCTCCAAGTCAAGGGACAGGGCCTCAATCTCTGCCTGCTGTTCCCCAATGTTTGGTATCCCTGTTGCTACTGATATAGCCTCCAGTGTCAAGGTGAAAGTGATCCCAGCTAGGACAAATTGGCCTCCCTATAGATGAAGTGTGAAAAGGCGGGCCAACTCATGATGTACTCTGACATTTGCCACCCTTTGGCAAAATTCATAACATGCCAAGTGCTGGAAACAAGACATGGCAAGTGGGCATGCCTGTAGCTCTATGAAGGTGTTGGGCTCGTCTTTGAGATGTCTGCCACTCCAGTGATCTCTCCTATGGGCCCTCTCTCCTGAAGATGTGTCACTGTGTGTATCCCCCTCATAATCTGATGAATTTTCTGATGCCATCACTGCTGCGTGTACTCTGAGTTTAATGCTGCCCTTTGAATCCAATGACACCGATGAATGTTCTGAAAATCTGTCACCAAGGGGACAATAAAACAGGGGAGTGTTAGGAGGGGAATGATGAAAAGGGGAATAGGGGTTTAAAGGAGAAATTTATCAGGGATTTGGGAGTGTTTGGGGTATGGTTTTGATGGGGTAGGGTTTGGGATTTTTTGGGCTATAGGGATAAAAGGGATGAATGGATATGATTACAATATAGCTAGGGTGATGGTAAGGGGAAAATGCTACAAGGAAATTAGCTGATCAAGGTAGGATAGGAGCTTATTTAGCAATTGTATTACTGTAGCAAAAACCCTAGCTTTTTGTCCTCCTTTATGTCATTTTGGGTTTGGTTAATAAAAAAGTTTGCCTTCAATTTCATGGTCACCAAAACATGTTTTTCTTTGAGTGGAGAATCAATGGTTAAAAGATCTATGGCAACCTTTTCAAATTTGAGAGCCATTTACAAAAATTTGGGTGACTTCGGTGCTTTTTTAGGCTCACAGGCCTGTGCGCGCGCTTTGCCCAGTGTGCCGCGCACCGGGTATGCGCCGCACTAGTGCAGTGTGAACACTGTGGCCGGGCTCCCAGTGCACCGCGTGCCCTGAGTGCGTTGCGCACTGTTCAACAGCATTCATTTGTTCGGAAAAACAGGGGAGAGGGTTTTAGGGTGATTTAGGGCGATTTCTTTAGGAGACAAGGTGGAATGGAGGTGACTATGACGAGGACTGAGGGGACAAGGGGGAGGGGAAACAAAACCTTGGTGGTGTCTTCGAATTTGCAACCCCGTTTATCATTTGCTTTGATGAGTATTTTCATGGATGGCCAAGCGTGCTTCAGATACCCTTCAACATCTTAGGAACACCAACCATTGACCAAATTTACAAAGAAGGGGTTTCATTAGAGCCTACCTCTTGCTTGCTAGCCTTCAACCGGGATATAGAACAAATTTGCAAGTGTTTTTGAGCTCCCTGGCCCTGTGCGTCGCACGCCAAGCCCAGTGCGCCGCACGCCCTGAGTGCGTCGCGCCCTTGTCGATTTTTCACTGTGGGTTGGTTGCCGATGCGTCGTGCCCTCCGTGTGCATCGCGCACCCTGGTGTGTGCACCGCGCCACCTAGAAATCTGCCCTCCTTACTCGAATTCCTCCTCCTTAACTCTCTTTTCTTCAACAATGCCTCTCTCAAGCTTTTCCTTATCACAATGACTTACTTTTGGGTCAAAACAAATATATATAGGCTTTGAGAGAGTTGGGTTCAATTTTTTCCTCTTTGAAAACCCACTTTATAATGTTTATGTTTTGCACTTTTTATTGACTTTAAAACACTCTGCTTTTTCCCTTTTTCTTTGAAATGTTGGCTCTCATGATAAAATTTTCGGCATTTCTTTGCGAGGACTGTGTGATTGGGCCTCTGGCTTTGAAATCTATGACTGCATCTGAAAATGTCAACTGTCGATTTTTTGGAAAATTTTGTCATAGTTGACCTTGTTTGACTTTTCTTCAAAATAGAGTTTTGAAGAAGAGTCAATGTCTCTTCCGGTGATGATGATGCTTTCTTGAACCATAGCTGTATAAGATCTCCCTCTCGCCTGCATGACTTTGTTCTAGAGATATTTTTTCAAAAACCACATTGATGATTTCCTAGACCCAACAATACAAAGGACTTTGACCTGTAATATGACCAGACCTTGGCTATCATGAATTTCAGTGATTGTGGATCAAGACCTGAACCAGCAGGGGCCAGACATGAGGGAAAATGAGTGGCATGACTTTCTCCGTCAGATCATGACATGTCCCTAGCGAAATGCAGCTGAGTGGCTGGAGCGAGACACCTAAAATTGAAATGCACAAAGAGCTTTGATCTCTGATGGAGGGCTGACCAGACCGACTCTAACATGTCCATGGACCATAGGAAGGTATAAATAGAGCGCGACTCTATGGGGAGAAGGCAGTTCTTCTTGGATAATCTTGGATCTGATGTGTGATGGGTTTTTGAGGAAGACATTTTGAAGCATCTGTAAGTCCAAGTCAAGGGTTTGGGTAGTGGATAGAGGCTCTGTAGTTGTGTGCGCAGAGGTCTGGAAAATTTTACAGCTATGTGTGCGGACCGCTGCAGCTGAGTGTGCAGGGCGGATCTAGATGCATTGGTGAAGAAGTTGAATAAAGCTAAGTTGGTTTTGAAATTCTGTGTTAAATCTGAATTATCATGGATCTGGTTTTTGTATGTTTACTGTAACTGTTTGATTTATGCACATTTTCTTATAAATACATGAATCTTTACGTGAACTGGTTAACTCTAATAAATGTTTGCTTAAAGATCACAATAAGTAGATTGAATACATAAACAACACAATAATAAGTAGTAAGGATTATTCTGGGTCTGGATCTGTGTGAAACAGAGTAGAACAAAGCTGTGGAACGGTGCGCGAAACCCCCAGACCACATCCAGACATCCCAAGGGTGCGAAAACCTAGTTCCAGCAACCTCCCCTACTACCTCGAGTGAGACCTCAGTCCGCACTCTACGGGATGTTACTAAAAGGGCTGGTAGCTACGAGATTTGTTTGGTTAAATAATTTTTCCAAACCTGGGTCAGGCCCATATAAGCCAACAAATGGTTCCATTGCAAGGACCGAGATCTTCCTGAGGGGTGTCTAATGTGGAACGCGGGGACTCTGTAGAAAAAGAATTGAAGGGTCAAAGGGACTAGGAGCAGTAGTAGTTAAGAGTACGGTGGAAAAATTGACAATGACGAGCGCGATTCAGCTACCGATATTCAAAGGAGCAGGAAGCGAAGACCCATAACAATTTTGGTTCATGCTAACCTCAGTATGGAATGCACATAGAATTGCAGATGATAATATCAAAAATGCTGCCTTAGTTATCGCGCTGCAGGACTGGGCACTGACATTGTACATAAAGTACTCAAGCGATCACCCAACTGCGGGGAAAGTAGAAATCCAGACCAAACTAAATAAAGAATTTAGCTAGCCAAAGTCAGAAACACAGTCGATCATAGGGTTCAAAGAGATCGCGATGATGCCTGGTGAAACCCCGTGGGATTTGGACCAAAGACTAAAAAGTACTATTCGCGATGCTAACATGACATTGACAGATGCGCAACACTGCGCTTGGTTTATGGAATCCTTAACACCGCATCTGAGGATGGCTTTATCACAACAGAAGATCTCAACCTAGGCCGAAGCATTAGAGACTGCGATGAGGTTGCACGAAACTCTGTTACAAGACTCAGGGTTGGGAGTTTAGAAAATCTAAGCACAGATCCAAAATTTGTGTCTAGAAATGAAGAAGTTAAAACAAGAATAGGCACAACGACCAGAAGTCTAGGAGGAAGTATGGTGTATAAAGTGCAAAAGCCAGGGGCACGATAAAGATCACTTCCCGGCCTTAGTGAATTATGTGGCAGCGAGGGGACCAACACCATTGCGACCAGAGGCACTGGCAGGGCCAAGCGTAGCAACCCTGCTCTGGTGCACAATCTGTTAGGTGGGAGGAAAACAAAACACTGATAACTGTCATCTACTGGCAAAATAAAACTAGACCCCCCAGCAACTATTTTGCAACTTTTTCAGATCGGTGGGCCACGAGGAAAGAGACTATCATAGCTACTAATTATTAATGGACCAATCACCTGCTTATAGAATGCAAACTAAGGCATGAGGTTAGGATCCAGCCGCGTGATTGCGTGTGATGGGTTCTAGGGTCGTGGATGAGGACAAAGCAGAATGGGGCCAGGGAGGGGTCACGGGCAGCTAATCTGTTGTAACTGTGGAGGTCCAGGACAATACGTGTGGGATTGTACCAACCCAACTAGAATTTCATGCAATTATTGTGAGCAATTTGATCATAAGCTGATATATTGCCCTACAATGACAGCACAAATTCATGAAATAAGGGCTGCGCAACCAACAACAACCAAGAACCTGCAGATGATGAGGTCTGAACCTTGCAAGGAAGATCCCCAAGTAAACATGGTACTGAGAAGCGGCACAGGAGTGGATAGAAGGGACTTAAGTAAGGAAGACATAGGGGTTGGTAAGGAGATGAATCTGGAAGCTAGGGAAAGCTTCTGGGAGGTCTCTAACCCAGGTAGTAGGGATCAACCTGAGCCGGATATGGATCCCTCGATGATAACTACCTTTTTAGAGACATGTATAAAATTGCTTCATGACAATAGGGCAGTTAAAGGCTTATAGGAATTGATAAATAGATGCGTAGGATGGAGTGAACCTCGCGTAGTTCGAAAGTTGGGAAGACATGCATTGTGGACTGGGAGGGAAATGCGACTAACAACACAGATCAATGATTATGAGATGGATCAGGTCATTCTGGATCTAGGCTCAGATGCCAACATACTGCCTAAATAGACTTGGGAGCACATGGGTAAGCCTACACTGCAATGGTCCCCTATCCAATTGCAGATGACAAACCAGCAAAAGGTCCTACCCATGGGGAGGCTGCAAGGAATTATAGTAGATATTGATGGCGCAAGTACTTGGACAGACTTTGAAGTGATTGAAATCATGGATGAAAGTACACCTTATCCTGCGTTGTTAGGAATAGACTGGGCCACCGACATGAATGGGGTTATTAATTTAAAGAAGCGGACAATGATATTTGAAACAAGTCGCTCCGCGTAGTCGTTCCGCAAGATCCGGCTGAAGGACCGCGCTATATTGAACCCGTGCGCAACAACGGGAGTGATGAATAATCAGATGGTATCTACAGAATGGCTTCAAAAAGGAAAGAATGGGTCAAGATAATGGAGGATAGAAGAATATCATGGGGCTATGTAGAATCTTTCACCACTGATTTAGATGAAGAAGATGAGCGGTGGCATAACAGGTTGAAAGGAGTGACTACACTACACTGCAATATGGTGACTAAATCTCTGTACTGCGTAAGGGCCCAGGATCGCGAATTACTAACGCATGATGGGTTGACAATAATAGATGAATTCCTAACCAAATTTGGAATCGCAATACTAGAGAACCAATGGTTTGATGCGTTGAGATGGGCGTTGCGCACGACGCTTGCGTGATGGTGGGGCACACGTGAAGGGAATTTCGAAGATTGGCGCAACTGCAGGTGCATGATGAAGATCATATTTGGGAAGCCAAAACTACACATAACAGAGAAATACGATGGACGTGATGACCTGCGCATGCACCTTACCAGATGGATCAAAGCCTATTGAGAGGAACCTCAACTAGAATGGGTGCACTTATTTTATCACACCCTGGATGTCATTCCCAAAAACTGGTATACTGAAGCAGAGCTGCGACACGAATTAGGCGAGTGGGATATCTTGCGCGAAGGGTTTTTGTCAAAATTCCTCTTTAAAGATCAATGGATAGATCCCGTGGACGACGTTTTATAGTTGGTAAAGGACGCCATTTTCAAGACGACACTAGAACCAGAAGAAACTATGCAGCCTCACTGGTCGTGGCAGCTGAGCCAGGCTCTCATATGTTATAATGTCTAGGTAGAAAAAGATGAGGACGATCTGCGAAACGTCAATATTCTGGAATCAAAGGGGAGAAGTGAGGTGCACAGACCCGAAATCGAAGATCCAGATATCACGACACCAATGAAAACAAGACAAGTCAATATCGAAACTGAGGAAGAGCAAAAGTATGCAATGGTTGGGGATTTTTGGGACGATGCCATAGTGGAGAAGGTCATCGAATTTCTTTGGGAATATTGAGATTTATTCCCAACAAAAATCACAGAGCTAAAAGGGATCCTAGGAGACCTAGGAATGATGAAGATAATGTTGAAACCAGATGCGAAACCAGTTAAATAGTGACCCTACTGATTGAATCCAAAGTATAAAGAAAAGGTCTGCGAAGAACTGGACAAGATGATGGTAGCAAGAATCATTGAACCAGTCGACGAGTACGACTGGGTAAGTCCGATGGTTGCGCAAGAGAAGAAACAGAAGGGTGAGATTCGCATCTGCGTGGATCTCAGGAAGCTCAATGATGCCTATATTAATGATCCATTTCCAACACCGTTTACAGATGAGGTACTAGGAAATGTGGGGGGCGAAGAAGTCTACTCCTTCACAGATGGGTTCTCAGGATACAACCAGATCAAGATCGCGCCAGAAGACAGGAGTAAAACAACATTCACCACTGAATGGGGTTGCTTTCATTACACGATGATGCCCTTTGGACTAAAGAACACGCTGACGATATTTTCACGAATAGTGGTAGCAACATTCAAGGAATTTATACACAACTTCTTAGAGGTCTATGTTGATGACTGGACCGTGTTTGGACTGGTTAAGGAACATGTAGCGAGTTTACAGTTAATGATAAATACTTGTCGTCGACACCAGATTGCGCTAAACCTAAAGAAGTGTACTTTCCTTGCCCCATTCGGGAACCTACTGGGCCATGTGGTTTGTAAGCAAGGCATGGTGGTGGATTCGGCAAAGATCGTTGTCATACTCAACCTATAAGCGTCGTGAAGTGTTAAACAACTACGCGCCACACTGGGACACACGGGCTACTATCAGAAGTCCATCAAAAGCTATGCCCAGATCACGGCTCCAATGGAACAGTTGCTGAAGGAGGATGCTACTTATTGCTGGAATGAGGAATGCAACAAAATTCTAGAGACCGTGTTGACCAAGTTCTATAATGCGTAACAAAATGACTGGGACTTACACATCCCTATTGTGTTATGGGCATACTGAGCCACGTGCAAGAAGTTGACGGGCTAGACACCTTTTCAGTTAGTTTATGGTAAAGAGGCCGTTATGCAGATGGAATATATTGTGCCTAGTTTGGGGATTCCAACAATAACAGGTATGGTAGATCACAGAGCTTTTGAGGAGCGTCTTGCACAGCTAGAGGAACTAGAGAAGGAATGGTTTTTGGTTGGATTCCATCAGCAAGTATAGAAACAACGCGAGAAATCATGGCATGATCACCATATCAATGTGAGAACCTTCAAGGAGGATGATCTAGTATTACTATACGACAGTAAGTACGAGAAATTCCGTGGCAAACTCCAAATGAATTAGTTGGGACTCTATGTTGTCAAAGAGGTTACTGATGGGGGCATGGTTCAACTTGCCAAACCCAATGGAGAACCCTTCTTGGGATGAGTGAATGGCAGTCACCTGAAGCTTTATACGGGTGGGCCAACTGCCTGACTAACCATTCAAGGGTCAGTCTCACCACTCCAGCCAGCTGAAAGAGAGCATGAGATGGTAAAGCAGTTTGGGGGATAGAGGCGCGATTTCCAGGATATGCATCGATTTTTCCCATCACCAAGATTGCAGTTGCACAGTAAGAAGTGCACTGATGCATTGCTAAGAGGAGAGGTGACTGTTCCTATCACTATTCATGACAAGATTTATGCATTAGGGCAAATGGGAGCAGGTGGCGGGAAATTAAGAGAAGGAGTACATGTCGGATATGGAACAAGATGCCACAGATTTTACACAAGGACGCCAGAACGGGCGGAAACTAGTGAATTTGAAATTCGAATCGCTTATAAATCATCGAGGGACATTCACTGGGCAACCTACCTTTCTATACAACATATGCTGGTTATCAATATGGAACTTTTTATCCCCTCTGTGCAAGGAGTAAGCCCGAAGGTGGTGATATGGCCGAGGGAAAGGAAGGACTCTCTAAGGACCATGATGTTGACAGCTATGGGCATCCCGTAGAGTGTAGCACCAACAGTAGGGGATGTACCAGAAAAGGGGAGACACAAAACAGAATTGGTCCGGATGCCATCGCCCCTCCCGAGGGTAGGCCAGCGAACTACAACAAACAAGTGAAATGATGGAAAGATGGAGACAACTGCTAGCAATGTAGTTAATAAGTCATCTCTGAGGTACCTTGAGGATTGGGATTTCGTGCACAACAGCAAAGGTCTTGCAAAATTGCAACACAAGCTGCAGCAGACAGTGCGAAGAGCATATACAAAGGTCGAAAGTGGCTGTGGGGGTACAAGGAGGTCCCTTATGCGGCTCCCCTGCTCGAGCTAAAATCCTATGAGGGGGTGTTCTGTGTTAACCAAGTAGAGCATAATGAGCATTATCGGTCACAAGAATTGCTAGAAACAACAAAGCAAGAGCCGAAAAAAGCATTGTAGGAGACAATGAAGAAGTAGTAGGACGACGAGCGTCACTCAGAGGGAGATGAATTGTGAAGCCAAGGTAGCGCGTCTCGCCACACCGACGAGTGACTCGAGACGAGTCATGAGGATTGCGTTAGGGGATTGTTGGGTAGCGGAGGTCCCGCGTAACAGTTCTGGGTCTGATAGCCTAGAAGTTAGGGTGAAAATACTATAAATATTTGAAATATGTGGAGCACGAAATGTAAAAAGTCGAGTCAAAGGGTTGTTCGTCCAAGAAATAATATAGAATAATAGGAAGTAAGTCAGTCCACAGACCATAGGAAGGTATAAATAGAGTGCGTCTCTATGGGGAGAAGACAGTTCTTCTTGGATAATCTTGGATCTGATGTGTGATGGGTTTTTGAGGAAGATAGTTTGAATCATCTGTAAGTCCGAGTCGAGGGTTTGGGTAGTGGATAGAGGCTCTACAGATGTGTGCGCAGAGGCTTGGAAAAGTCCGCAACTGTGTGCACGGACCCCTGCAGCTGAGTGCGCAAGGCGGATCTGGATGTATTGGTGAAGAAGTTGAATAAAGTAAGTTGGTTCTAAAATTATGTGTTAAATCTGAATTATCGTGGATCTGGTTTTTGTATGTTTACTGTAACTGTTTGATCTATGCGCATTTACTTATAAATACATGAATCTATACGTGAACTGGTTAACTCTGATAAATGTTTGCTTAAAGATCACAATAAGTAGATTGAATACATAAACAACGCAATAATAAGTAGTAAGGATTATTCTAGGTTCGGATCTGTGCGAAACAGAGCAACGTGAAGCTGCGGAATGGTGTGCAAAACCCCCAGTCCACATCTAGACATCCCAAGGTTGTGGAAACCTGGTTCCAGCACCTTCCCCTGCTACCTCGAGTGAGACCTCAGTCCGTGCTCCGCGGGCTATTGCTGAAAGGGCCGGTAGCTACGGGAATTGTTAGGCTAAATAATTTTTCCGAACCTGGGTCAGGTCCATATAAGCCAACAGTAGCCATCCACGACACGTATATGTCTCATTGATGGAATATTTTAATTGAATCTGTAAAAGTAAACAGAGATGTACCTGGAGACCTACCTGGTAGCAGAATAATGGCAGAGTAACCGATGGAGAAACAACAACAATGAAGTAACAGCAGCGACGAAGTAACAGAAATGGCGAAGTAACAACAACGACAGAGTAACAATAGTGGCGGAGTAACAATAGCGGCGAAGTAACAGTAGTGACGGAGTAACAACACTGACGGAGTAACCTTAGCGGTGGAGTAACAACATCTGACACTTCCAAAATTTTTCAGGAGTAACAATAGTGGCAGAGTAACAATACCGACGGAGTAACAGTAGTGGTGGAGTAATAACATTCGACACTTAGAAAAATTTTCAAGAGTAACAGCACCGACGGAGTACCAACAATAATGAAGTAACAACGTCCGACACTTGGAAAAATTTTCATGAGTAACAACAGTGGTAGATTAACAAAACCGGAGGAGTAACAATAGTGGTGGAGTAACAACATCAACTATTAGTTGGTAAATTTTTGTCAGCTCCTCATCATCAGATTTCGATCGTTATTCCTACAAAAGGAAAACGAGTGAGTAGTAACAATATGTATATATATATATATATATATATATATATATATATATATATATGTTGAGCTTTGTCTCAGAATATCCATAGTAGAAACCATATTTGTCAACATTTCAAATCCCAATAAGGATCCATCATCAGGACCAATCTGAATGATGATATAAGAAGAGCTATGTGATAGGATAAATAGTTAAAGAAACAGTTTTGATTGAAGGTTGGCTGATAATTTTTAATTTATATTTTATTTTTAATTTTATATTTTAATTTTATTTTATCATAATAATTAATAAATTGTTTTTTATTTATTTTTATTTCTATTTTTATTTTTAACCGATTTCATATTAATTGAATAATTAATTGGAGGTTTTTATTTTTATTTCTTTTATAATGGACTAAAATTTGGCTCATTATTATTAACATAAATAAAATATTATTATTTATAATTTTAATTGTCTAATAATTGAATATTGTTATTATAATTAGTTACTAATCATTATAAATTAATATCATAAATTTCTTATTAATAACCTTTATAATCTTTATTTTAATTTATTTTTATGATAATTATTATAAATATTCAATAATAATTATTATTAAGAATTACAATCTCATTCTATTTCTATTAAATATAAGATTAGATAGTTAGTTTGTTTAGTTTCACAAACTATATTAGATTAGATAGTTTTTATTATATTCTTATTATATAATGATATAATAATATAAATAAGATATTATTAATAGTTAAAAACAAATTATTGATAGTTTTTAAATAATAAATCATTTTTATTATTATATCATCAGTGTTATTGTTTTATAATTGATATTAGTTAATTAATTGAATATAGTTTTTACAATTAGTTAATAATCATTTGTAAATTAATATCATAAATTTCTTATTAATAATCTTTATAATCTTTATTTATATTATTTTTATAATGATAATTATAAAAACCTAATAGTCATATCTATTTTATTTTAATTATTGTGTATTAATAATATAATAATAATTATATAGTTATAAGATTAGATATTTATAAGGTTTATAATTTATATTATTAGATCATTGTTATTACTCTTTAATAATTGATACTAGTTAATTAATTGAATATAGTTATTATAATTAGTTAATAATCATTATAAATTGATATCATAAATTTCATATTAATAATTTATTTATTTATTTATTTATTTTTAGCGTGGTTCATGGATACCCGTGGTTACTATGTAGCCGCTACATCCACGAATCACCTCTAGGGTGGACCCCACACGAAGGGGGCCACACCCGTCGGCCATATTTACTTGGCCTGACCCCAAGAGCTTTCGAGAATTGACCCTGTGACCTCTCGATTGGCGAGGCACTGATTTGACCGATTGAGCTAACTCCTAGGGCTAATTTCTTATTAATAATATTTATAATCTTTATTTATATTATTTTATAATGATAATTATAAAAACCTAATAGTTATATCTATTTTTAATTTAATTCTTGTTTAATAATATAATTATAATTATATAGTTATAAGATTAGACATTTATAAGAGTAAGAGAGGACAACTACCTGATTACCTGGGATTCTTTGGTGGTTCTAACTCTCTAATTAAGGGAAGCCAACTTTTACTGATCTCAATACCGTTGTCCCTATTGATATTTTTTGGTTGTTTTATAATCTCAAGGGCCTCCCTAATCTTCATTCTTTGATACTGTTCTTCCCTTGTGATAATTGAGGCGCTTTCCAAACAAACTATCTGTTTTGTTTTCAAGTAATTCTTGTTGGGTTGTGTTATATTCTTTCCACGACTAGCCCACGTAGTTAACTAGGGGGTTAGAGAGAGGGCGGGGGGGGGGGGGGGGGGCGAGGCAGAGCCCCCCTTCGTTGCATCGATTGTGTAGCATGGGCGGAGATAGGGGGTTTGAGGTGTACCTGTAACCCCACTTTATGGGGTCCAGGGCAGCGCCCCGGAAAATTTTGGTTTTGGACCCTATGTTAGGTTAGGCGGACCCACCTATGGTTTTGTACATGTTTTTGGACGCGATGGTTTTCGATCCATGGTATTGGACACGATGGTTTTCGGTCCATGGTATTAGATGATTCAGCATGCATAAATATGTATTATAACGTTAAAAGGAATATAATAAAAAGTCAAGATGGTAGTCCCAATTTTGGGATCTAGGGGAAAATCACTGTGTATATGTATTTTATGTATTATGCTCTCGCATTTTTTTTTTTTTTGTTTTAGAATTCATATGCAGGTAATTTCTGTATGAGGTTAAAACCTACATTTGGTATCAAAGCAGTTTTGCCTTCAAGGGATGCCTTTGTTTCTGATGGGTTTCGCTCGGGCCTGTGGTAGACCCTGTTCAGTGGGAGATCTGCAAGATCGATTCTGGTGCTGAAAGAAGATGGCGAGTAGTGGAAAGATAGAGATCGAGAAATTTAATGGTAAGAGTTTTGAGTTGTGGAAACTCAAGATGGAGGATCTGTTGGTGGATAAAGATTAGTGGATCGTGGTAGATCCAGGTACTAAACCAATGGGAGTGTCCAATGAAGAATTGAAGAAGTTGGATTGAAAGGCAAAAGCACAATACGATTGTGTGTCTCAGATTGAGTATTGTTGAATGTATCAGGGGAAGCTACGGCGCAGGCTTTGTGGGACAAGTTAGGGACTTTGTACCAATCTAAGTCTCTGGTGAATTAACTATTCTTGCGGAAAAAATTGTATAACTTGAGGATGAAAGATGGAGACTTGGTGACAGAGCATCTGAATGCATTTAATACTGTGGTAAGTCAGTTAGCATCTGTTGATATTAAAATTTCAGATGAAGATAAGTGCATCATTTTGTTGTGTTCTCTACCAATTTCGTGGGATATTCTGGTTATTGCAATAGGTAGCAATGCAACTGCCTTGCAGTTTGATGAAATAGTCTCAGCCTTGCTGATGGAGGAGATGATACGGAATGGTGATGCCTTGTCTGTATGAGGATGGTCCCAGAACAAAAACAAAATTAAGTCATCGAGTGGGAGATCTAAATCTAGAGGGAGATACAAATCTCCAGGAAAACCTGTAAAGGTGGTGTGCTGGAAATGCGGAAAGGAAGGGCACTTCAAAAGGGACTGTAAATCTAAAGCTCTTGATAAAGGAAAGAGATTTGATGATTCTCCTTCTATAGAGGCAAAAACCACCTCAGATGAAGGTGGGGATGTGTACTTGGCTTCTTCAAGTACACATGTAGATCATGAGGCATGGTTGATTGACTCAGGTGCATCCTTTCACTTCACTCCCCTGTGAGTATGAGAAATACAATGGTGGTGATGTCTTCTTAGGGGATGATAGGAAGGATAGAATCATTGGTCGTGGAAAAGTAAAGTTGAATTTACAAGGTGGAAGAGTTAGAACACTTCCGGGTGTTCTACATATTCCCACATTGGCTAGAAATATAATTTATGTAAGCAAGCTAGATGATGCACGTGTAAAGATAGTGTTTGAGAAAGATACCTACAAAATGGTTCGGGGAGCACTAGTATTGATGCGGGGAGTTCGAATTGGAACTCTATAGCAGCTGCAAGGTAGCACTATTGTTGATGGGTGCAACAGTTCTGTGGTTCCTGAAAGTGGAGCAAAAAATCTAGTGGTCTCTGGAGAGGAGACCATGTTGTGGCATCAAAGGCTTGGAAATATTGGAGAGAAGGGACTTCGAATACTTCATGGTAAAGGTATGGTAGAAGGTATGAGTAATAGCTCTCTAGATTTTGATTTCCGTGAAAATTGTGTATATGGGAAGCAGAATCGGGTGAGTTTCCCCTCTGGTAGTAAGAGGGCAAAATAGATATTAGAACTTGTGCACAGTGATGTGTTTGGACCTGTGAAGGTTCCATCACTGGGTAAGTCTGTGTACTATGTATCATTTATAAATGACTTCTCAAGGAATACATGGATATATTTCCTTAAGAAGAAATCTGAAGCCTTTGACAGGTTTAAAGAATTTAAGTCTCTCGTGGAAAATCAGACAGAGAAGAAGATAAAGGTGCTGAGGACAGATAATGGTGGAGAGTTTTGCAGCAAGGAATTTGAATAATTCTGTAAGAAGTGTGGTATAGCAAGACAAAAGACTACTCCATATACACCTCAGTAAAATGGAGTTGCAGAAAGAATGAATAAGACGTTGATGGAAAGGGCAAGAAGCATGCTCAGTGGTGTCAGGTTAGGACAGGAATTCTGGGCATAGGCGGTGGATACTGCATGTTACTTGGTCA
Organism: Pinus tabuliformis; assembly: GCA_031772625.1. Taxonomy (NCBI): domain Eukaryota; kingdom Viridiplantae; phylum Streptophyta; class Pinopsida; order Pinales; family Pinaceae; genus Pinus; species Pinus tabuliformis. The sequence continues at coordinate 1,156,673,534 of CM062816.1, forward strand.
ACAGGTCACCTTCATCAGCGTTGGAGGATAAGACTCCACAAGAGGTATGGACAGGTAAGAATCCCTCTCTTTCACATCTGAGGGTATTTGGATGTGATGCATATGTACATGTTCCAAAGGAGAAACGAACCAAGTTGGATAGTAAATTTAAAAATTGCATCTTTATTGGGTATAAGGATGGTTTAAAGGGTTATAAGCTTTGGAACCCAATCACACGGAAGGTTGTGTACAACTGAGATGTGGTGTTCAGAGAGGTAAAAGATGTTATTAAACATGAAGTCCAACCAAAGGAACCTGAGAAGATAGAGTTTGAGCTTAAGGAGGAAGAATCAAACTCTACAATAGAGGAGGAATCAGAAGATGAAAAGCCACAAACTCCAGGTGTGAGAAGATCAGATCGAGAAAGAAGGCAGCCATAAAGGTATAGTTCATCTGCTTTCTGTTCAAATTTTGCTTTATCTATTACTGACAATGATCCCAGAACTATGAAGGAAGCAGTAGATTCAGAGGATGGAAAACTCTAGAAAGAGGCCATGGTTGATGAAATGGAATCTTTGCACAAAAATGAGGCTTGGGATTTGGTGGAGTTCCCAGATGGAAGGAAACCCATTGGCAGTAAATGGGTGTTCAAGAAGAATACAAATGCAGAAGGAAAGGTGGAGAAATACAAAGCTCGCTTGGTGGCAAAAGGTTATTCCCAGGTGCTAGGAATTGATTTTGGTGATATTTTTTCTCCTGTTGCCAAGGTAGCTTCTATTAGATTACTTTTATCTATTGTTGTTGCTTTTGATTTTGAGGTAGAAAAGATGGATGTGAAGACAACATTTCTTCATGGGGATCTGGAAGAGGAAATATACATGAAGCAACCTAAAGGCTTTGTGGTGAAGGGTAAGAAAGAACTGGTATGCAAGTTAAAGAAGCCCATATATGGGTTAAAACAGTCACCAAGGATGTGGTATCAGAAATTTGATACATTTATACGGGGACTTGGCTTCATCAAAAGCAAAGCAGATCACTATGTGTATTTTAAATCAATTGATGACTTTGTTATTTATCTGGTCTTTTATGTGGATGATATGTTGCTGGTTGGAAATTACAAAGAAATTATCCAAGATTTGAAGACCCAATTGTCCTCCAAATTCGACATGAAAGATCTTGGTGCTGCAAACTATTTTTTGGGCATGGAAATTAAAAGAGATCGGGAAAAGTGGAAGCTTTGGTTAAACCAAAGGAAGTATGTTGAGACAATACTGTAGAGGTTTAATATGCAAGATAGTAAACCGGTGAAGGTTCCTATTCCTGTAGGTGTGAGGTTATTTGCGGTGAAGCGGGTTTTCAGGTATTTGTGTGGCACTAGTGATTATGGTTTGTGCTACCAAGGAAGATCAGGATTGGACAGAATGTTGGATATTCATGGCTTTGTTGATGCAAACTGGGTTGGAGATCTAGATCAGAGAAGATCTACAAGTGGGTATGTGTTTAACCTATTTGGAGGTGCAATCCGTTGGATGAGTAAAAAAATAATCTGTAGTGGCACTATCAACTACAGAGGCAGAATACATGGCAGCCACTCATGCAAGCAAGGAAGTATTTTGGTTGCAGAGATTGTGTTCAAGTATGGGGTTAGTACAGGGAGCTATAAGGATAGACTGTGACAGCCAAAGTGCAATTTTCTTGGCAAAGAACCCCGCATATCATTCAAAGACAAAGCACATTGATGTTCAGTATCACTTTGTGAGGGATATGATAGAAGACAAAAAGGTGTTGTTGGTAAAGGTGGACACTTTGAAGAATACTGCAGATGCATTGACAAAATCTGTGAGCCCTGAGAAGTTCTCTTAGTGTAGAGAGACAATGGGCATTTCAGGGTTGGAAAAATGACTAAGCTCTCTTGTGGCCCCCTGTGGAAAGAAAACAAAAAGTGGGAGAATGTTGGGTTTTGTTATATTCTTTCCATGACTAGCCCACATAGTTAACTGGGGGGTTAGAAGGGGGGGCAGAGCCCCCCTTCGTTGCACCGATTGTGTAGCGGGGGGGGGGGGGGGGTCACAGGGGGTTTGAGGCGTACTCGTAACCCCACTTTATGGGGTCTGGGGTAGTGCCCTGGAAAATTTTGGTTTTGCACCCTATGTTAGGTTGGGCGGACCCACCTATGGCTTTGTACATGTTTTTAGACGTGATGGTTTTTGATCCATGGTATTGGACAAGATGGTTTTCATTCCATGGTATTGGATTCTTTGGCATGTATAAATATGTATTGTAACATTGAAAGGAATATAATGAAAACTCAAGCTGGTAGTCCCAGTTTTGGGATCCAGGGGAAATCTCTGTGTATATGTGTTTTATGTGTTATGCTCTCGCAATGTTTATTTTTTGTGTTTTAGAATTCGTATGTAGGTAATTTCCGTACGGGGTTAAAACTTACAATGCTCTGTAAGGGCCGAAGTACGAGATCTTCCGTTCTTAATATCAACTCCAAGTTCTTTCAGTCTTTTCTGTAAAGAGCGACATATTTCACGAAAGTAACTTTTTCCACAAGAACAATCAATTTTATAAACCCCTTTGAGTTGTTGTCTATCAATGTCATCATTGATAAACTTCATACCATGTTTAATTGTTCTAGGTGCTGAGAATTGCATGAATATGTCTTTCCTTCTTAGGATTTTGGCAATATTATCTGTCACCCCATGAATATATAGTAGGAAGACTCTACGACCCTAGTTTAGGTCATGGGCCCTAGGTATCCGAGATAACACCTTCATTTCTACTCTCTCTATGGCTTTCTTAATTTCTTTTTCTTTGTAGCCTATACTCCTAAATACTGAAGATAAATGTTCCTTCTCTTCCTTAAGATGTTCAAAGTCAGAAATTCGAAAGGCCCTAATGGCAAGAGTGTTAAGCACATTGAAATTTTGGGACAGATGATGGTAGGAGTCAGCATGGAGGTAGCTTTCTGTGTGAGTGGATTTCTTAAAAACTTTATGTCCTAAAGAGCCATCCATTTTTCTAGTGATGAGTACATCTAAGAATTGGATACTATTGTTTTCTTCTATCTCCATAGTAAATTTTATCTTGAGAGAGATAAAGTCAAGGTGTATGAAAAAATTATCAAGCTCTTCCCTACCGTGGGTCCATTTTAGGTTGGTATCATCAAAGAAATGTTTCCACCAAGCTAGCCTCAAAGGGTACGATTCAAGGGCTTTCTTTTTAAAAGTACTCCATGTATAAGTTGGCTACAATTAGCGATAGGGGTGATCCCAATGCCACCTTGGAATTCTACTCATAATATCCTCCTTGGAATGTGAAAACGGTTGACTGTAAGCAAATCTCAGCAAGTTTTGTAGTTTCTGGGTCCGTAACCTCCTTTATAACCTGAATAGCTTCATCTAAAGGAATATTGGTGAATAATGAAAGCATGTCAAAACTTACCAAGATGTCATCATGGTTCACCCTTTCATTGTTGATAAGATTCACAAAATCATGGAGTCCTTGATACAAGACTCTGTATTCCCAACCAGAGGTGTAAGGATTTGGCAACATACTTTGCGAGTTCATAGGTTGGTGAGCCAATAGTATTGAATATTTGTCTAAGAGGTACCCCTTTCTTGTGAACCTTGGGAAACCCATAAATTCTTGGGATGGTCTCACAGGAAGGAGTTAATCTCTTCTTTAATTTTTCCTCAAGACTAGAGTCTGAAATTGCCTTCTTGACCTCTCTCATAATTTTAGGAAATGGATTGGTGCTAAGCTTCTTGTAACTTCCATAACTGAGGTGTTCATTCATTTTGAAAATGTAGTATTCTTTATCCAGGATCACCGCTACTCCTCCCTTGGCTGCCTTAAGAACTTCAATTTTGTCATTATTTCGTAGGGACCTAAAGGTAATTTGTCCTTCCTTACTTAAATTACTTTTGGGAATTCTAGATTTCCTCACTGTGAGAGCAAATTCTTGCCTCAATGCTTCCTTATATTCCATAGAGAGGTTATTTATTCCATCCTCTATGCTACAAATGATCATTTCAACTGGAATGCTCTTTGGAGCAACTGCAAACCCTAAAGCTTTGTTGAGGACACTAATAACCTCTGGATCTAATTCCTAGGAAGAAAAATTGACCACCTTTCTCTTAGGAAGGATTCCTGAGGATAAGCTGGAACCTAAGTTATCCAATCCTAATGTGCTTCCAAAATTCAACGAATTGTAGTCTCTACTTAATGAACAACTTCCACAATTGCTACTTGAACTGCTTCCACAATTGCTGCTTGAACTGCTTCCACAATTGTTGCGAACTAATGGACTATCATTGTCATTAATGGCATGTCTTACGTCTTGGCTACTATCTGTTTCACTTAGCTTTTTGGCAACATTATAAGTTCCTAGATCCCCACAATTTTTAACATTTGATACATTGTTGGCTAATGTTAAATTAATTCGCATGATTTTTAATTTTTTTGAGGCATTGGGGATAGCTTCATTAGTTCTTTCTTTCTCAGAATTGCCTAAACTGCTGCCATTGTTTATGTCCGCAAACTTCATCCTATCTGTGTCCCCTAACCTAACAATGAACCTGGTTCACTGTTGCTTGGAATTCTAGAATCCTTCAACCTGCTAGTTTTTCTGTTGTTTTGGGTGTCAGTGTAAACTATTTTGTTTATCCTCTCCTGCTTGCTGGAGTTGGGAATAGTTTCCACCATCCAACAGTGCCTGTCCGAGTTACTCAGAGTTGAAGTTTCGATGGGTTTTTCATCCCCCATCCTGCTGATGCCCTGAGTGTCAGCGTTAACACCTAAACTGCGCTCCCTTATGTTTCTTCTGTGCTCAACCTTATTGCGCTCATCCTCCTTCACTGTTTTTTTTCTCAACATGCTTTCTAAATTATTTTGCTCGCTGTTGGTTGGATTATCAACCATTTCTAACCTATCATCCTTGTTACTGGCTCAAACAATAGCTTTGTTCAATTTTTCTTCGAATGTCACCTTTTCTGGAATTAGGGTCCCCCTCCTTATGTTCACGTTCCTTGGATTTATCCCATTCCTTATTTTCAAAACCTATGTTCTCTTTTGTTGAACCTTTTGAATGGTTTCTTTAATGAGGATTGATTTAGAGCTGGTTGCCTTATGTCCTGCTGTTGTGGAATGTTCAGACTTCCACGAACTGGATTCTATTGGCATATGACTTGAATCGTTGCCTGATCTATTTATTAATCTGAAGAGCTTCTTTTGTTGTCTTGATTGAGCAATGTGGCCTTCATTTTGAGCTTTTAAAGCTACCTTGGCATCCACTACTGACCAGAGATCTTTGCTAATGCTGCTAGTCAATTTTAGATGCAAAGAAAATGCCATCCATCCAAGATTGTCTAGAGAAGACCTCACTTTTTTAATTTCTGCACGCAACAGAGCTATGCTTAATTTAGAAAATGCCATATCATTAAATTTGTTATGTAATCTATGATTAATCTGTGCAAAAGAGGGAATTAGGTTGTTATCATGACAACTTTTAAGAAATTGGAGAACTGTAGCTCTTCTTGCTATCTTCACTCTGAAATTTTTGAGTAAAGTAGTTTCACTCCATGTATCCCCTCCATACAGGGAAATGATTCTGGATTTTAGGAATCTATGGTTTATTTCTTTTTAGCTTTGTCTCAGAGTATCCACAGTAGAAACCATATTTGTCAACATTTCAAATCCCAACAGGGATCCACCATCTGGACCAATCTGAATGATGATATAAGAAGAGCTATGTGATAGGATAAATAGTTAAAGAAATAGTTTTGTTTGAAGGTCGGATGATAATTTTTAATTTATATTTTATTTTTAATTTTATTTTATCATAATCATTAATAAATTATTTTTTATTTATTTCTATTTCTATTTTTATTTTTAACCGATTTCATATTAGTTGAATAATTAATTAATTGAAAGTTTTTTTTTAATAGATTAAAAATTGGCTCATTATTATTAGCATAAATAAATTATTATTATTAATAATTTTAACTGTTTAATAATTGAATATCATTATTATAATTAGTTACTAATCATTATAAATTAATATCATAAATTTCTTATTAATAATCTTATAATCTTTATTTTAATTTATTTTTATGATAATTATTATAAATATTCAATAATAATAATAATTATTAAGAATTACAATATCATTCTAATTTTATTAAATATAAGATTAGATAGTTTGTTTGTTTAGTTTCTTAAACTATAATAGATTATATAGTTTTTATTATATTCTTATTATATAATGATATAGTAATAAAAATTAGTTATTATTAATGGTTAAAAACTAATTATTAATAGTTTTTTATTATAGATAATTTTTATTATTATATCATTATTATTATTGTTTTATAATTGATACTAGTTAATTAATTGAATATGTTTTTTATAATTAGTTAATAATCATTTGTAAATAAATATCCTAAATTTCTTATTAATAATCTTTATTTATATTATTTTTATAATGATAATTATAAAAATCTAATAGTCATATCTATTTTATTTTATTTTAATTATTTTGTATTAATAATATAATAATAATTATTATATAGTTATAAGATTAGATATTTATAAGGTTTATAATTTATATTATTTTTTTTTTCCCCTAGGAAAAAATCGTAATTTTATTCATGTTGATAAAATTACATTTTGTAGATGCTTATAGCATATGCAAATGGCTGGACCTGTAATATCAGGCAGCAGACAAAAATAAAAGCTCAAAATGACATAAAACAGATCCTAAGATGACAAGAAGGCAAAATAAATAGTAAATGTTAGCAGGCCTATTTCCTGCCTTTCTTCTTTTCTACTTTACGCCAGACTCCAGTGCTGATAGTAGGATCAATAACAGCAAGTTGATTTTCCTCTGAGTGTGCTGGTTGGTCTTTATCTGAGTCCGATCCTTCTGGGCTATGGGCTCTTTTATTTCCGCTTATTTCCAATTGTAAATTTTGCTGCTGCACCGAGCTGTGTGTCTCCAAATCGGGCTTCTCAGTACCTGCGTTAGACTCTTCCCCCTGTCTCATTTGTAAATCTGTTGGTTCTGTGTCCAGTGCTTCCTCCTCTAGTGGTTCCGTATGCTGCCAACCTTTTGGTTTTTTCTGTTGTTTCTTGTTCCCTTTTGACTCCCTACTAGTCAATGGGCATGCGTATTGCAGGTGCCCTATCTGCAAACATCTACGACATCTAAAAGCGGTGTTCTCGTAATCAAGATATTGCATCCACAGTGAATTATTGAAATTCAATGTGATGTGGTCTGGCAGTCCTTGACTTAGATCCACCTCTACACATATTCTAGCATATGTGAATAATCCCCGTATAGATCTGTCTTCATCTGTTTTAAGATGTTTTCCTAAAGAGTTCCCAATGGCTGTTAATGCTTTGCGGTGCCAAAAATGCAGTGGGAGGTTATGCAGCCTTACCCAAACTGGTGTTGTCGAAACAACCATGTTGTTAGCGTCAAAGTCCGGGAACCAGGGGGTGATGAAGAGGCCAGCACTTCCCCAAAACCAAGGCCCCTGGTTAATGATGTTTTCTCGTTCCAGTTCTGTGTTAAATCTGACTATGAAGAAACCCTTAGGGCATAGGTATATTTCACATTTGGTTGACCATGATGTAAATACCCATTGATGCAATGCATCAGCTTTGGGCCAGTAACCATTAAATCTGCATATAACAGCATTTTGCATTAAATCTGAGTATAGATCTGATACCTCCGGCAGTGTTACAGTAAGTAAGGGTGATTCTTACTTCTGTTCCACGATGTAGGGACCTCGTAGCTCGGATGTGGGTGTTGTTCTGTGATTCAGTGGTTCCTTTCCTTTGACTGCGTCTCGGAAGGTTCCTGTGTTTTTAGAGTTGGTTCCCTTACAGCCGCCTCGCAGTCTCAGGTTGAGTATGATGGTTGAATCATTTGCAACTCCATAGTGCTGGAGTGTGTGATGATCCTGCATGCAGAGTCCGGAGTATAAGAGATTTTGGACTGTTACTGGAATTCCCAATTTGATCTGGATCTCCTTTTTTAACCCTAAGACATCCATCCCTTCCCTGATCTGTATACAGTGATGTTTACCTTCTACAGATCTAATAAATATTTGAGTCAAGACTGTCGGATCGGCCCTATTCAAGCCCCGATCTATATGACTGAGTTTCAGATCTGGCGGATCTATAGTGATTCTGGAGTTTTCATGCCTTTCCGTTGAATGAGAGGGTTTGATTCCTTCTATCTGTGGTGTTCTGGCTATCTCTGCCTCCGCTTTCCTACTTCTGCCTTTAATATCCATCAAGGACTTATGATTATGGAGACCCTGATACCTGTCTAAAAAAGCCCTAATCTTAATGCTTGCCTTGCTGATCTCTACGCGCTTGGTATATTCGTTGAAATCGGGATGTGTGATGGCGTAAACCCAGGTCTCCGCATCTTTGTCCCTCTCGTCGGCCACGCCGCCGTCCAATATGCTAGGGTTCTGCCGCAGCAGTATATTTCCCCCATCGATCTGTAACCAGCGCTTCAGATCTATCAATATTTGCATAAAATCTAAGATCGGCCATGCGAATACGGGCATCCGGCTTCCATCTGGTTCCGCTGCTGCTCGGAACAGGTCCTTCTTGCCCAGGACGCGGAAGTTGCTGAATGAGCCTGTGGCGTCCATTCGATACACTTGGTTCGCGGTTTGCTTCAGAGAAATCTCGATTTACTATAATTTATATTATTATATCAATGTTATTATTGTTTAATAATTGATACTAGTTAATTAATTGAATATAGTTATTATAATTAGTTAATAATCATTATAAATTGATATCATAAATTTCTTATTAATAATATTTATAATCTTTATTTATATTATTTTATAATGATAATTATAAAAATCGAATAGGCATATCTGTTTTTAATTTAATTCTTGTTTAATAATATCAACTCCATGTTCTTTTAGTCTTTTCTGTAAAGAGCAACCTGTTTTGCCAATGTAACTTTTGCCACAGGAACAATCAATTTTATAAACCCCTTTGAGTTGTTGTCTATCAATGTCATCCTTGACAGACTTCATACCCTGTTTAATTATTCTAGGTGCTGAGAATTGCATGACTATGTCTTTCCTTCTTAGGATTTTGGCAATCTTATCTATTACCCTATGAATATATCGTAGGAAGACTCTACCACCCTGGTTTAGGTCTAGGGCCCTAAGTATCAGAGATAGCACCCTCCTTTCTACTCTCTCTATGGCTTTCTTAATTTCTTTTTCTTTGTAGCCTATACTCCTAAATACTGAAGATAAATGTTCCTTCTCTTCCTTAAGATGTTCAGAGTCAGAAATTTGAAAGGCCCTAATGGCAAGAGTGTTAAGCACACCGAACTTTTGGGACGGATAACGGTAGGAGTCAGCATGGAGGTATCTTTTTGTGTGAGTGGATTTCCTAAAAACTTTATGTCCTAAAGAGCCGTGCATTTTTCTAATGATAAGTACGTCTAAGAATGGGATACTATTGTTTTCTTCTATCTCCATAGTAAATTTTATCTCGGGAGAGATAGAGTTCAGGTGTATGAAAAACTTATCAAGCTCTTCCCTACCGTGGGTCCATTTTAGGTTGGTATCATCAACGAAATGTTTCCACCAAGCTGGCCTCAAAGGGTATGATTCAAGGGCCTTCTTTTCAAAGTACTCCATGTATAAGTTGGCTACAATTGGCGATAGGGGTGATCCCATTGCCACCCCGGAAGTCTGCTCATAATATCCTCCTTGGAATGTGAACATTAGGGAGGCCCTTGAGATTATATAACATCCAAAAAATCTCAATAGGGACAATGATATTGAGATCAGTAATAGTTGACTTCCCTTAATTAGAGAGTTAAAACCACCAAAGCATCCTAGGTAATTAGGTAGTTGTCCTCTCTTACCCTTATAAATATCTAATCGTATAACTATATAATTATAATTATATAATTAAACAAGAATTAAATTAAAAACAGATATGATTATTAGGTTTTTATAATTATCATTATAAAAATAATATAAATAAAGATTATAAAGATTATTAATAAGTAAATTTATAATATCAATTTATAATGATTATTAACTAATTATAATAACGATATCCAATTAATTAACTAGTATCAATTATTAAACAATACAACAATGATATAATAATATAAATTATAAACCTTATAAATATCTAATCTTATAACTATATAATAATTATTATATTATTAATACAAAATAATTAAAATAAAAAAGATATGAATATTAGGTTTTTATAATTATCATTATAAAATAATATAAATAAAGATTATTAATAAGAAATTTATGATATTAATTTACAAATGATTATTAACTAATTATAATAAAATATATTCAATTAATTAACTAGTATCAATCTTAAAACAACAATAATAATGATATAATAATAAAAATTATTTATAATAAAAAACTATTAATAATTAGTTTTTACGTATTAATAATATCTAATTGATATTATTATATTATTATATAATAAGAATATAATAAAAACTATCTAGTCTAATATAGTTTATGAAACTAAACAAACTAACTATCTAATCTTATATTTAATAAAATTAGAATGAGATTATAATTCTTAATAATAATAATTATTATTCAATATTTATAATAATTATCATAAAAATAAATTAAAATAAAGATCATAAAGATTATTAGTAAGAAATTTATGATATTAATTTACAATGATTAGTAACTAATCATAATAACGATATTCAATTATTAAAAATTAAAATTATTAATAATAATAATTTATTTATGCTAATAATAATGAGCCAATTTTTAATCCATTAAAAAAAAAATTCAAATTAATTAATTATTCAACTAATATGAAATTGGTTAAAAATAAAAATAGAAATAAAAATAAATAAATAACAATTTATTAATGATTATGATAAAATACAATTAAAATTAAAAATTAAAAATAAAATATAAATTAAAAATTATCAGCCGACCTTCAATCAAAACTATTTCTTTAACTATTTATCCTCTCACATAGCCCTTCTTATATCATCATTCAGATTGGTCCTGATGATGGATCCCAGTTGGGATTTGAAACGTTGACAAATATGGTTTCTACTGTGGATACTTTGAGACAAAGCTCAAAATAAATAAACCACAAATGCCTAAAATCTAGTATATACATATATAGTAAGAACAGAATGCAGAGGAAGCATTCTCTGCACCAACAACCATCAAACTAGATTTATTAGAGAGATGTTTGATGAAGGCATCCTTAAAAGTTGGACGGTGGTATAATTTCAGATGGTGCCCATTCACTAAGAAGGAAGCTCAAATATCATCTATTGTAACCAATCTGACTGTTCCATTTTCAAACAAAGCATCCACTTCATAGGGTCCCATCCAACAAGTGTGAAGCTTTCCTTTAAAATCTTTAAAATGGGAGTCATAGAGCAGTGCCCAATCTCCTTTATGAAACACCTTATTCTTGATAAATTTATTGTGCCATTTCATTCTGTGTTGTTGAATACCAGTAATTTTCTAGACAACCATTGAATGGATTTCATCTAACTCAATTAGGTGTTCCAGCTAGTGTTTCTGGGCCTCTGATAAGTCCAATCCTACTTCCAAAGCTGTTCTGAGCATGCTGATCACAAATTCTACCGGAAATAAGGGGAATTTTCCATAAACTAACTCAAATGGTGGAAACCAAGTTGTATTCGACCATGTTGTCCTATATGCTTAGAGAGCTTCAGGAAGTTTCTGGGACCAATCTCGACGATGGCTTGATACAGTGTTTGTTAAGATATTTTCCAACACCTTGTTTGTACTTTCTACCTGTCCATTCGCTTGGGGATGGTATGGAGTTGTCACCTTATGTTTGACTCCATATTTCTGCATAAGCCTTTTTATCATGTGGGATGTGAAGTTTGCCCCTCCATCTAAAACAATCTCCCTTGGAGTACCATACTGAGAAAGAATCTCTTCAAAAAGAAAATCTGAAACCACCTATTCTCTTACATTCACAATAGCTCTGGCTTCCACCCACTTAGTCACATAATCAGTGCAGACCATAGAGTGAACCTTTTGATGAGAAGGTGGGTTAAAAGGCCCAACGAAGTCAATCACCCCCTTCTCAAAAGGCTTGAGGACTACCTAGGGTTGCAGTGGCATTTCATCTGACTTTCCAAGTTGTCTCATGCATTGACAACTATTGCATCTTCAGACATAATCTAGAGCATCCCGAAAGATAGAAGGCCAATAATATCCCATTTGCAACACCTTGTGGCCTGTTCTTTTATCTACAAAATGTCCTCCATAAGGGCCATCATGGGCAGCCTTCAATATCTCATAAATGTCATCCTCAGATACACAACATCGAATCTGCTGATCAGCCCCTGTGTGAAAAAGGTATCCTGCCATCCATGAATATCGGGTACTATGATGAATAATTTTTTGTTGTTCCCTGTATGACAAGTGACGAGGTACCTTCCTTGTAGAAAGATAGTTAGAAATATCTGCATACCACAGAGTGTTAGCGGAAATTTCAAAAAGATGTTCATTTGGAAAACTATCTTCTATGGGTATATAACATTATTATCTAGTCTAGATAGAAAATCAACAACCACATTATCGTTTCCTAGTTTATCTACTATGGTGTTGTTAAATTCTTGAAGTAACAGCAACCATCTTGTAATACGACCAAGAGTAATGGGTTTATTCATCAGATACCTGATTGTTGTGTGATCAGTGTGTACAAAGGTATGATACATGGTAATATAATGTCGGAACTTGTTGATGGCGTAGATAACAGCAAGGAATTCTTTCTCAGTGATTGTGTTTTTTACTAACATAGTAAACTACATATGGTATCTTGTCTACTTTTTGTCCCAAAACTTCCCCAACTATTGTCTGAGAGGCATTAGCATGGATATGAAATGGTAATGTACAATCCAACCCTTGAAGGATCGAAGCTCTACAGACAAATTCCTTTATCTTCACAAAGGCTGCATCACAATCATCTATCAACACAAAATTTGCATCTTTTGTCAGCAATTGAAAAAGTGGATGTGCTATCTTAGCAAAATTTTCTATAAAGCGCTTGTAATAAATAGCGCAACTGATAAATCTATGTACTTGTGTGGGTTTTTTGGGTATTGGGAAGTCCAATATTACCTTTATCTTAGCTGGATCCATCCAAATTCTAACAGCTAAAAGCAAATGTCCCAAGACTATTCCTTCCTCCATCCTTATGTGGCACTTTACTGTACTCAGAGAGACATGCGTTCGTTTACATATTTTAAGAAATTTTTCTATATTTTCCAATCCTTCTTCGAATGAGTCCCCTTATGGAGTAAAATCGTCCATATAAATCTCAACACTATCATCTACCAAATCAAATAAAATCCCTAAAATTTCCCTTTGGAATGTTGCAGGCGCATTACAAAGACCAAATGGAAGGACTCGGTATGCAAAAGTTCCCCAAGGGCACGTGAAAGTGATTTTATCTTGATCATTGGGAGCTATCTGGATCTAGTTGTACCCACTAAATCCATCGAGGAAGGAGAAGAACTTCTTCCCAACCAAAGTTTCCAATACTTTATCGATGAATGGTAAAGGGAAATGGTATTTCTGTGTTTCCTTATTTAATTCTTTGTAATATACACATATCCTCCATTTACCATTTTTCTTGGGAAAAATCACCAACGGGGAAACCCGTTGGTCCTCCGAAATGGGGTAAGTAAATCCTATATCCAGTAGCTTTTGAAGTTCTTCCTTGACAATGTTTTTTAAAGTGGGGTTCATTCTCCTCCGGGGCTGTCACATATGGAAAACATCCTCTTTGATGTATATATGATGGGTACATAGATTAGAAGGAATCCCCTTCATGTTTGTATGGTCCCAGGTGAAGGCTTCTTTGTGATTTCGGAGAACATCTAGAAGTTGTTTTTTCGGGGATTCTGACAGATTTGGGTTAATATTCAGGGTCTTTCCTAGATCTATCTCTACAAAAATGTTGTAATGGGACACAATTGTGGGTAGTTCTTCAAATCCATCTATTGATTCAATGCTTTCCTACGTTTCACAGCTAAAGATAGATTCTAGAATTTGCTGATTCGAATATGAAACAGAACAGGGATAATGAAGGTGGTAATTGTATCATCTTCTATTTTTGTTTTCAGCTGAAGGGCATGTCCAATACTAAGAACTAGTCTTAATTCCTCATCTTCAGATTCAGACTCCTCCTTTGGCAAAGGTTTCTTATGACCAGATGGCTTCACCAACAAGCTAGGTTCTACTGGAGGGTATAACACAAGGTTTTTAGTAACCTTCCCATTTTAGATAACCACATTCCTAGAACGACACCCAACGTAAGTGTCTGCGGTTTCCAACAACGATCTTCCCATAATCAAGGGATGGCCACTAGCTGGGAACTACATTTGCAGCACTAGTAAATCCATAGGGTAATGCCATGAATCCACTAAGATTGTAATGTCTTATGACTTCCCTACTGGTTTGATTGTAGATCTATTTGTCAGTTCTAACACAGTAGGTGTATGTTTTAGGTTTTGAATACACAGTGTATGCATAGCTTCAACCGTAATGAAATTTATAGCAACACCCAAACCTACCAACACATTTGGAATTTCAACTCCATTAATTTGCACAGTTAGAATTGGGTTCCCTGGGTCCCCATATTTCATAGGCATAGCCTTTCCCATCATAAAATCTGATAACTTTCCCATCACATGAATAGTGAGTGGGTCCCTTGATTTGTTTCTAGGACTTTTATCACAATATTCCCTAAGAGTTTTTGCATATATAGGTACATCCCTTATAGCTTGTAATAGGGGAATCTTAACAAACAGATTTTGTAACTCCCCTAACAAGTCAAACTCGGCTTGAATGATCTGAAATTGATCTAAGACAAACAATTAAGGTATTACAGACTCATGTGCGTGGATGTGCCTATGTTATTTTATGCAATGGATCCATAAGATTGCGAAATACACAGGCACTGAAGCAGTTAGAGAAAACATAACAAGAAAAAATGTAAACACAAAAAGTTTAATAAGTAGTTCACCCAATACTCTTGGGCTACATCTCCTGGTCCAGCCTTTAGTGGTGGCCTCTCTATTATGTTTTCAAAAGAAGAGTTTTTACAACAGTGAGCTCAATTTGAGTCTCACACTGCAGATACAATTCAATAGGACTGTACTTGGATCCCCTAAGTCTATAGAGTACACAGACTCTCTTTACTGAAGATCGACCTCTATTGGTCATCGTAGTATGAGCCCAATCTGAGACTCACACATGACATGCATATACAGAGGAGTTCGCTTGAACCTCTCAAGCCTTCTCTGCAGCACACAGACCCTCTGACTCTCTCTGTCTCTATCTGGATCGATGCTACCTTTGCTTTTGCAGGTCAGCTCGGCTTCTTCTTTCTGCTCTCAGATTTCTAAATCGAACTAACTCTTGCTAACTCACTTCCCCTACTTTCTCTACCATTCTATGGCTTTAAAGCCAATCTGCTTTCTGACTGTTCATTTCTGCTTCTCGGCTTTCTGGTTCTCCTACCTCTGTTCGTTTGAATCCCTCTGTTCTGTGTAATCATCACTGTATAATGCTTCACAGGGAGGTGGCCACCTATTCTGTAATGGATGAGGGTGTCAGCTTTCTCGGACATGTTTGAACGGTCGTTATTTATGTTTGCTCCAGGAATGCCCACGAAACCGAATCTTTTGCTAGCTCATCATCCCTGTTAGACTTCAAATCCCATGTGATCTTGCTCTATAACCTCATCAAATTTGGTCACCCATTGAGACACATCTTTGTCATTGATATGGCCCCCCTAAATCCTACGGTTGTCGCTCATATAGGGCGGTTGAGTAGCTCGATGGTTACCCGCTCGATGTGAGAGATTTTCTCTCTCTTCCACTGGACGCATGGCAATCGATGTGTGGCATCAGGTGGAACTTGGTTGAAACCACTTACTGCCTTGAGCCCTTCCGATATCCTGTCGTTTTGTGGAATCCCACCCCCGACGAATTCAGCGCGATATCCTTTACATTTTATAACCTTTCGGGTTCGGGTGCTCGGGGCTTTTCCTTCTTTGAGGGGTTTTCTAGGCAATATGTGATTAGTGACTTTGCATATCAAAAACCACCCTTGTTTCTCGAAAAGGCCTCCCGTTTTGCTAATTTCATGACAACGTGCGTTACCATGGGCCGACAGTCTGCGCGCTTGACCGAAGGTCCTCATTGCTCCGCGCTGATCACAAATTACAACTGTTACAAGGATATCTCTGATACGCTTGACCTTAATAAGACTTTGAAACTTGTCATAATTTTAAGAGTTCATGATAACTTAGAGTGTGTTCTAGAATCTAATTCAGATCACAACTTTTCCACTGAAAAAGATTTTGGGCCACCAAAAGTTGGTTTTTAAGCATCAATCAAGTGAGGGTATAGATTCCTCGCTTTCCCAATTTCTATCCATCTTACACTACTTGGTTTTGAACCTTTGAGCCCACTCTTGAGGTACTCAACATCCCCTCTGCGTGTAGTTCTCACCTTTTTGTCTAGAACTATATCTTCCTACAATTCATTGAGATATTCAGGCAACAGATCATCAATAGAAGGTAATTGACTCTGCTCTTTGGGATCTTCAATCAATGAAGGTTCAAACGGACTCAAGCTTTATGCATTAACTACTGAATAGATGTGCATGTAAGCTGGAAAATCAAGGCGAAAAGAATTCTCATTGATTTTCTCAAGTATCTTGAAGGGTCCATACCTTATCGACTTCAACTTCTTACCTTCACCTTGCATTCTGTCTTTGCTGATGTAAAACCAGACTTGATCACCAACTTGGAAACTATGCTTAGTCCGATGCTTATGATGCCTTGCCTTGTACTTGGCTTGGCTCTTTTCCAGCTATTCCTGTACTACCTGGTGAATCTCTTGGATTTGTTCAATGAACTTGGTTTCCTTGTCCACATCATTGTGTCCATCAACCATTATGTCTTTACCAAAGACAAAATCTAAGGGAGACCTTGGTATGAAACCAAAACAGGTCTCAAAAGGAGATCTTTGTGTAGAAGAATGTTTAGCTCAGTTGTAAGCATGTTGCACATAACATAGATGTTCATCCCAAAGCTTGGGATGCTTACTACAATAGCCTCTGAGCAACGGGATTACTGTCCTGTTGACCACCTCTGTTTGGCCATCTGTTTGTGGATGAAAGGCTATGCTCTTCTTTAGTCTGGTGTCCATCAATTCCCACAGACTCGACCAAAATTTCCCAACAGATCGGTATCTCGATCAGATACAATGGAAGTGGGTAATCCAAAATGAACCCATACATGCTGAAAGAACAACTTTGCTATTTGTTCAGCTATAATATGTTTGTTACAAGGTATTAAAATACACATTTTGCTAAACCTATCCACAATAACATATAAATAGTCATGACCTTTTCTAGATTTAGGCAATCCCCCAACAAATTCCATGGAAATACTTTCCCAAGGATGAGAAGGAACTAGTAATGGAGTGTACAAGCCTAGTTTTCTATTTTTGGGCTTGCTTTTAGCACACATAGTACACCCTCTTACATATCTAGGAACTGTCTCATTCATTTTTGGCCAATAACAAAATCTTTGCAGTTGTGCAACTGTTTTACTTACACCAAAGTGACCTGATATTAGAGAAGTGTATGCTTCTTGAATTATCTTTACTCTTTCGGTTTGTGGAATGCATAACTTTCCCAAATGATACAAGATTTGGTCCTTAACATGATAATCTAATTCTTCTACTTGTTTTCCATGACTTAAAATTGTGTATACATCTTTAAAATCTATATCTTGAGCATATTGTTCAATGTATCTTTCATGCAATACTTAATTATGCTTAAGTATAATAGATGCATTCATGATTGGTCTGGACAACATATCTGCAACTTTATTGTGTATGCCCTTTTTATATCTGATGACAAGATGGAACTGTTGTAGAAAACCCATCCACCCATAGTGTCTTGATTGTTGCAACTTAGTTTGTGAGTGTAAATATTGAAGTGGTTGATGATCAGTATGTATAACTGTCTCTTTGCCCATTAGGTAATGTTTCCACTTTTTCACACTCTGCACTAATGCATACAATTCTTTATCATATGTGGGATAATTAACTACTGCAGAATTAAATGTCTCAGAATGATAACATATGGTTTTACCATGCTGCATCAACACTACTACCATGGCATAGTCACTGGCATCTGTTTCAATCTCAAAGGGTCTTTGAAGATCGGGCAGTGCTAGTACTGGTGTTGTACTAATCTTTTCTTTTAAGGTGTCGAAGTCTTTCTGCTATTTGCCTCCCCACTAAAACACCTTGTTCAATCCTATTAAAGCATGTAAGGGAGCTGCAATCAAGGAAAAGTTAGAAATAAACTTTCTCCAATATTGTCTTGCTCCTAGGAAGCTTCTAACTTCTGTAGAAGATTTGGGTTTAGGCTAGTTTACAATGACTACAACCTTAGAGGGATCTATCTTCAATTCACCACCCCCTACAATATGACCCAAATAATTCAAAGATGTTTTGTCAAATTCACATTTTGATAGCTTAGCGCAAAGATTTTCTCTTTTCAAAACATCTAGAGTCTTCTTTACATGCTTCAAATTTTCTTCCCATGTTTTACTAAATATAAGAATTTCATCTAAATATACAATGACAAAATCATCAATAAAAGGCCTGAGTACATCATTCATTACCCTCATGAAAGTAGCAGGAGCATTAGTTAAGCCAAAAGGCATAACCAACCACTCATACAATCCCTGCTTCGTTTTGAAAGCAATCTTCCATGCATCTTTCTCTGCAACTCTAACTTGATGGTAGCCATTATGCAAGTCCAACTTGGAAAAGTAAACAACTTCTTTCAACTGATCTAATATATCATCTATGCGAGGAAGGGGATAATGATTTTTGATCGTTATCTTATTCAATGCTCGGTAATCAATGCACATTCTCCATGAGCCATCTTTCTTTCTCACCACGACAACTCGAGACCCACAAGATTATTTTCTAGGTCTTATGAACCCTTTCTCGAGTAGCTCCTGTACCTGCTTCTTGATTTCTACATTCTCTAAAGAGGACAACCTGTACATTCCAATGTTAGGCAATGGACCATCTTGCTGCAAATTAATTTCATGTACTATTTCCTTTTTGGGCGGCAGACCTTTAGGTTCTTGAAATAGTATATCATATTCTAAAACAACTTTTTCTAAATCAGCCTGCTGTCTAGCATTAAAACCTTCAAATACATTGGTTTTATCAGGTTTCCTTTCCTTTACTACCATCAGTAAAAATTGCTTGCATGAATTTACAATTCTTTTCATCTACCCTGAGTTTATGAGAGTGTAATTATTCTTGAGTTTATGAGCTCTTACAGTATATTCAATTCCATCTTTAACGAGTTGATACTTGTTTTCAGCTCTATAGAAAATGGCTTTTCTATCATACAAGTAAGGACTTCATAAAACAATTCCACATATATCCAAGGGAACAATATCTAACTCAACCTCATCTACAAATGTTGACCCAAAAGAAAACCTAAGTTTACATTGTCTAGTCACTTTTATCTTTGCTTTATCACATAACCAACCTAATGGATATGCCTTTTTGTGAGGTGTGGTTAGTAATCTGTTGAGCCTCAAACTTGCACTCATTTACCTGTCCTCCCAACAGCTTTTCCTATTCACTTCTCTCTTCTGACATCATTTCCTCCATCAACTTGTTCAATTCATTGCATTATATGTCTTTTTAACATGATTTGTTGACTGTGCTAATGATTGACTGTTTGTTTAGAATTTTGGTACATGTTCAGCAATTCCGCAGCTGTTCTGCAATTCCGCAGCTACTCAGCAATTCCGCAGCTGTTCAAAGATTACACAACCTTTTTGTTGTTTGCTATACTCCACGTGTCTTCTCAAGGAACGGGCCACATGGGCACGTTGGTATGGATGTATACATGGTTCGTATGCTATTGGTTGGGCCAAATCAGTCACGTATGCCCCCGGTCAACGCAGGAGTACCCACGGTCAAACAGTTAAGTTCCAGACGGTGGCACGACTCTGCGTGAGCAACTGAGACACGGAACCACAGCTGGCACTTCCTCCACGCCACGAAGACAGCAAGGGACAGGATCTAACCATAGATTTACTCCCCATGATGACCGTTTCCTCCAAACGTGCACGAAGTTGCCTGCGTGTTGCTGCGTAGTTAATTAGTTAAGACTGTAGTTGCTTAGTTTACGCAGAGGACAGTTTGTCTCTGTGCCTATAAATAAAGCGTTTTCCAATGCTTAGAGATTAGCTTTTTGATATTGTAATTGCTGTAATTGTTTTGGTTATCAAACTCTGTTTTAGAAGACTGTTTCTACAGCACTTTTTGACTGTATTTTGACATGCTGATTTAATATAAGAAGACTGTTTCTGCTCATCTCTGCATAGCTGATCTTTAGCTGGTTGAGTGGATGGAGGGCCCCCATCTACCACAACCTATGTACAGTAGCATTTAACTTTATTTTCCTGCCTTTCTTTGTTTTCATTTTCACATGTACAATAATGTATAGTTTGATTTCTGCAGTTTTTCATTTTTTTGAACATGTATAATAATGTACAGTTTGATTTCATGCCTTTACATTTCTAGCACTTTTCAGAACTGATCAGTTTGTTTATGCAGGTGTGTTAGGAGCCCGGGATAGTGTGTTTTTATTTCTTTTTATCACTGATGGTATTTGAAGTTGTCTTGTCTTAGCTGCTGATTTTTACCTTGCTTACTTAGTTTCATTGCTAGTTTACTTTATCAAGTTTTTGACAAGTTGCTTACTAACCTTTTGATGGTATTCTCATCATAATTGTCTAACCTTTATTGGACCAAAATATCATTGAGTGGCAGCTTGGTTTGATTAGCTTTTTGACTCATATTACTGATTCCTTCTTAACTGTTTTTCACATGAACAATTGCAGCTAGAGGCAGAGTGTTAAGAAAGAATGAAGTGTTATGATTTGTCATTTAAGTTTTGCAGTTAAAGTAGTGTTTTTCACTTTCCATTGAGTTAACATAGATGTTATTTTTGTTTTTATCAGCAGCATAGATAGTGGACTAGTGCCATTAGTCACTTTGTTTAATGCTTTGCTTTCATTTGAAGTTTCAATTCCATTGCAAGTCACTTTTCAAGCTTTCTCTTTAAAAAGTTCTAGAAGCATTTAGAAACCACCATATGCACACACACGCACTCATTTGTTTATAAATCCATCACTCCATCTTAAGAAGTTAAACCAACCACAAACATCATCCAAAAACGACAAAAATAACTAGGAAAGGTTACTTAAGTACATACTGTACATCTCACTTCATCAGCTTACGAGCCCCGGGTTGACAATTAATGATAGCAATTTAGACAACACTAAATTGACCAAACATTTTGGCGCCGTTGCCGGGGAAGTGAAATTAGGTAGCCAATTCTAAAAAAAAAAATTAAGAAAATTTCAAGAAAGGGAAATTGATAACTTCTCAAAGTATGCTCTCCTCTTGCACCTAAAGTGATCTGGAGGATCAGAAAAGAGAAAGTTATTGGTTTAATAGTTTCTTAAGTATGCTCTCTTCTTGCACCTAGAGTGACCTGGAAGATCAGAAAAAGAATTATTAGCCTGACTTGAAGAAAAAATAAAAAATGACATGCATAGAGCTAGAGATTCTAGGGGAAGGTTTTTAGCTAGAGCCAAGAGTTCGATTTTTACAAGTCCATCTACTTCAAGGGATAGACAAGAGACACCTCCCTTATCTCCAACTGACACTCCTAGCCCTAGGATTCCCGGAATTCAAGAAGCAGGAGTCGACTCTCCCATACCTTCCATCGAGTCTGAAAGAGATCCTTTCCTTCTTTCTCCAGAGAGGCAAATTATAATTGAAGAAGTAGAAACACCTGAAGAAGAAGGAGGGAATCCTTCTCATACACCCTTAGTAGAAGAACCAGAAGACTCTGAAGTCTCTGGGGAAACTACCATGGCAGAGGAAGAAGCACCTGGATTTGGTAGAGGTAGAGGTAGAGGAGGAGGAGGAAACAATGGAGGAGGTAGAGGTAATATTGGAGGAAATAGGGATGGGGATAACTCATTCGGATTCCCTATAGTTGATGAGGATTCCCGAGCCACCATGAAGAACATCTCACCATCTGTCCTCCCGAACTTTCATGGATCAAGGAATGAGGACCCTGAAACATTCTTATTTGAGTTTGAAGTCATATGTAGAACTTATGACTATTTGGATGACACTCAAAAACTCAAATTGTTCCCTTCCACATTAAAAGGACAAGCTTTGAAATGGTTCATGGGGTTAGTCACTCAATCCATTAGGTCTTGGAATGATATGAAACAGACATTTTTGGATAGGTACCTGGACTATTGTATGCCCACCAATCACAAGGATGAGGTATTTAAAATGGTACAAAGAGAAGATGAGAATTTGGAGGAATTGATTGAAAGATTTCAGTATAATTTGAAAAGAGCAAAAATGAGTAACTTGGATGAAGAGACCTTGAAAGCCCTATTACTAAAATCCATTAGAGATGAATGGATAGATCTTTTGAATATGATGGGGAAGGGAGATATATCTCAGCTTCCACTTTCTGATATAGCAGAATTATGTGTCCATCTCTCAAGGGGCAATTCAAAAACTCAAAAAGGGCCTAGAGATCCTTCTCTCCTCAGAGCAAATAAATCTGCAACTGGATCAGTAAGTAGGGATGAGATCGGCAATATGCTTGATGAATTCAAAACTGACATCTTAGGGAGTCTGAGTGAACAATTAGACACCCTTAAGATCCACAATAAACAGAAAGCAGAAGCTGAGGCCTTGGCCATCTTTTGCCCGAAATGTAGGAAGAAACATGCTTTAAGGGAATGTCCCTTGGAAGCACAAGTTGTGGAAACATGTGTAATTTGCTCAGAAAACCATGAGACCAAGGATTGTCCTTCAATCCCTGGGCTCAAAGCAGTCTTTCAAGAAGATCCAAATACACTTGAATCTCTCTGTTTTGTTGCAAGGAGACCTTGGCAGGGGCAACAAAATCAAGGGTTTAACAACTCTATGAATTTTCAACCTCAACCAAATTGGAATCCTTGGCAACAACCTTGGCCTCAACCTCAAAATCCTTTTCAATCATGGATGCAAAGCATGCAAAATCCTTATGGGAGATTTGCTCAATTCTATCAATATCCTCCATCTTTTCAGAATCAGCAAGCTCCACAACTTCCAAATCAAAGTCAACAACTATCATTACCATTCCCTCAACAACAACAACCTTCTCCAAAAAATCAAAATTCTCAACTCTTGCTCCAATCCCAACAAAAGTCAAATCAACTTCCTTCTCAGCCATTGCCAAACCCCAATAATAGGAACCCTCAAAATGCTTACATGATGGAAGGTCAACCATTCCCTACCTATATGATTGTTCCTCTCAATGAAGTACAACTCAGATCAGGTAGAATCTTAGATCAACCTTCTATAAATGTTCAACAACCAAGCATTTCTGAGGAAGAATCTCTTAGAGCTAATAAGGGTTCTGAAGCATCCCTTCAACACCCAAACACTCAAAAAGAAAAAGAAAAAGAAAAAGAATCAACCCCCACAACTCCCATAGTTGAGCAACCTACATCTTCATCCACACCTCCTTTTCCTGAAAGGTTACAAATCGACAAAGGAGTGGAAAAGCAAATTTGGTTGCCTGACTATAATTTTCTAGATGAATTGAAGAATGTCTGTATCAAGATCCCCTTGTTACAAGCCATTAAAGAAATTCCCATTCTAGCCAAAACAATAAAGGAGTTGAGCCTTAAAAGACCAGGAAGGAAACCAAGAGATACCAGAAGGATCCACCTGGTAGGAAAAATTGCAGACATTATGATGGGAAAGATTACCATGCAGAAATATGTAGATCCCGGTAGTCCAATTGTCAAAACACATATCAATGGGGTAGAAATACCAAATACTTTGATTGATTTAGGGGCTGCTATCAACATTATGAGTAGACAGACCATGGACCAGTTAAAACTTCCTAACCTTCTCTTTACACCTACTTTACTGCAGCTTGCAGATAGATCAATCATTAAACCTGATGGTGTATTGGAAGACATTCCAGTCTCCCTAGACTCTTGGGAATATCCAGTTGATTTTATTATTTTAACTCCCAAGAACAATCTAGGAGGACATCCTCTTATTTTAGGAATACCTTGGCTGGCCACAGCTGATGCTTTCATAAGTTGTAGGTCTAGGGATATGTATATTTCTGATGGCAATTCAACAAAGAAGTTCAATCTGTATCCTCCAGCGAAAGCAATTACAGAAATAGGAGATAATGAGTGGGTTGATGATGAAGATACTATACAACCTGTCTTTACCATTTCTGAGATTAGTGAAGATAGTCAAATTTTGAATACATTAGAAAATTTTGAACCATCTTCAGAATATGACTCTACACAATTTCAGTTGGATTCTGACATAGAGCGTCTATCATCTAGACAAATGTCTCTTTTCTCTATGGAAGAATTTGGTAGTTCTGCCATTGAGATATTTTCAGGAAAAACATTAAACATTAACAAAAACTTGGAAAAATCCCAACAGGAAGAGCTAACCAAAGTCTTGCAAAGACATTCTACTGATTTTGCATGGGAGTATACCGACATGAAAGGTATTGACCCTAAGACTTGCATTCATCACATCTACATTGAGGAAAACAGTAGACCAATCAGACAACCTCAAAGAAGGATGAATCCAAACCTTAGGGAGATAGTGAAAGAAGATCTCCAGAAGTTACTCAATGTAAACTTCATTTACCCTATTTCAGATAGCCAATGGGTTTCTCCCTTGGTTATAGTACCTAAAAAGAATGGTAAATGGAGGGTTTGCATTGATTACAGAGAATTAAACAAAGCAACCTTGAAGGATCACTTTCCTTTGCCCTTTATTGATCAAGTATTAAATACTTTAGCAGGTAAAACGTTTTTCTCATTTTTGGATGGTTTTAGTGGTTACAATCAAATTCAGGTAGCACCTGAAGATCAAGACAAAACCACATTTACTTGTCCTTGGGGAACTTTTGCTTACCGAGTACTTCCTTTTGGATTATGCAATGCACCCGCTACATTTCAAAGGGCTGTACTAGGAATCTTTTCAGATCTAATTCATGATTGTGTAGAGGTCTACATGGATGATTTCACAGTTTATGGTAACACATTTGAAGAAGCATTGGAAAATTTGGAAAAAGTCTTAATTAGATGTAAAGAAACAAATCTTTCATTAAGTCATGAAAAGTGTTTTATGATGTTTACTGAAGGGATTGTTTTAGGACATCATATTTTAGGAGATGGAATTAAAGTTGATAGATCCAAAGTTGAAGTTATCTCCAAGTTACCTGTTCCAAATTGCCAGAAAGATATTAGAAGTTTTCTTGGGTTTACTGGGTATTATAGAAGATTTATTGAAAACTTCACCAAGATAGCATCTCCTCTCTTCAAATTACTTACCAAAGACTGTGAATTCAAATGGGATCCTGAATGTCAGTCTGCATTTGAAACTTTAAAGACTAGAATATCTGAAGCACCCATTTTGAGAGGGCCAAATTGGAAACTCCCTTTCCACATTTCTACTGATGCTTCAGATACAGCTCTAGGAGCTGTTTTGGGACAAAAGGATTTGGTCCCTTATGCCATTTATTACACTAGTAAAAATTTGACTCCCACTGAGTTAAATTACACTGTGACTGAAAAAGAATTCTTAGCCGTTGTTCATGCAATCAACAAGTTTAGACACTACATAACCGGCTATGAAACTTTTGTCCATACTGATCACTCTGCAATTCGATATCTCATGAACAAACCTGTTACTAATGGCAGAGTTACAAGATGGCTTTTACTTTTACAAGAATTCAACATTACTGTGTTAGATAGACCAGGAAAATAGAACACAGTAGCTGATTTCTTGTCTAGAATCCAAAACACTAACGAAGATTCTCCTGTAGAGGATAAGTTTCCATATGAATACTTGTTTGCAGTAACTACTAAGACTCCTTGGTATGCAGATATTGCTAACTATTTAGTTACATGGAAGCTACCTCTACACTTATTTCCTAATGAGAAAAGGAAAATCATTCAGGAGAGTTCACATTATTCTTGGATTTCTAATGAATTGTTCAAAACAGGGCCAGATTGTATGATCAGAAGATGTGTTCGGGAAGATGAAATGCCTGACATCCTTAAGGCATGTCATGATGAACCGTGTGGCGGACACTTTGCTGACAAGAGGACAGCCTATAAAATCCTTTCTTTAGGATATTATTGGCCTTCTCTCTTTAAAGATGCAAAGCAGTATGTTAGAAGGTGTGACAGCTGCCAAAGAGTTGGGAGACCAACTCCTTCAAATGAAATGCCACTACAGCCACAGGTATGCATCGAACCCTTTGAGAAATGGGCTCTAGATTTCGTTGGACCTATTAATCCACCATCTAAGCAAAAGAAGTATATATTGGTTTGCACTGATTATGTTACTAAGTGGGTAGAAGCCAAGGCATTGCCTTCTGCCACTGAAAATTCAGTTGTTCAATTTCTTTTTGAGGATATTTTTACTCGTTTTGATGTCCCAAGAGAAATTGTGACAGATCAGGGAAGTCAATTTACATATAAATTGATGGAGAAGCTGATGGAGGAATATAAAATCAAGCATAGAACATCTACTCCATACCATCCGCGGGCAAATGGTCAAGTGGAATCTACAAATAAAGGTCTTGAAAGCATCATCACCAAGACTGTTCATCTTCATAGAAGAGATTGGGCAGAAAGGTTTCCTGAAGCCTTATGGGCCTATAGAACTACATGGAGGAACACAACAGGACATTCTCCCTATGAACTTGTTTATGGGAAAGAAGTCCTGCTCCCCATTGAGTTCCAAATCAAGACCTTCAAGATGGCAGTTCAATTGGGGATGAGCCTATCAGAAGCCCAAAAGCACAGAATGGACCAGCTAAGTGAGCTAGATGAAATAAGACAAGATGCAATTCTAAGGACCGATCTAGTTCAGCACCAAAGAACTAAGTGGCATGATCGACACATCAAAGAAAGAAAGTTTCAAAAGGGAGATTGGGCACTATTGTTTGATTCCAAGTTTAAGGACTTCAAAGGAAAATTTCAAACTCATTGGCTTGGGCCATATGAGATTGATGAAGTCTTTAACAATGGAGCAGTTCGAGTGAAGACCATTGACGAGCTTCAGACTCTTCTCATTGTGAATGGCCACCGATTGAAAGTCTACCACAAGCCACTCTCAAGGGAGGAATTTGTTAAGTTGTTCCAAGAAGATTCTGCAATGAGGCTAGTGGAGAAGAATTCTTCTCCTCCATCAGCCTAATCTTTGTTTCTGCTCAAAAAAAAAAAAAAAATCGCTTGTATAAGATTGAAAACCAATCTTGGATTGGCGGTCTTATGCAGAAAATATGAAGTGAAAATCAGGGTCACCTGACACTTTATATTTTCCAAAAAAAATCTCTCTTTCTCTTCCCATCTTATTCGCCATTTTTCCATATCATCCATTTTATTCATCTCATCCATTTCATCCATCTCATCATTTTCACTCCAGTCCATTCATTCCATCTCATTTTCACCAATAAAGTCCCTCTCAGGACTATTCCATTCAGTCAAATTGTTTTAATCCTCTTTGTGCAGGCAGAAAAGTGTTGCTACAATATCCACAGCTAGGAGCCAATTCCGCAGCTGATATCAAGATTCCGCAGCTAATACACTCTGTTCCTGCAAAAAAAAAAACTCTGTTTCAAAAAGAAAAAATCTGCAGTCAAAAGCACCAGTATCATTAAAGAGCAAGGACACATGGCATATACAAAGGCAGCAATCAATCAAAGGTTATCATCATAATTAGCAAAGGGATCAAAATGTAAATACACGAAGGTATGTTCTAAATTTCTAACTAACAGTTATATCATTTATGTATGGTTTTCGGATTATGGTATGAGGCACTTAATGTAATGATTGACAAGATCCCCGTCCACTCCTCATCCATTATGCTGCGTAATCCACCTCGCCACCTTCCCAACGGTTCCCTAATTGCTATAGATTTGAACTTAATACGGCCTGCTCTCTCTCATTAATTCTTCGTACCAGAGTGACGTGTACTGTTGTACCACGGCTCTCCAATTAATCATTCCGCAGCCAGGTGTACACAGCCACCCGACGTCCATGGGATTCGGCCGTTTCATCCTTTAACACCCTTCTACGCATGCATAACCCCATTTCTATTGCCGTTCACTCCCTCGATTTCATCGTTTTTCACTCTCAGTTTCATTCACTACTCTGTTTCACCGTAAACATACTCTGTTCTATTTTCCTCACCTCTTCGCTCAAAACCCTGACCACCAGTCTCATAATGGCATCACGGCCATTCTGTTATAGCCGTAATACCCACTGTTGAGCATTCTGTTGTAGCCGTAATACCCACTGCTGAGCACTGTTTTTCCCGTATAGCTCTCTCTCCAGTATTCAAACAACGCTGTCAGAGCAGCAAGAGAGCTGGTAACCGAAATGGGCAAGTTATTAAGAGCAGAGCCGGAAGGTTCTAAGTTTCTAGACGGTTACCCACAAACGAAGAATGCCCTGCAGAAGGCCAAGTGGTTAAAATTTATTCAGAAGTTCAAAGGATATCACAAGGAAGTTACCAAGGCCTTTGCTCGGTCGTTTGATGGAAAAACAAATACTGTGGAGATTGGAGACCTACAATTCACTGTCACAGAGAGCAGCTTGGCTCAAGCAACTGCTTTGCCTCGTACTGGGGAACGTTGGTTCAAAAATCGAACTGTTGAAGGCCAAGAGTGGAAGAACATGTTGAAAAATCCAGGTATGGATACCACTATCTTCACCAAAGGAATACCTGTAAGTGTCATTAAAAAGGAATGGATTGCCTTACTTTTGCTAGTTCAGAAATTTTTAACATGTGAAGGCAGATTTGGTATAATGTATGTTTATCATACAAAGATAATGATGCATTTTATGGGTGAACATACCATCAATCTTCCTTATTTCTTGCTAGCTAGTCTAAGAAAAATGAGTGCCACTGTTCAGAAACACGTGGGAAACATTGAGCCCCACCTATATCACCATGGACTCATTAAAATCTTGATTGAGGAGCAATTAAAAATTAGAAAGGATACATGGGAGAAATCCCTTGTTAGAAACCATTTTCAAGAGGCAGCAGAAGCCTCTAGTAGCTCTCCTAGGGTGCCAAAAAGAAGTAGAAGAAAAGGGAAATAAATGGTTACCCAAGAAGAGACTGCTGCCCAAGACACTGCTGTAGAAGTTGAAGAAACTGCCCAAGAAATTGTTACAAAAACTCTTCAAGAAATTGCCCAAGAAACTCTTCAAGAAACTATTCAAAAGGAAACGAAAAAGGGAAGCAGAACAAAAAGACAAAAGGGGGATAAAGGGAAAGCCATTTTGCAAGAGTCATACCCTTCACCTGAACCCTCAAGTGAAGAAGATACCCAAACATTAGCTCATAGGCTTGCTCAGCTTCATGAAACTGCCATCTTCAAAAAGAAACAAAAGCAAGAACAGCAAAAGCCAAAGAGTACTAGCCTGCAAGTGAGAAGAAGCAGTAGACTTATAGAGAAGAAGAGTGTGACTAAAAAGAAACAGTCCCATTTCATTGATTTGGGCACACCTGAGAAGACTCCAATTCGGATAGATATTGAGCTAAGTCCTCCAAGAGAAGAAATTACTTTCCAACAAGAGAGAGAAAGCAGTTTTCAAGGATTTGAATTTAGGCCAAGACAAATACCTGACATTGACCCTGTCCAGCAGGAGGCATATGATTATTTGGAAACATTAGAGTAATCTGTTGCTGGTCCTAGCACTGTCTTGCCCCTTGAACAGCAGGTTCAATCTCTGAAGCAAGAAATATTTGAGCTAGAAGTCCTCAATCGCCATATCAAACAGGAAAACGAAGCATTGAGACAACAGAGCAAAGTGGACAAAATGGTCCACGACAACACAATGCTTCATTTGGGTCTTTGGCAAAGAAAGAACAGGAAATTGAAGAGGAAATGCAAGAAATTGAGCAGAGCCTTGGTTAACTTGAAATTCAGGTGCTTGGTTAGGAAACCAAGAACAAATTTGGCAACAGGAAGGAAAAGGAGAAGGTTGGATGTCTTGGCAGAGGCATCTGAACATGTGAACTGAAAGGTTATGACAAAGTTTTGGTTGCATGAGGACATGCAAAACCCTCGCAGTGGGGGTATGTTGAGCCTCAACCTTGCACTCATTTACCTGTCCTCCCAACACCTTTTCCCTATTCACTTCTCTCTTCTGACATCATTTCCTCCATCAACTTGTTCAATTCATTGCATTATATGTCTTTTTAACATGATTTGTTGACTGTGCTAATGATTGACTGTTTGTTTAGAATTTTGGTACATGTTCAGAAATTCCGCAGCTATTCTGCAATTCCGCAGCTACTCAGCAATTCCGCAGCTGTTCAGAGATTCCGCAGTCTTTTTGTTGTTTGCTATACTCCACGTGTCTTCTCAAGGAACGGGCCACATGGGCACGTTGGTATGGATGTATACATGATTCGTATGCTATTGGTTGGGCCAAATCAGTCACGTATGCCCCCGGTCAACGCAGGAGTACCCACGGTCAAACAGTTAAGTTCCAGACGGTGGCACGACTCTGCGTGAGCAACTGAGACACGGAACCACAGCTGGCACTTCCTCCACGCCACGAAGACAGCAAGGGACAGGATCTAACCATAGATTTACTCCCCATGATGACCGTTTCCTCCAAATGTGCACGGAGTTGCCTGCGTGTTGCTGCGTAGTTAATTAGTTAAGACTGCAGTTGCTTAGTTTACGCAGAGGACAGTTTGTCTCTGTGCCTATAAATAAAGCGTTTGCCAACGCTTAGAGATTAGCTTTTTGATATTGTAATTTCTGTAATTGTTTTGGTTATCAAACTCTGTTTTAGAAGACTGTTTCTACAGCACTTTTTGACTGTATTTTGACATGCTGATTTAATATAAGAAGACTGTTTCTGCTCATCTCTGCGTAGCTGATCTTTAGCTGGTTGAGTGGATGGAGGGCCCCCATCTACCACAACCTATGTACAGTAGCATTTAACTTTATTTTCCTGCCTTTCTTTGTTTTCATTTTCACATGTACAATAATGTATAGTTTGATTTCTGCAGTTTTTCATTTCTTTGAACATGTATAATAATGTACAGTTTGATTTCATGCCTTTACATTTCCAGCACTTTTCAGAACTGATCAGTTTGTTTATGCAGGTGTGTTAGGAGCCCGGGATAGTGTGTTTTTATTTCTTTTTATCACTGATGGTATTTGAAGTTGTCTTGTCTTAGCTACTGATTTTTACCTTGCTTACTTAGTTTCATTGCTAGTTTACTTTATCAAGTTTTTGACAAGTTGCTTACTAACCTTTTGATGGTCTTCTCATCATAATTGTCTAACCTTTATTGGACCAAAATATCATTGAGTGGCAGCTTGGTTTGATTAGCTTTTTGACTCATATTACTGATTCCTTCTTAACTGTTTTTCACATGAACAATTGCAGCTAGAGGCAGAGTGTTAAGAAAGAATGAAGTGTTATGATTTGTCATTTAAGTTTTGCAGTTAAAGTAGTGTTTTTCACTTTCCATTGAGTTAACATAGATGCTATTTTTGTTTTTATCAGCAGCATAGATAGTGGACTAGTGCCATTAGTCACTTTGTTTAATGCTTTTCTTTCATTTGAAGTTTCAATTCCATTGCAAGTCACTTTTCAAGCTTTCTCTTTAAAAAGTTCTAGAAGCATTTAGAAACCACCATATGCACACACACGCACTCATTTGTTTATAAATCCATCACTCCATCTTAAGAAGTTAAACCAACCACAAACATCATCCAAAAACGACAAAAATAACTAGGAAAGGTTACTTAAGTACATACTGTACATCTCACTTCATCAGCTTACGAGCCCCGGGTTGACAATTAATGATAGCAATTTAGACAACACTAAATTGACCAAACATAATCCCAATTTCTTTACAAGTGCTTCAAAAATTAAGTTTACGTGTGAGCCTCACTTGTATCTTTGCTTTATCACATAACCAACCTAATGGATATGGCTTTTTGTGAGGTGTGGTTAGTAATCCAAATTTTTTTACAAGTGCTTCAAAAATTAAGTTTACGTGTGAGCCACTATCAAATAAAGTATCAATATTTTGATGCTTGGAAATAACTCTAATATGAAAAAGCTCATGTCTTTTCCTCTCATTTTCTTCATTATCAGTAGATTGTGTAGAATTACTAGTAGATGCTTCAGAATTTTTACCTTTTATACCTGTGGCTGTGGTTGTTGTTTCATCCCTTAAGTTTGATTCCAAATCCTTCTGAATAGCTGCAACAGTCTTCTTCTTCTTGCCATCGTACTTTTTGGGTTTCAGCTCTGGATGCAGAATCTAGCAGTGTTCATCATCATGCACATCCTTCTTGCAATGAGTGCATGAAGGTTTGGTATTTTGTACAACATTTGCCTTCCTCTCTTTCCATTTCCATTTTCTCTTTTCCTTGTTCTTGTTTGCGGTGGGTTTTGATGATCCCCCAACTTCTGGGTTTACATTCTTGCCTCTAGCCTCTAGATGTGTAGCCTGAAAAGATACCTCATCTATGGTAGTGGGATTAAACATGAGAATGGTATGTCTTAAATAACTATGTAGATCACCTATATACTTCAACAAAGTTTCAGGTGAGTCCAAAGAAATGCCTAGAATCAAAGCTCTTTTCCTAAATTCTTGGGTGTAACTTTGTACACTTTGCCCTTTCAACAGAGGAGTTTGCCAACTCATCATAGCTTACTGCATATAAGCTAATGGATAGAATTGTTTTTTAATTGCAGAAACAAATTCATTCTAGGTAGAAAGAATTTTACCATGTTTCTTCAAATCAGCTTGTGTCTTGCCTTCCCACCATACCAGGGCGGTGCCTCCAAGGTGTAGGCTAGCCAGCTGAGTCTTTCTTCTTTTTGAATCAATGTTTTTCACTCTGCAATATACATCAATTTGTCTAATCCAGTTATCTAGCTTTTCTGCTTTCAATTCTCCGTCATAAACTGGCAAATCAAAATTCACATCTAATTTAATCAAAGAAGATCTCTTCTTTTTCTTTTCAGGGCTTTCTTTGTGTGAAGAAGTTGATGATGAAGGTGATGATGGGGGAGATGGTGGAGAGGGCTTTTCTTCTTTTCCTTTGCCTTCTGGGTGGGCAACTGGAAGAGGTTCTTCTACTCCTTTATCTTGTTTGGAGGTTGATGACTCTTCACCTCTACCTTTCTTAAATTCTATATACATTTCTTCTGCCATGGCTCTCATGGTCATGAAACTGTCCATGAACTGGGAGTCTAATTCCAAGGAACTTTCTTCTGACATTTTCCTCTTAGGATAGACTCTTTCGATTTCTAGGTTAGCTTCAACCAACTTTCCTTCTCCTAATTTAATATTTGATCTAGTTATCATTCAACAAAAAGAATCTTGCACAAGATTGTCTAACCTTAGTAACCTAGGGCTCTGATACCACTTGATCTGAAATTGATCTAAGACAAACAATTAAGGTATTACAGACTCATGTGCATGGATGTGCCTATGTTATTTTATGAAACGGATCGATAAGATTGTGAAATACATAGGCACTGAAGTAGTTAGAGAAAACACAACAAGTAAACATGTAAACAAAACAAGTTTAATAAGGAGTTCACCCAATACTCCTGGGCTACGTCTCTCGATCCAGCCTTCAGTGGTGGCCTCTCTATTATGTTTTCAAAAGTATAGTTTTTACAACAGTGAGCTCAATTTGAGTCTCACACAGCAGATACAATTCAGTAGGACTGTACTTGGATCCCCCAAGTCTCTGGAGTACACAGACTCTCCTTACTGAAACTCGACCTCTATTGGTCACCATAGTATGAGCCCAATCTGAGACTCACACATGATAGGCATATACAGAGGAGTTTGCTTGAACCTCTCAAGCCTTATCTGGAGCACACAGACTCTCTGACTCTCTCTGTATTTGTCTGGCTCAATGCTGCCTTTTCTTCTGGAGGTCAGCTCGGCTTCTTCTTTCTGGTCTCAACTTTCTAAATCGAACTAACTCTTGCTAACTCGCTTCCCCTGCTTTCTGACTGTTCATTTCTATTTCCCATATTTCTAGTTCTCCTACCTCTATCCATTTGAATCCCTTTGTTCTACGTAATCATCACTGTATAACGCTTCACAGGGAGGTGGCCACCTATTCTGTAACATATGAGGGTGTTAGCTCTCTTGGACATGTTTGAACGGTTGTTATTTCTGTTTGTTCCAAGAATGCTCGCGAAACCGAATCTTTTGCCAGCTCATCGTCCCTGTCGGACTTCAAATCCCATGTGATCTTTCTATATAACCTTGTCAAATCCAGTCACCCATCGAGATGCATCTCCTCCATTGATCTGGGTCCCCAAAATCCTACAGTTGTCACTCATATCGGGCGGTTGAGTAGCTTGATGGTTACCCGCCTAATGTGAGTGGTTTTCTCTCTCTTCCACTGAATGCGTGGCAATCGATGTGTGGCATCGGGCAGAACTTGGTTGAAACCACTTACCACCTCGAGCCCTTCGGATATCCTACTGGTTTTGTGGAATCTTGCCTCCGATGAAATCGGCGTGATATCCTTTACATTTTATAACCTTTTGAGTCTGGGTGCTCGGAGCTTTTCCTTCTTTGAGGGGTTTTCCCAGTAATATGCGATTAGCAAATTGTTGCTAATTGCATATCAGAAACCACCCCCGTTTCTCGGAAAGGCCTCTCATTTGTGTAGTTATATCCCCGACACACAATATCAAATTCAAAAAGGAATGTGTCGGGGTCTTCAGAAGTCAGCCCATGAAAGCTTGGTAAAGATGTCAGAGGAATGGGCTTTGTTGGTGCGCCAGTCCCAAGATCCTCAATTGGGAAGTCAATAGTAGAGGTTGTGGGTTCCATGAATATCCTCCAATAATCACTGGGAATTTTAGCAGGCTCTGTAGGGAATGATGGAGGGGGTCTTGTCACGAAAGTTTGAGTTGCTTTAACAACACTCCCCTTATCCCATGGTGATATCAATACCCTTACAGCTCCTTCCTCCCTGACATAATGGCTTGATCCCTCAGACCCTTTTCCTGCAACTTATCCTTCCCTACTGGAATGGGCTGGTTCCTCAGATCTTCTGCTTGCAACTTCTTCTTCCTATGTTATCAGCAATGGTACTCCTTCATCAGGTACACTGCTGCATACTTCTTCTGCTATTGGAAGGTTTTGTTGTATTGAATCAATAGGAGGTACTGTGGATAACACTAGCTGTTCAACAGATTGTCCCTCTGATTTTGTTTGAGTCCTTGCCCTCACAGTAGCACGATAATATGCCTCTAATTTAGCTTTTGCGATGATTTGTTGGATGTAAGTGTTCCTTCCCAAATCCTATCCCCCTTTCGCCGAGGATTTTCCTCTGCCCCTTTTATTCGAATCTTTGTTCATGCAAGTTGGTAAGAGGGAAATATCTAAATTAAATCACTACGCTTAGGACCTAGAGTAGGGTGTCAAAGGACCATTCCCTCCCCATGATGAGAGGTAGGGCTTTAACAAACAAGAAAATAAAACAACTAAAAAAAAGAAATCTAGGGTTCAGGACCTGGAGTAGGGTGTCAAAAGACCCTTCCCTCCCCAGGACGAGAGATCAAACAAGAAAAGAACATGCATAAAAGGAAATCTAAAGCTTAGGACCTGGAGAAGGGTGTCAAAAGACCATTCCCTCCCCAAGACGAGAGATTGGGTTTTAATAACTCAGAACAATTAACCAAAGAAAGCAACTTGGCCCAAAAATAGTAAAAAAACAATAGAAGCAAAAATACTAAGCTCAGGACTTAGAGCAGGGTAGCACTTCCCTTCCTAAGACGTGATATTAATCCTTTAGTCAATTCAGATAGTGTCTTGCACATTGTTAGCCTTCCCTAAGAATGGTGCCAAAATGTTGGTGTCCGGGTGTGAATACACTATTCTACCCTTTTCCACATTAGTTAATCAATCGAGGTGCATACAGTTTCCAAGGTAACATGCAAGTTATATGCAGGGGAAAGGTTACAATCTGACATCTACCAAGGATTCACAACTAAGAATCAAGCATCAATGTAACAATAATTAAAAATAAATTGCAAAACTTAACAAGACATCCACATCAATCAATAAATATTTGTAACAACAATAAGAAATCAACACACGATAATAGAAACAACACAAACAAATAAAATATGCATCACCTAATCAGAAGAGCAAGCCTAGCTCTCTGATCAGGGCCGTGTTAACTCACAGCTACGAAGAGAACAACAACTTGCTCTTATTGGATTAATATATAAATAACTGCTACAATATTGTCTCTACGTAGCCAACCCCTCACATAGGAATAAAACCCCTTTTATACAAATACATGGGAACAACATATAACCCAAATATGGAAACTAATGCCCAAAAATATACAACTTCTTTTAACAACAACTAATTGTTGAGAGAGAGAGAACACTAAAGATCCAAAATAGGCCTGGAAGTAGTTGAGAGTTGGTTATGTTATTGCAGCGTTGCCGAACAGCTGTTGTAAACATGGGATTACTGCTATGAGCTGTGAATGCGATACCTATTCACCAAAATTTGTGGAAATAACAAAGTTTAGTAGTTCACATAGGCAAAACCCCCATGACCTTACTTCATCAATTAAATATTCCAAGAGACGTTAGAAGGGAGGGTTACCTTGTAGATTTATCACAATTAATGCATATCATTTGGTGCAAAAAGGATGATAGGAAAGGTGAGAATGTAAGGAAAAGATAGGAAGATTTGGTGCCTAATAGTGGACAAGAGATCGAAAAACTCCCCTGTTATGGTGACATCTTCATGATCCTAAAAACAATGCGGAGGGAGAAGAGTGCAAGAATCCATGAAAGATATGCAAAGGTTCAAAACCAGATGAGAGGACACAACTTGTCATCTAGCCCTCCTTCTAGCACTAGAAGTGTTGACAGTGTTGGACCCACCAACATGTCAAGGGGATCTCCCCGGTAAGAAGTCCCAATTAGACATCATACTGTTTGGTGTAGGAGTCCCATCAGTGGGATGTATGGTAATGCCTTGACCGCAATTTTACACAGAGGCAAGTAAGATAACTCTATTGATAGCAAGGGTGTGACAGCTATAGCGAGTCAACGAAGGTGCATGAGAGGTTCTAACACAAGTGGGTTGAGATGAGTGTACCCCTTGGTAACCTGTAATAGTACTCGGATGGGAAGGGAACACATGAGCAAAGATACATCACAAGCTAGAAAACAAGTCAACTGGAAATCCAAAGTGATGGTTAAACCAATCAACACATTTCATTAAGATTCATACATACTTATACATAATAGTCCATACATGCATGCGTAAGAAAGAAAATACATATGCCATTTAGAGTAAACAAGATAGCTGGAATACAATACAACATATGCATGAAATGTGCTAGCTATTATTATATAAAGAAGTGTAAGTTTGAGTCATTCAATACATCCATGCCCAACCACTATCTCCAATAGTGGAATGTTAGAGACACATTTTCCTGCTCCTCTAAAGAGATGTACTAGCTCTGTGCAGTGGAGAAGCTAAGGTGCATTACAATACTATCCAAGCTCTCTCCAAGATAGTCTTATCAGAAGCTTGGCTGACCAAAAGCGTATACAATGAGTTATGAGGGACTATTTATAGCAAAGGGCAGGGTGATCCTTGACATTCCCCTTTGTGACAGTTCAACTACCCTCATGAGTTTTCACCTACTCTATGATTGTTACATCCAACTATTGACACTTGAATTACACTTGAAATGACTTAACATTACAATGCACATGTACCCATGTGAACAAAATGGCTTGAGTAATCCATGCTAGACATCACTCTGACTTAGAAAACCATGGATGTCCAACTCCTCAACATCCTCATGCTGATCAAAAATAACATATTGATGCCAAGATCTTTAGTCCTTGATGGTGTCTGTGTGCTCCACGGTGACATCCATCTGAAACCTGACTCTTGCCTCCATATCATCTGGGTACACTGCTGGGGCTCCTTTGTCCAACTCGTCTGAAAGCATGCGCATTATTTTCTTCAATGTGACTGAACCATCAACATACCTATCCATGATGTCAACATTGATAGGCAAGTCTGGGCTGGTGGCGATGCGCATCAACCCATCGAAGTATGAGTCAAGCTCCAGTAATACTTCTTTCTTTGTCTCCTCCTAGGTGAGAGTTCCAAGTGATGGGATCGCATGTGTGCGCACCACAACATCCACACTCTTGAATACTTGTGCATGGGAAGTCTGTATGCTAGCGATGAATTATGGGAGATATTCATAATTTCATATCAGACTTTAGATACATGCCTTCAGCTCGATCGCATTGGCCCCCATCATCTTAGGAAAGTGAAGTGCGGCTCCCTTGTACTTCATCATCCATGTTTGCATTTCATCAACAACAACATGCAAGTTCATCAAGGTACGTGCTCTTCTAGCACATCGTTGTTGCCATCTGTTAAGATGGATGAATACCTTGTGCACAATACCAAACTTGGAGTACAATGCTCGCATAATTGTTTCATGGGATAATAATTCATCTAGTACTGCCTTCTACAGTTCATCTCGGGTGGACATTGTCACCAAGTCTCCTCCTTGCTTGGTCGTTTGTAGTTATTTTTCCATTCGCTCATTCTCAACTACTAGAAAGAGGACACTTGAGCTAGTGGCTATGGCATACACTCTGGTTGCATTGGCCAAGGCAACTGGATGTTTGCGCACATCAATCATGATCACTCATTCCTCAACTTGTTCAGGACATGTATGATCCTCTCGAGTTGACACTCTACAAGACTACAAACATATATGTTGGGATTCGTTGAATGAGATGTTGTGCATCTCATCTTTTGGTTGATCACCAAGGATATCAGTGCCTCCTTGGCCATTTGAGACTTTCTCATCATCTTGATGCATTAAAGCAGTTGAGTTGACCTCTTTATGGTGAGGCATAAGGTCAGTGTCTTGTTTCAACTCTTGCTGCTACATGTTTGCATCCAACTGTTGAAGTGCTTGTTCTATCTCATGAGCAAAGTGTTGGCATTATGTTTCTGGTATGGCTCTATGATTCATGTGTTGTACTTGATGGCAACTCATACAGGTGGCAATGCTCTGATCAGGCTCTCAAAATGTTGGAAATTAAGAGGTACGCAGGAGAATAGTTCAAAAGGTGCGTACCCGTAGGTACGCCAGCCAGGAAGTTCGTTCATACCCGCAGGTTACCCGTTCATGAGGTGCGTACCCTATTTCACTCACTTCAAGGCAGAGAAGCACGCTCACGTGGGGTTTCTTATGTTTGGCCCGTGGTATTTAGCCTGCCATTCTTGATTCTATGGTTTTGGCCCATGGTATAGGATCTATTTTAGCCCCAGTTTGGATCCCTTGTATTGGTTATTGATGGTTTTGTCCCATGGTTTGAATAAGGGCTTAACTATAAATAGGGAAGGAGATCACTTGGCTAAGGCATCTTTTGGAAATTGAATATCTTAAGATCTAAAATTTTGGGTTATCGTTTTAAAAGCTTGATCTATATAAAAGTGAAGTTGAAAGTGAATCTATGAAGGGTGATCTCTCGGGCGCATGATCAGATCTAGGCATCTGACTATCTGTGGCACACTGGGGAACTGCCACTTCGGCCCTAACCAGAGGTACGCAGGTGATTAACAGTGCAAGTACGTGGGTACGCACAACAGAAGAAGGCGCACTGCATGGGTACGCAGAGCAGAAGAAGGCGCAGTGCGTGGGTACGCAGCGCGACAAAGGATCAGGTGCGGAGGCACAGTGACAGTACGCGGTGCTACAGAAGCTGCAGGTGCGTAGATACGTGGCGCAATAGCATCTGAGAGTGCGTGGGCACAGTAAAGGTACACGACGCATTTAAAGGAACAGTGCATGGATACGCAGAGCAGTTCAAGGATCTCTGCGGGTATACGCAAAGGTGCAGAAGCTGAAGTGCGTAGCAACGCATGCCAGAGAAAGAAAAACTGTGTATCTGTATTAAGGCATTTATTTGACTGACTTTTCTCTATTGATAAGGTGTTCTAGGTTTAGTTTACTGTAACTATTGATCTGGTTACTGCAGTTGACTGGGTGATTTACTTGTACTTGATGATCTCTTGATGTTTATGGATCCAGTTTGAAAATTTATGAAAAGTGGTCCTTGAAAGAAAAGAAGTAGGGGGGTTGTAGCTCCCTTCCAGGAGAGACTGGAAAATGAGAGAGAGTTGTAGCTCTCTGCAGGTTGCAGCCTGCGTACTGGTAAAGGAATGCACCAGTACAAAACCATTGTAAAAGAAGTTTCTAATTTGAAAGAAGATAGAGACATATTGCAGCAGGTGGTTTTCAGCCACATTGGGTTTCCACCTTATATCTGGTGTTCTTTGGTGTGACTATCTGTTTTTCTTGTTCATGCTCATTATTTTTATGGTACTGACATGCAAAAATAATTCGAAGTATAAATAAGGAAGATTTATTAAAATAACTTGATAATACTGATTCACCCCCCCTCTCAGTATTATTTCCAACAATTGGTATCAGAGCAGGTCCTTCAGAGAAGCTTGATCGCTTGAAGGAAGATCATTCATCATGAGCAACTACGAGAGGGAAGCATCAATCAGGCCACCAATTTTTGATGGGACAAACTTCAATTATTGGAAGGTAAGGGTTACTGCCTATCTTCAATCTCTTGGTACAGAAGTTTGGGATATCATAGATACAGGCTACACTTTTCCTTCAGCTACTCCTACAGATACGGCCGAAAAGAAGAAATATGAAACAAATGCTAAAGCAGTCAATACACTGCTGGGATGCTTACCTCAAACAGAATTCGTGAAGGTTATGCAATATAAATCTGCAAAAGAAATATGGGACAAGATTGTCTTGAGCTACGAAGGAGATGAACAGGTAAAGCGTGCTAAACTTCAAACCCTCAGGATTCAGTATGAGAATCTCAGAATGTTTAATGATGAAAGTGTTGCTAACTATTTCCTTCGGGTAGACGCGATTGTTAATTGCATGAAAAACTTGGGTGAAGAAATAAAAGAGGCTATTGTGGTTGAAAAAGTTTTAAGATCACTGTCCCCCAAGTTTGAATCTAAAGTGTCTGCAATAGAAGAAAAGGAAAATCTATGAACTCTTACTATGTCTCAACTACACGGAATTCTAACTGCTTATGAAATGAGAAAAGGAGGTCCATCAGACAGGAGAGAAGCTGCTTTCAAGGCTTCAGGCAAAGGAGACTACTATGAAGCAAGTCAAGCGCCAGAAGAAGAAGAAGAATCAAATTTTGTTAGAAATCTTCAACGGGGTGCTGGAAGATTCAGAGGTAAGTTACCTTTTAAATGTTTTGCTTGTGGAAGAGTAGGTCATTATGCTGCGAAATGTCCTCATAAGGATAAGATTGACAAAGGAAAGGAACCTGCTAGATGGAGCAAGAAACAGAATGCAAATAAGAAAAGCTACTACACTCATGAAGATAGTGATGGTCTATCAAATAGTGATGAAGATGAACGAGGTAATGACTATAAACTTTTAATGGCATTTGAAGATGATGATTACATGGATGCTATAGATGTGGATAGCTTTCATGAAGAAATTTCTAGGCTCAAGACATGTATAGAAGAAAAGAATATGATCATTGATACTCTACAATTTCAGATTGATGAAAAATAAAAATATCTTGAAAAGTTAGAAGGTGAAATTGTTGGTCTTAGAAAAGAGATTGAGAAAACAAAGGCTATTAATCTTAAGTTTGTCAAAGGATCTGAAACTATGGATGAGATCATCAATGTATAGCGTTCTCCACTAAACAAGACAGGTCTGGGGTATAATGGAGAAACTTCTCAAGCATCCACCTCAAAGAGTTATCTTGATGCAGCAAGAAGGAATGAGCAAAAGCACAATGGAGATCACCAGGTAAAGCAGGGACCAATTACATCAAGAACAAACAAAGACTATCAGGTAAGCCAGGGGCAATCCGTCTTAAGGATGAACAAAAGCTACAACCAGCCACAGGTAAAATCCTCTCAATTTGCTTCAAGAATGAATGACAATAGAAATTACAAGCATTTGGCCGGAAGATTTGATAACCGCAGAATTTTCTTCAATGGAAAATGCTTCTCTTGCCATAACTTTGGTCACAAAGCAGCTCAATGTGTTGCATATAAAACAATCATGACTAGAGAAGCTCAAAAACAAAGAAGTATGACCGGGAATACAAAAAGGACCTATAACAACTTTTCGGCTCTTGAAAATGAAGTTGAATGTTCTATTTGCAATAACTTTGGTCATGAAGATTCTGAATGCAGGAGCAGGTTTCAGCAGACAAAGGAACAAGCCTCAAGCACCAAAACATGGAGAATAAAGGAACCACAAACAGAAAGATGTGGGATAGCATTTTATGCAGAGGGATAGGAAAATCTATGGTACATTGACAATGGATGTTCGAAGCATATGACAGGTGATAGAGAAAAACTTGAATCATATTCTGCTTTAGAAAAGGGAAAGAAAGTTTCTTTTGGAAATGATACTCCTGCAGCTATAAAAGGAAAAGGCACTGCTCAGTTAAAAGAAAAGGTCAAAGCTGGAAATGTTTTGTATGTTGATGGATTGAAACATAATCTTCAAAGTGTCAGCCAGATGTGTGATCAAGGAACCGAGGTGATATTTAGATCAAATGGATGTCTTGTTCGTGATCTTGATACAGGTAAAACAGTGATCAAAGGTGAAAGAACTCCAAATAATCTATACATATTTGAAGAAGGACAAAAACAATGCTATCTAAGCAAGGATGATGAACACTGGTTATGGCACCGGAGGTTGGGGCATCTAAGCTTTTCACAAATAAGGAAAGCATGCAAATATCAGGCAGTTCGCGGTCTTCCAGATATCAAAATTCCAAACAACACCATATGCAAATCATGTCAGTTTGGAAAGCAAACCAGAACTAACTTTCCAGAGAAGGAAGGATCAACTAGCATGCCTCTTGAGCTTGTACATACAGATGTATGTGGACCATTCAAGAAAAGGACACCTCAAG
The DNA here is from genome assembly GCA_031772625.1 of Pinus tabuliformis. Classification (NCBI taxonomy): domain Eukaryota; kingdom Viridiplantae; phylum Streptophyta; class Pinopsida; order Pinales; family Pinaceae; genus Pinus; species Pinus tabuliformis. Next base: position 1,156,716,809 of record CM062816.1, read on the forward strand.
GAGAAGAATACTTGATATTATTCATTGACGATTTCTCCAGGTTTGTCTGGTTAGGACTTATGAAGCACAAAGATGAAGCATTCGAAAATTCAAATCGTTTAAAGCCTTGGTTGAAAATGAATTAGGATACAAAATTAAGTGCCTCAGTCCGACAGAGGTGGGGAGTTTACCTCAAATGAAATTTTCGATTTCTATGAAGAACATGGGATAAGAAGAGAATTCTCTACAGCTAGAACTCCTCAGCAAAATGGAGTGGTGGAAAGAATGAATAGAAATGTCCAACAAATGGCTCGTGCTATGCTTGATGAGTCTGGAACTCCCACAACTTTCTGGGGTGAAGTTGCATATGCTGCGGTTGTTATTCTCAACAAAACAAATGTTCGGGTGAACAGCACTCAAACGCCTCATGAGCTCTGGTATGGTGAGACTCCTTCGGTAAAGCACTTCAAAATCTTTGGGAGCAAATGCTATATTAAGAATACTGATGAGCAACTTGGCAAACTTGAACCTAGAGCAGATGAAGGAATTCTTCTTGGTTATTCTCCACACATCAAAGCATACAAGTGCTACAATAAAAGACTTGGAAGAATTGTTGACAACATTGATGTAGTGGTTGATGAGAAGGGATACATTCCTAGGCAATTAAATCATGAAGATATCGAAGAAGATGAAGACTACCCTCAAAGACAGAATGATGAAGAAGAAGAACCTCAAGAAGAACCAGAGGAGCAGATAAGGATAGAAGAGAAGACTCTATCCAGATATGTTCAGAAGAATCATCCAGAATCTCAGATTTTGGGGCAGAAAGAAGCAGGTGTACAAACAAGAAGAACAGTTGCAGAAGCTTCAAGCTATTTGGCATTACTCTCTTCCACTGAACCACAAATGTGAAAGAGGCATGCAAAGATGAATGTTGGGTCAAAGCAATGGATGAAGAACTTGAGCAGATCGAAAAGAACAACACTTGGGAGCTGGTTCCTAGACCAAAGGATAAGAATGTTATAGCGACAAAATGGGTCTTCAAAAATAAATTGAATGAAAATGGAGAAGTAATTAGAAACAAGGCCAGACTTGTTTGTAAAGGGTATGCGCAGCAAGAAGGAATAGATTTTGAAGAAACTTTTGCTCCTGTTGCAAGACTTGAGGCCATCCGAATGTTCCTTGCTCTCTCAAGCTTTCAAAACTTCAAAGTATTTCAAATGGACGTGAAATCAGCCTTTCTGAATGGAGACTTGGAAGAAGAAGTATACATTGAGCAACCAGATGGTTTCATTATTGGAAATTATCCAAATCTTGTATGCATATTGAAAAAGGCTCTTTATGGTCTCAAACAAGCTCCAAGGGTTTGGTACTATCGCTTGGACAAATATCTTCATCAACAAGGTTTTTCAAAAGGATCAGCAGATAGCAATCTTTATATAAAAGTTGAAAACGAAAAATTGCTAATACTTGTTGTGTATGTAGATGACATTATCTTTGGCAGCAATGAAGAAGCTACGAGTCAAAGCTTTACCTTGGTAATGCAGAAAGAATTCGAAATGTCCTTGCTGGGAGAACTGACATATTTTCTTGGTTTGCAAATCCAACAAAAAGAAGGAGGGATATTTTTGTCTCAAACCAAGTATCTCAAGCAGATTTTGAAGAAATATGGCATGGAAGATGCAAAACCAGTATGTACACCCATGGTCACAAGATGTAGCCTCAGTGCAAATGATGAATCAGCAGCAATGCATCAACCAACCTACAGATCTATGATTGGAAGTCTACTTTATTTGACAGGTACCCGACCAGACATAATGCATGCAGTAGGAATCGCTGGAAGATTTCAGGCAAATCCAAAGGAAACTCATCTTCAGGCAGTAAAGAGAATCTTCAAATATCTTCAAGGAACTCAAAACTATGGCTTATGGTATCCTAGAGATACAGATCTCACACTTCATGCTTATACAGATGCAGATTGGGCCGGAAGCGTGGATGACAGGAAGAGCACAAGTGGTGGTGCATTCTTTATGGGTTCTATATTAGTATCTTGGTTCAGCAAGAAACAGAGTTCGATTGCCTTATCTACAGCTGAAGCGGAATATGTTGCTGCTGCATCTTGCTGCACTCAACTCCTTTGGATGATGCAGACCTTGCAAGATTTTCAAATCACTTGTATACCACCCATCTCCATCTTATGTGATAATACAAGTCCAATCAGCATTTCAAAGAACCCAGTCATGCATTCAAAGACCAAGCACTTACCGATCAAGTATCATTTTCTCCGGGAACAAGTACTTGAACAAAAGGTCAAGTTGGAGTATGTTCCTTCTAAGGAACAAGTTGCTGATATACTCACCAAACCATTGCCCAGGGATACCTTTGAATACCTCAGGCAAAAGCTGGGGGTTGTTGATGCATCATCTTGTTGTTGAATCCCTTTTGATTGACGGTTGTACGCAACGTTCATCTGGGGTACATGCGTACACTTGCTAGGTTGCGGATTGGTCGAAGATCGAATGGCACAGGTTCAGGGGGAGTATATAATGCATTGTTGGCATATGGAGGAAGTACATCATGGATGCTGGTCTGAATATTGCTGCAATATGTCTCTATCTCTTTCATGGTCATTTATGGTGTTTGGTGGATTATGGTTCTTCTTTGCAGATCTGGTTTATATTCAGGGGGAGCATGTTCTTAGGGGGAGCATAACCCTTTGGCCTTGATGTCAAAGGGGGAGAATGACGTTGAAGATTTTGAGGTTGCCATCAAGTCCAAAGGGGGAGATTGTTGGCATTATGTTTCCGGTATGGCTCTATGATTCATGTGTTGTACTTGATGGCAACTCATACAGGTGGCAATGCTCTGATCAGGCTCTCAAAATGTTGGAAATTAAGAGGTACGCAGGAGAATAGTTCAAAAGGTGCGTACCCGCAGGTACGCCGGCCAGGAAATGCGTTCATACCCACAGGTTACGCGTTCATGAGGTGCATACCCCAGTTCACTCACTTCAAGGCAGAGAAGCGCGCTCGCTTGGGGTTTCTTATGTTTGGCCCATGGTATTTAGCCCGCCGTTCTTGATTCTATGGTTTTGGTCTATGGTATAGGATCTATTTTAGCCCCGGTTTGGATCCCTTGTATTGGTTATTGATGGTTTTGTCCCATGGTGTGAATAAGGGCTTAACTATAAATAGGGAAGGAGATCACTTGGCTAAGGCATCTTTTGCAAATTGAATATCTTAAGATCTGAAATTTTGGGTTATCGGTTTAAAAGCTTGATCTATATAAAAGTGAAGTTGAAAGTGAATCTATGAAGTGTGATCTCTCGGGTACATGATCAGATCTGGGCATCTGACTATCTGTGGCACACTGGGGGACTGCCAATTCGGCCCTAACTAGAGGTACACAGGTGATTAACAGTGCAAGTGCGTGGGTACACACAACAGAAAAAGGCGCACTGCATGGGTACGCAGAGCAGAAGAAGGCGCAGTGCGTGGGTATGCAGCGCGACAGAGGATCAGGTGCGGAGGCACAGTGACAGTACACGGTGCTACAAAATCCGTAGGTGCGTAGATACGCGGCGCGATAGCATCTGAGAGTGCATGGCTACAGTAGCAGTACGCGGCGCGATAGAAGCAGTGGGTGCATGGGCACAGTAAAGGTACGCGGCGCATTTAAAGGAACAGTGCGTGGATACGCAGAGCAGTTCAAGGACCTCTGCGGGTATACACAGAGGTGCAGAAGCTGAAGTGCGTAGCAACGCATGCCAGAGAAAGAAAAACTGCATATCTGCATTAAGGCATTTATTTGACTGACTTTTCTCTGTTGATAAGGTGTTCTGGGTTTAGTTTACTGTAACTATTGATCTGGTTACTGCAGTTGACTGGGTGATTTACTTGTACTTGATGATCTCTTGATGTTTATGGATCCAGTTTGAAAATTTATGAAAAGTGGTCCTTGAAAGAAAAGAAGTAGGGGGGTTGTAGCTCCCTTCCAGGAGAGACTGGAAAACGAGAGAGAGTTGTAGCTCTCTGCAGGTTACAGCCTGCGTACTAGTAAAGGACTGCACCAGTACAAAACCATTGTAAAAGAAGTTTCTAATTTGAAAGAAGATAGAGACGTATTGCAGCAGGTGGTTTTCACCCACATTGGGTTTCCACCTTATATCTGGTGTTCTTTGGTGTGACTATCTATTTTTCTTGTTCATGCTCATTATTTTTATGGTACTGACATGCAAAAATAATTCGAAGTATAAATAAGGAAGATTTATTAAAAGAACTTGATAATACTAATTCACCCCCCCTCTCAGTATTATTTCCAACACAAAGTCTTGCCCCTATGATGGCTCACCCTATTTGCCTAATGCTAGCTACTCTGATGAATTAATTACTTGTATGGGCACTGCTTCATATGTTTTCACATGTTGCGCCCCTTGCTATATCTGTTGTTGTTGCGCTTCCATCTCCTGTTTTTGTAGCTCTTGTTCCTTTCAGAGTTTCTCCCTCAGCTCATGCAACTCCTCTGCCTCTTCCATTATCTTCTTATCCTTCTGCCTTCATGCGATTCATTTTTTGTGCTGGTGCCTCTTTTCCTCTATAGCCATAGTTGCTTGCTCTACAAGTGGATCTACTCGAAACTTTCACCACTACTCCTCCTCCATGCAATCGACAATATTCCTCTTACCTTTGTCACGCACTAGTATGATTTCCTCTGTTGCCACTACTGCTACTAGTGCTACTGGTACTGCTAGTGCTCTCCATGATGCTACTTCATGTTGCTTCACTAACCACTCCACAATGAAGCCGACCTGTTCATTGGGTCTAGAGAAGCTGTAGCGATATCACCATGGGTCCTCCTCGGCCCAATGAAATGTCCAGTGGATCTAGTTGAGTTGAACTCTCATCTAGTGATCTTTCATAATGAAATGTGAGTCATACAGATTGTAGCTTCGGAGATTGAGTGGGTACTTCCTCATATATTCTGCTTTAACATCTGCTTGCTTGATAATCTGGATATCATATAACCTAATCCGCAATGGAAGAGTGGGCCAAGGTGCCTTATTCTTCCAATGCAGTCTAGATCTCAATCCTGTTGATATGTGATATGCTACTTCCTACATGAAAAGTATGCCCAAGGAAAACTTTGGTAGAACATTCAAAGGCTTCTCTTCTCTGAACATTTGGATGAAGGTGCCGGACGGTGAGGCATACCAACCAGTAATGCCTAACAATGCCTCCATTGCTTCCTTTGACATGTAGTGTGGATCCTATTTGAATATCATCTTGTATATAGGGGTGACAAAATGATCGGACAACTGTGTGATTACTCCTCTGAAGTTGCATTCAGATAACAACTTGAAACATGTGTTCACAACAGTCTCTGCCAGTGACCATGCCCACTCAAAACCCAGGAACTCCTATCAGGCACAAACTGCATCTAAGATGTAGGTGGACATGTAAATCTTTGCATGGATACCTCAAGGTGACTTTTGAGCCTTCATTACTTATTCCTTCAGCGGATGAGCCAATATGCCAGACCAGTTACATGGTTTTACTTCTCTAGCCACATGGTCCAATGCAATCACCCAACTCTATGGGAATTTTTCCGTGCTTGCTTGGCCATATAGTCAACAAGAAAATATGGTCAAGTATTGGTATGACTTCCTCAGTATATTCGTCTTGTAGATCTGGTTGGGTGTCAACCCGAATCGAGTCAGCTCCTCTACCCAGTTCTTCAGGATGTGTCTAGAGTTAACACTACTGTTGGGTAAGCTGAATGGAGTCTTCATGATAGTCACAAGCTCTAACATCTGGTACATCTCATCATAATCTCATGCCCAAAAGGTCACAAGTTTCTTCCCACTAACACTGCTCAAGGTCATCGTCTTGAGATCAGTGTGAGAGATGATCCAGTGTATCATGTCTATAGATGGGAACGCAGGGTATCTACATGCAATATGGTACAGGTCGACTTGTGAATGTTCATGTACACTTGATGGTCTTCTAGGCCTTCCTCAAAAGTGCCTAGAAATGCTTCATTGACCTCTTTCCACTTTAGTTTGATGTCCCTATCTAGATACAACTTTGTATCTTCATAGATCGGTAGACTAGAGGACACTCGCACAACTGCTACTCCAGCTGCATTTCCATCAGTGTCTCGTGATCCTGTTCTCTTGGAATCCATTGATCTGGTACTGCTAAGAGATGGATGAACACCTAAAATATCTAGAGACAAGTAACATGCATGGCAAGAAATATGTTAAAGAAAACCAAAGCAAATTCGGGGAATGACACAACACATACCTAGGACACTGATGGGAAAGATTGTGCAATTTATTCTGGGATGCTAAGTGACTGGTTACTAGAATTGTGCAAAAGGTAGTCTGGGTTTTCTGGAAAGCAAGAGTGGCTGCTGGGATTACGTAATGCACAATTCCAGATGGGAGTGACTGCAAGCTCAGGGACTGCGTTGTGCAAATTTCTGGGCTAGCAGTCATTGTCCCTTAGAAATGTGCAAAATAGTCCTGGAGGATGGTGCTGGGTAGAAATGTGCATTTCTGGAGAGGAAGGTAGAGCCTTCCTTCCCCAAATTTCGCAATGTTGTCTTAGTGAAGACAAAGTCTAGGCCATGGTCAGCTCGACTCGCCGACGGGAAACTGAAAGAAAATATGACAGTGAATGCAAGGCGACACTAAGTGAAAGCAGAAGTGATTGACAATGCATACAAACATGAACAAAAGATTTAGTAAATGGATTAACATGCATGTGAGTGAAACAAGTCACTGAATTGACGACCATTCGTGCAAAACAGTTTCATGCATGTGACAGTAGTGAGATAGCAACAAAATCTGAAATAGAGCTAGGACAAGCTATTATACATGTAAACGACAACAAGTGATCAAAGAAATCAAGCAAACAACACTCACACAAGAAAATACACAAAAAGTGACTGAAATGTTGGAAAAGACAAGTTGAGGCCACTTACCCATGAATAGTTGACACTAGTACAAAATGGCTAATTTGTTACTAAAAAAATGACTAAAATTTGCATATAAATGACTATTTTTCGGTCGGCGACCAATAGTAGCTAATTTACAGTATCTTATAACACGATCAACTTTTAGTTGTTTTTAGCTTAGTCATTAATTGGTTGTCTCAATTTTATTGTCTAGTAGTATATTTATTCATTAATTTAGACATTGATTTAGTCATTGATTTGGTCATTTATTTGGTCATTGATTTGGTCATTGATTTAATCATTGATTTGGTCATTAATTGTCACAATTAATGACCAAATATACAACAAAATATATTACGAAAAGATCACCGAGAAAACCAATTAATGACCAAAGAAATATGCCCAAAATGTTGGTTGTATTATAAGATATTGTAAATTAGCTACTAATAGTCATATATATGCAAATTTTAGTCATTGTTTGAAACCAATTAATGACTAAATTTTAGTCATGTTATAAGATACTGTAAATTAGATACTAATAGTCATATGTATGAAAAATTTAGTCATCATTTGTAATCACAAATTTATCGTTTTCATTAGTCATTTACATTTTTTGGTAGTATCATATTCATTATATAAATTACTACTTTAGTAGTTTATAATCATTTCATTTATTTTCATTAAAAATTGTTATAAGCAACTAATTTAGTCATATATTCATTTTATGTGTTCATCATTAATAAACATAAACTACTAATTTAGTAGTTTTAAATTGATTTTATGTTTTCATTATTAATCAACATAAATTAATTAGTAAGATTTTGCAACTAAATTAAAAAAAAATGGCATACAATGTACATGTTTGTATAATATGAAAACACAAAGTTACATATGTTAATTACAACACTAAGTAATATCAAGTGCAACTATAAATAATTCCAACCAAATAAATTATATTATATAAAATGTCAAGTATTACAATATGATTTTCCAACTTAATATTGGTTGGAGCATAATTTTCACATGAAATAGTGTTTCATCACTTCAAAACATTATCATTGTGTTGCCAAGGCATTGTAGGTGAATTCACTAACTCTGAAGACTTGACCATTAGTCCTTATGTGTGTGTCTTATGTGGGATATTGGCTCTATGGGTACCAGTAGACCAGTTCTCTTCTCTTTCCCTTTAATTTTCATTTTGTCGCTTTATTGTTATTGTTCTCCTCTTTCTTCAATTTTTGCTTCTTACCATTAATACTGAGTTCATTTCCTGAAAAAGGAAATACAATTCAAAGTATAAGACATGAAAGTCGATGAACGCTAGAATATAAACTAAAGTACACTATAAAAGATTTATACGATATATACCTCAACATTAGCAATATTGTTAATGTCATTTTCCCCATAAAAGCAAGAAAATCGAACAAGTTTTCTTTAATTGGGAAATAGTGGCCACTATGTGGCCAGATGACCTATATAAACAAAGCAAATAAAACGTCACCATAGAATAAGTTTTGTACCTACTATGTTCTTAGTGTACAACATTTGTTCATGAAATGTTATCTTCAACTAAAGTAATAAATGTAAATATACGCACACATTTCTATCCCAATGTTTTGAATTCCCTTTTTTATGGTACATTGAAATTTTGATTTTATCCAACATAATCAAACACATTGGAGCTAGCAATTTCTATTAAGAATGTCTTATGCTCCACTTTTGTAGCTGTATCATTTCCTCTGTTTATCTTTAAGAAACAGTGACACATCAACAATAAAACTGATCAGTAGAAATCTAATGGGTGGATCAAAGTATTGCTGATACAAGATTACAACAAGAAACTAAAAAAAATAAGACAAGACTTTGTAAATTGCGATACTAACCAAGAATATAGCTTCAACATAGTAATCTTCAATTGTCAGAGTACTATTCCTGGGGAATAGGAATCCAATTCCCAGAAGCCAACAAATTATGTATTCCCCTTGTTTTCCTTGTAGTTAATTGAGTAAGATTAGCACATTCAATTTCCATTTAGAATCTCTGAAATGATTCTATAAATATTCAAAGAAAACTTAATTTTACTCATTCATTTTTCTCTAATGCAGACAAAACTAAATATGCTAACTTGTTTTTGAGCTGGAGAATTATGTAATTCATTGTGTCCAAAATCATTGCTTATTGTCATGACTGCTTTTTTTAATGATTAGGCAATGGGCCTATATTTGATCAAAAAACATATTTTTCAGAATATATTCCATTTTTCTAATTCAAAGCTAAATTTCCTTCCAGTTTATGATGTTCAAACAAACCGAAATCTTTTTCCTTTAACAAGTCATTGTTGTAATATATTACTAAACGAGCAGCTACGTAATGAAGTTATTAGTGGTGGAATACTAATAAATCAAAAATGCATCCAAGAAATAACACCACTATGTCCTAGGAATGCCAAGTCTTTATCCTCTCGGTTGGAAATATTACTTCATGAAAACAACATATTTGACAGAGAACTTTTCTGAAACTAATCAACGCCAGTGTATCCAACAACAATGACATTTCTATTGGCATGCCCTCAAAATGTGTGGAAGTATGAAACATGCATATTGCACTTCCCTATACACACTCCTCTCTCTTCATGTGTCTTCATAGGAAGCCCTCAGGTTTGATACTTTTGCAAGTATTGTGACAAAGTTCTAGCTCTAAAGGCACTTAGATTTCAAATAGATGAATGTATTGTATCTTGGTTTTAAATGATAGACACAGTGATGGAAGCATTCACTAATACTAAGCTCGATTATATGTCTCTATGAAATAGCATTAAGGAAAATGTTTCTATAAAGATTTAGGTCCAACTCAACATGGACAAAGAAACAAAGTTTGACTTGAAATCGGGCAAGACTTAAGAGTTAATTCAGGAAATTTGGTCAAAAGAAAATAACTTGGACAAAACTTTTATTTTTAAGCTATCAAGTTTTACCTGATTCTTGCCCAAGCCCAAGTTGGATCATGAGATAGTTCTGCTCGAGTCTAGGTAAGACCTTGAATTTTTTCCAAGCTTCGACTCCATCTAATCTGCTCATATTTAGATCTGAGCTGCATTAGACTAGCCAAGTAAGCTCAGTTGAATCTGGTAACTATGGCTACAAGTATCTTTACCAGTTAAGGTAACAATGGCCCAAACGTAATATGAAAAATAAATACAATGTGATGAATCATTTCTTATGATTTAGGATTTATACATTTCAGATGATGGAAATGTTATGTTGTCATGTATGGATAGGGTTGACAAGGATATGTTGAAATTTTCAAAGGCTGCAAGCTGTCACAAATAATGGTATGGTAATTCAAGACTAGTTGGCTTCCTATGATCAATTTTGATTATACTCATAGGACCACTAATTGTAGATGTGTTGGAAAAGGTATCAAAAGGATTGTGTTAGGTAATTTTCTAGTTTAGATATTGTTAAAATTGGCAACTAGGGAAAAACTCCATGTGGGTCTTATTATTTATGGAAGCTAATATTTTTCACAGATTCCTCTTGTCGATAGGTGTAGAATTGATCTAAATATTATCTGATTCCGACATGTATTCATGGAGATATGAATTTATTTATGTTATTTGACAATTTGTCAAGGCGGTCCAGTAACCAAAATACCCCAACTTGTCCTCAACGTTTTATTATAAATAGGAGAGGTCTTCAAGTCATTTTGTACACACACTTCTCCTAAGATCTCTCCCCACTCGTTTGGGTTTAGTGGCTAGAGAGATCAAGAGGAAGAATCCCTAGACGCAGTGAAGAAAGGGTCTTCTAAGAGAGCCCTAGCCGCAGTCTTATGGGGAGATCTTTTTGCAAGTAAGAGGAGATCTATATGCTATCAAGAGGGAGTTATATTCACAACTCAAGGAGGAAGTTTAGTAATTTTTCTAAAAGGATATCTTTCCATTCCCTAAACACAGTCACAAACTATGTATAGCCACTACCTTGGAGGTGCCCTAATGTCCTAAATGCATGCCTTATTTTGTAGCAATAAGAGGCCTAATCAACAACCCTAATCTTTTGTTAAGAGAGACCCATACATAGTCTTGTGAAGCTCCTATTTTATGTCATAAAAGGACCTTATATGCAGCTCTCTTAGCCGCAGTTAGAGGATCCCTTATCACAGCATGTAAGGGACCCTTAGATGCAGCCAGAAAAGTGAACCTAGCCGCAACAAAAAGGAGTATTTCATCAACATGAAGGGTCACATTGTTGTAGGTGACAACATGGTATAATGAAAGGTTGTTTGGGCATGATAGAGTTGTTCTTGAGCTCGATTTGAAGGACATAAGTATCAGCAAAAAGGAGGAGCGAGGGACTGCTTTTTAAGGGCTGTTTGGATCACTGTTTGAAGGGATCAAAGCTACAGTCCACTGCTGGGCAAGGCTGCAGGCCATACCCAGTAGTTGGAGGCCTTTTAGTAGCTGCATTCAGAAGGCAAGAAACCCTATTAGGTAGTGTATCATTGGAGTACTATATGAATTCTAGCCATAGTAAATAGATGAACTGTGGGGTCTGTTTAGGTTGTTGTAGCACTCAGAGATTGTGCGCTAACCAACGACTAGGTATGCCATGAAATGCACCAGTCCTTGCATATCTTTAGTACTTGATATCAGAATTGCAACCTCATTGTGTCATTGTCACGGAGAAGATATTTGATCTCCTATTTGGAAAGTCAAATATTGACTTCAAATCATTGTACTCTATCTCTTTCTCTCTGCTAAACTATTGAATAATATAAGAAGAATTTATCAAGGGTTTCCCCACATTGGGGTTTGTCCCTGGCTGGTGCCACATCTTGTGTCCTCTTGTCTTGGCTTGTATTATGTTGCTTATGTTTATGTTCTATCTGCACTTTACTATCATGTTGATGTGATTGCTAATCTGAATATCGTCATTGGGCTAATATGAAAAATTGAAATAAATTTCTCTAAGCATAGAACATACCAAAATTTAATAGATATAAACCCCAATGAACAATGTACTTTTAGGCATATAACAACATGAGTTTTGAGAATTACTGTTACACTAAAAAATGTCACCATGACTATTTGCAGTTAGTATGGCTCCATCCACTGTCATACTATCCTCCTTGGCAAGTCTCATGCCTCTGCTCTTCATGTCAAACTTCAAGAAAGAGAGAAAAGTCATTTAAAGTCAATTATCTCTGGTACACAGTTTCTCTTAGCCTTACCTGCGTGTACGCAACCCAAGTTCACAATACCTGCGTACTTGTACGCTTTGTATGTAAAGCAATGGGTGCGTACTCCTGTAAAGGTCAAAAGGCACAAGTTTCACTCCAAAAAAGTTACTTGTGGTCATTTCTAGAGCATTCTAGAAGCTTGTTTGACGTGTATGAAGCGCCTCCAAATGGTTCATGTATCCCTACCAAAGAGGAACTTATCCCATCAAGAGGGGAGATATCCCATCCAAAGAGGGGCTTATCCCATTGATGGTGGACCTGAATAACTTCCTCTAGAGCACTATAAATACAGGCATTGGGCCAGAGGGAGGGGAGGTTGAAAGCTGAACATTCCTAAGGGTAGATGCTGCTAGAATTAGGACTTCCTTGTAGAAGCTTGTGAAGAGAGATTACCATCTTTGCTTGTTCTATTTGGAAGTGGGTGAGCTGATCAGAGTAAAGGAGAACTCTTGTGGACCCTGGGAGAGACTTGCACAACACCAAGGCTCAGGTTGTAATGGTTCCTTTTGTTACCTTTTAATACAAATTAGTCCATTCTTCTCAACAATTTGTTATTTATGAGTTGTTTCATATACTCCTTGGTCTATATGTTAAATATGTTTTATTTTATGTGATATTCAGGTGCTATTTAATCGTTTGATTGTTAGTGAATGCAGGTTTCGAAGGGAAGGAGGAGCTCATCCGGATCAACGAAGTTGGACTACTACAACAGCGTTGGATTACAGGTAGGATCTAAACACTTGATTTCTCATATTGTAAAGGCATATTTAGTGAAGGATTGCTCTTATTTGTCTTGTTTGTCACTAGAAAGTCTTAGGCTTCTAGGGAGGTCGGTTGTGTCCGCACTAACGACTCTTTCCGCATGACAAAATGGCGACTCCGCTGGGGAATCCATGAATGTGTTTGAGTTCTTTTTGATTTGATATTTTGGTCTGAGAAAAATTGCTTGTTTTCTGATTTTTGGCTGTCTAACTGTGTATTTGGGTGGGTTAGCTTAGAGTCAATTTAGATTTTTATTTTTCTTAGCTTTGCCAGCAGTACGCAGTCTCTGAGTTTGGCACAGTGCGTACTTGTACGCACTGCGTCTTTGTGCACAGGGCGTACCCGCGCCTGTGTCAACAGATCACCTGCGTACCCCTGTCAAATTTGAGAAAATTTCATTTTTCCTCTATTTGCTCTTTAGATTTTGTTTTTAATTTGTTTTTACTGCCTAGATCCATTGGTTTACTGTCAGAGATCTTCACCTGAACTTGTCCCGTTAGTGTCGAGGGTTTTGGTGGAATTCATAGGGATTTTGCCTTAGGGTTTGATTTTTAACTGGTCCTGTAGTGACTTTGGCGTTAGAGGTTGTCAAACTTTGGATCTCCTTGGTTTTGATCAGTCCTCTTAGGAGTCGGGCCTGTCATAGAAGTCACCCTTGTGAGAGACCTACCTTTGTGTCTTCTCTTTGCGAATCTCGAAAAGTTTGTTTGTTAAAGCCTTGAATTTCATTCTTGAGAAAAAAGAACAAAAAGATTTCGATTTTGTTTTTTGATTAGTTTATGATTCTGCATGAACTGATCCTTAGTTGCATTTTGACTGAGTAAAACATCCGGGAATTATCCTTGTAGGCTTTTGTCCTCATTATTTTTGCTTTTAGGTAAATTTCCTTTTAATTTGCTTTTGAGTGAATTTGATTTGATTGTTTTAGATTTGTTAAATTTCATTTGATAAATAGTTTTTACATGCTTTATTAATATAGAAAAAACACAAAAAATTCTTTTGGAAAAAGTTTGCTTTGGTAGCATTTGTAGTCTTTTGGGAGAAAAAGAAAATTTCGTGAAGTAATTAGTGGTCATGAGTTGTGTGTTTTGAAAAGATAAAGAGATTGTTTCTTTGATTGTCTTTGCCAAGAAAGTTGTTTTTTATAAAATTTGCATTTTCCAACTCTCTTAGTTAGGAGATTCATTGAAAAAGAAAAGTAGTGTAAATCATCTTAGGTGCATCTTTGTAGTGGTTGCGAGTCGAGTCTACACACCACCAGTTTCATCTCCACTACCTTTTTGTCTTTAAGAAAAACCATAAAATCAATGCTTAAAGTAAAATTAACTTAGTAACTTTTATTTACTAGGGCTCTAAAACACCAATATAGATCAGACTAGTGTCTTGGAGTAGGAGAGTAATTAACTCTCCAAGACAAAAAAAACAAACAAGTAGCTTATCTTGTGATAGAATAAATCCAATTGTTTCATTTGTACTCTGGTAAATCTCCTCTTAAAGGAGAAGCACGAGCTCGTGTCTGAACCAGTGAGAGGATCAATCCTCCCTCGTTGGGAACAACGCCAGACACGCACGTATTACAAACGGTAAACCTCGGATTAACCATTGTCGAGGAGCCAAGGGTCACTTGTCGGTAAACCTTGGATTATTGTCAAGGAGCCGGCAAGGGGATTGAGCTTGATACTCTGCCCTTGCGTGCTGTCGGAGTGTAGACTGTTCCCCCAGGTGCATTTGTTGCTGTTGGTAACCTTAGTGACCATTATCTTTAGGATTCTACCGAGGTGACGGTGGAGGGAAGATCCCACTGTACCTGGAGCAGACGTCGGCTAGACTCACTTGGATTTTCTGAGGGGTTCACTTCACTCGAGACGGTTAAAGTGGAGGAACTTGTGCCGGTCTATTCATTAAGCAGGTTGCCGGGGTAACTGTTCCACCCGCCACTTCTGTACTGAATCCGGCGATGTTGGGTTTCATCTCCAACTAGCGTTTTTGGTCTGGAAGGCTACTGTTTGTGCTTGGTTTGACGCCCTAGATTCTTTAGGCGTGTGATTCAAATTTGTTTGGTTCTTTAGAGACTTTAGGTGGTTTGCTTTGAGATTTTACTTTGTTTGTGTGTGCAGTAGTTAAAAGTTTTTAACTGTGGCGGAATTACCGATACAGTCCCGTCGACTTCGGGGCAAGTCTCCTGAGGTTGTTTCTGTGGCCGAATTGTTGAGGAAATCCCGTAGACTTCGGGGTGAACCTCCTCAAGACGTCCCAAGTCATTACGAAGGTTTAAAGGTCCTTGTAACTCCTAGTGGCAGTAAAGTAGGTTCACCTGAAGAGGGAGAATCGTCGTTGGTAGTCCATCCAGATTACCAAGGTCTAGAAACAGGTTATAATCCTGAAGTAGTTGCAGTTTCCGAGCTTGCTGGTAGTTTTTCATCTACTAGTGATATAGGCGAAGAACCTGAAGTATCTGAACCTGTTACTCCAACTTCTAGTGCACCATATTCACCTAGGGTAGAAAGAGTCATCACCGAAAATCTTCCTACTGGTTTGATAGCTATTGAAGAACTTGCTCCAGAGGAAGAATTAGGCGTATCTATCCTTGAAGATCAACCTACTATTGATCTAAGGGAGCGTGAATCTATCTTTTACAGTCCTCCTAGAAGTACTACTTGGTACCTTTCGTTAACCAATTATTTAGACAACTCAGGGATAAGTTTTTCTCCACCTCGTACTCCTTTTCCACCTGGAGGTATTTATACTCCTGTAAATATGTCTGGTCAGTCGTCCGTGTTCACTCAATCTCCTGAATCTTACTTGTACGGCGGTCCTTCTGTTCCCTCCGGGTATCAGTCACTTTCTGGTACCTTTGCGGGGGCATCTCCTCAACCCATTGATCATGGGTTATTAGCTGGAAACAATGGTAATAAACCGTTGGGTGTAGGGGACATTTACATGATGTCAGGTTCAGTTCCCAGTTCTCAACCTCAAGGTGGCCAATTACCGCCTGGGGGGCAGCCTCAATTAACGCCTGGGGGGCAACCTCAAGGTACACAAATTGCGTCTGGGGGGCAACCTCAAGGACAGTATGTACCCATAGTACAATACATGCCTCAAGGTCAACCCCAGCCTCAATATGTACCCCAGGGTCAACCTCAGTATCAATATTTACCTCAAGGGTATCAACCTCAAGGGTATCAACCTCAAGGGTATCAACCTCAAGGTCAAGCTCAACCCCAGTATCAGTATTTACCCCAAGGTTATCAACCTCAAAGTCAATACTCGAGTCAAGGTTATCAACCACCTCAAGGTCTGTCATATGTTCAAGGTATGGGAACTGTGCCTTTCAGTTATCAATCCTATCCTCAATCCGGTTATGGATCTCAGTATCCTCAACCTGTTACGGGTCAATACCCCGGAATGATAGTGTGGGATCCATCACAAGGTCAACAGGTGTTGCAGCCAAGTATACAGTTGTTACCTCAAACTGGACAACCCGTAGTTTCTGGTTCACCCCAGCAACCGCAACCTGTCCAGTCAAATATTCAAACTTCTGTAACTTCGGTAGTTACTCAGCCGCCAATTGCACCTAGTACTCCATCTCAAACGACTGCTGCAACTACCGTAACATCTATCGCACTTACTTCTGGAGTATCGACAGCTCCGGTTTCTACAGTCCCTGCAACCACTCCTCAGACATCTTTACCGTTGTCAGGATCTACGATTCAAACCACGGTCCAGATGCCTGTAGGGCAGCCTGGTTTAAGTACTGTTGTAACAAGTCAACCTCAATTTACCTATCAACAGTACTAGGGACAGTACCAATTCGGTCCTGCTGTCCAACAACCGGTTTACCAGTATCAACCGTATCCTGGGTACACTTATCAACAACCTCAACAACCCCAGTACGGTCAGGTTAATCCTGGTTTTCCAGGAGGATACAATATCCCGAATGCGATTCCTGTTCCAAGTTATCCTGGATATCCTCCTCCTGGGACTGGTCTTGTGACCCAAAGTTTTAGGGATCCTAATCGGCAATTACCGTTTATCGCAACTTTGGATTTACCAGACTTGACGCGCCTAACGAACGATCCAATACAATATCTTCCATTCTGGCCGCCAATGCCAAATAAGTTGCCCAGTGATATACCCAAGTTCGAAGGTAAGTCTGGAGAGGATCCTTCCAATCACGTGATGACTTACCACCTCTGGTGTGCCTCAAATTCCATCTCGGATGATTCTATCCGCTTACGTCTTTTCCAACGTACGCTCATTGGTCTCGCGGCCAAGTGGTACATTGAGTTACCACGGGCCTCTTTTTACAATTTTAATCAGTTGGCTACCTCGTTCCTAACTCATTTTCAGTTGCCGGTCAGATACGATAACGGCACGGAGCTATTAACTTCATTAAAACAGTCGACCTCCACTTATATTTCCGATCATATTCATGAATGGAGACGTCGACGGCGATTAGTGAAAGTTTTTATTCCGGACCAAATCTTAGCTGAATGGTTTGTAAAATCATTATTACTGAAGATGCAGCTAAGGCCGGAGTAGTTACTGAGGAGCAAGTCATTGCTCAAGCTCAGTACCTTGACTTAGTTTACACTCAGTCGGGTACGTTGCACGAGAAGATCCCGGATCTTCCTAAGTCAAATCAAATCGTTGCTGCTCCTTCGGGGTCTCATGCTGCTGATGGCATGATTGGTACGGTGAATACTAAAAGTAAGAAGAAATCCTCAAAGAATTCTTCTCCAATAATAACCTTACCAGACTCCTCGACAGGAGAGTCTTCTCCTGAAATTACCGCCGACATTCACGCTGTAGAGTCATCTACGGCTAAATCAAAAAACGGTGGTAAGAAGAAAGGCAAGAAGAAGGATAAAGCAGACAAGGCTCCAAAGGAGAAAAAAGAGAAGTCGGAATCTAACGACGAAAAGCGCAAACCTCGCTATCCTTGTTTAATTTGTGAAGAATATCATTTCACAAGAGATTGCCCTCATCGGGCGGAGGTTGTGAAAATCGTTAAAGGTTCCCCAACTCCTGTTGTTTTGAAAGATCCATTTCCAAAACAGGAGAGTAAAATGATAGGTTCTTCCTCGAATGCCAGTGAAGAACCCATATTGATGATGTCTCATGTACGGATTGCGACTCGATCACAAGATTATGGTAGTAAAAGTCCTGTTGATGGATCGAAAGAAGCAGAATCTTCTCGTTCAAATCCATCAACCTCAGCTCCCGGTTCCGATCCACTACAGATCGAGAAACCTAACCCTGACTTAGTAATAAAACCGCCCGCCAAGGGTGTACTTCGAAGGTCTGCTTTCAATCCACATGCGAGAGCGGCCCAGAATTACAACATTGTTGAGGATTTAGCTGTTTCACCCTCAGCAATGTCGGCTTTGGAAGTGCTGCAATCATGCCCAGCACAGAGAAAATTACTCTTGTCGGCTATAGGAGCTGTTGATATTCAGGACCCGAATCTGATAATCTTTGATCTAGAAAATAGTACACCGTGTCTCCCTCATCAAATGGCTTTCCAGATTCCAGTGATAGTAAAAAACAGGCCAATTCATCGGACTGTAATTGATGAAGGAGCTTCCACATGTATTATGTCGATTCAGTGTTGGAGATCGCTTGGTTCTCCTTCACTGAACCAATCCCCGGCGATTCTTAAGGCCTTTGATGGCCGTGGGTTCCATCCGTTTGGCATTCTACAAGATTTTCCTATAGGGGTTGAAGGAAAAACCGTTAGTCTGGATGTGGAGGTGGTTGATGCCCCTCTAGACTACAACCTTCTTTTGGGTCGCAGTTGGTCTTATGCTATGACAGCGGTCGTGTCATCGGTCTTCAGAGTTATAAAGTTTCCACACAATGGTAAAATCGTGACGATAGACCAGCTGGCTTACTTTTCATCTGACCCAGCCTCTTCAGAAAGTATCCAGCATGTCGGTAAAACGACTATCCCTTACAAGGATGTTGGTGTAGGATTAGTTAAAGATTCTGGTTTACTGGGAACTTTTCCTTTCCCTCCAATCAACGCAGACCCTTCATTCACAACCATTCATATGATTACTTCAGACACTATTATCTATGATGATCCTTGGATTGTCCCATCTGAATCTGAGATAGACTCATTCGGTAATGCAATGCCTTTGAGTCCATATGAAATTGCTTATGAGGCCGTGCAGTCTTTTTCCGACTCAAGTTCAACCCAATCCGACCAAATGAATGTGGTCCGTGAGGAATCACTTTTCACATCGACCTCAGAACGGATAACGTTTCCTGAAGTTGTGTCATCTGACGAACAACTTCGCGAAATCCTAAGTGTAGACAATCTACCATGGGAAGATCTTCATCATAGATCTTCGTTTTTACCTGAGGGTGATGACTTTGAAAATGATTTTTCATCAATTTTTACAGCTGAATATGTCAAGGACACTCAGAATCCCATGAAACATCCTGATTCAGAGTTGAATTTTGGAAACATTTCCCAAACTATTGCCATTGACATTTCAGTTAAAACCGGAGTTATTGAAAACATTCATATAGGTGCCTCGTGTACAGATGACAAAATTCAAACGTACAAGGTCCTATTTCAAGAATTTCGCGACGTGTTTGCCTGGTCCTATGAGGAAATGCCAGGAATTGATCCCTCCATTGTTGTTCATGAAATCAAGACCTACCCGGACGCTAAACCCGTTCGGCAACGTCTGCGTCAGATACACCCTAGGAAAGCGGCTGCGATTAAAGCAGAAGTCGAGAAGCTGTTGAAAGCAGGTTTCATTTATCCGATCCCGTTAACGGATTGGGTATCGAATATTGTTCCGGTTAACAAGAAACAAGGAACAATAAGAATATGCATCGACTATAGGGATATAAATCGTGCTTGTCCAAAAGACAACTATCCCACGCCCTATATCGATCAAATAATTGATGATTGTGCCGACAGTGAAATATTTTCCTTAATGGACGGTTTTTCCGGTTACAACCAAATCAATATTCTACCTGCTGATCAACCAAAAATGGCTTTCATTTGTCCCTGGGGGACATTTGCTTACTGTAAATTACCTTTTGGACTTAAGAACGCCGGAGCCACTTTCCAACAGGCAATGTCTTACGCGTTTCATGACATCAAACACATTGTGCAACCGTATCTCGATGATTTGCCTGCTCATTCTTTACATCGAGTTGATCACCTTGTCCACTTACGTGCTATCTTTATGAAGTGTTGGCATTATCGAATTCGTTTGAACCCACACAAATGTGTCTTCTGCATAGAAGTGGGACGATTGCTAGGATTTGTTGTTTCAAAAGCCGGTATCCGCGTCGATCCCTCGAAGGTCGAAGCTATCATCAAATTGCCTCCTCCTTCGAGTTTGCGCCAACTCCAAAGTTTGCAGGGGAAAGCAAACTTTTTACGTCGATTCATTCCTAACTACGCCGAGGTTACAAAGGTTTTCACCCGGTTGTTGAAACAAAATGCACAATTCTCTTGGGATGAGATAGCTCAGAAGTCTTTTGATGCACTTAAGCACGTGTTGACCCATGCACCGTTGCTGCATCCTCCCAACTACAACCAGGACTACTTTTTGTATCTCGCCGCCTCTCACTCCACCATTGGAATGGTCTTAGTTCAGGAAGACGAATTCGGAATGGAACATGTGATATATTATCTTAGTAGGACGTTAAATCCCACTGAGCTAAAATATTCGCATGTGGAGAAATTAGCCCTGGCAGCTGTTCAGGCTGTCCAGCGTTTTCGTCATTACATTCTTCTCCGTAAAACTACAGTGATTTCGGATTGCAACCCTATGATCTATATTTTGACTAAACAATTGCTAGGGGGCAAGTACTCCAAATGGGTTGTTATCCTGCAGGAGTTCGATTCGGAGTTCGAAAAATCTAAGTCAAAGAAATCCTTAGTTTTTGCGGAATTGATGTGTGACTTCCCGCGTGCTGACACGGAAATTTTGGCAGAGGAACCCATTGCGGATGAATCTCTGTTTCTCATCAACACTTTAGATCCGTGGTATGGGGATATAATCGTCTATCTCCAAACCCAATCCTTTCGGCCCGAAGCTTCAAAGTCAGAACGTCGGAAAATTCGATTCTAGTCCCAACAGTACAAAATTATTGGAGATACTCTTTATCGTCGTGGGGCGGACTTGGTTTTTCGTCGTTGCTTAACTCATGAAGAGGCAGAAAGGGTTCTGAATGACTGTCATTCTGGAGCATGTGGCAGTCATATGTCTGGGTATGCCACAGCTCAGAAGGTGTTGCGTGCTGGCTATTTCTGGCCGTCCATGTTTAAAGATTGTATCATTGCGGTCCGGAAATGCCACAACTGTCAAGTGTTTGATCGCAAGATGCGCGCACCACCTGCTCCTCTCCACCCTATAATTGCCGTTGGTCCTTTTGCTAAATGGGGTATCGATTTTATTACATGTAACCCTCACTCGGCCGGGGGGCATGCGTATATCATCCTTGCGGTTGATTATTTTACTAAGTGGGCCGAGGCGATGCCTACATTCGAGGCAGATGGCAAGACAGCTGCAATTTTCATATTCAATCATATTATTGCTAGGTTTGGTGTCCCACAAGCGATAATCACTAACCATGGGCGCCATTTTCAAAACATTATGATGACGGAACTTACAAGCCAGCTTGGTTTACGCCATGATAGTTCTACTCCTTATTATCCTCAAGCAAACGGTTTGGTTGAATCCATCAACAAAGTTCTAGTTATCATGATCCGACGAATCATTGGTATTCATCGGTCGAATTGGCATAACATGTTATTTTCAGCGCTTTGGGCGTACCGAACCTCAGTGAAAACATCAATAGGGTTCACTCCTTTCCAACTAGTTTATGGTTTGAAAGCAGTGTTGCCCATTGAATGCGAAATCCCATCACTTCAAATGGCTATCGAATTACTCCCAGCTACTTCCGAAGAGGAGAAGCGTCTGTTATACTTAGCTAAATTAGATGAGACTCGACGTGATGCTGCTTTGGCAATCGAGACTCACGCAAAAAGGATGAAAGCTCATTATGATCGTAACGTGACCCCTCGTAATTTTTCGGAAGGAGACCTAGTGCTATTATATGATCAAGCTAATGATAAATTAGGTGCTAGAAAATTCGTTCCCATGTGGCATGGGCCCTACATTGTCAAGCGAAAGCTAGCAAAAGGGGCCTATGAGCTGGTAGATTTTGATGGGGACTCTTTGGGTAAGCCCAGAAATGGACTTTACCTAAAGAGGTATTATGCTTAAATGGTGGGTATGGAGATTCAGTTAGTTTAGTTAGGTTAATTTTTCTTTCTAGCTGGTGTGTTTTGTTAGTTTAGACAGTGTGCTTAGCTTAGAGAGTGTGTTTTTTGTCGTTATTCTGGCTTATCTTGGTTTTACTCTTGATATTGCAGATGTTGACGCCTCTCCAAACGTACATTGGATTTGCTGATGGTGCTTGTCGTAGTACACGGAATATCTCTTCCGCAGCTTGGGTTATCTATTCGCCCTCTGACGAGTTAGTTTCTATGCATGGGGTGAGCCTCGGTCAAACAACAAACAACATTGCAGAATACAGTGCAGTGATTGAATTATTATCTGAATCCATTTCATTTGGGATTCGGAGTTTGATAGTGAGGTTAGATTCTGAACTCGTTGTATTACAGCTTAATAGAGTCTATGCCATTAGAAATCCAGTGTTATTAAGATTGTTTTTGAGGGTGCGTCTCTTGGAACGTGAATTTGATTACATTGAATATCAGCATATTCCAAGGTCTTTAAATACATTAGCAGATGCAATGGCGTCTCGAATGTTAAATAGACATTTGTAACAATCATAAATGTAAATTTACAAACATTTCATCACACATGTTTAACAAAATAAGCCGGTAATAATGATATATATAAATAGGAGTGTGTCAAAAATATACATCGTCTTCGATCATAGGTTGAAAAACACCTTATGATCGACAAAAATGATAAGTACAAAAAACCAAAAATGTCACATGTGTCTACAAAAAGTGACTAGCCAATCACTGGTGGTGCTCTCTATATGAGACCACTGCCCGCGCTACCCTACACAGGAACCTCCTGAAAGGTCCTGGGACTGCGACCACATAGCGCTGAAGTCGGATAGGAATATCGTCTATAGTCGTCTCTGGTATGCCCGCCGTGAGATGCTCTAGGTCCTGTTCCAGCTCGGCTAAGGTATCTGCGGCCGCATCCTGTGGGGCTGGTGCTGGTGCAACTGGTACTCTTCTCTCAAAAGCCCAGAGATTGGCGGGACGTCATGGGCCTACATCTGCATTTTGAAAATTTTTTGCTGTCAGTTTTGAGACGATATATAAAAACAAAAAAAAAAAATAGATAATTTAAAAACTTGTGAAAAATGAAGTACCTCTATCGTCCCATTGTTCTCCCTGTGGAAGAACCATGTCCGGATCATTGCGAAAATCTACTCCGGCATAAGGAAAATCCTGAATCGCAAAGACCTGGCTCTCCAACCAGTGAAAGTAACCCGCAGGAAATCGGACAACTCCCGCTCCCTCATCAGGATTCCGGGCCATTACCGAAACCCATCGCGTCAACTTAGGCTCCCGAGGAGGCCCAACTGGAACAGTAAGATGCTGAGGGATTAGCATTGGAACTCTCTCTAGGGCAAAGCTCACAACTAAAGGCCCATATCCAAAGGTCTTCAATTGTCCGTTCTTTGCCCTAGTCAGTTGGCCTTTCATATGGCCAGCAGAGCATCGCACCAGTTGAAAATGGTGCCTCGGAAGCAATCTATAGCCATCCGCATTTGGGAACCAGTGGCTATGTGCAAAGCGGTAGCACCGCAAAGTCTGGTAACTGTAAAGGAAATTACCATAAGTTCAGGTCGGGATATGTATTTGATTTCTATCCCCTTCTCCTGGTTTTGATTGTTGCACCACTCTAGTCGGAGACTAGCAAGGGATTGGCCACCCGGCCTAGTCCCGAATAGAGATAGTTTCTCGCCCCTGTTAGGCAAGCCAGTGAGAAAATATATGTCGGAGGGCTCTATCTCGAGCTGGTGTTCTCCGATGTAAAAACATTGATCCTGAATATTCCACCTTTCAACCAGCCACTCTAAGAATGGCACCTGGGCCCTCATGCTAGGTATGGCCCAGTACTTGTAGAGACCGCATGCCTTTAAAGCATCAATGGAAGGTTGATGACCTATTGCGGCCAAATCGACATCTTCGTGTTCTCTTTCACGCCAATCTAGCATGGTGGGTAATCTACACACCAAAAAACATTGATTAGAATTCATTAAATCAAATTTTGATGGTTAGGTATTGAGTTTGGGTTTTGAAAATCCGCTTTGCGCGGAGTACGCACCCCGCGTTCAGAAAACAGAGCGTGGGGACGCAGCTGTTCTGAAGGTGGGCTGCGTACTCTGACCATTTTCCCATATACAAAAATGTCGGGGTACGCAGGTCACCCATGGGGCACCTGCGTCCCCCGAAAAGCGGACTCTAAAACCCCAAACCCTCCAAAAAATCAAACTAGAACTTAAAATGGAATTCTAAACGGATGAAATTGAAGAGGAGGATGTTGTGAAATACCTGAAAAAGACGGCGCTCGATTCCGACAGTCGGATTCTCCGCAAAGTCCACGGGAAGTTTCTTGTCAAAAGCCCTTTTCTCACCCTCAACAGTAAAATGGTAAAAATGACATGGTAAAAAGTCTTTTTATAGGTTTTTTGGATAAATGAATGCTAAGTTTGTTTATTTTTCACCATGAAAGGATGTTTTTCAATGTATTTTTTCCCATCTTAAACAGGTATGAGTAATGTGTTGTTTTTGTGCAGGACAAAAGGACTTTAGGGTAAAATCATCATTTTTCACGAACCAAGACATCAGAGTCATCTTTTAAGCCCTTTTCTGACTCCTAAAAAACATGAAAAGATTGCCGAGCGTTTCTTTTACACTCGTTAAAATGGAATTAAAAGACAGTCCTCTTACAGCCCTTTTCTGACCGTAAAAACAAGAAAAGATTGCCGGATTTTTGTCATTTCAAATTCAATACTGGAAATAAAACGACATGCCTCTGATCACTTTTTACTTTTCAAGTCAAAGGCATTAATCATGAAAGTACTCCTTGGTCGCAAGATCAAGTGATTCTCTCAGGTATTATTTTATACTTTTTCGGGCTTGGGAGACACAAATTTACGAAAAAGTTCAGCTTGGAGTCTTCTTTAGTTTTTTCAGACTCTCTAAAATTGAAAAACGTCGAGTTTCTCCTATACTGGACTCGTTAAAATTTCACAGTAAAGGACCTGTTCGATTACAAACAGGAACGGACCACTCCTTCTTAGGGTCTGAATCTAAACTAAGTTGGACTCATCCGAAGGATGAGCTTATAATCAATCATATGTTATCCTCCTCAAGCTTGTAAAAAATAAAGAGGTACTTGCCAGAAATGGTGGGGGAAAAGAGAGAAGAATGAACCTATTTGTTATCCTTTGTTACAGAAGAACCTTATCACCGCTCTTGAACACGACACTTTTCATTCACCTGGGTTGAGAAATCCTTTGCCTTAAAGCTGATAAAACCTCTTTGAAAGTCTTCAACCGTTTCTGGGTATTAACTTTGGGTCAATCGTCACCAAGCCATCTGTCGTGTCATTATGTGTTCAAGAGGTCTCTGCAAATAAACCATTCATATGCAAAATACTTGTCATCCATTTGACCATCCCTGAGTCAGTCCTTACAGCAACATTTCTTGAACTTGAAAAATGATTTCGTGTTGTGGGCTTGCCTACAACGGGTCACTTTCTATCGACATCAGCACATTATCTAGAAAGATGACTTAGAAATCGTCAGTACCTTGAAGTCTGCATGCATCAATGGCAGGTTTCTCGTCTTTGACGACAGTTTACATCATTGACTTTCGATCAAAGGATTCCGTGACGTGTTCGACATCAACCCATTCATTCACATTTCATGGATTGTACTGGGTACTTTGAGAACCATTGACATTACTAGTGGTCTCTCTCACACTTGTTAACAGTTTACATCATCGACTGGTAATCAAGTGGTTTCTACCATGTTCGACATCAACTCATTTATTCGCATGGATAGAATCGTACCAATTTAGGAAGTAGAGATGAAGACCCTGGATCTAGTTTCCACCATCCAGGCTGCGAGGAGTTTTGTATTCATTATATAGTAGACTAACCATAAACAGATGGCTGCGTCCATACTGTGTCTACAAAAGTCTACGATTGTGATGTACTGCAAAATCATTCTTGTATCAGAGCAGTAGTTAGATTGTTAGTTAAAGTTTTCAATCTGAGTATGGGAATGCCTACCTCAACGATGATATCATTTTATATATGTATTTTGTGTTGAATATTTGCAGGTTCTGACCGGGCTCTCCGCAAGATACTCCTTGAAATGATAAAGTACTTCACCCTTCCTAGATCATATAAAAAACCCTAATCTACTACAGGCTTCGCACTTTAGGGGGCAATCTGTTACACTAAAAAATGTCACCATGACTATTTGCAGTTAGTATGGCTCCATCCACTGTCATACTATCCTCCTTGGCAAGTCTCATGCCTCTGCTCTTCATGTCAAAATTCAAGAAAGAGAGAAAAGTCATTTAAAGTCAATTATCTCTGGTACGCAGTTTCTCTTAGCCTTACCTGCGTGTACGCAACCCAAGTTCACAATGCCTGCGTACTTGTACGCTCTGTATGTAAAGCAATGGGTGCGTACTCCTGTAAAGGTCAAAAGGCGCAAGTTTCACTCCAAAAAAGTTACTTGTGGTCATTTCTAGAGCATTCTAGAAGCTTGTTTGACGTGTATGAAGCGCCTCCAGATGGTTCATGTATCCCTACCAAAGAGGAACTTATCCCATCAAGAGGGGAGCTATCCCATCCAAAGAGGGGCTTATCCCATTGATGGTGGACCTGAATAACTTCCTCTAGAGCACTATAAATACAGGCATTGGGACAGAGGGAGGGGAGGTTGAAAGCTTAACATTCCTAAGGGTAGATGCTACTGGAATTAGTACTTCCTTGTAGAAGCTTGTGAGGAGAGATTACCATCTTTGCTTGTTCTATTTGGAAGTGGGTGAGCTGATCAGAGTAAAGGAGAACTCTTGTGGACCCTGGGAGGGACTTGCACAACACCAAGGCTCAGGTTGTAATGGTTCCTTTTGTTACCTTTTAATACAAACTAGTCCATTCTTCTCAACAATTTGTTATTTATGAGTTGTTTCATATACTCCTTGGTCTATATGTTAAATATGTTTTATTTTATGTGATATTCAGGTGCTATTTAATCGTTTGATTGTTAGTGAATGCAGGTTTCGAAGGGAAGGAGGAGCTCATCTGGATCAACGAAGCTGGACTACTACAACAGCGTTGGATTACAGGTAGGATCTAAACACTTGATTTCTCATATTGTAAAGGCATATTTAGTGAAGGATTGCTCTTATTTGTCTTGTTTGTCACTAGAAAGTCTTAGGCTTCTAGGGAGGTCGGTTGTGTCCGCACTAACGACTCATTCTGTGTGACAATTACTATACAAAATTTAAGTGGATTGATACTCACTACCTTGAGATCTTATTGTCGACATAAAAGAACAAAGGATAAATGTGTACTAGACAAAGTGATAATCTAATATGAAGCTTCCCATAAGTGTTGTTAATTGTCATTGGAATTATCTTATCATTGATTTGATTTTTACTTTGGAAAATTATGAACCTTATCTTAATGCCCATTCTGATTCATCTAGAGTTAAGTACTTGATTGACTATCATGCCTGGAATCACTTGTATAGTTCACCAAATACCAAGGCTCAAGATTTATGGTACCGTATGTAATTCCTAGTTTGCATGGAAGGAGATGGATTTTGTAGCTATGGGTAATGTTGTACATTATGCACAGTTGTCTACCCATATGCTAAATGTACTTCCTCAAGCTTAATGGTTTACACATTATGGGCAACAACATACAAATCTATGGGACAATATTATTGCTCACAGGAAATGAAAATTGAATGTTCCCTTTAGTCTGGCCACTAGATGTCAAATATTGACTTGACAAATCAAAATGACCTCATGTAAGAAGCTACATGGTCTTACCAAAATGACCTCATGTAAGCACATGCATGGTCAATAATGACTTACACAATTTATTACTCAAGTTGGTGTCATGACGCTTGTTGCATGACTTGTGTGATTTATTAGTCAAGCTAATGGCATGGTGCATGTTGCATGACTTGCATGGGTTTTGTTGCATGAAATGAAAGGCCCTTGCCTCATGCAATAAATGTATCCAATGGTTTTTCCTATACCTATGTCCTAGTACCCTTTTACATAGGTCCTAACCTATGGTTTTGCTAAAATTACTACACAAATGTTGGTTTCTGATATACGTGAATATATTACAGGGGAGATTACCTAGATAATTATTGGAAATCTGTTTGGAACAATTGGAAACATCAATATTCAGTAATCTATAACAAAATTATCCTACTTAGACCATACTTGTCACGTGTTTGCATTCCAAAAATGTGCTAAAGATTAAAATACACAGTCCTGAATAGATATTGAACTCATCAAAAGGTGTACCATTGTTCTAATACAAATCTTGGCATAAATCATGTTGAAATACCTGTGGTAAATCTACATGCATACAAGCATCTTAGTTTAGAGTGTAAAAAGTCTTGTTGACTGCTTAATGACAGGTTATAAATATTGTTCATTTCCAGTTAAGGAAGCAACCATTAATAGTAAGAATAAATACAATGAAGACAAATCTAATCATGTAGGTTTATACTCTGTTTCAATTGAGTATATCTTTGTTTTACTGTGTATTGTTATCACTTTAATCCTTGCAATTTCATGTTGTTGAATGTATCAAAGAGAATGTATAGTGTGGGGTGTATGAATACAGGTAGAAGGAATCAACCTAGATACTGCTAGAAATGAAGGGGTGGAGAGGGAACACGCAGTAGTTTGCAATTTTTGATGTATAATGGATTGTGTTACATCTTTTGTAGCCAGTAGAGCACATTTGCAATGCAACAACTTCCACAAAGTCTTGTCATATAGAGTAATAGCTACACAAATAAATTCAGACTCCCAACATATTTGACCCCTAAAGATCTTCCAAATTTCTGGAAATGGTTAGAGTTGTATTCAAGACAAATCTTTGAGCTTCCATGGGACAATTGTGCTTGTGGAGGTCAGTATTTGAGTATTAGTCACATATAATCAATATGTAATGGCCTTTGTATCTAACATATCACACCAAATTGTGTGTGATTTTAAGGTTGTAATGAATAACTTAAGTTGACAAAGATGTTCTCCATGTTCAACATTTCACTTGTAAGTGATAGATGGATCGACTCTTGTATCAATTGTGCACACAAAATTTCTCTAAAGTAATAAGAAATTTATTAGCAATTAACAATAAAATGACTATATTAAAAACTCGAAGAAACTTAAAAAAATGAATGGAGCAATCAATTAATCATCAAAAGAAATGTTGAGGATCTCAGCAAAGAAAAATGAATCAATTGAACATTCCTTGGGAGAGCACCAGGTAGAGTGTCTAGAAGTTTAGTCAGCACTTGCACAAAATAGAAGATATGCATTAGGTGTTAGCTTGTCTTTTGATAACCTAAGATCTGATGAAGGGAAGAAAAAGAAAAATAAATCAAAGACCAATTGATAACGAGCCTGAAGAATTAGTATGTTTAGAAAACCCCAAAGAGCATACAAAGATTCCAAAAAGGTTTCAAAGAAAATTCAAGGACTCAGAAAATTGAGACAGATGAAATTCTTCTATCTCAAAGAGAAGAATATGAGGATGTTGATGAATTGGTGATACAAAACTAGTTTCAAGCATTCACAACAATGCTCAAATGAGTTTATATCTGCAATCGTGTGAAGATATGTTTCTACATAAAATAGCGAAGACTAACTTGGAAGAGGATGCATAAATAGTTGTTGGGGTAGTTTCAAATAGATTAGTTGGCAATTCACAATATGGTTTACATGAGAAAACAGAAAAGGAGAAGCCATTGAAGAAAATGGGGAAGAAGATGTCAAAACCAGATGTTGTTGTCCTTACTGAAGGGAAAGAAATGAATGGGTTGCATGTTAACCCTAGGTTTGGTTCATGCTAGGAATTGATTGGAGCAAAGCCATTGATGAGAGGTGCTAAGAAGGCAAAGGATGCCAAAATCCTTCATAGGATGATAGAGTATAATGGAAATAAAGTTAGTGCCCAACCCCTTATGTGCTTGGATGGAGATGAATGCAAGCCTAGAAATAGAAAAGCAAGGATAGTAAAAGCTGATGCTGAAATCCTTGGTAGGGTGTCAGCGCTAAATGCTTTGCACAATAGTGATCAACACAACTGCCAGTAGATAGATGAAAGTAAGCATGGGAAAAAAAAGGTTAAGGAGGATAATATTATATCCTTAGTAACCTTGTCTTCCAAACAAGCTATTATAGCTGATAAAGTAACCATAGATACAAAACCCTCAAAGAAGTTCCCCCCTATGGCTATACCATCAGTTGCTTCCAATTTTTCATTTTCTCTTATACATTTTCTCTCTGCAGTTAGAACAACTATGCTTTTCCCCTCTGTAGAAGATATTTCAGAGGTGGTTAATCATTTTGAAAAAAGTGATCGGGAGAGAGAGCTCAAACCAGGAGGGTCAATTCACATTTTCTTTTGATGGGAAGGCTGAGGATCAAAATTGTGTTCTTAAATTGTCGCCTTGATGTCCATCCTGACATGTGTAAAATGGGTATAGATCCCAGTTATCTAGAACATGAGCTATATCATCAATTCTGGGAGTTCTTTTAAGCCATTTTCAAACCTAGGTTGTTTGCATACCCTTTCAAAGGGTACTCAAAACCTAAATGCGGCTCTTTGAAAAATTCCATCATGACTAGAGGCCTTGCAATACTTGGAAGAGGATGTTATATAAGGTTACATAGCTAAGACTTGTTTCCCTGGAAAATTTTAGTCCTTCAGTGAGTAAGGTAGGTGAGTATTGAGTTCTATTATAATGTCTACACCTATCAAGATTCTTCTTATATACCTATGCTATATCTATGTGTCCCTTTCTGCCATGCTGTGAGCGAGAGTTTGTCCACTACAACAACTCTTTAGTTTTTCATATGATTATTTGCATGTATTGACGGGTTGGTCTCAGTCATAGTGAGAATTGCTATTCTGAAGTTCATTCAATGTTTAAATCTCTTTTATATTTATATTTTAAATTAATTCACATATTAAATCTTATGAATGTTGAACAAGTAATAGTTACGTTCTTTCTACATTTATTCAAATTTTCACATTGTAAAATGCCTATTACATTGCCCATAGAATTCCAATTCAATTATGTGTGTTATAGGTTTTTCTCTGTTGTACCATGTTTGTATTCAATTTACCTACCACAGATCAGTTGGGTTCAATGCAATTATTGGAAGAGAGGGGCTTCCACAAATATCAGGAGTTGTAAAGTCATGTCAAGCTTTTATAATGTAATCCAGTCACTATAAACTAATGAGAAATTTGAGAATATTACTTGTCATGGCAGAAATTTGACGATACTTGTTGGCATGGCACTAATTCTCAAAACGGTTTGAGATGAAAACATCTTCAGTAACAACAAGGTGAATTAATCATTTTTGATATTCTGTAAATAATTGGCCTATCATACTCTCATTGTTATTCGGAAAACTAGTGTCCATTCAAAGCTGCTAGTCCCACTAAGACGAGTAGCTATCTTAGAAACAAATAAACTAAAGTTACTTGTGTTTTCCTTTATGAGAGATAGATGAGAGAGAAGTAGAGAGTACCAACCTCAGTCTTTCGCTAGTCTCCTTGCTCGTTTCCTCTCTCCCTTGATAGAGCTTTCGCCACCCCTTTCTCACTTGTCCTGCTTCAAAGAACACCTATAGAGTCAAAGCAGAAAAATACCATCAAAGCATAGAGATCTATAACCATAAACAATGTAGGATCAAATGTACATTAACCATATAAATGCATATACAAATACAAGATTCAGAGATATACAAGCATATGGAGGAAAACTCAAAATAGCTTTATTGATAGTAGTAGTAGAAGAGAGGATTAAAACCAAGTTGTCTGATCCAGAATCATCCTCCCAGCATGAAAGCCCTCTTCACCTCATACAAAGCAAGATCACCCAATAATGTCTTCCAAGAGAAACCAACAACGCTTCCCTGCAAATTACAAAATTCCAGCCTTTGGATCTCTAGGATGAGGGATCCATATATAGATGTTTACAGGAGAATGAGTCGGCTTCCGGGATTTTGATTAGTGTCATTTCACTGATAGTTCTTAGTTCCACTTGGAGATTTCAGATCTCTTACTCATCCCTCAGCGAATTCAGAGAGGCAAGTGCCATATGTGTAGTTTCTATAAGATTCTTTGGGTTTCCACCTGGCAAACTGCTTCTGCCATTTGTCAGCTCTTGTTCATTGCACCCTACAGAAGGGCTTTCCAGTATGCATCGCACCCCCCATGTGCAATAAGTGAGATGCATCACACCCTATGCATGGAGCAGTCTATATGGTCCTTTTTTGACCAGTTCTGAGTAGTTTTTCATGGAGAACTTCTGGGAGATGATGTAATCAGCTGACCTTGTTCCTTTAGGGTCTGAAACAACACTTTTAGGGGTTTAGAAGCCCTTGGTTTATGGATATATGTGATTGGGGTTGTAGTGCCCAAATATTTCTATAACAATTGCCCCTAAAGCATGAGGTCGTAAATCTTTTAATGTTGGGTGAAACGCTTTATAATGAGGATTCGAGGTTTTTCGAATTGGAAGGTGACCTGTAATAAGATACAATACAATACGTTATCTTCACAATATTGTCATGATCTAGCTAAGGCGGGCATTCCCATGCTCAGCTTTATAAATTCATATTTATGTACATAAGACAGACAACTGTCTGTGTGGTAGACTGATGACTTTGGTAGAGCCATCATCCTTTAGTTTGGATGATTATCTATGCAGATGTGATGTACATTTGATGTCTTTATTTTCCTGAACATATCACAGCCCGAATGGATGAAACTAGATCCGGGGTCTTCAAACTCATTCAATCTTCACCCGAAGTATAAGTCGATCCATGTGAAAAGATGTTCTGATGTCGAACATGGAAAGACATCGCCTAATTACCAGTCCATGATGTAAGTTGTTAACAGGCGCGAGAGGAATCACTAATAATGATGATGACCCTCAAGGCACTGCAGTATAATTCACGTGGTGTGAATACATGAGTTGATGTCAAACACCACATAAAATATTTCGGTCGAAGGCCATTGATGTAAACCTGTCATCGGAAGTGAGAAACTTGCCATTGAGGCATGCAAGCTTCAAAGTACTAAAAGGGTTGTTCCTAAGTCAACTTCTTGGATAACGAGCTGATGTCGACAAGAAGTGACCCATCGTAGGAGGGCATTAATGAATCCCACATCTATGACACAGAACAGAGAAAATGATTTCGTGGAGGTGAAAACGATATGATGATATAAGGTTCAGGGTGGCGGTCATTAAAAATGGAGAGCGAAATTATTGCAGTGGATGAGGCATTAGCTAGGTTGGTGAATTCTCTGAGTGACTTCTCTTGAACATATCGGCGACACTGAAATGGATTGGTAGCATTAACCCCAAGGTGGATGGTATGGCGGATCAATGGTGATATGACCGGTGAATGAAATAAATCAACTCAACTCAATCATGGTGATGGAGTGAAAGTGTCATGTTCAAGAGAGACCTGCTACGAATGAAGCTATTCAAGTTTTCTTTCCTTTTTCCCTAGTCATTGCTGACCAGTACCTCTTTATTTTCATCAAGCTTGAGGAGGATAACATATGCTTTTTCTATAATTTTCCCTTCGGGAAAACCTGTCGCTATGTTTTAACGAGCCTAGCGACAGTGAAAATCGCTCTTGTCTATATGGACAAGTTTGTCGCTATTGTTTTAACGAGTTTAGCAACAAAAATAAGTTGGTCCTTTTCAATTTTAGAGAGTCTAAAAAGGGACGGAAAGGCAACTCAAGTGGTCCTTTTTCGTAATGTAATCCCTTAAGTCCGAAAAGGTATAAAATAATACGAAAGGGATGACCTTTTCGATAGTTTTAACGAGCCGAACAAGACAAGCACTCGATCTTTTTGTGTAATAATCCCTCAAGTCCAAAAAGATTAAAATCTAGAGGAGGGATGGCACTTTCGATCACTTTAACGAGCTCGAGAGGCCAATTGCTTGGCAATCTTTTTATATTTTACGAGCTAGATGAAAATAGATTAAAGGAGACACATTTTTGAGGAACGAGTGGTGTTTTTGGATAGCAACTGGTTCCAGGTAAGGTTTGGAACTTTTCAATCATGGTAGTGTAAAGAAGGTGGCTAATAGAATCACTCATCGCAGCTATTCCTCAAAAGGGTAAACAATCAAATGGAGGTGTATGATCGGCTAAAAAAAAAGGTGGAGGTGATGGTAAGAACATGACCAAGGTTCAAAACCTGATAATTATGCGATCGCAAAGATTATTTACTGAAGGTGGGGTTAATTTTTTAATGAGCTTAAACTCTGGGGGAACATTTTCTCATTGCTAGGTTTATTTTTTAACGAGCTTGAACTTCGCGTAAAACTGATCATGGCTAGGTTTATTTTTTAACGAGCTTGAACTTCGCATAAAACTGCTTGTGGCCAGGTTTATTTTTTAACGAGCTTGAACTTCGCGTAAAACTACTCATTCCAGTCGTATAATAAGGATGTCTCATCAGTAGGTTCATTTTTTAGGGAGCTTGCCCCATACGCAACTTTGCTCCTGAGCCTTTCGTTATGCAAGCTAGGAACGACCAACCTATGAGTTTAAAGGGTTAAGAGCCTACAAACTAAGAAAATAAATGGTTGCTTTTCACTTGCATGCAAAAAGGTTTGCATGCCCCCAGGTATAAAGTAGAGTTTCCAGGTCACCATATGGAAGTCCTTGCATTTGCAACATTGTTCCATTCACGTCACAAACAAAACACTTCCTTGGCAATGTCCATCGAAATGGACAAAGGTGACTGTTGTCAGTGCTAATAACATAACCTTTGACGAGGGAATCCTTTTCCATTCCAAATCCATTTTCCTAAATGGACAGGGGTATCAGACTAGTCATATTCCTACGCGGAAACCTACCTTATATCTGGGGTTTTCC
Organism: Pinus tabuliformis; assembly: GCA_031772625.1. Taxonomy (NCBI): domain Eukaryota; kingdom Viridiplantae; phylum Streptophyta; class Pinopsida; order Pinales; family Pinaceae; genus Pinus; species Pinus tabuliformis. The sequence goes on from CM062816.1 coordinate 1,156,751,973, forward strand.
TGCTGAAGCAAACCAGGGCGCATGCCTCCTGGGTTTCAGTCACAATCATCGAATCACTTGCGATCATCAGGTGGACGGACTAGAGATTGATGAGACATTCCTTATTCAGAAATACCAGTTAGGGATGGAATTTGACTAATAACTGTGTTTGAACCAGGGAATGAAAGCTGGTCAACTAGGTTGACCACTCTGCCTTCATGTGGAAAACACATCACTCGGAAGAGTGAGGAAATGATAGCTCCCATGCTATAAATGTAGTCACGCCCAAGGAGTAGATTGTAATCTAGAGGTCCTTGGACTACCATCACGTTTAGATGAATGGTTTTCCTTCTCAAAGTTATAGGTAAATTTGGAAGGATCCCTAACGGTCGACTGGTTCCTTTGTTAAAGCCTATCAAACTTCCAATCTCAGGCAGAAGTGATGGTGAACCAAGTGCTTTCCAAGCAGTTGAAGAAAGGATACTCACAGAATCCCCTTCATCTATGATAGTACCAACCATGATCATTTTGTAAGCTTGTACTATGATTCGAAATGGTACATTAGATGGTAGGCGAGTCTATATAGTAGATTTCAATCGAAGGAAACAACTAGATTGCTTGGAGGTGGGACCGAATAAATGGCAGGGTAAACCTCTGACAAACTTCCTTCCTGCGATAAGGGAATGGGTAGATTGCCCCCATGTTCATTGGAGTCTATGTTTACAAAAATAATTTGAACATCGTCATTCTTATTCTCTTTGGTGACAGTATCATCTAAAGGTGAACCCTCTGAAGACAAGATTGGGTCGACTGCTATCTCAACCTATTGACTTTGGTTCGGTGTGTACTTAGAGGGTTTATCTTCAATCATAGGTGCTTCGACCAACAAAAATGGTGTGTCAGTTATATTTTCAACTAGCGATGGACTCGGCAAGAGTTTCTTGTATCCGGGAGGAAATCGCTGCTGTGAAGCAGGACGGTTATCCAAGACTCTCTTAGCTTCATCTAAGAAGGGACAATAATGGAGGGCATGATCTCCTTCACACAATATACAAGGAAATTTGGATCTTCCTTTTTGTCCATTGACTTCATTTTCACTAGTTGACGGTGTGCTCTCAACATGATCGTCAGCGGTTGAAGATGCTGAATTGTGAAAACAGGGAGACCAATCCCTCAAGATCCATGGGATGCAGGGACAATCTCGATGATAGTGGTCTCCCTTGCAAATGACAGATGGAAATTTAGGTTTGGAAGGTGGAGTGTCTAGATTTTCGCCAGACGATGCACAGTTGCCCCCTTTCATCGTTGGATTCTTATTCTTCTTCTCCTTCCCTTTCTTCTTCTTCTCAGTTCCTTGGTTTTTAGTGTTACTAGCTTCACCAAGCGAAGAGGAAGAAGGATAGGGAGAAACAAACGAAGTAGAAGGTGGGGGAGTCACTTCAAGGTCATTTAGTTTCTGATTTGATTGCTGAGAAATTGCAGTGTTTTGAACGACAGAGGTCAAGAAAAGCTATACTGGTAGGCCAATTGTGAGTCTTGGAAGGGACAATGTAGCCATGCGTGGAGCACCAACATCCCCCTAAGAGGAGAAAGGACTAGGATTTCCCCCAAGGGGAAATCCTTTATTGTAGACTCCATTTTCTCAACCTAAGATCAATGAGGGAACAATTAAGTTATTCTTATTAAAATAAATTTTATGACACTTTGACACAACTTGCTTTGTCAATTTTTAAGAGTCGAGAAAAAGCTAAAGATGACTCTAGTCGCCTTCGACTTTTAATGAGCCTGAAGTGACAAGTGCTCAAATGGACCTTTTCTTTTAAGGAGACTGAAAAGGAATGAAAGTGACTACTCTGGAAATATAGACAGAGGGATTACCAAACCAATCACAAAACTGCAGAATACTTTTTACGGCACGGCAGTCAATCTTCCTGAATGTTGTGTTCAGTGCATTTTGATCGATAGGGCGGCAGACATGGCTTCCTAAGGATAAAGGATGTAGCCTATTGTGGTCTCCCAATATATATTCGATGGTACGTGGGAGCACAAGTCCATACTGGCACTTGTCGTCTCAAAGAGGAGGAATCACCCAACCTACGATGAAAGCAATAGTTACCAGGCTTTACGACGCCAGAATATGTCTCTAGTCTAGACTTCTAAATGTTGTGCGTTAGGTTCCAAAGCGTTTTTATGTTCATTGAAGTTTATTTTACAATTGATCTTTCTTAATAAGTTTTCCTTTAAGGTTCACCACATGATGTAGATATACAATTCCTAAACATGCAAACTAACATGATAAACAGTCATATACTTTGTTTTTGAAATGAAAATCCCAACTACTAAGGAAAGATAAATGAAATTCTTTCAACATAGAGCAGAGAGCACACACTAGATGCACTTTTCCTAAATCAAATTCAGCATGCAGTCTTAATGCAAATGCACATGCATGAATTGTTTTTCAGTTTCCTTAATGTGAGAATGACAAAAAAGAAAACTAAGTATAGATCTGAAATATCTTCTTTCAAAGCGACAATACTAACCATTTCCTTTCCAAAAAACGAAAGTAAGGTCAAGTCGACACTTTGCGATTTTCAATTTAAAATTGATTTTGACACTTTAAATACTAATGATTCAAATTAAATACAATGTAAAAAGTGTAATCAACTATCTAGAAGAGGAATGCTTTGTGACTCTCTTTTTCTTAACTAAAAACGACACTTGCGACACTTTCAAATCAAAGGATGACAGTTCGATTAAGATACTATTTGCAAAGGAGAACTGTAAATGATGAAAAATATATAAAAAATATTCACAATTCCTTCTGATGGAGGTTGAATATTGCAAAGGAAGATGGTTTCAATAGAGATATATTGATCATAGACAAAAAAACTACTGAATAAAGCTGAAGACAATGAAGAAAAAACCAAAATCTGGAGGCAGAAACAGTCTTAGTCAATCATCGCACTTGTAACACAGGGAAACATGGATGCATCTCACCTGCAACACACGGGAGGTGCGATGCATCCAGGTTTCCAAGAAGAGACAGTGCAATGGTCCAGGGATGATACTGTGCTTGGTTTTCACCCATAGTTTGCAGCTAAGTTCAGGGATTTAGGCAGAGCTAATGATTGTCAGTAAACACAAAGTATAGGGGCTGATCTAATGAGGTTATTTGAGCTACCACCAGGGCTCTTAGGATGTTTACAAGCTAGATGTTCAGTTCATAAACCAACCCAGAGATTGACTGAAGCAGCGTTGATCTACTTTGTAGTTGCATAGCAAAAGCAGTTCGAAGGCTAGCTGGCTTGACTTCAGGCTCTGTCTGTGGTTTATAAAGCAAACAATATTACAAAACAAACAAACTATTCACTCCCCAGCGGAGTCACCAATTTGTTATCAGGAAAACTAGTGTCCATTCAGAGCTACTAGTCCCACTAAGATAGGTAGCTATCTTAGAAACAAAAAAACTAAAGTTACTTGTGTTTTCCTTTATGAGAGATAAATAAGAGAGAAGCAGAGAGTACCAACCTCAGTCTTTCACTAGTCTGCTTGCTCGATTCCTCTCTCCCTTGATAGAGCTTTCACCACCCCTTTCTCATTTGTCCCACTTCAAAGAACACATGTAGAGTCAAAGCAGCAAAATACCATCAAAGCATAGAGATCTATAACCATAAACAATGTAGGATCAGATGTACACTAACCATATAAATGCATATACAAATACAAGATTCAGAAATATACAAGCATATGGAGGAAAAATCAAAATAGCTTTATCGATAGAAGTAGTATAAGAGAGGATTACAACCAAGTTTGTTGATCCAGTATCATCCTCACAGCATGAAAGCCCTCTTCACCTCATATAGAGCAAGATCACCCAACAATGTCTTCAAAGAGAAACCAACAACACTTCCTTGCAAATTACAAAATTCTAGCCTTTGGATCTCTAGGATGAGGGATCCATATATAGATGTTTACAGGAGAGTGAGTCAGCTTCTAGGATTTTGATTAGTGTCATTTCACTGATAGTTCTTGGTTCCACCTGGAGATTTCAGATCTCTTACTCATCCCTGGGAAAATTCAGAGAGAAAAGTGTCATATGAGCAGTTTCTAGAAGATTCTCTGGGTTTCCACCTAGCAATCTGCTTTTTCCATTTGTCTACTCTCTCTCATCACACCCTACAGAAGGGATTTCCTGTATGCATCGCACCCTCCATGTGTAATAGGTGAGATGCATCGCACCCTATGCATGGAGCAGTCTGTATGGTCCTATTTTGACCAGTTCTAAGTAGTTTTTCATGGAAAACTTCTGGGAGATGATGTAATCAGCTAACCTTGTTCCTTTAGGGTATGAAACAACACTTTTAGGGGTTTAGAAGCCCTTGGTTTATGGACATATGTGATTAGGGTTGTAGTGCCCAAATATGTCTATAACACTCATGACCATAACACCTCCCTATAGTGAGATTTAACTTCTATTTGGATGAGTAGGAAAGTTCGTGAATTGTAGAGTGATATGAGGTTGATAAATGTTCCCATTCCCACATGTTGGCGCAGATAAGTGACATGATTTTATGAAAATTTTAATGACCTATGTTACCATGGTATAGCCTTGCTAATCACCTTGCTCAATTGAAAGAATCATCTGTCCAAAAGGTTAGACAAATGGAATCATTTCAATATAAATGGAAAATAGAACAATGTTTTGTGTGCAAGTTAAGAAGCCCTTAAAAGTTCTAGCCAATGGTGAAAGAAAACAATAGGATGGATGGCATTGGGATGCACATTGGATCTTACATTGAGAAGGAATCTTTAATAGCAAAAATAAAAGTATCATATGCATTGAAATTGGATGGCCCATTATTCCAGGTCTCCCACATGATAGATGTTAAGAAATGTCTTGCCCTTGCCCCCTACATGATTTTTTAGTTATTGGGGTCTATTTGTAGGTCATGCAGGGAATTGATTCATAACAGAGTTCTTTATAGTAAGAAGACATACTGGAACAATAGAGGAATTACTTTATGTTTTGATTATAGATTTAAATGGGTTTGCCACGGGATGGATATATCCTTTTTAGTATGTTTGGTTGAGAACTTTGTAGAGAGAGTGGACAAGGAAGGATGACCATAGGTTTGAAACCAAGGAGATGAATGACGTTTTGCATAACCCACATTAAACAAAATTCTATCCATTCAATTTGACTTATAAACTAGACCATTAGATTCTTATTTGATGATTTAGTATAGATGATACATTACAAATTGGCATAAGAGCCATTGGTTATAGCATTGGGGATGTACAGGCTCAAAGACATAAATAATAAGATGAAAATCTTCACAAGCGCAATTCTAGGATGGTAAGACAACATTAAGAATTTATCAGCTATGGCTATTTCCTACATATGGGTGTGATGTCATTGTGAAGTTCTCAAAAAGATGAATCTTGTGTATTGAATAGAAATTTCTAGGATATGCACCAAATGAGGAAGATAGGAAAGATATGTGGAGGGTTCTTAAGAAATGTTAATCTAAATATATTTTGTAGATTCCCCAAGTGTATGCTATGCAGATAATACGTGTGGAAAAGATGTCCTTAAGCTCTTTGTATGAAATGCAACAAGTAACATGGGGTTGAACCTTTTTTTTTGCCACTTTTTTCTATGAATATGGTTACCAATATCTCTAGAATGAAGCAAGTCCATATCCAACTTGGGGAGTCAGATTGGCATCTAAAGTGATTGTGGAGAAGAACCTTGTCAATATGTATGATTACAAGTGGAACATGGAGACGGGGTTGTCCTATGAAATTTCTTTTGTTGTAGTGTCAAGAACCTATGATTAAGAGGATTACTTAGGTTACATATATTGCTTACTTTACATGCTAGACTTACAAAGCTGTATGCGAAACTTGTCTGAAAACCTTTTCTATATTCTATAAGCTTGGGATTGCATATGTCAATTGTGTGGGCTCTTTCAATAGTTCAAACTGATCTCTAATTGTCACTTGTGATATGTTATAACTATGTGATTCAATTTGATTTTAGTTTTATACTCTTCGATTTATTCTAGAGTACAAAAGATCATGGAGAGGTCTTTGATGCTCTTATATTCTCTAAATCATCATCGATAAAAAATCTAGTTGGAAATGATAGAAATTAGTTTGCATAAACAAGAGGTAGTTTGTGAAATATCAATTATGCTACACTGAATTCAAAATCATAGCACATGATTAACACAGAGCCAATCCTGATTTTTGTTGCTATATTTCCACAATGGGACACAATGGGCCGTGTAGAAGTTGTATTCCAAGTTTGTATAAAAATGAAGTTGCACACAAGTTCTTCCACAAATGTTTGTCATAAAGATAGTGTTATGGAGTGCCATGATTGCTACATATGTACAAAATGGTCTCCATCATGAATCTTTGAATCTCTTTCATCATTTATAAGTTATAGGATTGAAGCCCAACTCTGTGACCTTTGCAAGCATTCTCCCTACATATGTCGATCTATTAGTCCCACAAGAAGCTCAAGAAGTCCATGTCTATATAATAAAGAATAGATTGAAGGGGAATTATTTTGTGGGGAATGCACTAATAGATATATACACCAATTGTGGAATTGTCGATATTACTCACACTGATTTTGAGGGTATGTATCAAAGAGGCATAGTCTCATGGAATTTACTGATGATGGGTTATGTACAAAGTAATAAGTGTAGTGAGGCCAATAAATTCTTCTGTCAAAAGGGTATCGGATGTGGTAAAATTTGATGAGGTCGCATTTTCCATCCTTTTATTGACGTGTATTCACATAGCTTCTCTATAGTATGGCACAAAGATTCACAATTAAAACTAAATTTTATATTTACTTAATTTCAACCTAGATTTCCAAACGTAAATTTGATGAGAAAATGAAATTTCCATTGGAACGTTTTACCTTCTCAACTCTCTTTGGTTTTATATTCCATGATGGAATCATTTTGAGGACAACGAGACATCTTCTACAAAGAGATGGAAAAGGAAAAAGAAGAACAATGTCAAGAATTTGGACCCTGTGCCTTGTAATGATGGTACTTATTATGGAATGGATGGTTGTGGCTCAGGCCTTGGGTTTGCTTTCTTCTCTCCCAATTATAATGGAAACTCATCATCTATATATTATGGCGGCAAGGTAGAACTTGTGTACAATAAGAATGGTTCTTTGAATAGTCCTCATGTTCTTAGAAGTGGTTTCAATGGGTCAAATATGGATGATGGTATGGCACCATTTATAGATCTCCCTCCATCTATACATTTTGTTTCTAGTAGTATGCATGAAAGTTCTTCCCGAGGAAAACAAATATAAAATGTACTCCAGAATAAGAAAAATAGAGGCTAGAATACAAAAACCAAACAACAAAGGAGGATAAAAAAAATATTCTTACAGATCATCTCTGCTTTTACTTCTTGAGAAGTTGGAAATAACTCAACAAGGGTCCACAAATCAAACTTTCGAAATCAGAATTTCAAAAACACATTGCGAAAACATCCAGATGGCTTTGGGCAAAAAAATCAGCAAGATGACTTCATGGGAATTCTGTTCCTAAACATGTCCATACCTAATCGTATTTGAATTCGAATTCTCGTTTATATTCTAATCTTGCTACTATGGTGTTTACCAAACCAATGTCCAAAATCCCTGGTACCAATAATTTGAAACCAACTAGAAAAAATCCATAACATGGGAGTGGAGCTAACAAGTGGAATGACCCCATGCCACATGAACACAACATTATGGAGCCTAATAAAAAAACTGAGATCATAAGTGCTTGACAAGAATTTAGTTACAATAAATCCCTAAGTTTCATCTGATCCGAATAAAAAATGCACTATTATGTGAAATTAGGGATACTTCCAAGGTAAGATTACATGGATCGTCTTAGCCAATAAATCCCACCGATAGTGAAAACTGAAGAATGTATCAATGACCTAAACCTAAATTTCCGAATTCACTGAGGTAGTGACATAGACATGTACCAAATATAAATGTCCATGTAATGTGACATAGTCTTGGTGTATACCATGCTCTATGTTTGTAAAAGAAAGAATAAATGGTCTTTACTTACATATGAGCCTCATCCAAAATCATTATCTTGTGCCACCCTGGAGGGAGTGCTACCTTCTTCTGTGCAAAAATTTTGATCTTTTTTCTCACAACATCGATACCCCTGCAGAAGATAATGCCAGACCAACCAAAACCTTAATAAATTGTATAAATTAAAGGGAAAAAATACAAAATCTCATCGACCACGAAATTGTTTACCAAGTACCTGTTACACAATAATTTGTCACTATCCTCATCTCAGTCCCTCTGCTGTGTCATACATCAAATAGACATGTCCATATCTTCCCACTTATGCAAAAATATTAAACAGTGCTCTCTGATGCTAAAGAACTGACCAATTTTCCTAAGTTTCTGCATCGTCGCTAGTAAGACATTACAAGGCGCGACGATCCCTTGTCATGAACTGTCTCATCCCGACACCGTCGTCGGAGTACATGTGTTTCCCATGATAGTGTGATTTTAAGGCTCAGTGCAAGGCTTCCATATTTTTTGTGATTATTTGTTTGAATGCATTGCCTCCTTGCAATGTCGTCGTTGATCCTTAGTTCATGACTTGTGATGACCCAGATTTGGCGAATTTGTTCAAACAGTCGCCCTTCTGGGTGTTTCTAGAGCTGGTTGTTGGGTCATTTTGGGTTGCTTTTCCTCCTTTGGGATGGTGGTTCCGCCTCTTGTGCAACCCCCCTTAAGGATAAGCTCCCTCTCTCTCATTTCATGGAGACTCCTTCTCCTATAAAATCACTCACCATTTCTATGATCTACTAGTTCTTTAGTTGGGAAGTGCTGGCTAGTTCTTTTGAGTTTGCTTTGAAACTAAGTAGATAGCTTTGGTGTGAGTGTGACAAGTCTAGAATTGCTAATAGTTTGGTAAGAGGTTGTGGAGTGCCTTAACCTTGTATTAAAGCTTGTGAGTGAGAGATAGATATCATCTATTTGGGAGACCCATTCTTGAGAGTGAATGCTTGAAGAAACATACTGGTTGGACCCTTCGAGAAGGCTTGCGATGTCAAGACTTGGTTGTAAGCTTTTCTCTTGATTCATTTTAATACAATCAATGATGATTTCCTATATCTTGTGTACAATTTACTTGATAGCTTATGATTTCTTGACTTTATAAGTAAATATATCATTGTTGTTCTCGGTTACGTGCTCTGTTGTTTTCTTGTGGTGTTTGAGGTTGATTACTCATTGAGGAGAAAGAAACGGAAGCTGGAGTAGCACAATGGAAACTTCATCAACCACCAGTTTGAGGTAGGCCTCCAACAATGACTATTTAAGGGAATCGATTGTTGTTTTGTCTTTGTTGTTACTAGACCCACTCTAGAGCTACAGGGGTTGGCTCTATCCGCAGAGGGAACACTTTCCTTTATCACAAGTTGGTGACTCCACTAGGGAGTCCTTTGTATGTTTTCTTATTATTTACCCTTGATTTGTCTTTTGATTTAGTGTCTCTTGAATTTTGGGGTTAAACCATCAGTTTTTTGGGTTACCTTGGTCAATCTGGGAATTCCCTTTATTGCTTGGAAAGATTATCTAGTGTCATTTAGGTGATTTTACTTTGTCTTTTACTTAAGTAAGATCATAGTTGAAGATAGCCTAACAGTCGCGACGATGTTGCTGATGTTCTAGCTTGTACCCGCAACTATTTGGCTTTCGTCTCAGGTTTCTAGTTTAATTCCCGCGACGATTCTTGAAATCGGTCCGTCTCTGAAAACGGGTGTAATTTAGCGACTAGTCTCTAGTTGTCAGTGTAACACCTGCGACATCTCTAGTTGATAGTGTAACACCTGCGATAACGTCTCTAGTTGTCAGTGTAACCCCTGTGATGATGTCTCTAGTTGACAGTGTAACACCTGTGACAACATCTCTAGTTGTCAGTGTAACACTTGGGAAGATTCTTGTAAAGTTGTTTTTACAGCTTTACCTCCTGAATCCACCAATATTATTTATCCCCTGTTGTTTCCTCTCTCCCATCAGCTTGTTTTGATTGTCTTTGTTTAAGGTATAGTCTCTTTGGTTTCATTGAGTGAGTCTTGTGTTTTTAGACCATGTGACCTAGCTCTTTAAAGGTTTCGTTGAGAAACCATTTGCTTGGGTTACTTGTCTGTCCAAGGTTCATCCACGACCGTCTTATTTATTTTCTTGAGGCTTTTACATTGCTTGTTTTCTTGCTGGTTGATTTTTAGTGTCGATTATTGAACCAATTTTTGTTATTGATTCGATTTCTTCACTACCAAGTATACATTACAATTGTTTAGATTGATTAGTTCACACTTGCCTGTTTGGCTCTTTAAATTCAAATACAAAAATGAAAAAATCAAAATCAAAAGATTGCATTCATTTAGTATACGAAAGTGAAAGTACATTTTCATTTCAAATTTTCATGTTTGAGAAATTGGAAAGCAAACTTTAAATCTATCATTAGTAGTATCGATGCACTGTAGGATTGGTGTGTTAATGCATTGTGTTTCTTAGCGCTTGCATTTGCTTGTCTTGGTTTTGTCTTGGTTTGGGAATGAACTTTCTACCTTTCTGTAAGTAGGTGTTCATCAAAATGAAAGATTCCTTACTCATTTTAGTTGCATCCTAGGGTTCTTGATATACATACAGTAGGGCCTAGAAATTGAAACCTAATTCAAGATCAACTCTAAAATTAACTGAATGAACTTAACAATGCATTGGAACTTAGCGCACATTATTTAGAGGTCTAGGCTAGAAATGTGCTCCGACGTCGTTAAACCTAGTCACTATTGCTTTCGCTTAAGGTTGGGTGATTCCTCCTTCTGTGACTCAATGGCTACCTAGTACAGACTTGTGCTCCCAGTACCGTTGAGTATATATCAGGAGACCCCACTAGGTTATCATCCTACATCCATAGGAAGTCGTGCCTGCTACCTTGCGAACCATAATGCACCGAACACAGCATTCGGAAAGACGTACTGTCGTACAAAAAGTCATTGGTCATTTCTCTTTCATTTGATCACCAAGGTGTATATGTAGTTTTACAGTTTGTCTGGATAACCTTTTGCCTAGTTCTCCAGGGTAATCACTTTCGTTCCTTTTTGACTCCTTAAAAAAAAAGGTCCATCTAAGCACTTGTCCTTTCAGGCTCATTAAACCTTGAAAGAGATGGAGTCACCTTTTCGTCCTTTTATCAACTCTTGAAACATGAAAAGGTCTAGTTTTGTTCATGTGTCATAAAATTTACTGCCCATGTAATATTCCTGGTAACACTTCAAGTTCTTGGTTACAGTACGAGTGTTTTTCAGGCTCGTTCCCGATGGCAAAATTCCCTGAGTATACTGGCCAAGGTCTTCCCCTAGATGGGAACCCTGGTCCATTTCCTTCTTTTGGAAATGTCGGTGCTCCATACATGGCAACATTTTCTTTGCCTGGGTTAACCATCGGTCTGCCCGTTTGGTTGTTTTCAACCTCGGTGGTCCCGAGTTTCATGACTCCTATTCCACTGTCTCCTTCGTCGGCATCACGACACGATGATTCCAAGGTTGATCCTGTGCCTTCTTCCCTTATTTCTTCACCTTCATATCCTCCTTTTCTTGGTGAAAGTTCCACATCTAGTAACCAGGAGACTAAGAAAAAGAAGATGAAGAAGAAGAAGAAGTTTGATCAGCACAAGACCACCCGTGCAACTATTTCTCTGAGTACATCTCAGGTTGGAACACCTTCTGCTCCTCCACGGAAGGTTAAGTTTCCTTTTAAATTGTGCAAGGGTGACCATCTTCTTCGTGATTGTCCTGGCATTCCTAGGGTCTTAGAAGTGTGGTCTCATGATCCAGCTCATCCCTCATCATCCTCTGAAGCTCATGACAATGCTACCCTATCAACTGGCAGCGGTAAGAAGAAAGGGAAGATTCAATTCCCCTATATGCTATGTGAAGGCAACAATCCCCTTCACCTTTGTCCGCTCATGGATAAAGCTTCCGCTGTTTTGGAAAGTCTTACAACTTCTTTGCCTCCACTTCCAGTTGGTTATCAGAGGCTCTCTTCAGATCCTCTCCTGGTTGACAAAGAGATTAACTTAGATTCTTCTCTTGTCCACCCTTCTCTTCGCAAACCTGGTTGTGCTCAACCTGTTCTTGACCAACCATTGGTTGGAAAGAGTGTTGACTTGGATTCACCACTAGTGGTCCACTCTGTTCCTGAAGAACATCATGATTATACTGCTCATGTTCTTCTCATCTCGTCAGATTCTCCTAAGTCCGAGAATGACCCTCTTATCCTAGTTGATTCAAAAAGTCCTTCTTCAGTTCCTGTAGAGCATGGGGGCAATCATATGATACCCCCACCAAGTAGTTCAGTCATTTCCTTCGACTGGAGTCACTTAACTACTTTTCACCTTCCATCTTACGTGCCTTTCCAAATTACAGTACATGCCTATGATAAGGTAGTACCTGGCACTGTCTTGATGAGGGTGTGTCGGTTAGCCTCATGCCTTTCACTACTTGGCAAGCTTTGGACTCCCCACAGCTTGTGCCGATCACGTAGAATTTGTTGGCATTTGACAGAGGAACCATTCAACATTTAGGGATCCTTCTGAAGTTTCCTGTTACTTTGGGAGGCAAAACCATCTATATAGACATGATGGTTGTCCAACGTGCTTTAGATTTCAGTCTTCTCCTTGGCCATGATTATATTTATGCCATGGGAGCTCTTGTTTCTTCACTTTTCCATGTGGTTTGTTTTCCGCATGAAGGAAGAATGGTGACTATTGATCAATTGTCATTCTTTAGTCACCCAGTGCCTTCTGTACCACCATCATCCCCCATTAGTTCTCATCCTCAACAAGTACCTTCCTTGCCACATGTCAATTATGTGGCTACCCATTCCATCTCTGCCTCTACTGATGATTGTGCAGATGGTCTCATACATCATGTACTGGGGACATTGGCACCTGATCTGTCATTGGTGTCTAATGACATGTGTTTCTCCCGAAGCATGCTTCTTCCATCCCACGAACACCTCTTGGGAGCCATGTTCTCATATGGCCCATGAATAGGAGTTCGAGGACAGTTCTTATCTTGTGTCGACCTCGTTAAAAAATGAACCAAGGAGTTCAAGGAGAGTTCTTGTTCTTGTGTCAACCTCGTTAAAAAATGGAAACAAGGGCCTCAAGCATAGTTCCTTGTCTTGTGTCAAGCTTGTTAAAAAATGAAACAAGGAGCCTTGAGGAAAGTTCTTGATCTTGTGTCAACCTTGTTAAAAAATGAAACAAGGGTTATGAGGATAGTTCTTTTACTGCATCAACCCCATTACAAAAATGAAACAACTCCCTTTTCCAAAATTAGGTCTTTGATTAAGATCTCGTAAAATCCGAGTCGGGTCTTCCCAAGATCTCGAAAGTGAACCTTCATTCCATCCACCTCGTTGAATGGAATGAATCTTGGGGGGCATGTACCTCGATTTGCGTCATTATGCTGGGGGCATGTGAACTTATAACAAGCATAGTTTTTCATTTCAAGCTTGTGTAAACATGAAACCGAATCCAAGCAGAGTTCTCCACGGTTCAAGCTTGTGTAAAAATGAACCCATACCCGATTTACACCTCGTGATTGCCGTTTTCATCCACTAAATTCTGCTAGATGAGCCTTGGTTGTTTTGTTCCATCGTCACCATCTCTTTGGCCGATCATATGCTTTCACTTGATTGTTTTTCCTTTCTTGAGGGACCGTAGTGATGAGTGGTTTTATTAGCTAGCCTCTTGACCATTACATGTTTTGAGCAGTTCCACCATTGCCTGAACCAGTTGTTACTCTTTATACCACTCTTTCCTCTAGGACGAGTCTCCTTTAAGCTATTTTCTAACTCGTAAAATATGAAAATATTGCTGAGTTTTCCCTTTTTAACTCATTAGATGGAATAAAAGGCGGTCCACTTTCAGCTCTTTTCTGACCGTATAAACATGAAAAGATAGCCAGACTTTTGTCATTTCAAGTTCGATCTTGGTTGTGAGACGATGTGTCTCTGATCCCCTTTTTAATTTTTTGGATCAGGAACACTAATTACGTAAAGTAATCCTTGATCGAAATAGTCAAGCGGTTCTCTCAGGTATTGTTTTCTACTTTTTTGGGCTCAAGGGACACAAATTTATGAAAAAGGACCCCCGTGGAGTTGTTCTTTTCTATGTCTTTTTCAAACTATCTAAACATGAAAATGACTCCGAGTTTTACCTGTGTCAGACTCGTTAAACTCTGATGACATTAGACTCGTCACCATGACGAGACTCGAGCTTCTCTTCCCTAGGGCTCGTTAAACTATTACTAGGTTGGATTCGTCCGAAGGTCGAACTTATATCACAAGCATATGCTATCCCCTTCAAGATTGTTTTCAAAAAATAACTGGGGTACTCGCCAGCAATGGTGGGGGAAAATTTGGAAGTCATCATTGGTTACTTACGGCAGCTAGTCACTCTTTAACATTGACACTTTTACTTCTTGTCGGGTTGGGGTATCCTCACATCGTCATTGGCTTTCTAGGGTTTTGGGTTTCCATTTTCCCTCATTCCATCTGATCCATGTTGTCTCTGTCAGACCTATGATCCCTTGTTCCCAAAATGCTACCACATTTTGGAGTCGTGTCACCGATATGTTCAAGAGTATAATCCTTCTGCAGTTCACACCCTTACCTCCTCCTTTGATGCGCTGTTTCACCATCTACCACTTGTTCCTTATCTCGCATCGTTGATGGGGGAAACATTATGGCCCTCCTGCGACGGATCACCTCCTGTCGATACCAGCTCATTATCCATGAGATTGATCAAGAGATCCTTTTCAGAACCTTGGAGCTTGCATGCCTCAATGGCAAGTTCTTCGCACCTGACTATAGACTTTCATCATTGGTCTTCGATTGGGTGATTCCACGAGTGTTCGACTTCAACCCATTCTTCACATTTAGTGGATTGTACTGGTCATACCTTGAGATCCATTTTCATTTTTGGTGGTTTCTCTCGCGCTTGTTAATGGTTTTCATTATTGACTGGTAATCAAGAAACTTTCTATCATGCTCGACTTTAGCACATTTGTTCACATGCTAGAATTTGTACTAAGATCGGTTAGGGCTTCAACACCCCGGACTATGCTCACATATGTTCGGGCTGTGTGGATTGGTTTGTGATTGCTTACATGACTCTTTGATTGGATGGCTACGACCATGCCTGAGTCTTCATGGATGGCTGCGACGATACCTTTATCATTATATATGGTATTATCAACTGGGTGGCTGCGTCCATACCACATACCAAGTTTCATATGTATTTTGGATGGCTGCACCCATGCCTAGACTACATGTATTTCACAATCAGAGATATCAATTTTACTTGCACCTGCAGGTTCTTCAAGGTGGTGTTCCAGTTCGGTCATGGTTTCGTAAAGCATTTCACCCCTCCCACTCTCTCGAGTTTCATGCTTTAGGGGAAATCTGTTACACAGTAATTTGTCACTGTCCTCATCTCAGTCCCTCTACTATGTCATACATCAAATACACATGTCCATATCTTCCCACTTATGCAAAAATATTAAACAGTGCTCTTTGATGCTGAAGAACTAACCCTTTTTCCTAAGTTTCTGCATCGTCACTAGTAAGACATTACAAGGCGCGACGATCCCTTGTCATGAACTATCTTGTCACGACACCGTCACCGGAGTACACGTGTTTCCCACGACGGTGCGATTTTAAGGCTTAGTGTGAGGCTTCCAACTATTTATTGTGATGATTTGTCTAAATGCATTGCCTCCTTGCGATGTCATCACTGATCCTTAGTTCATGACTTGCGACAACCTAGATTTGGCGAATTTGTTCAAACAGTCGGCCTTCTAGGTGTTTCTAGAGCTGGTTTTTGGGTCAGTTTGGGTTGCTTTTCATCCTTTGGGATGGTGGTTCCCCCTATTGTGCAACCTCCCTTAAGGATAAGCTCCCTCTCCCTCATTTCATGGAGACTCATTCTCCTATAAAATCACTCACCATTGCTATGATCTGCTAGTTCTTTAGTTGGGCAGTGCTAGCTAGTTCTTTTGAGTTTGCTTTGAAACTAAGTAGATAGATTTGGTGTGAGTGTGACAAGTGTGGAATTGCTAATAGTTTGGTAAGAGGTTGTGGAGTGCCTTAACCTTGTATTAAAGCTTGTGAGTGAGAGAGAGATGTCATCTATTTGGGAGACTCGTTCTTGAGAGTGAATGCTTGAAGAAACATATTGGCTAAACCCTCCGAGAAGGCTTGCGACATCAAGACTTAGTTGTAAGCTTTTCTCTTGATTCATTTTAATACAATCAATGATGATTTCCTATATCTTGTGTACAATTACTTGATAGCTTATGATTTCTTGACTTTATAAGTAAATAGATCATTGTTGTTCTCAGTTACGTGCTCTATTGTTTTCTTGTGGTGTTTCATGTTGATTACTCATTGAGGAGAAAGAAACGGAAGCTGGAGCAGCACGATGGAAACTTCATCAACCACCAGTTTGAGGTAGGCCTCCAACAATGACTATTTAATGGAATTGATTGTTGTTTTGTATTTGCTATGAATAGACCCACTCTAGGGCTAGAAGGGTTTCCTCTCTCCGCAGAGGGAACACTTTCCTTTATCAAAGTACCTGTCATCAAACATTCAATCAAACCACTCAAAATGCATATGAATACTGATCCATTAACTCAATGAAATTCTTCCCAAACTCTGGTAGGGAAGGTGTGGTTTTCGATACCTAGATCCCTTCTTCTCTTCTGTTGACCGTCTTCATCCTGCAAAACAAGAAGGTACTATGTATCGATATGGTGACGGTTGACTGTGGGGGGATGAGCCCCATTGTTGTGACCCCTATCCATGCCATGATGGATTGATCAAGGGGTTTATTTCAAATCCTCATTTCTACATTGCAGGATCCAACCACATTTATTGGGTGTCCCATCAGTCTACCTTCTTCAGCTTAAGGTCGACTTGCTGAATGTGGATTTGACTTTCCTCGTGATTGAGCATAGCCTCCTCTACTCATCGACGACCAATTTTGAGCTTGGTGAGAGGGATACATGCAATGGCACCAAACTACCAAGAGGATTTGAATCTAAAGGAGGGATAAAATGTCTATAGTCCGATCATGTCATCGACTACAATATATTTGTATTTCAGTCAAACAATTTTTCAAAGAATTTGGAATATTACACATTTTATTATTTAATATGAATAATTTTTTTACTTGGAAAAATAAATGGCCACATAAAATAAAATAATGATGCCACATAGAACAAAACAATAATGCACCCTTTTATTGATATGAATTAAATTCTACCTAAATCAATAAATTAATTATAAATTAAGTAATTATTCTTTATTAAATTGGGATTTTATACAAATTAATTAATTACTTGTTAATGTTAATGTCAATTTATAATTTTATAGTAACTTTTAGTATATATATTTTTAAAAGAATTATTTTGAGGTATTGTTGTATTAAGATTTTTGTTGTGTCTTTCATTATTATATTTTAATCCACTTTAAACATGCTTAAAATATGTTTTCACCTTCATTTGTGGAGGCTATCTACTTGCATATTCAAAGAGTTTTGATGTAGCTTTTGCCTTAAAAAACACTATTGTGATTGTGATGGTGATAAATTACTCTATAAACATTGTCAAGGGTTATTAAAAATAAATGGGAAATTATTTCTGAATATGTAAGACTAATCTTTGAGAGAATGGATATACATTCCATAATTATCACATAAACAAAGGGTTAATCTTGCATTTAGTGCTTTATCTCCATGGAGGTTCCCTAAACAAAGGGTCCATGATAATTACAGTTCTTATCTCCATGGAGGTGCTTTATCTCTTGGTGTCCATGATAATTACAGTTCTCAGGTCTTACTCTTAGTCATTGTCTTAGGCTGATTTTATTTATTAAGTTTGAAAGTCGATGAATATAAAGACAAGAGAATTTGATAGGTTAAGTTTGTGAATATGAAAGAGTAAAATATATGTGTGTGTACTTGCAAGGCTGCATTAGCTGAAATGCCATCTTTCATTGTTTTCATCATTATTATCCTGTCAGGTGAAGAAAGAAAATCCATACTTGATAATGATAAGGACTATATGTCCAAATATGGGAAAAATGTTAAGGAAGAATCATATTTATGGTCACAGGCTGAGGAATGTGAATTAGTGGATGCCTCTTGGAATGAAACTTTACCAAAAAATACTAGTGTGGTGAGACCACAAAGTCATCAATGCCACAGCCAGATCTAAAACGTTTAACATGCAATTCTATGGAAACGCATCCTATATTGGTGGCTTCAAAGTGGACTCATGAGGATGGTGGAACTGATATAGATCAGAAAATACAAAAAGAGTTTTTTAATGAAAATACATGCATTTATAGTAGGTCACCCAAAAAAAAAATGAAAATGAACCGTGCACATGATGAAGGTAACTTTTTTAAAAATAATTAAGGAGAAACCCTCATAAGGTGGGAACTTCAATTTGTATTTCAAATTGTTCGCTAATGTAGTGGAGGTGATTATGAGCCAAGGGTCTACCTCATTAAACAATTGGTCAGCATGTGTGGAGGAGATACACTTTCTCTCAAATTGATGTTTACAGTATCAATCATGTGGTCTGCACCGCATGCATGGCGTTCATCAACTAGTTCTCCTGCACCATGTTCATCAACTAGTTTTTAGAAGTGAAATGAATCCTCACACGAATGAATTAAAAGCGAGTAAAAGGGGAGTAAAGGTCAGTTACTATTATACCACGAGTTGGGAGTGTATAATCAGTGGCAACATTGCCCTATTTTCACATTTCATTGCAATTCCCCAAATAGAGTCTTTATTTTTTAATTATTTCAACATCACTTATTTCATATCATATGTAACTCCTGGGTTCTTTAAAATAGGCTACCTAGGATATCAATACAAGAAGCTTTAACTATCAATAGGAGTGTAATGGATGGCTGCGACAAATTAAATTTACATTAGTAGGTGGTCTGAAAGGCTATGTGAGAAATAAAATGGTAAGAGAGAGAGGATGACCTCTAGAAAAGATGAGGGCATCTAGTGTGAAGGCCCTCGAGAAGATATCAATCAGGAAGATGGTGTCAAAATTGGATCTGGAAGGGCATATAAATCAAATGCATATGGACCCACAAGCCAACCCAACAACCATACTCCTTCACTTGGTGACAATTTAATGGGATCTATGGGATATGGAAGATGAAGGGATTGATCAAGTAACAACCTCAATCAATATGCATATTGAAACAAAGGTCTCCTCTTGTTTCACCAATAACACTTTCCAGCTTTCAAACCTAAAAAATCCATGCCCTTGATCTGTGACTTCTAATCTTTGTGATCTGGGTGATAACATTATGACTAATTGGATGCATATGAATGGATCTAATTCCATGATGAATCACTACCCTGAGAAACAAATGGCCCTTGGTTTTAGAAAAATCAAAGGGGATGATTTTTGCATTAGTTTTCTTGACCACATGTGTCTGGATGTAGAAAAACAATGATGAGAGAAATGGCTTGCTCTTGTATTTTCACCTAGGTGCATATATTTGATTAGCTCAACATGTATTATCACATTAATAAAGCAACATTGACGGTTGGTGGCATAAGCATCCAATGGAAAATGTATTGTGGAGGAACGTTGTTGACAGAAATCTCTGGGATATAAAAGATGGAGAGATTGATTAGGTAACAACCTAAATTAGTAGGAATATTGAAACAAAGTTCTCCTCTTGTTTCATCGATGACACTTTCCAGCTTTCAAACCTATAAAATCCATGCCATTGATATGTGAGTTCTAATCTCGCGATGACGGTGATAACATTATGACTAATTTGATGCATATGAAAGAATCTAATTCCATGAAGAATCACTGCCCTGAGAAACCAATGGCCCCTATTTTTAGAGAAATTAGAGGGGATGATGGTTTCTTTAGTTTACCTAACCATATGTGCCTAGATGGAGAAAAAACAACAATGAGAGAAAGGTATTTCTCTTTTATTTTCACCTAGGTGCATATATTTGATTAGGTCATCATGCAGTATCACATTAATAAAGCAACATTGATTGGCTAGTGGCATAAGCATCTAATGGAAAATGTTCATGTGGAGGTAAACACAACCACCCATTTTGTTGGCCCTCATGCTTATGATTAATCATGTAGAGGTGAAAATGAGGTGTTAGCTATATCTAAATCAAATACAAGTGGATTTATACACCAAGACCAAAATGATGTTGACAATTTAGATATTGGACAGAAACACTCATTCAAACATGTAATTGATGACATTGTTTCCACAGACCAATCTTTCCTTAGGGAAACAATTCAGATATGTGAAGATAGGTTTATATGGAATAGAGTTCATAAAATTCGAGCAAGAATGTTGAGATAATAAATGGTCTCCTCTTTTCCAGATCTTCATGGAAACCTATGAAAAACCTTGAGGATACCTAGGGCACTATGATATATCCTTGGTTTCAATTTTAGTCTTCAGCACACTTCTTTTATGATTTTTTTACAACAATATACATATTTATATGACAACATAGTTTCATATCTACTTGGGATAAATTATTAGTATACTAGATTAGTCCTCAAGATAGAGTTGGAAGAAAAACAACGAAATAATTTGTGGTTTGATTAACATATCCAAATGCAAGGGTGGATAAAAGAATCATGTATCATTTCATGTCAACATTTGACATAATAGAATATGTTTTTGATTGACAGATACACAAGCTTATTCACAACAAGTAATGACAAAAATTCCAACTTGCAACCATCCATATTTTGACATCTCACTATTTCACTTCTGATGGAGCACATACAAAATGGATAATGGATTGATAAAGTATTGAAGTGGCTGGAATGGCTAGCTTACTACACCCAGTAGCTTAATAGAGAACCAATAGTGGTTTTCTCAATCTATTGGTGTTGTCTTACTAGTTTGGTAGAAAAAAACTAGGAATTAGAAAGGATTTTATCCATTCACATTTGGAAGTTAGATCGAAAGGTCACCTTGCCTCAGATTTTGGGCCTACTAGGTATTTAGAAAGAAAAGTTAATAATTTGATAGGGTAATCATCTAGTGATTCAGAGGCCCTAACCCCTGCTCCAATTGTGCACTGTTCAGGTCCTTTAGTTTTAGCTATCCCAGGGCTCAAGGCCATTTGTGAGGGGATGCAAAACTCTTCTTGGGGTTGTCTAGATTTGAGTTTGGTTTCCCTTTCATCCTAGAGATTGGAGAAAGACACATAATGTATTATGACTTTCTTAGGGTTTTTAGAAGTTTCAGAAGTTACGACTTTCTCTAGTTTATTTTTTCTTGTCCTTCATATCAAGTTCCATTGGCCTTGCCCTCCTTGGATGAACTGGTGAAGGAGAACATTGCCCCAATGATGTAGGAAGTTCAAACTGATGTTGAGAATATTTGAATCCATTTTCACTGTTAAAATTTAGATATTAAAGGGTTTTTATAATTTTAGCACTGTAGATGGATTCAAAGACCCCTTTGTCTCTAAATTTTAACACTATAGGTGGATTCATAGACCGTGTAGTGAAATGAAACACTTCAGTATCAAAATTGCAATTTTCCATTTCTTGAGTGACACAATTAAAAATTACTAACATAAATGACTAATTCACATACTTGTTGTACTTATTATTTGGTCATATTTTTATTCTTGGACTATAGTAGTCATTTACATTAATCATTATTAATTTTGTCACTTATTATCTAGTCATATATTTTAGTCCTGGACTAAATTAGTCATTTTAGTTAGTCGTTTTTAGTTTGGTCACTTATTATCTAGTCATATATTTTATCCCTAAACTAAATTAGTCATTTAAGTTAGTCATTTTTAGTTCGGTCACTTAAAATTCCTCAAATTTAGCAGTAATTCACTTGAAATAATTGCAGTTACTAACTTTTTTAGTCACCTAGTCACTAATTTCATCGTTTTCTACTAGTGCGAGCCAAATGTGTCGAAGAGTCCCAGATGTGTTGTGGGAAGTCAGAGCTCCAAGATCGATTGGAAATAATGAGCTTTGATGTGTCAAATAAATAAGTTTGGGCTCATGACGTGCATGCCACAAATCAAGGAAAAGATGACACTTGGAGGGAAGTTTCTAAATTAACTTTGCATGTAACCTCTGGCTACTAAAAATAGCTCCTTGAATCATGGGATGTCTTTTTCATGTTGCCTTTTTCTATTCCAGGAAAAAGAAAGCCATGCATGTAAATCAAGCTTCCTTAGTCCCGGATGGAAATGGTCAGCCAAACTGGTCATGCATGTAGCTGCTTAAGTGCTTGAAGGAAATGCACATTTCTGGCTTGGAGCTAGGCTGGCTGCCCAAGATATTTACTCAATTTCTATGCAGAGCAGCTGACTGCTACCCAGATTTGCACAAATTATGGGCTGAGTAGCTCTGCTGGGGAAAATTATGCAATTTTCACTAGGAGTGTTGACTAGTAGAATCATGCAATTATGGAGCCCAGTAGGTTTCTAGATAGGATTGCGCAATTTCTAGAGGGAAGGATGGTTGCCCTCCAAAGATGCATAGTTTCTTGGGGGAGCTTCTCAGCGTACAGCTAGACCAAGTTCGGGTGATCAACTTGTGAGGGGAATGCATCAAGCTGTGATCGAGAGCCTTCCTTTGTGCACGAAAAAAACTGAAGCTTGTGTACTTGACAAAGCAAGACAAGGTTCTGTGAAAGGTTGGTAGGGAGGCTCCAAAACAAAGCTAAGGGAAAATTTTGGAGGGTGGTTGTAGCCGCTACAAAAATATCATAAAATAATAACGATCTTTTCTTTCAATGTCATGCATACATACATATGTACATATAAACATAAGCATAAAATAATCATGATCATGATCACTGTGTCAGACATGACATACATACACACCTACATGTATACATATATAACATCAACATAATCATGATCACAACAAAATTGCCAGATATTAAGGTCAAGGTTAAGAGAAATTCCTTTATTCATGCAACACATGTGCAATATTGAGAACAACAATCCCAACATAGCCAAGCCATATGACACCTCAAATCCATTACTTTACCTTTACTTGATTACCTTTCCCATGATTGTTCTATCATCATGCATTTATCACAATGGATCTAACCAGTGTAAGAACCTGTCACAGTCTTACCTTCCGCTGCACTTACTCATACAACGAACTTCACTCATTTCTTACATTACGTGTTGGGTATGACACAACTCTCCCAGAGTTCCATTAACTTCCTCCTTTCCCAACCAATTCCAAAGACTCAAAACATAAACGGTAAGCCAGGAAACAAAGAAGAAGAAAACCATGAAAATCAACAACAATACAATACCGCAACCAAAGTGGTAAGGCCTTGCACCAGAGATAAAAAAACGACAAACCAAGCTCAAAAAATAATAAAAAGACCAAAAGAACAAGACTAGCAAAAAACATTATGACTCAATCCCCATGAATTCCAAGGAAAGCTCAACCAGATGCTTCTTCAATATTTCATGCAACCTCTCTTTTCCATGCAGCCCCTTACATCATATTTCCATAAAAAAATAATTTTTGGTGCATAAATAAACATAACAGTACATTACCTACCTCATCTTGTTGTTCCAAGCACGTTGCTTGCAACTGAACACATCCATACCATTTCTCAAGGGAATCCAATCCTTTGACGGATCCACCTGTAACTAAATACTAGTTAATATACTTTCAAGATGTACATGTCCATGAATATAGCACATATCCACATAATTTCAGACAAATCAAGGTTAAGAAGGTTTCTTGTATGAAAATCACTCGTTTGTTTGGATTTAGGGTTTCCAAACATAGCCAAAGTAATTCTTGCTAAATTCCTTACTTTTACCATTTTTACCTTGTTGAAATCGAGGCTTAGTTATATGAATACAAAATATTACCTTGTCATGCTAATACTTATCATGTTACCCGGCAAAAATTTACCCATGTCAATCATACGTTCCAAATATCAAGACAATCATATCTATCAATTTAAAATCAACCTTTACAAATAATCATGTCATAATCCATAGTGAACTCATAATCATTAGATATAGTGCCACAACTATCAACAACATTCAAGTACATATCAACTATCTCAACACATATATGTTAGTACAATCATCCTAAAACAAAATCATTTGAACACATACTCATATTATGCAATTCATCAAACATTCAACCAACTTGGAAACATAACATGTTAAATAAATCAACTAGATGACATGATAGAAACCAAACACTCAACATCAAATAAATAACATAATCAAGAATGGATCACCAAGTATACTACATAAGCAACCTAATGCCTTAATGTACCTCAGGGCAGGCTATCTTATCTGCACAATTAATCTAATTAGCAAGATATAAATTTACAACATGTCAATTCAAACATCAATAAGATCAAGATATCCATAACAATAACTAACTAACATGTTCATGTCATAAGATCATAAGCATTTGTCATTCATGTATAACAACCACATATGTACGATCAGTCTAGATTAGTTCAAAACCATATCACAATTATGTCGTCTCATACCTGAATATCACAACCATAACCATCTACATAGGTCAAACCAAGCTAACACAATACATATGACATCAATATCTTCAATGCAATGAACATAACCGTCACACATATGACCAATCCAAAGTACAACATCAAGAGCTCAATGAAATAACCCTAAACATCAAGTTAATAACAAATAACAACAATAAGCTATATGTCACTGTCATCAACAACATAAACCTAATCGTCCAGCTATTTTTCATATAGAAACAACAAGTTAACCTATAACATACTCATCAAAAACATATAACCTAATCATCAAGTTACTAGTATAAAACCACAACAAGTTATATATTAATATCATTGACAACATATAGCATAATCATCAAGCTAACTAACATAACACAAAAATATCAATGCATGCTACCACAAGTTACTATCATTTATGACTATCTGACACGTGGGCATAAGAATACACTAATAAACTAACATTTGTCATGAATGTAACTATAACATCAAAATACATGTACGTAAACCTAATGCATATGAAAACCCTTAACTTACATGCCTACATGCCAAACATACAACACATGTATGGTGATCTTCTCTTACCCCAAGGTCCAATGTTGCAACCTCATTATGATGATATGCATCTCCTTCTCTATCTCAGCCAACACATTAGCATCATAAAAACCAATAGCATCATGATGACCTAAATTGCATATAATGACTTCACAAGGCATATTTGACCTACTAGTCATGCATAACTATAACCAAGACCATACATGCATAACAACTGCATATATACATATAACACATGAGTACAAAACCATATACACACCATTCTAGCTAGCGTCCAGTCATCAACATATGACAATATCAACCACACAAACCATGACCTCATGCATGACAACAACAACCACCTCACGTGCACTTGATAATATGAGAACACTGACATTCATAATGACGCATTATTCATCCATACACACATGAGGACATACTCCACGACAACGCCTTCAACCTTCACACAATGAAATCACTACAACCATGTTCAACACCATGAAAAAGAAACAAGCACATGGACTACATGCATAAGGAATACATATGCAACCAACATGTATGTATCACCAAACAATAGCCCAAGGAGAGTGCAACCATGCTCTGATACTACTTTGTAACAACCTCCTCCCACATCTACCCAAGAAATCGACCAGCCGAGATAAACATGCGGCAAGAGGCCACTATTTTATGAATCAACATCCTAAGTCACATTAAGGAAGTGGAACTAATGGAAAAAAACCATACAGACATCCAACATCATCAACAAAACCCTCAATAGACAAGTCAACTATTGAGATAGCCTATCGCTGGGTCCCACTGATATTTTATGTCTCTGGGGCCATAGTCACTCTTATGCTATGGGCAAGGGAGCGGCCAACAACCTAAAGTCACTCTCATATGAATACTTGCCAGCGACTATGCACCGAAATTCTTATTGCTATGCCAGGGACCCAAGGATTTAAGCCACTTTCTCAGGCTCAGAGCCCAGGGCACTACCCAAAACTGATCCATCTCTTCAAATCAATAAGGTAACATCAAAATGAAAGTACTAAAGCAAATACTTGTTCAAGACCTTGATTGGATCCCTACTAACCATGACAGTCATTTCTTCAAACATATAATCGAGATGTAACTATAGGTGCAAACAACAAAATTAAGTGTAGGGATCTCATACTTATCTAAGAATCGCTATGAACCATTGTTCCCTCATGCTATTTGTTGCATTATCATCTATTAGGTCATAGGCATGTTATCAATTCACATAAAAGTAAAAACATGCTGAGAGCCATACATAGATGTTGTCATAAAATGTGCATATACACAGCATAATAGGAACATAAATACAATAAACATATCATCCATCAAAAATGTTATCACAAAATCGTGTACTAAGGGCTGCTACTTAGCAAGATCACATGCAACTATTTCAAACCAGGCTTTAGACTAAGGCTTAGCCTCCTTAGTCAGAGAGGGCTCTCTCACAGATTTTTGATAGGAATCAATAACTAGAAAAGATGGCTAACTCTTCAAACAGTACATGAAAATAAGCTGGTTGGAACAACAAAATAACACTTCTTCCATTGGGCTCATGGAGTCAAACACTTCTGTAGTAAACTAATAACTACTCAATCATGGAAGCCAAGGCATATAATGTTTAAACACTCAGAACATTTCTCAAAAAGAACCTCAACTCATAAATATACACAGGAAGTCTGAGCACTAGGTGAATTCAGAGTGATTGCATATTTAGTGAGCTGTGAAACATAAAGGATAATGACAAAATCACATATATTCTGAGCATTGAACACAAGATGAATCTTGGGAAGAAAAAGTAATCTTTCTATTACTGTCAAAAGTCTTTTTACATAAGCTGATATAAGAACTCTGTTTTTTTCATAAATCTCCAACCCTACTTACATCAGAGTTTTCACCATATATAGGAAAACCAAAACTAAAACTACCTTGAGTCTCCTCCTCAAGCATGAGGGGAGAGCTCGATGGTCTATCATTAACTAACCTTATCTATTTTTAAACAAACTTATTATATACAAAAGGTATTGTGCTGTAAATGCATAGAGTCCTAATTACATTGAAAGTCCAACTCTATCTCCTCGTATGCATGATTCTTCTTGGATCCTTGACAGCTGTACATTTTCTGTTGTGGCTGAGATATGTTGGAGGAACATTCACTAAACGAGCTGGTCTCGGGTGCTAGCTGTGCAGATGGCTCATTAATTAGTAAAGATGAGTACCCTATCTTCACGGTCCCTGTCTTCCATTCTTCTTCACTTATTTAAAGACCACGCTCCAAGCTCTTTAATCCTTCAATAACAACGCATAACACCATATGCCTCATGATCTGGATGCCTTGTGGACTGAACAGGTGTACAAACCAAAAATCCCGGTAACCCTACCAGAACCCTAGTAATTCGGTCATAAAGTTCCTTTAAGAAAACTTTAGCAAAAAGCAAAATATTTCACTTTTTCTTCAAAACTTACACCTGTCACTGTTTGAATTGCTATGATAGCCTTGTATGATCTCCCTCCTGTCCTCGAGGCATTCCTTTCAAAATTCGCTGACCTCATCATCAAATTCATTGTTTTCTTATAAAACAGCATCTACAGTAGTTTCGTAGCACGCTACGAAACTACTGTTTTTGTCAAAAAAAAACATATTTATCTTGAAGCGCTTTCTGCTTCAACTCATGATTTCTTCATACATTTTATACAGGTGTTGGGGACCTAAATAATTTCAAAATGATGGAAGTTGAACCAAAATTTATCAAAACTTGAAAAGCACCTTTCCTCTTAAGTCAGTGAGCTAGTTTACCTAGCTTCTTCTTCAAACTGCTAACCTCTTTCTTCAAAGCCTTATTTTCTGATCTCAGGCTCATGTTCAGCTTTCTTATGAGTTTTGCTTGCTTAAGTGCTGGTACCATCCATGAAAATACATCAGACCTTGAGTCAGCTTGCCCCAGTAGACTTGTGTTGCCTTTTAATACAGCCCTTCTATAACTAGCATATCTCACTGCACGTTCTCTAGAAAAACTCTTTATCTGAGCCACTTTTTCCTGGGTTGTTCCTGCCTGGTTCTTGATAGCTATGACATTTCCCCCTTGGCTAATAATAACCTTTTTACTCTTATCTTTACTCTTGGCTGCATGCACTATTTTAGTCAAAACTTCAAGAAACTCTGTACTAGGCATTTTTACAGCTGCCTCCTCTTTATGCACTTTCTCGACCTCTTTCATTTGTCTTCTTGTAATTGGCCTCTGTGGCTTGAACACATATTCTTCACTAGGCTCCTCAAACCGTAACCTTTTCGAAGCCTTTGATTTCTTCATGCTCTCTGGTGAGGATTGGGTTAAGTCAATGTGCATTGGTTGCACTGGCTAGTCCTGCTCAAACTCCATTGGCTCAATCTGCACTGATTGATCTTGTTCAAGTTCAATTGCTTCAAGTAAATCAGTTAAACTAGCTTTTGACATAGGACTTTCTTCAACAGCAATTGACTTACCCTTCTCCTTGCTTAACTGACCTCTGGTTTTTACTCTTGATACCTTTTCAACTTCACTTGATGCAGGTGCATCCTTCTTCTGTTTGACCTTCTCTTTTGATGATGATTGAGGTGTCTCCTTGATCACCAAAGGCTTCACTGGTTTCTTCAACTTGGTTTTGGACTTCTTCTGATCTTTCACCTCCTTTCTGAGCTCAGCAAGAGTAGGTTCTTCAATTGCTTTTTCTCTTTCCCTAACAGGCAATGGAGTAAGGCCTGTCTTGCTCTGAAAGCCAGCCATAAAAATAAAGGAGTCCCAATCTTTACCAATCTTCTGCAAACCATCTAACACTAACAACTTCACCAAACCATGATGAAACAGTGATGTTTCACAGTCATCTCTTTTCAGCTGAATTTTATCACACATTTTACTTAGGCTTCTGAACAAGTAGAAAGGGATATCTATTGATGCTTTGCCTGTGAAATGTAACAAAAGTTTAAAATGATATGAATAAAATTTGTTATACCTCCCTTCGCATGTTAAATATTTTTGGATGCATGTGAGGAGCAGGGCAAAATGTTCCTTCACGTAACTCCTTGGCACAGCTTTTGTGAGATCCTCATTTACATAAGGCTCCTTCAAAAATTCCTTACAGGGGCTCATGTCGAATTTAAAATTTTTGAACCATTCATGTCCACCTCTAGGAATCTCAGTCACGTTAGAAATGGCTTCTGGGGATACAGGGAATTCTAGCATTGACACCTTAGAGTTTAAACCAGTAAAATTCAATGCAAAAGCTTTTGTTACCTCTGCATGCCCTCCTTGCAACTTCTCACAAAACCTCCAGCAACCAGCACTTTTAAAAGCTCTTGCTACACCTTCATCCTTTAACGTAATATCAAGCCCCTCTGGTTCTGTTCTTTGGCACCTACCGGATCGATGTTCCCTTTTCTCCATTTTACTTTGAAAACTTTCGGACAGAGAACTAACAGCAGCTTCAACTCAGAATGCAACTTCAAACTTTGGAAAGCAGGCTCGCTTGCAATCAGGTCCTTTTAAATGAAAACTCGGGCTCCCTTTGCGCTTCAACAGTCTTGTCATACAAGCAAGTCAGTTTACGCACTAATAACAAATATCATGACACTACCATACATCATAAAATCACTTTGAATGATGTTTATGTGCGTGGTTCTGAAACTCATGGCGGAATGATGACCCATAATGACCTGGAGAGGACATCAACTGACAATATATGGACGGACCTAATGACTCATCCCCCCAGACTTGACATTTCAAGAAAACGCGCTACAAAATCCCCGAATCCCCGATTTAGTAGCGCAGACAGTTAAAAATTAACGAAATGCGCTACGAAATGGCTGATTATTGACACGCTACGAAAAGGCGGAAACATTATTGCGCTGCCAAATTGGCCAATCAGACTGCGCTGCGAAACTGCGCAAAGGACCAATGACGCAAACAAGACAAGACATGCCTTAAACAATTATAATGGAGGATGATAAACGGTTTTTGAAAATGACTCACATCAATACCTTTTTAAAACATGATCCCTAAGTAACACACATAGGAACATAACCACTAGACAACTCTTTTTTGACTATGAAATTTTTTGGACAACATTACATACATTGACTGCAATTTACATTGACTGCAATTCTAAGTGATAACAAAATCCATAAATACATCAGTTCCTTTACACATGAAAATCAAGGGAATGGATTTCTCATTAACGAATGCAATGAACCAACCAGAGATGGGACTACCACGTTCCACCCGACCATAGAATGTCTGAGCCAAATCTCTCTTCAACCATTCAACCCCATGCCATATTCCAAGCAAGAATGTGGGATCGCATAGAAAACGTCAATCAAAACTCATCTAGGGCTTCTAGAGGCCATCCACCTCAACCCATCAAATAGTGATTCCACCTCATGGTTATACATCACCAAAACCATTATCTGATCAGTCTATATCCCACCTTTCCAGGGCTCCAGAGAATTTGTTCCAACCCGACTCCCAAGAATAGTAACTCAACCCACGATTGCTACCGAGCTCTAGAGCATTTGTCCAACCAAGGCTTCCAGAGAATTTTTCCAACCAAGGCTTCTAGGACTAATAACTCAACGCAAGTTGTTACAGGCATTCCAGAGCGTTTTTCCAACTAGAGCTTCCAAGACTAGTAACTCAACCCAAGCCATTACAAGGCTTCTAGAGCATTTTTCCAACCAAGGATTCTAGGAACTAATAACTTAACCCAAGCTAAGGAAACATGAGAACTGACCAAAACAAATAAGGAAATAAACCCACAAATGCCATGGCTATCTAGGGAAATGGAAAGGCTATGCAATCCACTATCCAATCAAAGAAATCTTCCATGCCAATGACAGATCATGACCAAGAATCCACATGCATATGCCATGCATTCCAAAACTAGTGAAGAAATCATACATGCAACTCGGTACTTGCAAGAAAATCTGATGTAGCTACTAATTTCATTGCCTTCTTACACTTTCCTACTTTTCCTTTACCTTCTTGCTCCAAGAATCCAAGTATGCCACAACCTCCAAGAGTGTTTCAAGAAAACTATAAGTCTCTAAGAATATGAGAAAGAGAGTGAGAATAATGAGAGAGCTCCAAAATTGAATTGACCAAGTCTTGTCCACTGATCCTCGTAAGCCTTTTTATTAATGAGGCCTCTATTTTCTTCATTTTCCATTATTTTCCTTCATTTTCCTCTTCACATGCAACCCATGACCTTTCACCTTCATTTTCTCCTAATTTCCATTATTTTCATAAATAAATGGCAATTAATGCCTCATGCCTTTCCAAAGCCTTAGCCATTGCCTTTTCCAATTTCCTTAGCCATAATAAACCAAATGAACATCGAATAAGATGTTTCCCCCACCATTCATATTGGAATACGTGTCCCATCATCCATGGTATTTATATATTTTTACATGGAATTCTCACCATGGCTATTACAACCATACTGTAAGGCCTCTTGAACTTAAAAAAATAGAAAAATCATGAGCTAGAGGCTAGCCACAGATCAAGGCTTAGCCCTTGTGAATCAAAAGAGTGAACAAATGGATGGATGGTAGTAGATCTAGTGAGAGGTACATTAAAGGTAAATTGAAGATACCGTAAAGGAAAACACACCAATGAGTACTCTAGATGGAAGAACTAGAACTCATGGGAATTATTATTATCATCATCACCCTCATTTCCATCAATATAATAATAATTAATAGAAAAATAAGGGAAGGGAATATGTGCCAAAAGAATTTAAGAAAGAAGAACCACCTACATTTGATGGGGAGGTGAAGAAATATGAAGATGCAAAAGCTTGGTTTCTTGGAATGAAGAAGTTATTTAGATATCATGACTATTCTGACAACATGAAGGAAAAGGTAGCCACCTATAGTTTGAAGAGAAGAGAAGACATATGGTGAGAGGATTTGAAAAATGTAAATGGCTTATCATAAGAAAGACTGACTTGGAAAGAGTTTTAAAATATTTTTAAGGAGAAATATCTATGAGACAAATATTATGACAACAATGCAAAGGATTTTTATGAGCTGAATTTGGGGAAACTATTAGATGAAGAGTATATTACCATATTTCTTGAGTTGTTGAGATACATGCCATATTTCAAAGACGAGAAATAAAAGGTTAAATTATTTATTAGTGGCTTCCTAATTCATTTAGAGACTGCATCAAGTTCCATGAGCCAATGACTTTGGATGAAGAAATCAAGAAATTTAAGCATTGTTATGAGAAAGAAAAAAGGAGGTCCGATTTTAAAAGCTATTGGAAATTAAAGGGAAGAAAGAGAGACAAGAAGAAATGACCCAAAAGGATAATTAACAAGAGAGAAGGCGCCTTAATTGTTGAAGGTTGATATGTGCATAAAATTGGTCAAGGGGAGAAGGGAAATGTGCAACCATCCATGGGAGGGCATCACATGCCTGAGGCAAAAATGCCTATAATCTGATGGAATTATTGTGAGAATCACCAAAAAAGAGATTTCCTACATTAGAAAGGCACATGATCTTAGATTTATAATACATAGGAAGCTCAGACATTAGGTGGCATAACAAAAAGAACACTGAAAAATTACCCAAGAGTGGATAATTTCTAGGAAGACCACTAGGCATCCATGATTGATATGGAAGGTAATATTTCCTAAAAAATATCTCCATTTTAATTGACCCAAGCTCTAATTATAGTTATGTTAGTCCATATCTCGTAGAAGAGTGTCGATTGTCCAAGGAAACACATGTGGAACCATGGTTGGTTTAGTTGGAAACAAGAACCAAGAGAAAGATCAATTACTGGGTGAAGTCACGTGCTTTCGAGTTGAGGGACACGCCAATGGTTGCACATATAAAGTTTCTTGCATTGGGATAATATAATGTGTTATTTTGCATAGATGAATTGTACAAACATCACACTAAAGTGGATTGCTTCTAAAAAGTAATTGAATGCTTAGATGAACAAGGAGAAAGAAGAGTTTTGTGGAATAGGATACATCCTACTTCAATGAGGTTGATTACATTTATGCAAGCCAAGCGTGACAAAAAAAAGGGATGACTCTTGTTTGTAGTGAAACTTTATAGTGTTTAGAAGGTTAGAAACGATGTAGAAAGTGAGGAAAATGAGTTGTTTAAAATTTATTCAATTTTGCGGTAGTATGCATATGTATTTCCAGTGGAGGTTCCTAGATTACCTACTCATAGAGAGAGAGATTTCTCTATTGATTTGGTACCTGGAGTACCACCAACCTTCAAGGCATCATACTGGATGAGTACCCCTGAGTTGGTTGAGCTAAAAATTAAGCTAAAGATGATGCTATACAAGGGTTACATAAGGCCGAATTTGTCTCCATGGGGAGCACCCATTTTTTTTTAAAGAAAAAGGATGGGACCCTTAGACTATGCATTGACTTCTGGAAATTCAACAAGTGAGCTATAAAGAATAGGTACCCATTGCCATGTATTGATGATATCTTTTATCAGCTATGGGGAGTAACAATTTTCTCCAAGATTTACCTTAGGTCAGGGTATGATCAAGTGTGGATCAAGGAGGAAGATATTCATAAGATTACATTTTGGACAAGATACAGACAAAATGAGTTTGTGGTGGTACTGTTTGGGCTTAATAATTCCCTAGCAACTTTCATGTGCCTAATGAATAGTGTGATGCATCCTTATTTGGATAAGTTTTTCATTGTATTTGTTGATGACATATTAGTGTATTCAAATAATGAGGAAGAGCATGAGGATCACTTGGCTACAATGATATAGTTACTAATGGAGGAAAAAATCTATGCAAAACTTAGAAAACATGAATTCTTCCAACCTCAGATACATTATTTGGGGCACATTTTCTCCAAATAAGGGATATTATTTGATCTGTAGAAGGTTATGGATATCATGGAGTGGCCCACACCCAAAAATGTTAATGAGGTTAGATCATTTATGGGGTTGGAAGAATATTATGTGAGGATCATCAGAAAATTCTCTAAGTGTTGGGTCCCTATAATACTAGTGATTACCCCATTACTATTGTAGTTATACCCCTTATTTATATTTTTGTGCCCCTATTACCCCCATATTGCTATTTCTGTGCCCCATAGAATCCCTCTATTGTTATTTTTGTGGCTTTATATTATTATTGTTAGGTCGGCTAGATTATATTGTGACTCCTTAGACTCCTATATATAGAAAGGAGGTTTTGTCATTTGTATCATCCAAGAATTGTTCATTTATGTAATGTAAAGGAGGTTGCCCACTCGAAGAGGCTGAATTCTAAGGCGTTGATCTTTCTTTTCTATCTTTTCTTGAGCTGGTTTCATAACATTTGGTATCAGAGTTTTGGATTCTAGGGTTTTGCTGCTCCAAACAGGTCATCGTGGCATTTTCACTATAACTTTTTTTCTGTGACGTTTCAAAAGTCTCAAAAAAAACCCATTTGAGAAGAGTTGGCGCTAAACCTTGGGTCTAAATGTCAGAGCTTTTCGCGCTATATTTTCGGAGATATGATCTGAGGAAGTTGGTCTTTTTGCAGACTCCTGAATTACATTCAAAACAGGTGACCTGGGGAAAATCGTCATAACTTTCTCTCTGAGGATCGGATTGAAATTTCGTAAAAAGGTACAGAAATAGAACAGACTGTAGTTTCTTTTATGTGTGTTTCAGATCCAAAGGTCGAAACAGTGACTTGTGGCACGTCATACAAGTTCGCTCTACTGAACTAGTCTATAAGCAAGTCACTGTGGGAGATTTCACATAACTCTTCCTTGGAGAATCCAATTTGGGTCAGACTTGTGGCATTGGAAAGAGGACATAGAGGGCTACTACAGCTCACAAATTTAGAAGTAGATGATTGGGAAGTACAGAGATACATCAGAGGCAATATCGAGCTCCTACAAAGTGAAAAAAGGTGTGTATATTTTCTTAAATTTTTGCTTAAGCTTGGTTTGAAAATTTATTTTGAAGGAATTCAAAGGGCATAGTAGATCATTATTATCGGTAACTGATGCCCCAAGGAAAGAAAATGCAAACACCTAGTAAGTAACCTGAAAGCTCTAGCATGACTCATGAAGAAGAGGAAGAAATGCAACATGATATATCAAAATTACAAGACCAAGTGCAACAACTGTCCCTTGCACAAAAAGGAACAGAATCTAAGATGGATGGTTTAAAGAAAGATGTAGAAGCTAAGATGGATGGTTTAAAGAAAGGTGTAGAAGCTAAGATGGACTATTTAAAGAAAGGCGTAGAAGCTAATATGATTGACGTGGAAGCTAAGATGGATGATTTGAAGATAGATTTGAAGACAGACATGGACGAATTGAAGATAAATATGAATAAGTTGCTACAAGAAATGGTCACTAAGGGTGAAAGAGTACTAAAGGAAACTCATAATGAGAACAAAATAAATGTTAATCATGATTCCATAGACTCTAATGTTGGATCGAAGACTCACCATGTTCCAAAAATCGATATGAGGAAGTTTGATGGCAAGGATCCCGCCACATGGATATTACAGATGGAGCAATTCTTCGATCTCAATAATGTGAAAAACACACAAAAGGTACATATGGAAACTTTATATTTGGAACCAAATCAGTTTGTATGGTATCAATGGCTTTGTTCTAGTAAACAGTTTATCACTTGGGCAATTTTTACGGAAGAATTGATAGCACATTATGAGGATACAAAAAGCAACACTTTTTTTAGCCAATTGATAAGTCTCAAACAAAAGGGTTCAATAATGGAGCACATTGAGGAGTTCCAAAAATTGAACATAAGGGTAAAAGATATTCCAGAGGAGCATAGGATTGATGTGTTCATAGGGTCTTTAAAGGATAATATCCAACATGATGTGCGCCTTTGGGAACCTGATTCATTAGAGAAGGCATTCAGGTTAGCAAGAAAAATGGAAAGCAAAATTATGGCAACTAGGAAGCATACCATTCACAACTATAAAGACGGAAGTGTTGTTGCCCATAGTCTTCCACAACCTACAAGGTTGACACCACAACAATTGGAAGAAAAAAGAGCAAAAGGGCTTTGATACAATTGTGATAGCAAATACACAAAAGGTCATAAGTGTGCTGAGAAGAAATTATTCTACATAGATTGTGAAGAGGAAGAAGAAAAGGAGAAAGAAAGGTCAAAAGAAGAGGATATATTTCAGGAACAAAGCCTAGATGAAGAACAAATAAATCCGACCATATCTTGTAATGCATTGGCGGGAATTACCACTCCTCAAACCATAAAGATAGAAGGACAAATCAAGAAGAAAAAGGTAATAGTGTTGATTGATTCAGGAAGCACCCACAATTTTATTCATTGTAGGGTAGCAAAAGAATTGAATTGCTTCCTATATCTAGCACCAGAGTGTCAAGTGATGATTTCAAATGGAGGAACAATAAATTGTTCTGGAAAGTGCCATATTATCAAACTATCCATGGGAGAATATGTATTGACTAGCCCAATGCTTTCCATTCCAATGGGAGGTGCTGATGTTGTACTAGGAGTCCAATGGCTACAATCCTTGGGTACAATAGCTTTTAATTTTCAAGAACTTTTCATGAAATTTTCTGTGGAAGGAAAGGAAGTTGAATTAAGGGGTATTGCAGGGAAACCAGGAAAGATAATCAGCTCTAATGGCATGACAAAGCTTCTAAAAAAGGAGCAAAGAGGTGTAATTGCACAATTATGTTCGCTAGATGTTTCCACATTGGAATCATCTATTTCTCCAGATCTCCAAAAAGTCCTGGACAATCATTCCAAGGTATTTGAGACTCCCAAAGGTCTCCCACCTATGCGTGATCATGATCATGCTATTCATCTGATTCCAGGAAGTGTTCCTCCAAACATCAGGCCGTACAGATATCCATATGTCCAAAAAAGTGAAATTGAACGTATGGTTGCAGAAATGTTAGAGGCTGGTATAATTCAACCAAATCAAAGTTCTTTCTCAGCTCCAGTAGTATTGGTGCACAAGAAGGATGGATCATGGCGCATGTGTCCAGATTATAGGGAGCTCAACAAGATCACTATTAAAGATAAGTTCCCCATTCCTGTCATTGATGAAATACTGGATGATTGCATGGATCAATTTACTTCACCAAGTTGGATCTTCGTTCGGGATATCATCAAATCAGAATGAAGATTGAAGACATTCTGAAAACGGCATTTAGAACTCATGAGGGTCATTATGAATTTTTGGTCATGCCTTTTGGCCTTACCAATGCACCTTCAACATTTCAAAATTTGATGAATTCAATTTTCAAACCATTCCTTAGAAAATTTGTGTTATTATTTTTTGATGATATACTAATCTACAGCAAGTCTTGGAAGGATCATGTTGAACATGTTGACAAGGTGCTACAACTATTGGAGGAGAAACAATTATATGCAAAAAGATACAAATGTTTCTTTGGAGTCCAGGAGGTGGAATATTTGGGTCATATTGTATCTCATGAAGGAGTTAAGGTAGACCCTAGCAAAATTAAAGCCATTAAGGAATGGAAAATCCCCACATCCATAAAGCATCTGCGAGGATTTCTTGGGTTGACAGGGTATTATCGCAAGCTCGTTAAGAATTATGGGAGAATAGCAGCACCTCTAACAACATTATTGAAGAAAGATTCATTTTCATGGACTCAGGAAGCAACAAAGGCCTTTAAACATCTTAAAGAGGCAATGTGCCAAGCACCGATCTTAGCTACACGGGACTTCACAAAAACCTTTATTGTGGAATGTGATGCTTCAGGAAATGGAATTAGTGTTGTTCTAATGCAAGATGAAAGACCCATTGCTTTTGAAATTCGTCCAATCAAGGGAAAGTTTTTAAGCAAAGCTATTTATGAGAAGGAAATGTTGGCAATACTCCATGCACTTAAGAAATGGCGACCCTACCTAATGGGAAGACACTTCAAGGTAAAAACGGATCATGATAGCCTTAAATACTTTTTAGAACAAAGATTATCCTCTGAAGAGCAACAAAACTGGGTCACAAAGATGTTGGGTTATGACTTTGAAATCATCTACAAAAAAGGAAAGCAAAATGTGGTGGCAGATGCACTCTCAAGAAAGGATGAGGATATGGAAGCATTGTTGTGTGCAATTTCTATTATCCAACCAGATTGGATAAACGAAGCAAAGGAGGAATGGAAGAATGACGAAGAAGTGTGGGCACTTATTCGAAAGCTACAACAAGATTCCAGTACTTCTGATACATTTAGCTAGCAAAATGATTCGTTATGGTACAAAGATCGCTTATACCTCTGTAAGAATTCCCAGCTAAAACAAAAGATTCTTATGGAATTGCACACTTCTCCCTTAGGAGGGCACTCAGGATTTTTAAAAACTTACCACAGGGTTAAGAAGGAATTTTTTTGGGATGGCCTTAAATCAGATATTCAAAAGTTTGTGGCGGAATGTTTGGTTTGCCAACAAAATAAAGTTGAAACAATTAAGACACCGGGTCTATTACAACCTTTATCCATTCCAAGCCAACGTTGGGAGGAGGTTTCAATGGATTTTATCACAGGTTTACCCAAGTCTGAGGGAAAGAGTGTCATCATGGTGGTAGTTGACAGACTTACCAAGTATGCACACTTTTGTGCATTATCACATCCATTTAAAGCCAGTACAGTTTCTACTGCATTTATGGAAACAGTTCAAAAGCTACATGGAAACCCAAAGATTATTGTAAGTGACAGAGATCCCATTTTCACTGGAAATTTTTGGACAGAATTATTTTCTTATCTTGGTACTCATTTAGCTCATAGCTCATCTTATCATCCTCAATCTGATGGGCAAACTGAGATAGTAAACAAATGTTTGGAAGGATATCTTCGTTGCTTTGTATCTGATAAACAGACACAATGGGTCAAATGGTTGCCTCTGGCTGAATGGTGGTATAACACTTCCTTCCATACAGCAACCAAAATGACCCCATTTATGGCACTTTATGGGTACCAACCACCATCAATCACATCATATTTAAGAGAAAATTCTAAGGTTCAGGCAATGGAACATCACATCGAACATCAACAACAAGTCCTTCAACTCTTAAAGGATAACCTCGTGTTGGCACAAAATAGAATGAAACAACAGGCAGATCAACATCGCAGTGAAAGAAGTTTTGATGTAGGTGATTGGGTATTCCTATGGCTATAACCATATAAGCAAATGTCCCTAAACCAAGCTAAGAAGGATAATAAATTATCACCAAAGTATTATGGTCCGTACAAGGTGTTGGAAAAGATTGGTAATATGGCATACAAATTGGAGCTTCCTGCAGCTTCTCGATTGCACCCAGTTTTCCATGTTTCATGTTTAAAGAAGGTTATAGGCGACAAGCTCCCAGTTCAAACAATATTGCCAGAACTTGACAAGGAAGGAAAAATTATATTGGAACCGGAAGCAGTCACAAAAACAAGAACTCGACAGCTACGAAATCGATCAATTTCAGAGTATCTTATCAAGTGGAAGAACTTATCCGCTGAAGATTCCACATGGGAGGATGAGAATTTTATGCAGAAGTATCCAAAACTACTCAAGCGTTGAGGACAACACTTTTTTGAAGGAGAGGGGCATGTTGGGTCCCTATAATACTAGTGATTACCCCATTACTATTGTAGTTATACCCCTTATTTATATTGTTGTGCCCCTATTACCCCCATATTTCTATTTCTGTGCCCCATAGAATCCCTCTATTGTTATTTTTGTGGCTTTATATTATTATTGTTAGGTCGGCTAGATTATATTGTGACTCCTTAGACTCCTATATATAGAAAGGAGGTTTTGTCATTTGTATCATCCAAGAATTGTTCATTTATGTAATGTAAAGGAGGTTGCCCCCTCGAAGAGGCTGAATTCTAAGGCGTTGATCTTTCTTTTCTATCTTTTCTTGAGCTGGTTTCATAACACTAAGATAGGCCACCCTATCACATCCTTGTAGAGGAAAGGAAAGAAATTTGAATGGAATACTGAGTGTGCAACCAGTTTTGAGCAACTAAAATAAATTCTCACTAATGCACCAATATTGATCATTGGATACCCAAATAAGAATTTAGTGATTTTCACAAATGCCTGCAAGGAGGGGCTCGATGGAGTTGTGACGTAGGATGGATAGGTAGTGTGTTGTGAGTCTAGAAAGTTGAATGAGAATGAAGCAAACTATGTGACACAAGATTTGGAGTTAGATTCCATTATTCATGCATTAAATATGTGGAGGCATTAACTCCTCGGTAGAAGATTTACGCTCACGATAGATCTTGGAGAACAAAGTACCTGTTTGATCAACCTAAGTTGAATTTCAGACAAGCTAGGTGATTGGATACACTTAGTGAATTTGACTTTGATATCAAGTACATTAAAGGCAAGGAAAATCGAGTTGTTGATGCACTCAGAAGAAGGATTCAGTCAAATCACTTAGAAACCATAATTTCTTATGGAGTATACCTAGTAGAGTGGATCAGGAATGTAGGATATCATGATGAGACGTATCAATACATCAAAGAAAATATACAACAAGATATAAAGTGTGGAGGAGATGAGGAATAGTATCTCATGGGTGACAAATTAATTAGATTCAAGAACAAAATCTATGTCTCAAACAATGTTGATTTAAAAATCCTCATAATGTGATAGTTCCATACAAAGCCATATTTTGGCTACCCAAGATAGCAAAAGACTCTCATGGCCATTAAGAAATTTTGTTTTTGTCCTAACCTATAAAAGGAGGTGGTTGAATTTGTTGCTAAATGCATAGAGTACCTGCAGATGATGCAAGCATTCAACAGGTTTATTGCAACCCATTCCCCTTCCTGATTGGAAATGGGAGGCGATATCTATGGATTTCATCATAGGGTTGCCTATAACTTCCAGGAAACATGAAGCAATATTCACGGTGATTGTTAAAAAATTGAGCAAGGTAGCTCATTTTGTAGCAGTCAAGTCCATCAAATCGGCTAGTGAGGTGGCACAACTATTCATAAAGGAGATTGTGAGATTGTACGGAGTTCCCAAGAATATTATTTTGGATAGAGATGCCAAGTCCACTTACAAGTTTTGGAAGGAACAATTTATAGGATTGGGAACCGAATTAGCATTTAGTACAACATATCATCCATAGACGGATGGGAAAATAGGAAGAGTAAATAGAATCCTTGAGGACATGATAAGGATGTATATAATGCACCAACAAAAGAAGTGGGAAGAATATATTTCAATTGTGGAGTTTCCATACAATAATGGATACCAAGAATCCTTAAAGATGAGCTCATTTGAGGTATTATATAGAATAAGTTGTAATACTCCTATCTGTTAGAGTGATCCAGTGAATAGGGTCATTATTGGACCTGATATGTTAAAAGAAATGGAATAGTAGATGCGAGTTATTAGGTAGAATTTAAAGGTATCATATGACAAGAAAAATATTTATTTAGATCAAAATAGGGTGCATAAAGAGTTCTAGGTTGGGGAACATGTTTACTTGAGAATTAGACCCAAGAAAATCCCCTTAAATATTGGATCATGTGCTGAGTTGGAACCACAGTTTTTTGGACCTTTTCGGATCCTTGAGATGCTTTGGTCAATGCATTATAGGCTGGCCTTACCTCCTTCTATTAAATTCCATGATGTTTTCCATGTTTATTTTCTTAAAAGATATGTACAAGATTCTAATCATGTTTTGATTGGTCTATGCTATAGGTGGAACTAGAGGGAGAGTTCTAGCCAAAGCCATTGTGAATTCTAAACTAGAGGAATCTCATGCTCCATAATTGAGCCATAAAGCAATTCAAAGTGTAGTGGAAGCACTTTAAGCTAGAGTAAGCCATTTTGGAAATGGTTGATGCCATGAAGAAAAGTTATCCCTTTTTTTCGGTGGAGGAAAATGTTCATATTCAAATGTAAATACTGTAAAAAGTTGTAAATATAAAGCTCCAAGGAAAGTATGTTGTTGTTTTATTTATTTAACATGTTTTCTCTATGTATGGGAAAAAAACACCAAGGGCAGTGTTTCCCCAAGGGGGAGGGGTCTGTAATAGCCCAATTGAATTAAAAAAAATTAAATGGGTTGAGTGAGGTACACATATTCCAAAGTGACCATGGTAGGTCAATTGCTTGGGAAAATTTAGCTTACCTTCTGAAATAAGAAACAAGAAGGTTTGGACATCCATTGAAGGCTAGTTATTGAGCCTTAATTACACTAGAATGGTGTTGCATGGGATCCTTTTTGTGAATTTATGGACTGCAACAAGGGACAAAGCCCATGTGGCTTTAAAAACACAATAGACAATAAAGGACAAGATTTATGCACAAAAACTATTAGGGAGGAGTTGAAAAGAAAACACCAGGGTTCGACTGGGGGGAACACACCAAGGAAAAATGATTTGGAAAAAGGAGAGTGCATCTCAGTACAGGTGCATAGATAGACAGAGGAGAATTTAGAGAAGAAGGGAAACAAGAACAAAGGAAGGAGGAGGAGCACAGAGGTGTGCTCATACAATAACATGAAAGAGAGCGTTCTTCCTCGGAACATAAATATGAAAAACAAGCAGATGAGAAGAATTCTACAGAGAAGAGCATAAGGTGGACCCATCAGTTCATGATTTTGAGTCTTAGGCACCTAGGAGGAGATAGGGGAGCACCAAAAATTTTGCAAGAAAGAGTAGAAGGGTGAGACTGAGCTAACAAGCATACAATGGAATTTACATATAGTGGAAGACATTGGTTCTTCCACCACTCTCAGAAGACTATCATACTTTGGTTGAGCAATAGGAGCATGGGATGATATTCCTCCAGGTGAGGGTAAATTTTAGGATACCTCAAGGGGCTAGCGGGTGGAGATGGCATTCTCAAAAAATCTGGCTTCACAACCTGGGGAGAGGTTTAACCCTTGGATTCCTGGCAAAGGAATTTATAGAGTATTTGTTTCTTGTTCTTTGATTTGGTAGTGGGTTCTAGATTTCCATCATTAGGTGGAACCACTATGTGGTTGTGAGTTCTAGATTCCCTTAACTGGGTGGAACGACTGTGTTGCATTCTGATAGGGTGGAGGTGGAGCCTCTCGATTACTTGGAGCGTGTGCATTTTCTTGGATAGATGGAGGGTGGAGGAAGAAAGCCTTTGGATTACTTGTGTTTGTTTGGCCACTACTAGATAGTTTTAAGGTGGAGGTAACAAGCCTCTTGATTCCCTGTGCATTGTCAACCACTATTGGATAAATGGAGGATGGAGGCAGCGTGCCTCTCAATTCCAAGTATATGTTGTGGTATAACTTTGAGTAGTTGGTGGGTGGAGGAAGGAGGGCCTATGGAGTC
The DNA here is from genome assembly GCA_031772625.1 of Pinus tabuliformis. NCBI lineage: Eukaryota > Viridiplantae > Streptophyta > Pinopsida > Pinales > Pinaceae > Pinus > Pinus tabuliformis. The sequence goes on from CM062816.1 coordinate 1,156,795,537, forward strand.
CCTTTGTTAGATGGAAGTTGGTGTTTTATTATCTTGAGCAAGACTACCTTAGTCCCTAGGATATGTCTTAGGGGCGACAACTATAAGTAGCTTGGATACAACTTGTTTATGGTTGAATGGAGAGTTGAAGTCATGAACATAGTTACCCATATTCAATTAAAATCTATTATAAGTTTTCTTGTGCATGCTCTTGTATGGATTTACTTTTAAAGTATGAATGAATGGTATGCTATTGGTGGCATGCCAAGTCTTGGTTTACTTGTTCTTCTATGTTGAAGGGATGGTTATGATCCATATGAGAGTATGTGCATGAATATGAATGTTTCATGAGATTAATGGTCTTATGCTAACATCCTCTAGTAGGGAATTGTTCACCCATGATAGTGTTGTAATTTGTACGAGTGACATGTTTGAGTAGTGAAGTAGTTGCCCTTATGGGATGGTTGTTATCTTGTGATGATTGAATCTTGTGTTGTTGAACCTTCTTGTCATAGGAATTATTGTATATATTGATAACTCCTATGGTTATGTCTTTCATACTGGAGTAGGGAATGTTCAAGTGAGGTTGAGGCCTTGATCCTTATTTTTTAGCTAGTGTGACTGGTAGAGATCAGGAGGGAAGGTTTCATGTTATTAAAGAGCTTCTTTGATATTTGTGTTCATAATAAGAACTCCTCCTAGAAGTGGTTCATTTTTAGTGTCATTACATGAAGGAATGTTTGGAATGGCAAGTTGTTATTAATATCTTCCTTGGATTACAGTGTCCCTAAGGTATTTTTTATTTTTCCTGGAAGACTTTAGAAAACCCAGAAAAAACATGAAGGAAAATGGTCTTTGAAACTCTATAAAATGCTCGAAAATGTTTGATAAATTGAGTTTTTGGCCCTATAGATCAGGGGTTGGGAGATGAATGTGTGGGCCAAACGTCGATGGGCCTCTCCCCTGACTTGGGTCAGGCCTACTATACAATTTCTTGGAGTCATGATGTGTAGTTAGGTTAGTACATCATAAAGTCGGGGGTCAAAACTGACCCTGGTCTAGTGAGTTGACATGCCAAGGAGGAGGGTTGACCTCGACTAAGTTGGACGTCGGGGATCAAGCCCATGAAAAGGGAAAAGGTGTATTGGTAAGTAATGTTGACCCCAATTGGAATTCGAGCCTAACGACCACGTGTCCTATCCATGGTGGTGGTGACTTCAATCACTACCATGTGGGGCATTAGGTGGTTGCCACGTGGAGGGTAAAGTGATGTGGAAAGGTGATAAGGCCCATATTTAAAGGGGCATAACTCTCAATTGTAATGTCGGATTGATGAAATTTTTTATATCACTAGAATCATCTTGACAAGAAGAATACAATGGTGATGGTTATTCGAGGGTTAAAGAAATTGGAAAAGGTTGAAATTTGTTAGACCCAATTTTGATAACAGTGCCTTGAAGATCAGGTTAGCATAATGACCACCTCTTATTTATGGTAATGGGTAACAGGTGATGTCATAGTAGTATTAACCAACAAAAATGAAAGTAATGTACAATAAAATTAGGTCAATAAGTATACAAAGTTAAATGTTTTTTAATGAGAGAGGATATGAAACATTTTGAAGTTCAATGCAAAGGAATTTGAATTACTAGTAAGAGAATGTCTTCATTGAGTTTGTTGCGTAGATTTAGAGGAAAGGTATGCTTCCACATATTTTATACATATTACATAATGATTTTCTTTCATGTGCGAGTAGCGAGTGAAGAAAAAGCTGGAGATTTGCAAATATTACACAATTATCTAACTCTATATATGGTTATGAATGTTAGCCCTTGGATGTTTCCAATGTCGATTGTTGCATTCTGTAGGGTCATGCCTTGTGATTTATGAATTGTCAAGCCCCATTCTATGTGGAGGACAATTTTATATGAAAGCCCCTTGTTATGGGGGGATTGGCACATACTTTGGATTTGAATCATCACATGGTGGACCTTTGTAGTGAATGAAATCAACAACAATAGATGATGGCATCTCAGGGGGCCTAGAATCCATTGCATAGAAAATAAAAACAAATATTCCAAGTGCTCCATTAACAAGTCTTGCTTTGACCCATAAGTTTCTTGTTAGTGTGAATTGTTATCCAATGCATAGGAGAAATTTTGCATCAATTTGTTCATCTTCAAGTAACATAGGCTAGTTGTTTCCTATACTTGGCATAACAATGTGTAATTAGCATGTTCAAATATTTAAGCATTTAATTATTATGCAGTGTGAAAAATTCATTAGTTGCATGAAGGTGCATTGAATTTTGAAATTCTTGTTTCTTGTCCTATGGAAGGATGGATTTTGTATGTGTCATGAGAAGCTTCGAATGATCTATTATAGGGTTTCATTATGAAGGTTGGAGAGGAGCTGACAAAATTCAATTTGTTCAGGGATGGTGCCTTGCTGGTAGAATACATTTGGAAGTGTCACAATTGTACTGAAACTCCTCAAAAGTGCATTACCATGAGACATGCCCACATACATTGGTGTATATTTTACTGGTGGAAATTTCTCGAGGTCACCTACAAAGATTATAAAGCAACCAACAAATGGGGTGTTTCAATTGGATGGGAATGCTCCTCAAAAGCATTCATCAATTTGACCAAGAATTTTAGGGCCAATGAAGCTCATCACATCAATTACAATGTATTTTACATGTTGAAGTTGTTCTTGGAGATTTATAAGGGACTAACCTTCCAAAGGGTGCACAGAGGAGACATGAATGCGAAGTCCATAGTATATTGTTAGTGCATTTATGTTGAAGGTTGCAACACTTGTGGGAGAAAGCAAGAGTATATGAATTTCTATATTGGTAGAGTTGGCTAGGAATGTATCCTTAAGGCATCAAATTACAAAAAACTTGATAATCCTAATAGTACCATGGATGATCATCTTTAGCAGTGTGGTGGAGGTGTTTCTTGAAAAGTGTGTAAGAATGATATTAAAATCCATGCTTTGGCTTGGGGACAAGCAGGAAAGGGAGTGTGTATTTAGAGGGGGGAGATGGCAGATTTGTATGGAGGAGTAGTTGAATTCTATGAAGTGAATGGATGTCTCTTGCAATTTTGAAGGGATAAGATTATGAGCCCAATTATGGTTTGCATCAAAGTAACAGTGGCCAAGCATGTCAAGTTAATCAAGGAGGATGTTGTTACTAGGTGGAGTTGAGAAAGGAATTTCCTTTCTTCCATGTCCATGGAGTGGTGTGGCTTCATTTAAGGAACAAATTCATCGTCAGTATCAACAAGAGGTGGCTTTTTAGGTGCATGTTGGACATGCCATGCATGATATGTGTTACTAATTTGTTCCCAATGTGAAAAAATCTCCCCATTGGTTCCACCAATGTCATCAGGTAGCTTGTGAAAAGGGAAGTACAAGAGTAGTTCACTCCAACAAAATTATATATAGTAGTCTGCATCAAATGGGATGGAAGTGTGCCGAGGCAAGATGCGTACAACCATGGTGGGGAAGATATGCTTCCATGGTGGTGTTTTTCGGTGAGAGTGGAAAAAATAGGAGCATGTAAACTCAATAATAGACAATGACTTGAGTGAAGGAGGTGATTTCATGTAGGAAGTGATGAAGGGTGTTTCCATAAGTTAGGCATCAAAGTTATGTACAACACATCTAAAACTATTTTATTGACATTTAGGGAGACAAAAGAATGAATACATTGGGTTAGGGAGAGTTTTTAGATCATGTAGCATGTTTCTTGTGCACTATGTTCCTATCAACAACAAGATTTTGTGGATGACAATGATAGTAGGGCCACACAGAGGAGAACTTTGTGCAAGGCATGAGAGAATATGGTGGTAAATTTTAGAATTTGTCTCTTCTTATATTGCATATTTGGAAATGTATTTTATGACAACATGGTGTGAGATGGAAAGTTGGTAGTAAATGTTGGCCCTCAAAATAGTAAGCATGTGAAAGTTGTGGATTTTAGGCCTGTCATCATTTCTAGAAGGACTATAAGTTTTTTGGCTACAAGCATCAATGTGCATAGAAGAGGATTCATGTAACTCCCAAGGGAGTCCATACGCACAAGATGTAGTAGTGTTATTTTGTGAAGGCGTGTAGAGGAATAACAATTTGTGTGGCATTAGACATAGTTGACAAGATCCTCATAGCATTGGAGCTCATTAGAAGTGAGGATATTATTTGTTACAAGAAGGAAGGGATCACGAAGTGTCGATCAATGCATTCCTAGATTTCATTGATGGAGGGATCAAGGGTTCCAAGCTATAACATATGTATCGAAGAAAGAATTAGCTTCAATAAGGATGGAATCGTTGGTCCAATTGACGTTTTTCGTATTAGGTGCATTTTCTAACCATAAGAAACCATGTATATGTGTAGACCCTCTATGCTGCCATTCATACTTGGGCCAAATAGAAGAGAGCAAGTAAGATTTATGCATTCAAGGATTGTACATAAAGGATGAAAGACAATTAATGGTAGATTAATACCTGCAACAGTAATCCTTTACGTGGAATCCTTTTAGTAGGACCTCTTTTAGGAATATTGTGGACCTGCAATGGATGTATTGAGATGCATAATATGGGTTTGCAAAAATGTTTTGGATTCTCCAATGACGTTGATAATGTGAATTAGATGGATGAATAGAAGGCATGTCCATGTGCAATTCTTTCCATTTGGTATCAATTACACTTAGTGTGAATAAGAATGTAGGTATTCATTGTTGAATGATCATGTCTCTTAGCTCCCCTCTAGCCTTGGTCTGGAAATAGCGACTCCCTTTAAGGGACATGACAAAGCACATAACTTGGTCTAGAATCTTCGAAGGAGGTAGTTGTTGAAGGTGGTTGTGAAGTTATGCAATGATTTTTCGAAAGCTATCTACAAGGTCTTTTTTAATGAAGGAAAGATTTGTTGCTTGACTATGATGGCACATGTTAAGGTTGTATTGGTAATAGAAAAATCTGGGATGTTGTATAAATCTACTATCCTGGTAGCGCATAAGATGTAAAGCATATTCTTGCATTTCAACTTTTGAAGCTCTTGGTTGGTTTATCATGGTATAAATTGTGGGGAAGAGGGTAGGAAAAGCTACGGAGAAGAGACCCTTAGTATTGTATTCATTGACCAGAGAGAGGCAATAATGGGCTATTAAAGCGAATGAGTGGGTGTGGAATTGGAATATTCCATGTAGGCAAATATTTCATCAACCTCGGTATGGGTATTTGGAAATGTTGATACAAAAGAAGAAGGTTGAAGGTTAGATGGGCAAGGTTGGATAAGGTCTAGATTAGAAAGATCAAGAAGGAATTGTTGGGGTTTAGGGGAAGTGGAGGTGACATGATGTTTAAGTGGGGAGACATATGTATATAGAATAGGAAAAGAAGATAATGCATATGGTTTAAGATGGATATCCTTGTAGTTCAGATCATTTTCTAGTTTGTATTGAAAAGATGCTAGAAATTATGATCTAATGACAAAGAATACATAATTTGTATCTTTAGTGCTAAATTCGTTAACAAGAAGGATATATATATTATATCTATATATATATATATATATATATAGATATAGATATAATGCAGGGAAGCGAGGTGACAATATTAGTTATATCTTTAGGGGAACTAATTTTATGCTCAGAGTACTTGCATTGGTCTCCACTTGTATGGTCCACTTGAAGAATTGGAGTGATGCGTGCACTTAGCATCTCCTCAACTTGAGTTAGGAAAGAGAGGATGAGTGGTTTTTTCCCTAGATCCATGTTGTTCGATAAGGAGAATTGATGGATAGATCATTCCGATTCACAACAACAACATGTGATGACACCACAATGGAATTTTATTTTCATGAATGGATAAGATTCATTAGAAATGTAGCACACTTGCAGGGGGCTAACTACATCAATCCTTTCACGAAAATTCAAATGTGCATAATAGAGATGGTTGTTGTGGAAATATTGAGGATTTTAAGTGGAAGCAATATGGGGGGATGGTTGGATAGGGAAGGTGGGAGGTGAAGAAAGTGCAAGGATGGGAGGAGTTTGGATGGAAAGTTGGAATGGAGGGGAGAATGATTACAGAGGGGTAGATGGAAGGAGAATAAAATAGATTAGGTCAGGAAGGAAAGTTTTACTAGGGTTGGTTTGAGAAGGAAGGTCATATCATCTATTGTTGTAGAGAAGGTGACATCATGTGTTTATTTTATCATTATTAAGTGAATAGCACATTTGTTTACGTGCCTTATTTACATCACTCTCTGGAGTGGATTGCATAACTAATCAAGCAAGGAAAGTATTGTAAAAAATGTAGCTGTAAGTGAATTTGGAACAAAGAAAATTAAACCACGCATGTCAAGGAAAAATTAATGTGTATAGAAAATAATTCGCTGGTGTGCCAAAGGAAATGATACTTTTATTTATTCCAATGTGAAAGATATATAATGTAAATGAGATAACAAACATGTATATATGTAAACAAATATGAAATGTCCATGATAAAGAAAATGAGGATATATACAAATCATTGCTAATTTGGGAGAGAAGGATGTGTTGTTGTTGTTGTTGTTGTTGTTGTTGTTGTCGTTTTATTTTATTTTTTTTAATTTATTTATATTAAAAGGAAGTTATGAAAAAATTGGTGCAAGTGTTGTAGGAAAGTGGAAAGTAAGTGAAGGATGAGTTGGAGGATTAGGGTTTTTGCTTTTTTTGCATGAAAAATTGATTAGGAGATTATCCTAAAGCATAGTAGCATTAAATGATTGTGCTACTATTTTGTTTAAGAATGAACTTTGAGTAATACATGAGTTGTTGAATACCCAATTTAGGTGCAATATGGACATGTGTTTGACTCTATGACAAGTACAACTTCTTCCAAATGAGGGCTTTGGATTTTTATTGCATCTTGACTTTTAATATTGAATGGTGGGATGTGAAAATCACTATTATTAGTATTAAAAGCCATATCACTATGCAAGTTTTTTTTGTATCTAACAAACCATGCCTTTGTATTTTACCAATATTAGAAGTAGTAGTTATGTAGGTTCTCCATGGTAGAGAATATTCATATCCATATGCATACTCAGTATATGTTAATGTGTTGCAAAGAACATGAAGAAATGAAGAATGGAAGATAAATGAAAGTGAGCAAATGCCCATGTATTTATGAGGAAAATTTACACAAGTAACGAATACTTCCTTAGCCAAATTTTACAAAAAATGGTAGAGATAGTGTTATACAATATTTTGTTACACTCCCAGTCTCATATCCTATGTGTCACACTTTGTGTCGTCAATTTTGCAATTATCACAAAGTGATGAAAGCTGTAAAAAGCAATGTATTCACCATGAAACATGTTAAGAAGCATCCCTTAAGGAAGAAGAAGACTTTCCTTGAAGAAATTATGTTGAACATGTCCAAAAAATTGTTTTGTAAGCCCAATGCTACTTTTAGCAGACAAACCCACGATGGTAACCTTTTTATCTAACTAGTGACTAGCACTGGTAATGTGCCTTTTGATAGGAAAATCTATGGTAGCCCTCTTCAGGTAGTTTTCCTAAAATGGAGGAGAATCTTCTCCTACTATAAGTCTCGAGAACGACAATCTGGTTGCATTCGAATGGGGATTAGAGAGAGACCTCGAATTCCTAGTTCCTAATCCTGCTTTTGTGGATCTTCCCCTTGAAATTTGGAACCTATCCCTCCTTTTATGGATCCTCAACTCCCTCTACTTCCCTAAAAATCAAACCCATAACATATACTTCTGGTTAGTTGTTGGTTATCTATTTCTTGGTTGGCTTCCTATGTTGAACTACGCCCAAATGTTGCCCATTTTGCTAAGGAGGAAGGGGTGCTTGAAGGTTAAGGCTAGGACTTGGACACTCACCTAAAGGAGGCTTTCAACATAAAGGATTCACTGGTTGTACGTTTCCCTTACTTTCTATTAATAATACATTATGTGTTTTCTTTCCATAAGTGTGTAAATCATTACTCATTTAGTGTGATACTCCTTGATCTATCACATGGCTTATGCTAGGATGAATTATGTTATGTATGCATTTGTCATATCTGTTTGATCTTCCTTACAGGTATTCATCCACAACAACATAGAGAGGATTAAGCTTGGAAGCGATAAAATCAAGGATGAAACCAATGGATTTTAGCGTTAGAGAGAGGTAGGTCATCTATCCTCCTTTATTTTTTTTTGGTACAAGCTAGGAAAGTTATCACATATTTATCTAGTTCGTTGTTAGATCCTCCCATAGGACTAGAGGAATTGTTTCTGTCTACAAAAAGAATTTCCTGCACAACAAAATGGTGACTCCACTAGGGAGCTTATAACCCTTCATACCTCCCTTTTATGTTCGGTCCTTTTGATTAGTTTGACCAACCTCCTTGAGATCTGTGATTTAGGGACATTTTGGGTTTGCATTTTGAGTAGTACATTCTTTAGAGTGTCAAGTCTAGATCTATCTTTGGATTTATCCTCATTTTCCTAAATCTTTCTTGCTTGATGTGCTTTTTATCAGAAATAGTCATGCTGTCAATGCTGATTTTGACCATAAAATTAGTGTTGATCCTCCTTATCAGTGTAGATTTCAACCATAAAAATAGCTTTGATCCAAAAAATGAGATTTTTTTAGGGTTTTTTTATCAAAAATCTCTAGCGTGTCTTGATCTCTTAAGTGTTCTCCTACTTTGTGTGCATATAATTTTCCATTATTTTTGTGGATTTCTTATTGGTTTGTAAATCCCATCCCATTGTTTGAAGTTGTGAAAGTGAATTTTGGTTGAGTTTTTTGTTATTGGATCAATTGAATTCACTGTTTGTTGCTTGTATGTGTGGAAGTAATATTGATTTCTTGTTGATTAAATCATTATTAGTTCTTATGAGAACCATAAATAAATCACATTTGCATTTGATTAGATTTCACCTCAAATTTTACTTTTTGAATTGAATTAGATTACATTGCATTGAAAATTCATTTTTGGGATTATCATTGAGAATAGATTACATTGCTTAGTGTTGAAAGCTGAAAAGTACATTTTCATCCATTGAGAAGAAAAGTAAAAAACAATCATTTTACTTTTGGTAGGTGCATTGGAATAGTGCAAGAGAAAATTATAGTTAGGAAGCTTTGTTTGTTGCATACTTGATTGTTACATAAATGGTTTCACTTTCTCCCTACACTAGATAGCTTTTATCGAAATCAAAAGAATCATTTTTTCTCATATTAGTTGCATCATAGGTGTGTTCAGGTGGAATCGCTCTTTCAGCCTTAAAACAAAAACTTATTCCAAGATCAATGTTAAAATTTACCTTAATTAAGCTAAGGATCCTTTGGAACATTAATGAAAACATTTAGTGGTTTATGCTAGAGACGTGTTGTGGTGTCGTTAAATGTAGGAGTTGTCGTTATTTTCCAATGTTGTATCCAAGGGGTGAAATCCTATTCCATGTATGGAAGTGTATAGGACCATTCTCCATTACTTTTGGGTATATCAGAGGTGCTCCATGCATGGTAAGTATATGGGAATGCTCTCATCAAACGGTTATGCACTAAACAACACTACTACGGACTGCACTCCCACTTACTGTCATGTATATTTTGGGAGTCCCCAATAGGTTTCTATCAATCCATAGGTAACCGAGTCTATCGCCTTGTATACTGTTATACACCAAACACATCATTCGGAGATATTAGCTTCCATACGTTAAGTCCTTGGTTTTCTAAGGTGTATATTGCAGTTCATGGTTTCTTGATAAACATTTATGCATAGTTACCCCTTTTTTATTTAGTTTTGTTAAGTTCTAAAATTGATTAATTGACCATGGAAAAACATCCTTCTTGTGGAAATAATCCTTAGTAGATCTTAGGTTGAGACTAATGGCAATATTTCCCAACTTCACTAACTAAGGAAACCCCTCTGATGGGAATCTTGGTCATTTTCCTTGTTTTGGAAATGTTGGTGCTCCCTATATGGTAATGTTATCCCTTCTTGGATTTACCATTAATTTTCCAGTTTGGTTATTTTCAACCCCCTATGGTTATAAATGTTGAAACTACTCCTCAACCAGGCTCTCCTCCACTTCAATTGTATCAAACTCCATTTGAGCCTAAAAATGACCCTTTTCCTTCTTCGCCTGTTCGGTCTTCTTCCTCTTCTTCCTCTTCGTTTGGTGAAATTTTGGAACCTAGTAACCAGGTGGATAAGAAGAAGAATAAAAGGAATATTAAGAAGAATAAAAGTAAGCAAAGGGCCAACCAAGCGAACATTTCTACATATGCAATTGATGTTGAAAAATATTCCAATCAACCCGTAAAGTGAAATTCCCTTGCAAGCCTTATAAGGCTTGTTAGATTCAGTATTTCCATAATGCCATTAGTGATCAAAACTTATCTTTTATATCATACTAGGGTCCCATTCTGAAATTTTTGTCATTCCACTTAGGTCCTCATTCAAAAATTTACTCAATGATGGTAGCCCTATGTCAAAAACCCCACTCTCCCTCAAAAAATCTATGCTTGTTGGCCCACCTTCATGTCTTACTGGCTATACTTCAATCACGAAAGCTCATTTCATCATGTCCTTATGTCAGTCAAGTCACCATGAAGTATACTCGCTCAAGGTTTTCATTAGGTCTCTAGGTTTCATTCTTTCAAGGTCTAATAAAACACAATTTCACTACATAAGGCCAACAAAAGTATGCGAGTGAACAAAATAATATCCCTTTTCATTTAAAGAGGATTTGCAAACATGTGAAGATGCTTGCCAAAGTTGTAATTTTGATTTCAAGTATGAGTTTCATCCCAAATCGTAATTTTATTCCAAAAATAGAGATGTGATTGTATTTCTTATATTTATGTAATTTTATGTCATTATATGTAATAAGTAACTTTTCCCAAGCTTCCAACTCAATTCCACATGCTAAATGGACATTAAATGTCAAAACAAAAAGTTTCTATTCCAACAATTGATCAATCTACAAAGCAAAAACACAAGATAAAATGGTATCAGTGCAATGTTTCAAAAGTCATTTCAAACATTAGCAAATGGGTTTTAAATCAAAAAAATCAAATTTCATCAAGTATTTAAAACCATCAAGCATCCATTTATACCTCATTTTCTTTTGGCATGGTTGAGCAACCTCAACAAAGGAGAAATTTTTGAGTTTGACAAGTGAAATTAGCAAAACAAAGTTTTCGCTACGTGTTTGTGGTATGGAAGGTGCATTTGTGTATTACATTGTGCATTTCAGTGTTATGTTGTGCATTGGACTAGTCAAGGGCACGTTTCAGTGATACGATGCGCATTTGTGTAGTGAAGGGTACGTTTCAGTTGTGCATTGCGTGTTTGACCATATTTTCTCTCCAGCCTCTAACAAACGTGCCATTTCCTCTAAAGCTTCAGTTTGGTTGTTTTCTTCCTCTAGCAAGTAAGTAGCACTAAAATATACCCTCCTTGCATTTCACAACTCATAAATTCATGGTGTTAAGTCTCTTGAGTGAAATTTGGAGTTTTCAAACTAGCAAACCCTAGTTTCATTCCCACACCTCCAATTTCACACCCTAGTAGTTTTATTCCCTTACCATACCCCTATTAAACCCTTTCCAAACCCTCATATTATTTCACTATCTCCCGAAGCCCTTTATTTCCAAAACCCTAAGACCTAGGTGTTCTACTTACCTAGGCTCCCAAAATCCCTAACCTATAATAAAATTCCCTATCCCAAATCCCTTTACATTCCCATTCCCTGTCACTTCCCTTAAACCATAAACCCATTCCCTCATCTCCCTGAATTTCCTCACACGTGTTCCTAACTCCCTATACCGACATTCCACTATCATTTCATCTCCCTAGGGTTTTAAAATCAATACACCATGTCAGACGAAGAAAACAAAAGTTTGAGTGAGAAGGAAAGGAAGGGGAGGAAGTCAAACAAAGGATGGAGAATGATCCAGGTGGATATTAGTGGCCACCCGCCAATTCCACGTGGACCCCCACCATTGTTTCTTTCAGTTTTTCAGTTTCCTTAATTGTAGCACAATTTACTATTTTTAGCTATTTTTTCAGGTCCTAAAGTTCTGAAGCCGTTTTTAGGCCCTAAAAGATGTTTTTTGGAAAAACTAGGAGAAACAGGGATCCATGGACCGATTTTTCTCTTCCCAAAGCTGTAGTCCTCAAATAGATATTTCTAATGAGGTATTGTGTGCATCAAGGAAAGATCATATGCCAAAGTTACGACCCCTGGAAGTTGATGTACCAATTTACCCAAAACGAGGCCCATAGTTTGGCGCTTCATCTCCTAGGGTTAGTTTTTTGGATGTTTAAGGTTTTCCATTGTTTCTTAACAATAAATAGGCCTTCGAGACACATTGTAGGAAATTTCAGAGGCGTGTAGCCACCACATCTCTTCTCAGAGATAAGCTACCATTGCCCTAGCTAGTTTATTTCCATTTCTATTTGTAAGCATATTTCAGTATTTTATAGTAATGAAATGAAATATTATTTCTACTACATCTTTGTATGTATGGTTATATCTATAATTTTTTGCATTCCTATTTAAATCCAGATCAGTGGTATCAGAGGGGTCTTCTCTTTCTCTGTCTTTCATTTCATGTCCCCAACGAGGTCGGGATATAAGGAGTTAGGGCTTGAACTGGTCAAACCTTTGCAAGACCAGCCTTGCAAATCCTGACAACCTCCCATGGTGAATGAAAAGAAAGATGAGGGGGTAGGAGATCCTATCAAAATCTTGTTTGAAGAGGCCCTCGAGTGACAAAGGAACGCGATGATGGACAACTTTTCCTAGATCCTTCAGCAGCTATCTAGGGAAGACACATCTACTTCCAGTAGCTACTCTGGAAGCCTTTAGCTTTGACATTCCCATATTTGAGGGTTAGATAGATGCAGACGCTGTAGATAAATCGTTAAATTTGCTAGACGAGTATTTTTCTGTTCATGGTTTTTCCGGCCCCAAAAAGATTACTTTCACTCTTCTCAAAGCCATCCCCCACGTCAAGGACTAGTGGGAAACCTACTGCGAGCAGAAGGATGAAAGTACGGCTCCACTGTTTTCAGCTTCACCCACTTGGAATTCATTCTGGGCTACCATCAAGAAGCAGTACTACCCTGTTGGAAGCCATGAGGATCAATACATAAAGTGGACCACTCTGCGACAGGGAAGGGACCAAGACGTGCTGGAGTTTACCAATGTTTCCATACCCTTCGCACAAAGTTGGGTATCAAGGATTCAGAGCAGCATTTGGTACTCAAATATTGCGGCTTCCTACATAGGTACATTTATGATGAAATATAATTCTTGAACATCTCGTTGCTCGGCACGACATACCGATACGCCGTCAAGATTGAGCAAAAGTTTAAACATAAGAAGTGAGACTTTGGATCTGTGAATCCGAAGCAAGGGAAAGGTGCCCCCAAACCACAGAACAAAGGACAAAGCCAAGGCGAGGTGGCCCAAGACAACCCACCAAAGCTGCAAGCAAGGAATAGTACCACAAAGCTAACAAAGGACACGGGAAAGTGGTGTGAGTTCCATAAGAGCTCCACTCACAACACAAGTGAGTGCCAGGCCAAGCAGTCACTGGTGGCTGAGCTAAAGGATTCAGAATCATATGCATGTTTTGACTTTGAGTCAAAACCCGACAAGGGGAATGACAAAGGGAAGTAGATTATTGATGCAAAGCCCAATGCCATCATTGCCACCACAAAGATGCAGAAGGAGGAACCTGAAGATCCAAAGGAGGAGGAGCACCTCTTCCACTCCTAGATGTAGGTAAAGGGCTCCCCACTACAGTTCATTGTCGACAGTGGGAGCCAAAAGAACCTCATTTCAGCAGAGATCATGAAGTAGTTGGGCCTACCGACTACAACATATCCACAACCATACACCATCGATGGCTTCACCAAGGGCGAATCTTCGCGTGAGCCAGTAGTGTCGCCTTCCATACAACATCAAGCGCTTCACGGATGAAGTATTGTGTGACATTGCTCCCCTTGATGTTTGTGATATATTATTAGGCCAACCATACTTGTGGAAGAGACATGTTGTGTATGAATCAAGGCCTGTGTTGTTATTGTTACTTTGGGAAATAAGTTATATAGGATGCCGAAGGTAGCACCACCTACCACCATCTCTTTGGTTACTATAAAACAATGCAGTAAGCTCATTTCCAAAACCGAGAAATTTGTTTTCTTGATGATACGCATTTAAGGAAAGAAGAAGACAGTGGCCACAACCTCTAGATAGGACCCCTCTGCACAACAACTACAGGAGGAAAAGTTCGTGGAGGAGTACAAGGACATATTCACCTCCCATACAGGGGTTCCTCTACACTGTCAGGACAATCTCTCCATCGATTTGACCCCAGGTGTGTCGCTTCCCAATGGACCAATCAATTGGTGCTCCATTCTAGAAAACGATGAAATCAAGAGGCGGATTCAAGAGCTGCTACATAAAGGTCACATCCGTCTGAGTTCATCACCTTTGGGAGCCCGATCATGTTGGTACAGAAGAAGGATGGGACATGGAGACTCTGTATTGACTATCGGGTGTTGAACAAGATCATTGTCCATAATAGGTACCCGATTCCACAGATTGATGACCTCCTAGACCAACTTAAGGGGGACAAATATTTCAGCAAGATCGATTTGAAGTCAGGATATCACCAGGTACCAATTGAACCCTCTGATGTGTGGACGATAGCCTTCAAAGCCAAGGAGGGCCTTTTCGGATGGTTGGTTATGCCATTTGGGTTGAAGAATGCTCCTGCAACCTTCATGAGGCTAAGGGATGACATCTTGCGGCCATTCATCAACTCATTTGTAGTAGTATACATCTAGATCTTTAGCTAGAGTTGGGAAGAGCACCTCCACCACATCCAACAGGTACTCCAAACACTGTGGCAAAACAAGTTATGTGCCAATTTGGAGAAATGCACTTTTGGCATGACCCAGGTTCAGTATTTGGGATACATTATTGATGAACAGGGGTTGCATGTGGATCCAGCCAAGATCCAAGTCATTCGGGATTGACCATCTCCACCACTCTGACAGAGCTTTGCAGCTTTCTAGGTCTTTCCAACTTCTACTGTGGATTCGTGTTGGTATTTTCTCATATCACTTGGCCGTTGAGTCAAGTCACCAAGGGAGGAGTGAAAGAAAAATTCTTTGTTTTGAATCTCAATAGAAGGCATTCATAGAGTTTAAACATCATCTCTTCTCTGCACCAGTGCTCGCAGTACCATACTTGCAGCAACCATTTGAGGTCAAGACAAATGCCTCTGACTATGCTATTGGGGTAGTTCTTACTCAACACGGGCATCCAGTGGCATATCATAGTGAGACACTTTCAGACACAGTATGGAAGTATCCCACTTATGACGAAGAGATGTATTCCATTGTGTAGACCTGCCGACAATGGAAGAATTACATTTTGGGGAAGGAAACAGTCATCCACATAGACCACCAGTCCTTGCAGTTCATACAGGCTGAAGGGAAATTGCAGAATGATCGCCATTAGAAGTGGTGCACATACCAGCAACAGTTCCATTTGAATATCAAGTATAAGAAGGGAAACACCAATAATGTTGCAGATTACCTCAGTCGACCATCGATCATGGCGTTAACCACCGTGCTCAACTCTTGTTGGCACGATACTTCTGATTGGCCACTTCTCTACAAAAGCAACCAAAATTTGGCCACACATACCAGACACTCTTGGAGGGTCAGCATGTTCCATATTTTCACCTCTAAGATAACCTGTTATGCCACCTGGGTCACTTTTGTTTTCCTTCAAGCGAGCATGCCAAGATGATTTGGTAAGCACACTATAGTCAGGTTGTTGGGCCTTTCGGGGTCGAGAAAACAATGGTAGTACTGCAAAAGTATTTCTATTGGCCGAATCTTCGACAGGATGTCGGGAAGGACATTAGATCATGCATTGCCTATGCCATTGCCAAACCAACCATCAAGAAACAAGGCCTCTATACCCCGCTGCCTACCCCTAATTGACCTTGGGAATCCATCTCCATGGATTACATGTTGGGCCTTCCTTCGACTAAGCATGGAAACGAATATGTTTTTGTGGTCATCGACAGGTTCTTGATCATGGCCATTATGCTAGCCTTCAAGAAGAATATCACAATAGAAGCCACTATTAAACTCTTCTTTGAACGAGTGTGGGTACACTTTGGGATCCCACAGTCTATCATCTCAGATCGGGACAGCAAGTTCCTTAGTACATTTTGGTCTAGTCTCTGGTTGATGTTGGACACCAAACTCACTATGTCCATAGCCTTCCATCCACAAACTAATGGCCAGACAGAGGTTGTCAACAGGATGATCGTACACATTCTACACATGTACAACTAAAAGCATCCATGCACATGGGATGAGAGCCTCCCCTATGTTCAGCACAGATATAACTGGGCTCTCCACAACTCAACTGGCCACAACCCTTTTCAGGTGGGCTTGGGATTCTAGCCACTATGTCCCATTGATGTGACCATGCCATTTGCAGCTACTTAGGCAGGTTCGGCTCATATCCAGTCCGAAACATATAAGGTAAAAAACTTCATTGATCACATCCAACATATTCACCACCCGGTTCATGACATTCTAGAGAAATAAAATTCCAAGTACAAGCAACGACATGATCAACATCAAGTGTCGCACAAGTTTCAGGTGGGTGACAAAGTCTGGTCGCATTTGCAAAAGGAACGCCTTACCGGAGCCTATCGGAAACGTAGACCACTCTGATATGTTCCTTACACAATTACCAAGGCTGTGGGAGACAATTCATTTGAGCTCAACATTCCCCCATTACTTGGCTTGCACCCAATGTTTAATGTGGACCACCTTTGGCCATATTTTCCACTATTATTAGACACATCTGACATTGCAAAATAACTCACACCCACAGAGTAAATCCAGATTGCATGGAACAAGCTACAACTGATCGAATCATGGACACACAGATCAAGCACACTCTCCAACATAAGATCCAACTGTATCAAGTTGTCAAAGCAGGCCAACTGCTTCACCAGGGCAAGTGGCTCACCAAGGACCAAGTTCAGCAAAGGTTTCCTCATCTCATGGAGGAACTCAATGTAATGGGGAGCATTGCTTCCTAAGGGGGGAGGAATGATCCAAGTGGATATAGGTGGCCACCCACCAATTCCACGTGGATCCACACCATTATTTCTTTTAGTTTTTCAGTTTCCTTAATTGTAGCACAGTTTACTATTTTTAGCAGTTTTTTCGGGCCTTGAACTTCCGGAGCCGTTTTGAGGTCCTAAACAAGGTTTTTTGGGAAAATTGAGAGCAACATGGGGCCATGGAATAATGTTTCTCTTCCAAAAGTTTTAGTCCTCATATAGATCTTTCTAATGAGGTATCGTGTACGTCAAACGAAGATCATATGCCAAAGTTACAACCCCGGGAAGTTGATGTACCAGTTTACCCAAAATGGGGCCCATAGTTTGGTGCTTCATCTCCTAGGGTTAGGTTTTTGGATATTTAGGGCTTTCCATTATTTCTCAACAATAAATAGGCCTTTGAGCCTCATTTTAAGATATTTTAGAGGCATGTAGCCACCACATGTCTTCTCAGAGATAAGCTACCATCACCTTAGCTAGTTTATTTCCATTTTTTATTGTAAGCATATTTCAGTGTTTTACAATAATGAAATGAAGTATTATTTCTATTGCATCTTTGTATGTATGGTTATATATGTAATTTTTTGCACTCCTATTTAAATCTAGATCAGAGAATTCTTAGATTTGAGCCAAGAAATACCAATGAACTCATGGCATCTCCCATGACTGTGACATATTTTAAACATCTAGGATGTCTTGAATTCTGTGAGAAAGTAAAAAAGGTCCAACATCACCCTATGTTGAGTAGATTATTCATCTCCAATCTCCATGACAATGAGGTAACCCTTGCTAGTGTCACTTTCAATGTGTCCACTGCCATCATATCAACTGCTATTAGAATCCCAGATGTTGGGGAAAATGGTTTAAGTAAACAGACTTGGAGGAGCATTACTATGAGCCATATATAAAACCCAGATACAAGAATGATAGAAAGAGGCTTTTTCCTTTCTCTTACCTCCTGGATAGATATGTTCTCGTGATGAAAATCATCATGATATACTCTACTTGTGAAGGAAGGTTCTCTAGACTTTATACCTATCATATCCGACTACTCATGCTCTTCACAAGGGTCAAGATGCTCAACATACCTTATTATATCTTCCATAGCATTGACAAGATGACATATATTATCCAAAAAAGAGAATATGAGCATCAAATGAGGAGTATTTTCCACCACTACCTCATCCAAAGCATTGTCCTACATCACCTCAAACAATTGAAAATTGCACGCAGTACCTTCATAGCCAATGACATATTCACTAATCCATCTATTTAGCATGTTCAAGATGTGCCTTCATCATCTCATCCTTACACATCCATTCCTCCATCTCATCCCATAGATCATATATCATCATCAAATCAATCTCCTTCACCATCACCATTTCAGGAGCACATTGAGTCACCTAGCAAAGATGAGATCAGTGAGCTAGAACAGACAAGGTAGGTTGAGGTCATCAAGCCTAAGAGGGAATATTTGGGCATATTGGCACATACTTATCAGAGAGGTCATAGGCAGGTGTTTTCCCCACAGATTTTGGAAGGGGCCTGTTGAGCGATAAAAGGTGTCTTTTTAACTCCTAATTATCTTCACATTAATTGTCAACCTAGGGATGACTTTTTATCTCAAGAGTGTACTCAGTTTGGGGCGGCTATTTACTCAAGAGTAATGTTTTGCAGTATAGTGCTTAAAATCCAAAAGTAAATGAATGCTTGAAATAAAATATACTTACAATTAAAAGAAACTTAACACTCTGAAACTTAAATCATTCACTCAGAAAACTACAACAATTTATCAGTTAAGGATGCAGTAGCAATAACTCATTCCCTGTTTAACTAATATAAATTAAATCAAGCGTAAATAAGGTCCACAATCTGAGAACTTAGGCATCGATTGCCAATGTCCTTTATAGTTGTTGATCTTACAATCCATACTAAAGCAATAAATTGAAAATGATAAATCAATAATGTTGTTAACAAAATGGAATAAACACGCTTGCTACAATAAAGTTTAAAAGGAAAAAACAAATCCTTGCGTGAAAGAGATAACAACAAAGTCTTTTTGGAAAACAAAGCTAATTTATCGGAAATAAACAGCAACACTAAATTAATGGAAATGAACAACAAAAAATCTAAATTAACAGCAATCTGTAATGGACAACAAAACCTTAGTCTAAGGAAATAAATGTAGCAATTATATCCTACAGGAATTAGATAACAATCTTTACTCTAAAGATAAATCAGACAACATACAGAAATAGAATGGCAACTAATTAGAAATGAAATATAGAACATCACTTAAGATCAAATATAAATGTACAGTGAACCAAAATACACATGGCACACCTTAATATTAAGAGAAACAGTAATCTGACTTCGATACCACAAATATCAATCTCAGTTATAAAGAATAACGATTGTAATTTGTAATGAAACAACAATGTCAGTTGAACAACAATCGCGATTAAGTGTAAACCATAGATGAATATAGTAATACCAACTTATGAATGTCACAACACGGTTACTCTGCAATTGAATAGCAATAGCATTCTGTAAGGACTAGTAACGTTATATCAATGATTAAAGGAACAGTAATGCGTTACAAAGTCAAAATGAACAATACGACATTCCTGTCATAGAGAACGATATTACTTAGTTGAACATAAATCAAATATAACATAACCGTGATGTAAAATAACAAAACACATCAGATTACCGAACAAAGATAATAATGAAAACTACACACAAACTAGAGATAATGGTACAGGAGCGAGTGTTCCACCAGTGTCGGGCCCTTAGCCTCCAGTGACACACTGCTTGAGATTACTCCAGGATCAAAGATGGAATGGAAACTAGATTTATATTAAGACATCACAGAAGAGTTACAGTGCATTACAACAAGAAATCTCTCCATCTCTCAGCGATTATCCATTCTCTCCGCCATCCTCAATTCTGAATCTCTAATTCTCAAATCATAATTTTGAATCCATCATTCCCATTCTCTGATCTCTGTTCTGATTTAAAGACACAGAGAGCAGTTACAATTGTGATGATTACAATATGATAATTATTACAAAATTAGATTGTTTGTAACCAATTGATCAATAAGAAAACATATTTCCATCCATCTTTCAATAAGAGCAAGGCGAATTTGGCTTTACAGCTGAGATTTGGAAAACGGCCACACAACAAATCAGAGAAAATTGTGCTCGGAGAACCCTGCGTTTCTCTCAATACAAACCGAATTTGGGCAAACCATTTTTTCATAAAGTTAATTTGGTCAGTTTTGGACGAAACCCATGTTCCATATTTTCCAGATGCTTCTTCATTTGCCTAGAATCTCAACCGCAAAACTGTCACTTCTTATTCCAACGAATTTCTGAGTTGGAATATTTAATGATCAAATCTTCAATCTGGAAATTGTATTGGAGGCTAAAAATGGTGAATAATGTTACAACCAATTTATTAAAACTATCATTGATAAAATCATGCATAGTCATCAATTTATTAGAAATAAAGGAGAATAAATAATATTCATCCATAAGAGCATAAATCATTATAAAATGGATTTATATAATAAATTATAATAAATGACATGATAAATAAGAGTAAAAATGGATTAAATAAGTGTTAAAAAGTGGTCGTATTCACAGTCCAACACACCCCCACACTGAATATATTGCATGTCCTCATGCAACAAAAACTGAATATATTGCATGTCCTTATGCAACCCAAAGACAAAACCCATGTGCTAACCAAGCAATAAAGAATTTGTTAATCCCAAATCATGAAATGGATAGAACAAATGAACCCTTCCTTAATTAATGAATATTTAATTTTAGCAATCTTGATGAAGATATAACATTTTTTACATTGACATTCAGCTATATGTATATATCAAGTTGCAGCAAAATATGATGTAAGTAACAACAAACTTCATTAACCATTTTCTCAAAACTACAAACCAGATTTTGTTGAAATTGTGCAAGTAGATTTCTACTATATTAATGCTTCTATGATTCAAAAATTAGATCGTTTTGATGCATGGATCATGAGATATAAAAAAAATGGCTGTAGGTGATAGTGCATGATTTCTGAAATTTTACGAACTAATATAACTTGAAATTGTCTAGGTTTGTATATTTTAATGATACGTCTGTGTTTTCCAGAAATCACAAGAATTGAGTTCATAGTTTTAAAAATATTATGGAAATCAATTTCTGAATTAAAATTGTATGCCTTGAATGAGAAAGAAAGTATAAAACATCCACCATGCGCAGCAATTCCTCCCCCGCTCTGAAGAATTAGCATGCCCTCATGCGATGCTAGAAAATTGAAGTGGTTGTTACCATCTGTTGAATTCTATGCTTGGTGTAAAACAACATGGAATAAGGGAGGTGTTGAATAAGAATAGCAATGGATGATAAAGAATATTAATAACATGGTCATAAGAAAGAAATGAATAAAAGCAACACTCCCCTAAACTGGAAGATGATATGCCGCTGAAAAATGGTAAGTGGTAAAGGTGTGGAATGAAGGATGATAAATAAAGCTCAAAATGGATTTTCATGAAATTCTCCTAAATTCGTAATAAATCAGAAAATTATGCTATCTTACCTCAAGTTTTACCTCCAAAAGAAAAATGTGGAATGACATATATGGACTAGCAGTTGTTGAAGCTAATGTAGATAGAGTTGGTGTTGAAAGTGATGCAAAAGGTGGAATCTAGGCAAGCACATCATGTCTGAAGAATTGTTCACGTCCGTGAGTTGCTCGAGCCTCTTCTGTTAGTTGCAATAGTGTGGTCATGTTGTGAATAGAATTTTGTCCATACTTGTTGTTCTCTTATAAACAAATCACTATTTTGCATACAATGTTCTTGAATCCACAGTGTTAATTTTGAATAGCAACAAATAAGTGCATGCAAAAATTTCAATCAGAAAAACTTTTGTATACATGCAATACTAATATTTTGTCAAATCAACAAGTTATGGCAGAGTGCAGTAGTCATATTGCATGCTATCCCATAATGCATACATTCCCCCCTCCAATTGGAAAAATAATTCCATGACCATAAAGCTTATGAGAGGTGTTATGCTGACGGCAAGGCAAGGGAATGAACAATATAGCAGTAAATGAAGTAGAGTACACATATCAATGATAGGACAATGAGAGCATAGTGTGTAAAGATAGTTATGAATAAGAGATAGGACACTTTGGATTGATGATAAGTTATGAAAAAGAGAAAAATGACAGCAATATGTCAAAAATATGCTTTGTTGACGGTATTCTAGCTGAAAAATGATGTGATTGATCAGAAAACAATTTCTCATGCATAAAGGTTCAAAATAGGTAAAAAAAATTAAGGAAATAACTTCTCTGATAAAAAGAAAGAAAAATAATAAAAGTGTATTATAATAATAATTGATGATAATATATAACTTAAATACCATAAGCAGAGCCTCTGCTGCCAGCAGGCATCCATAGCCTCGACAGGGTTACTTTTTAACCCATATGAGCCAAGATCCTCAATTTATAAATGGAAAGTTCCTATGTTGTTCTACAGAATAGATGAGTGTATTGGCATGGTAACCAGATAACCACACTGCCATTCACTGGGATGTAGCAAAAGTGATCAGGTCGGCTCATGATGAGACCTCCTGTTCCAAGGATAATTTGGCTATCCAATGGATCATAACCCTGGTGTGGTGGCCATAATGGGAATGTCGCTTTGTTACAGCCTTATGAACATGGTAGGTTGGCTCATAATGAGACCCCCTATCCTCTATCTACGAACAAAATTTTGTTTCTATTACACATTTTTATGATAAAAAGAGGGAGGCTCAGTACTCCTTAAGAGTAGGGATGGTGGAAGAAGTTGAACATGTTAATAGAAAAAAGAAAATACCTATAATCTCATTTATTACAGACAGAGAAGATTATAACCAGGAAGGGTGGAACTAGCATGGTATTAAGATGATCAATCAGTATCATGTTTAACAGAAAACAATGCAGTAAAGTGGTATATAAATAATTGTGTCCCTTTTGAAAAGAATCTATCATCAAGGAGCTATCCTGTTAAAGATCATAACGTGAATGATATTAACTCGCTTCAATAGAATCCATAATTCTTGTCCTTATAAAAGTAGTGTAGTTCATGCCATGAAAGGGAATCAGTAAAATATGGTTGAGATGAACTAGGAATAATCCCACAAGAGGAAGAAAGGGTTTCTCTCGAAAATACTCCCAAAGTGTTGCTCCTTTGAAGGAACAGCAAAAACACTCAAAAAAAGTGGTGTTTCACGTAGGGAACTACAAAGGAAGTGCACACCAAAAAAACAACAATACACACGAAAAGGTGTTGTTTCCTGTAGGGAGCAGCAAAAAATGCATGTCAAAAAGTGTTGTTCCCTAAGAGGAATAACAAAAAATGCGAAAATGTTGTTCCTTTGAAAATGAACAACAAAAATGTGAAAGTGATGTTCCTTTGAAAAGGAACAGCAAAAATGTCAAAGTGGAGAAGTGTTGTTCCTTTCGGAAAGGAACAACAAAAATGTGAAAGTGTAGAAGTGTTATTCCTTTTCAAAGGAACAGCAAAAAAAACCGTGAAAATGTGCAGAAGTGTTGTTCCTTTAAAAAGGAACAACAAAAATGTAAAAATACAGAAGTGTTGTTCTTTTTGGAAAGGAACAGCAAAAACGTGAAAATGCAGAAGTGTTGTTCCTTTAAAATGGAACAGCAACGTGAAAGTGCAGAAGTGTTGTTCCTTTCGGAAAGGAACAACAAAACGTGAAAGTGCAGAAGTGTTGTTCCTTTCGGAAAGGAACAACAAAACGTGAAAGTGCAGAAGTGTTGTTCCTTTAAAAAGGAACAACAAAAACGTGAAAGTGCAGAAGTGTTGTTCCTTTTTAAAGGAACAACAACGTGAAAGTGTAGAAGTGTTGTTCCTTTAAAAAGGAACAACAAAAATGTGAAAGTGCAGAAGTGTTGTTCCTTTCGGAAAGGAACAACAAAACGTGAAAGTGCAGAAGTGTTGTTCCTTTAAAAAGGAACAACAACATGAAAGTGCAGAAGTATTATTCCTTTAAAAAGGAACAACAAAAATGTGAAAATGCAGAAGTGTTGTTCCTTTCGGAAAGGAATAGCAAAAACATGAAAATGCAGAAGTGTTGTTCCTTTAAAAAGGAATAGCAAAAACATGAAAGTGCAGAAGTGTTATTCCTTTAAAAAGGAACAACAAAAACATGTAAATGCAGAAGTGTTGTTTTTTTAAAAAAGAACAGCAAAAACGTGAAAATGCAGAAGTGTTGTTCCTTTCAAAAAGGAACAGCAAAAACGTGAAAGTGCAGAAATGTTGTTCATTTAAAAAGGAACAACAATAATGTGAAAGTGCAGAAGTTTTGTTCTTTTGAAAAGGAACAGCGAAATGCACAATCATAAAATGCAAGCACGCAAAGAATGAAATAGATGTTCATTGTATTGATGCTGAGGATGGGTTACAATTTGAAGGAAGTAACACATGAAACACAAAAATATAAGAGAAATCAGAAAAGAAACAACATTTTATTTAAAAACAGTATGTAAATAAATAAATTAAGTTACAACAGCTATGATATTATGTAAAAAAAATGATCTCTTTGAAAAATGTTTTGTGAACAATGACAAGGAATGAATCTTCAAATGGAAATCAATTCTTCATTTGTTCTATTATGAATCTGTTGGGTAATGAGTTGGATTAAATTCCCTTGTTTCATTAAAATTTCTTTCAAGAATCACTCGTCCATAAATTGACTTTCTTTTTCTCCTAGGACCTGCAAAAAAACGAGTGTCTACCTGCAATAAAACATTAAATCATGGAGAAAGAGAGGTGATCGGGCTCCTTTAATCCAATAATTATGCAAAAAAAAATAAGTAGTTACTCTGTATAACAAATCCACAGAGAAAATAACAAAATAAAATTTATTTGTCACTTGCAGGAGAGCAGTGGTCGACCATACTAACCAGCAGTGTTTTAATCACAACTTCTTTGTTTTTCGTCCAAATTGAGTGATTCCAAATCCATATGAGAGCTAATTCAAATATGTATATTCAATAGAAACAATTTTTAAAAATTCAATGATATGATATGTCAATTTTAGTTAGAACAACCCACATAACAGAGTCATTCGATTACCCCATTTAGAACAATAGTGAATGTTTTAAGCATAGATTCTTCGTTTGATATCAGATTCAAATTATTCAAATTGGAAATGAAATTAGATTCATTTATTTATCTCCAATAAAAATGGGTTTTGAATACAAGAATAATTGATAGGTCAAATACTCTAAGGAACAGCTGGAAAGATAGAGTTTTAAGGGTGCTGATTTACGACAGACAGTTAGTATTTTGATCATAGCTTCCCCATACGACATAAAAAAAAAAGTGATTCCAATTGCCTTGTAAACAGCCGATGGCGGCCAGTCGAGCATGCTTATGCATCCTCTCCTCTCCATTTTGGTCGAGCACCTAAAGGTGATGGCGGCCTTATCAGTCGAGCCTGCTTACGCATCCTCACTTGATACGTTTCAAAGATCACGAACAATCATACGTGCAGCATGCTCCCAAACGAACCCTTTCTTTATGGCGGACTCCGCAGTGGAACCGAGACACAGAAAGCAATCCAGCTAAGGTGCTAACGAAGAAAAGACGCTCGGACTCGAACCGAGATCTACCGCCCTAGTGCCGGGGGTCCTTTACCCTTCAAATACGTCTTTGCCCCAAATATAGGTTTGGCGGCGCCCCAAATATAGGTTTGCCAATGTAGGCGACTTGCGAAAGGGGAATAACCTTGCCCCTCCTATTTCTTCTCTTGCGGCTTCACCTATATTCATATGGGAATCTACCATAGAAACGGGTTTTTAAAATATGGACATTTAGGCCTCCAAAAACTGATTGTCCCAACTCTGTTCCTAAGCTGCCCGCTAGACATCCTGTCAATGTTTTGGTTCTAACTTTTCCGTTTCAAATCCAAATTGAGTGATTCAAATTGGGTTGGAAAGTAAAATTTAAGGGCTACTTAAGATAGAAATATGTTTTGAAAATATTCCCTTTTGGTTTCTCAAAACATGACTGTCTCGACTGTGTTTTCAGAAATTCCATCAAGCCCACAAGCCAAAAAAATATGATATTCGAGCATTTTTTGAAATTGGTGATAAAAGTGAATATGAGTGTTTCTAGAACTATTATTCATCTACATACACAAATGAATTAAAAAAAAAAAAAAAAAAATATCACCGATGTTGATTTCCATAGCATGTTGCAACAAAAAACAACTAGTTTTACATTAAAAACAAAATGCATTTATTTATGTCCTTATTTATTTTAATTTTTTACACTAACCTATTTTGATTTGAAAAATGAATATGACTATGTAATTACTTCCAGTGAAACCATTTTCGAAATAAGGCTTCAAGTATGCACATACCCAAATTTGAAAACTGCATGTTAATGACTATTAGGGTATTAGAAGCCAACTTCCCTTGAAAAGATGTTGTCAAAAATTGTTGAAGTATGGGGTGATGCTGCAAACAAGTGATGGAGTGAAACCAATCTTCAATATATCTTTTACTTTCTTGATTTTCCATAGCCATCATATCATGAAGTTTTTGAGATTTTAAAATGACTTGTTGATGCATACTATAAAAAACCTCTTTTTCTTCCATAACTTCTACAATTTTTGAATTTGAAACATTCTGAATCTCATGTAAGTTTTTTCAAATGGTGCATGTGAGATAGAATGGGTGGGAAGGGTGGATAAATTTTGCAGTTCAACACTGTAATCATGTTGTACTAGTTTATTATGGTGAGGGTGTGGAATGAGTTGAGCAGGAAAATGTGTACAGAATGGAGCATTTTGATGATGTAGATAATTGGGTTGAGTGGATGATTTTGATATGCAAGCAAGATGTTGTGGAAGAGCTGGTGAAGAATATGGAGAATGTGTTTGTGCTACAAGATGAGGGAGAGTAGTCATGCAATCATATGGTGAACCATGCCAAATTTGTAGACAAGATTGGTGGTGGTTATATTGAGATTGACATAGCTGCCCTAACACATTAGTATTCCATAATGGATTATGCAAGAGAATGGAGAAGAAGTGTTTTGAACCATACCTATAGGCCATGATTTCCATGGTTTTGACCTTGTTGTAGCTTCCTCATCTCTTTGATGTGATACTTCCATCCTAGATAAGCAAGAATGAGGACAAAACACTTCATCAAATTCTTGATTTTTCTGAACCTGTAGAGCATCCAATTTTGAACTTAGAGAGCTAATAAAATCAACTTTAAAATTTTCAAATAAATCATTGATTTCAACTCTTATGTCTCTTATTCTTGTAGCAGATTTAGAAAAGAAAGAACAAACATCTCTAAAATTATTACCAGCCTTGGATATCCTTCTTGAATACCTTATGCACAATTCACAAACATCATCATATGATAACTGAAAAACATCACCTTTTCCTATCAGATTTAAGAGTTCTAAAAATTCATCTTTGATTCCTTTGAGTAGGAGTGTTTTTAAGATCTCTTTTTCCAAATGCTTATGTTTTGATTTTTGAAGGTTGTAATGAAATTGATCTACATAGTCCTCCAAACTTTCATCTTCCCCTTGTATC
Source organism: Pinus tabuliformis (assembly GCA_031772625.1). Classification (NCBI taxonomy): domain Eukaryota; kingdom Viridiplantae; phylum Streptophyta; class Pinopsida; order Pinales; family Pinaceae; genus Pinus; species Pinus tabuliformis. Next base: position 1,156,823,371 of record CM062816.1, read on the forward strand.
ATACTAAAAATATCTTCATTGGATTTGCAATACTCTTGGTACTTCTTCAAGAATATGTTCTTCATGTCCTCCCATGTTTGGATGCAATTCCCACCTAGGCTCATGAACCATCAGAGAGCTGCTCCTTTTAGAGTAAGAGGAAACACTTTCAACCTTTGATCATTAGTACAATAATAATATCCTCTACAAAGTACTTCAAACTCAAATAAGAATGTATCTGGATCCTCATTTGTCAAACCATGAAAATTTGGTAGAGAAGATGGGGGAATTATGTGCATTTGTGTCACTCCTCCTAGATCTTTGATAGGAAATTCAAAAGTTGCAATGTGAGCCATTTCTTACCATAATAGAAGATGTTCTTCATGTGTTTCTTTGAGGCTCCTTCTTCAAATGTTCCTGTCAATTGGTTAGTGAAATGGGTGGTGCTTACATCACCACTTAAGTGAGATCATGAGATTTGTTTTTTAAAATTTCTATTTTTTTTCTTAGCTATTCACACAGAAATTCAAACATTTATTTCTACCCCAAATTCTTTAACAATTCTGTTGAAAAGCGAGCAGGGGAGAAAGGCTTTTGCATGCTCTGTACACAGGTTGTTACCTTCTGTTTTTAATACCCAATTCTTTCCTAATAGGCACTCATCAGATGCACACTACTCTTTAAAAATGGCTACACTCTCCCCGGCAACGGCGCCAAAATGTTGAGCAATAAAAGGTGTTTTTTTAACTCCTAATTATATTCACATTAATTGTCAACCCAAGGATGATTTTTTATCTCAAGAGTGTACTCAGTCTGAGGCGGCTATTTACTCAAGAGTAATGTTTTGCAGTATAGTGCTTAAAATCCAAAAGTAAATGAATGCTTGAAATAAATCTACTTACAATTAAAAGAAACTTAACACTCTGAAACTTAAATCATTCACTCAGAAAACTACAACAATTTATCAGACAAGGATGCAGTAGCAATAACTCATTCCTTATTTAACTGATATAAATTAAATCAAGCGTAAATAAGGTCCACAATCTGAGAACTTAGGCAGCGATAGCCAATGTCCTTTACAGTTGTTGATCTTACAATCCATACTAAAGAAATAAACTGAAAATGATAAATCAATAATGATGTTAACAGAAATGGAATAAACACGCTTGTTGCAATAACATTTAAAAGGTAAAAAAAATCCTTGTGTAAAAGAGATAACAGCAAATTCTATTTGAACAACAAAGCTAATTTACCGAAAATGAACAGCAGCACTAAATTAATGGAAATGAACAACAACAAAACTAAATTAACAGCAATCTGTAATGAACAACAAAACCTTAGTCTAAGGAAATAAATGTAGCAATTGTATCCTACAGGAATCAAATAACAACCTTTACTCTAAGGATAAATCAAACAACAAACGGAAATAGAATGGAAACTAATTAGAAATGAAATATAAAACAGCACTTAAGATCAAATATAAATGTACAGTGAACCAAAATACACACAGGACACCTTAATATTAAGAGAAACAGTAATCTGACTTCAATACCACAAATATCAATCTCAGTTATAAAGAATAATGATTGTAATTCGTAATGAAACATCAATCTCAGTTGAACAACAATCACGATTAAGTGTAAACCATATATGAATATAGTAATACCAACTTATGAATGTCACAACACGGTTACTCTGCAATTGAACAGCAATAGCATTCTGTAAGGACCAGTAATGTTATATCAATGATTAAAGTAAGAGTAATGCGTTACAAATTCAGAATGAACAATACGACATTCCTGTAATAGAGAACGATATTACTTAGTTGAACATAAATCAAATATAACAGAACCGTGATGCAAAATAACAAAACACATTAGATTACCGAACAAAGTTGATAATGAAAATTACGCACAAACTAGAGATAATGGTACAGGAGCGAGTGTTCCACCAGGGTTGGGCCCTTAGCCTCCAGGGACACACCGCTTGAGATTACTCTAGGATCAAAGATGGAACGGCAACCAGATTTATATTAAGACATCAAATCAGAGTTACAGTGCATTACAACAAGAAATCTCTCCATCCTTCAGCTATTATCCATTCTCTCCGCCATCCTCAATTCTGAATCTCTAATTCTCAAATCATAATTTTGAATCCATCGTTCCCATTCTTTGATCTCTGTTCTGATTTAAATACACAGAGAGAAGTTACAACTGTGATGATTACAATATGATCATTATTACAAAATTGGATTGTTTCTAACCAATTGATCAAGAAGAAAATATATTTCCATCCATCTTTCAACAAGAGAAAAGTGAATTTGGCTTTGTAGCTGAGATTTGGAAAACGACCACACAGCAAATCTGAGAAAATCGTGCTCAAAGAACCTTGTGTTTCTCTCAATACAAGCTGAATTTGAGCAAACTGTTCTTTAATAAATTTAATTTGATCTGTTCTGGACAAAACCCATGTTCCGGATTTTCCAGATTCTTCTTCATTTGCCCAAAATCTCAACCGCAAAACTATCACTTCTTATTCCAGCGAATTTCTGAGTTGGAATATTTAATGATCAAATCTTCAATCTAGAAATTGTATTGGAGGCTAAAAATGGTGAATAATGTTACAACCAATTTATTAAAACTATCATTGATAAAATCATGCATAGTCATCAATTTATTAGAAATAAAGGAGAATAAATAATATTCATCCATAAGAGCATAAATCATTATAAAATGGATTTATATAATAAATTATAATAAATGACATGATAAAGAAGAGTAAAAATGGATGAAATAAGTGTTTAAAAGGTTGTCATATTCACGGCCCAACAGGGCCCTTCCTTCTTCACCAACAAAGTAGGTACACATAGGCAAAGAAAAGATGACAAAGGCAGAGATCTAACATGAGGAGGAGGACCTCCATGAGACAAAACAAGATTTTGACCTTGTTGACCTAGATGAGCATAATGAAAATGAGGAAATTAGCATAGTCATCAAGGAAAAAGATGCATACATCAGGGAGCTCCAGACCAACTTAGAGAGGTATAAATTTATTATTTCATATTATGAGCAAGAAAAGCAGCAGCTTCAAACCAAGCATGATACCATGGAGATTCAACTCATCAAGGAAAAAAGAGAAGAAATGAAATCCAAGGCATTGCTTGATGAAGCCTATGATAGGTTGTTATGAAACCAGCTCAAGAAAAGATAGAAAAGAAAGATCAATGCCTTAGAATTCAGCCTCTTCGAGGGGGAAACCTCCTTTACATTACATAAATGAACAATTCTTCGATGATACAAATGACAAAACCTCCTTTCTATATATAGGAGTCTAAGGAGTCACAATATAATCCAGCCGACCTAACAATAATAATATAAAGCCACAAAAATAACAATAGAGGGATTCTATGGGGCACAGAAATAACAATATGGGGGTAATAGGGGCACAACAATATAAATAAGGGGTATAACTACAATAGTAATGGGGTAATCAAATGTATTATAGGGACCCAACATGCCCCTCTCCTTCAAAAAAGTGTTGTCCTCAACGCTTGAGCAGTTTTGGATACTTCTGCATAAAATTCTCATCCTCCCATGTGGAATCTTCAGCGGATAAGTTCTTCCACTTGATAAGATACTCTGAAATTGATCGATTTCGTAGCTGTCGAGTTCTTGTTTCTGTGACTGCTTCCGGTTCCAATATAATTTTTCCTTCCTCGTCAAGTTCTGGCAATATTGTTTGAACTGGGAGCTTGTCACCTATAACCTTCTTTAAACATGAAACATGGAAAACTGGGTGCAATCGAGAAGCTGTAGGAAGCTCCAATTTGTATGCCATAGTACCAATCTTTTCCAACACCTTGTACGAACCATAATACTTTGGTGATAATTTATTATCCTTCTTAGCTTGCTTTAGGGACATTTGCTTATATGGTTGTAGCCGTAGGAATACCCAATCACCTACATCAAAACTTCTTTCACTGTGATGTTGATTTGCCTGTTGTTTCATTCTATTTTGTGCCAACACGAGGTTATCCTTTAAGAGTTGGAGGACTTGTTGTTGATGTTCGATGTGATGTTCCACTGCCTGAACCTTAGAATTTTCTCTTAAATATGATGTGATTGATGGTGGTTGGTACCCATAAAGTGCCATAAATGGGGTCATTTTTGTTGCTGTATGGAAGGAAGTGTTATACCACCATTCAGCCAGAGGCAACCATTTGACCCATTGTGTCTGTTTATCAGATACAAAGCAACGAAGATATCCTTCCAAACATTTGTTTACTATCTCAGTTTGCCCATCAGATTGAGGATGATAATATGAGCTATGAGCTAACTGAGTACCAAGACAAGAAAATAATTCTGTCCAAAAATTTCCAATGAAAATGGGATCTCTGTCACTTACAATAATCTTTAGGTTTCCATGTAGCTTTTGAACTGTTTCCATAAATGCAGTAGAAACTGTACTGGCTTTAAATGGATGTGATAATGCACAAAAGTGTGCATACTTGGTAATTCTGTCAACTACCACCATGATGACACTCTTTCCCTCAGACTTGGGTAAACCTGTGATAAAATCCATTGAAACCTCCTCCCAACGTTGGCTTGGAATGGATAAAGGTTGTAATAGACCCGGTGTCTTAATTGTTTCAACTTTATTTTGTTGGCAAACCAAACATTCCGCCACAAACTTTTGAATATCTGATTTAAGGCCATCCCAAAAAAATTCCTTCTTAACCCTGTAGTAAGTTTTTAAAAATCCTGAGTGCCCTCCTAAGGGAGAAGTGTGCAATTCCATAAGAATCTTTTGTTTTAGCTGGGAATTCTTACAGAGGTATAAGCGATCTTTGTACCATAACGAATCATTTTGCCAGCTAAATGTATCAGAAGTACTGGAATCTTGTTGTAGCTTTCGAATAAGTGCCCACACTTCTTTGTCATTCTTCCATTCCTCCTTTGCTTCATTTATCCAATCTGGTTGGATAATAGAAATGGCACACAACAATGCTTCCATATCCTCATCCTTTCTTGAGAGTGCATCTGCCACCACATTTTGCTTCCCTTTTTATTAGATGATTTCAAAGTCATAACCCAACATCTTTGTGACCCAGTTTTGTTGCTCTTCAGAGGATAATCTTTGTTCTAAAAAGTATTTAAGGCTATCATGATCCGTTTTTACCTTGAAGTGTCTTCCCATTAGGTAGGGTCGCCATTTCTTAAGTGCATGGAGTATTGCCAACATTTCCTTCTCATAAATAGCTTTGCTTAAAAACTTTCCCTTGATTGGACGACTTTCAAAAGCAATGGGTCTTTCATCTTGCATTAGAACAGCACCAATTCCATTTCCTGAAGCATCACATTCCACAATAAAGGTTTTTGTGAAGTCCGGTGTAGCTAAGACCGGTGCTTGGCACATTACCTCTTTAAGATGTTTAAAGGCCTTTGTTGCTTCTGGAGTCCATGAAAATGAATCTTTCTTCAATAATGTTGTTAGAGGTGCTGCTATTCTCCCTATAATTCTTAACGAACTTGCGATAATACCCTGTCAACCCAAGAAATCCTCGCAGATGCTTTATGGATGTGGGGATTTTCCATTCCTTAATGGCTTTAATTTTGCTAGGGTCTACCTTAACTCCTTCATGAGATACAATATGACCCAAATATTCCACCTCATGGACTCCAAAGAAACATTTGGATCTTTTTTCATATAATTGTTTCTCATCCAATAGTTGTAGCACCTTGTCAACATGTTCAACATGATCCTTCCAAGACTTGCTGTAGATTAGTATATCATCAAAAAATACCAACACAAATTTTCTAAGAAATGGTTTGAAAATTGAATTCATCAAACCTTGAAATGTTGAAGGTGCATTGGTAAGGCCAAAAGGCATGACCAAAAATTCATAATGACCCTCATGAGCTCTAAATGCCATTTTCGGAATGTCTTCAATCTTCATTCTGATTTGATGATATCCCGAACGAAGATCCAACTTGGTGAAGTAAATTGATCCATGCAGTTCATCCAGTAATTCATCAATGACAGGAATGGGGAACTTATCTTTAATAGTGAGCTTGTTGAGCTCCCTATAATCTGGACACATGCGCCATGATCCATCCTTCTTTTGCACCAATACTACTAGAGCTGAGAAAGAACTTTGACTTGGTTGAATTATACCAGCCTCTAGCATTTCTGCAACCATACGTTCAATTTCACTTTTTTGGACATATGGATATCTGTACGGCCTGATGTTTGGAGGAACACTTCCTGGAATCAGATGAATAGCATGATCATGATCACGCATAGGTGGGAGACCTTTGGGAGTCTCAAATACCTTGGAATGATTGTCCAGGACTTTTTGGAGATCTGGAGAAATAGATGATTCCAATGTGGAAACATCTAGCGAACATAATTGTGCAATTACACCTCTTTGCTCCTTTTTTATAAGCTTTGTCATGCCATTAGAGATGATTATCTTTCCTGGTTTCCCTGCAATACCCCTTAATTCAACTTCCTTTCCTTCCACAGAAAATTTCATGAAAATTTCTTGAAAATTAAAAGCTATTGTACCCAAGGATTGTAGCCATTGGACTCCTAGTACAACATCAGCACCTCCCATTGGAATGGAAAGCATTGGGCTAGTCAATACATATTCTCCCATGGATAGCTTGATATTATGGCACTTTCCAGAACAATTTATTGTTCCTCCATTTGCAATCATCACTTGACACTCTAGTGCTGGATATAGGAAGCAATTCAATTCTTTTGCTACCCTACAATGAATAAAATTGTGGGTGCTTCCTGAATCAATCAACACTATTACCTTTTTCTTCTTGATTTGTCCTTCTATCTTGATGGTTTGAGGAGTGGTAATTCCCGCCAATGCATTACAAGATATGGTCGGATTTATTTGTTCTTCATCTAGGCTTTGTTCCTGGAATATATCCTCTTCTTTTGACCTTTCTTGCTCCTTTTCTTCTTCCTCTTCACAATCTATGTAGAATAATTTCTTCTCAGCACACTTATGACCTTTTGTGTATTTGCTATCACAATTATAACAAAGCCCTTTTTCTCTTTTTTCTTCCAATTGTTGTGGTGTCAACCTTGTAGGTTGTGGAAGACTATGGGCAACAACACTTCCGTCTTTATAGTTGTGAATGGTATGCTTCCTAGTTGCCATAATTTTGCTTTCCATTTTTCTTGCTAACCTGAATGCCTTCTCTAATGAATCAGGTTCCCAAAGGCACACATCATGTTGGATATTATCCTTTAAAGACCCTATGAACACATCAATCCTATGCTCCTCTGGAATATATTTTACTCTTATGTTCAATTTTTGGAACTCCTCAATGTGCTCCATTATTGAACCCTTTTGTTTGAGACTTATCAATTGGCTAAAAAAAGTGTTGCTTTTTGTATCCTCATAATGTGCTATCAATTCTTCCGTAAAAATTGCCCAAGTGATAAATTGTTTACGAGAACAAAGCCATTGATACCATACAAACTGATTTGGTTCCAAATATAAAGTTGCCATACGTACCTTTTGTGTGTTTTGCACATTATTGAGATCGAAGAATTGCTCCATCTGTAATATCCATGTGGCAGGATCCTTGCCATCAAACTTCCTCATATCGATTTTTGGAACATGGTGAGTCTTCAATCCAACATTAGAGTCTATGGAATCATGATTAACATTTCTTTTGTTCTCATCATGAGTTTCCTTTAGTACTCTTTCACCCTTAGTGACCATTTCTTGTAGCAACTTATTCATATTTATCTTCAATTCTTCCATCTTATCATCCATGCCATCAATTTTAGCGTCCATGCCCTTCACCTTAGCTTCCATGCCATCCATCTTAGCTTCTACGCCTTTCTTTAAACAATCCATCTTAGCTTCTACACCTTTCTTTAAACCATCCATCTTAGATTCTGTTCCTTTTTGTGCAAGGGACAGTTGTTGCACTTGGTCTTGTAATTTTGATATATCATGTTGCATTTCTTCCTCTTCTTCATGAGTCATGCTAGAGCTTTCAAGTTCCCTACTAGGTGTTTGCATTTTCTTTCCTCGGGGCATCAGTTATCGATAATAATGCTCTACTATGCCCTTTGAATTCCTTCAAAATAAATTTTCAAACCAAGCTTAAGCAAAAATTTAAAAAAATCTACACACTTTTTTTCACTTTGTAGGAGCTTGATATTGCCTCTGATGTACCTCTGTACTTTCCAATCATCTAGTTCTGAAATTGTGACCTGTAGTAGCTCTCTGTGTCCTCTTTCCAATGCCACCAGTCTGATCCAAATTGGATTCTCCAAGAAAGAGTTATGCGCAATCTCCCAAGATGACCTGATTATAGACATTTCCAAAAGAGTGAACTTGTATGAAGTGCCACGTGTACAATTTTCGACCTTTGGTTCTAAAAACGATATACAAGAAACTACAGTCCGTCCTCTTTCTGTACCTTCTTACGAAATTTCAATCCGATCCCCAGAGAGAAAGTTATGACGATTTTCCGTAGGTCACCTGTTTTGAATGTAATTCAGGAGTCTGCAAAAAGACCAACTTCCTCAGATCATATCTCCGCAAATATCACGCGAAAATATCTGAAATTCGGACCCAAGGTTCAGCGCGATTTCTTCTCAAATGGGTTTTTTTGCGACTTCTGAAACGTCACAGAAAAAAAAAAAGTTATAGCAAGAATTCCACGATGACCTGTTTGGAGCAGCGAAACCCTAGAATCCAAAGCTCTGATACCAAATGTTATGAAACCAGCTCAAGAAAAGATATAAAAGAAAGATCAACGCCTTAGAATTCAGCCTCTTTGAGGGGGCAACCTCCTTTACATTACATAAATGAACAATTCTTCGATGATACAAATGACAAAACCTCCTTTCTATATATAGGAGTCTAAGGAGTCACAATATAATCCAGCCGACTTAACAATAATAATATAAAGCCACAAAAATAACAATAGAGGGATTCTATGGGGCACAGAAATAACAATATGGGGGTAATATGGGCACAACAATATAAATAAGGGGTATAACTACAATAGTAATGGGGTAATCACTAGTATTATAGGGACCCAACATAGGTATGTGAACTTGAACAAGAAACAAAAAACAGACCTAGGACTAGAGGGCTAAAAAGAGCTCTATAACTAAAGAGACAAAGGGAGGTTGAGCTTCCAAATCAACTCACATGGAATGAACAGTTTTCCATCATGATAAATGGAAATAAAGAGCATTGGCTTGGCAAGGTAAACTAGTATTTGGAGAAGCTCCTATATGAGGCCAATAAAGAAAATGGCATTCAGAGAAAGATGGGAAAACATTATGCCATGAAGAACAAGATTGCAAGGGCAAAGCTTAGAAGAGCTAATGCAAAGATTGAAGCCCTAAAAAATAAAGAGTGGAAGGAAAAATTGACATCCTTTCTGAAGCCTCACTCCATGCACAAACCACAAGTTCAAAAATCATTTCACAATTTTGAGAAGTTTTGGGGTAATTTTGAAGTTTTGTGTTTTTCAAGTAATCATACACAATTTTTTTTAGAGCTAGAATGCCAAAGGCACTACGCTTTCGTTTGGGGCACTTTTTGGCCAAAAGAAGACCACCATTAGATTCAGAGCTAGGAAGACATGCAGAAAAAAAAAAAAAACTTTGCAAGCCTTGATTTTCCAAAATGGCAAGTGAAAAGGTGAAAAAACACCTAAAAAATCAATGCTTTCCTCCTTTTTGACCTTGCCGATACGCATTTGACCAGTATTGGGAGAATCAACTTTTAGAGGGTCAAATCAAGTTAATTTGGGAAGCTGAAGGTAGATTTTGAAACTACAGGAAAATATTTCCAATGAGCTATCTTGGGCTTACTTTGGACACCGTGAAGGCAGTCAACATCAGCTTGCAAGATGGAGGGCGCGTTTGACAAAGAGATAGCACATTTGACCAGTTGACTGAATTTTCACTGTTTTTCTCCAAATTTGATTTTCATCCTGGGAAATCAACTTTTTACTGATGTAATTGATGTTGTAAATGTAATTATGGTATTTTTACTATTACCTAGGGTAAATAAATTAGGTAAATAGACTCTATGAGGTGTAATGAATCAGTTTCATTATAATTAGGGATGATTCACTTCGACCACCCTACACTCTAGCTATCAGTTCAAATTTTGGTGGAACTGCTCCTCCTCTCTTGGATTTGACCCCTGAGGTTGGGAGGAGTTTGTTTGAGGCATATATCTTGTATTTTTTAGTCTTTCCAAAGGTTGGACTCAGTTGGATGTTGTACTAGTGATCAGTGACACTGTTGTATCAGATTTTGGCCAGTATTAATAGATGAGTTGTAGCTATTTCTTTGGGATACATGCAGTATGGATGCTTAGCAATGTTTCTTCTTTGTGATCATTTGTATGAATGTTTTGTATGCTCATAAACCATTTCATGTCTTTTATATTGTAATTTTCAAGTTGATAGGTAGAATACATGTTTGCTCATGCTCTGTTTTGGGAAAGTTATCATAATTTTTCCATTTTTCTTTAGTTTAGGAAGAATTCATCTCATATGCTCTTCCTAACTCCTCATTAGTGTTAACCCATATCACTAAACCACCTTTTAAGTTCTAATCCTCATGCCTACCTTGCCCCTTTAAATGTCTGCAATCATAACTAATTAGCCCTGACCTAGCCTCTTTGACCTAATACCTTCATCTAGCGATAACCCCACCAAATCAAATCAAACAACCTCTGCTCTTTATACCTAGCCTAAATCCCTAATCCATCTAGCCCTCCTAGCTATGATTCATTGGAGAGATCCCTCTCCAGCCTAGTAGGGCTAGCTACCAAGTCAAAATATTGGTATGTGGTTACCTCAGCAAGACTCTTCCCCAGCCTTGGAGATCCAAAGGAGCGAAAACAAGGTTGACCACCTTCTTCGAGAATGTCTTGGTATTCCCAAGATATTAGAAGTGTGGATGATAGGTTCACATCAACCTTTTTCATCTTCCTTTGGAGATTATGCTGGTGATAAACCTTCAACTAGTGATGGTTAAACCCATGGGAAAAAGGGAAAAGTCAAATTTCTCTATAGTTTATGCGAAGGCAAACATCCTATTCACCTTTGTACTTATATGGATGTTATAGACATATTTGGGCACTACAACCCCAATCACATATGTCCATAAACCAAGGGCTTCTAATTCCCTAAAAGTGTTGTTTCATACCCTAAAGGAGCAAGGTCAGTTGATTACATCATCTCCCAGAAGTTCTCCTTGAAAAACTGCTCAGAACTGGTCAAAACTGGATCATCTCACTTGCTCCATGGCTAGGGTGCGATGCATTTCACCTTGTACACATGGGAGGCACGATGCATACTGAAAAGGCCTTCTATAGGGTGTGATGAGTGAGAATAGACAAATGGCAGAGACAGTTTGCTAAGTGGATGATCAAGGAATATTTTAGAAACTTCTCATACGACAGTTGCCTCTCAGAATTCGCCCAAGGATGAGTAAGAGATCAATGAAATCTCTAATTGGAACCAAGAACTATCAGTGGAATGATACTAATCAAAAACCTAGAGCTGACTCACACCTCTACAAATATCTATATATGGATCCCTCATCTTAGAAATCCAGAGGCTGAAGGTTAGAATTTGGTAATTTGCAAAGAGGTGCTCCTGGTTTCTCTTTGAAGACATTGTTGGGTGATCTTGCTTTGTGTGAGGTGAAGAGGGATTTCAAGCTAGGAGGATGGTGCTGGGTCAGCCCAAGTGGTTGTAATCCTCTCTTCTATGACTTTTACTAATAAAGCCATTTGAGTTTTCCTCCATATTCTTGTGTATCTCTGAATACTGTGTTTGTTATATGCATTTGTATGGTCAATATATATATGATCCTATATTGTTTATAGTGAAAGATCTCTATGCTTTGATGGTATTATGTTGCTATGAATCTACATGTGCTCTTTGAAGATGGACAAGTAAGGAAGCAGTGGCGAGATTTTGTCAAAGGGGAAAGGAAACAAGCAAGGAGCCAAGTGGAAGATTGAGGTTGGTACTCTCTGCTTCTTTCCCATCTCTCTCTCGTAAGGGAAAAACAAGTGACTTTAATCTATTTGTTTCTAAGATAACTACCTGTCTTAGTGGGACTAGCAGCTCCGAATAGACACTAGATTTCCCGATAACAAAATGGCGACTCCGCTGGGGACTGATTAGTTTGATTGCTTGTCTCTATTTGTTTGATTCATAAACCACAGGCGGAGCCTAAAGTCAAGCCAGCTAGCCTTTGAACTGCATTTGCTATGCAAATGCAAAGTAGATCAATGCTGCTTTAGTCAATCGCCGGGTTTGTTTATGAATTGAACAAGTGACTTGCAAACATCCTAAGTGCCCTAGAGGTAGCTTGAGTAACCTCATTAGATCAACCCTTTACTTTGTAGTTACTGACTATCATTTGCTCGGCCTAAATCCCTGAACTAAACTGTAAACTTTGACCAAAAACCAATCTGAAGTCTCGTTCCTTGACCATCACACCTCCCATGTGCAGTAGGTGGGATGCATCTCTGTTTCCCTGTGTTACAGGTGAGATGATCAGACAAGACTAGATCTGCCTCCAAATTTTGGTTTTTTCTTCATTGTCTTCAGTTTTGTTTAGGAGTTTTGTTGTCTGTAATCAGTATACCAATGTTGAAACCCCCTTCTTTGCATCATCCAACCTCTATTGTACAAAGAATTATGAATTTTTTTATGTACTGTGCGCCATTTACAGTTCTCTTTTACAAAGAAGTAGCTTAATCGAACTGTTGTTTTTTGATTTGGAAGTGTCGCAAGTGTCATTTTCAGTCAAAGAAAAGAGTCCTACTATTCTTGATAGTCGATTTTACTGTTACTCTTGTATTTGATGTGAATTAGTAATATTTCAAGTGTCGAAAGCAGTTTTCAATTCAAAATTGTAAAGTGTCATTTTGTCTCCTTTTCGTTTTTTGAAAAGAAAATCGTTAGTACTGTCACTTTGAAAGAAGATATAATTTAGATTTGTGCTCAGCATTCTTTTTTTCATTCACACATTAAGAAATCAGAAAAAAAATACATGCATGTGCATTTTCATTTAGACTGCTTGTTGATTTTGATTTAGGACAATGCATCTAGTGTGTGCTCTCTGCTCTATGTTGAAAATATTTCATTTCTCTTTTCCTTAGTAGCTAGGATTTTCATTGCAAAAAGAAGATTAAATGATTGTTTATCATCTTAGATTGCATTTTAGGAATTGTATATCTACATCACGTGGTGAACCTGAAAGGAAAACTTCTTAAGAAAGATCAACTATAACCTAACGCACAACTTCTAGAAGTCTAGGCTAGAGACGTATTCCGGCGTCGTAAAGCCTGGTAACTGTTGCTTTCATCGTAGGTTGGGTGATTCCTTCTCTTTGAGACAATAAGTGCCCGTACGGACTTGTTCTCCCACGTACCATCGAATATATATTGGGAGACCACAATAGGCTATATCCTTTATCCTTAGGAAGCTGTGTCTGCCGCCCTATCTATTGCAATGCACTGAGCACAGCATTCGGGAAGATTTACTGTCATACCATAAAAATTATTTTGCAGTTTTGCGATTAGTTTGGTAATCCCTCTGTCTATATTTCCAAAGTAGTCTCTTTCGTTCCTTTTCAGACTCCTTAAAGGAAAATGTCCATCTGAGCACTTGTCACTTCAGGCTCATTAAAATCGAAGGAGACTAGAGCCATCTTTAGCTTTTTCTCGACTCTTAAAAAGTGAAAAAGAAAGTTGTGTCAAAGCGTCTAAAATTAATTTAATACAGAACAACATTTTCCCCTCTTATTTTGACTTGATCAAATAAATCCGCAATCGTGGAAGAAAGTCAATCAAAACCCCGTCGTTTGTGGAGACTGACGAGTCAACCGTCTTTGACTCTGGAAACCAAACCATTTCGGGGCAAGCGAACTCGTTTAATTGGGTCAAAATCTCCTGGTTTGCTTGAAACTGGTGTTTCAACATCCTCTGAGACTCTAGTTACTCCAACCATTTCTGGTATCCCTCCCTCTACCGAAGAAGTTCCGCAGTTACAAGAGGTCATTAGAACTGATCCTAATGTAACAGTAAACACTTCTATTCCTGAACCAGCTCCATTGAGGGTTGATTCAAAAGGTTTTAGCCCTCCAACATCTGTTGTTGCAGAATCTATACCTTCTTTGGCACCAGAAATATTTTACGGACCTGACGGTCTGCCTCTTCCACCTAGATTAATTGCTATAGAAGAGATTACGAAGGATCTTCCATCCAGTACTCCATTGCATTTTGGGACTGAGATCCACCTATATCCTTCTACTTCAGAAGTTAATACCCCTTCATCTCAAGTTCCTGTAGAAGCACTGGGAATTCTTTTGGATAGACTCAATATGTCTGGACAACCATCGACATCTAGGACTATCTCATCTGATACAGTGGTAGCAGAACCTCCTGCCACCACTTCGATGATGTTCACTGGTATACCATCTGTCCCAACTAGCTCTCAACTGCTAGAAGGAGTCCACCCAGGGACTATTTCGATAGTATGGTCTATTCCCGTTTGTTCATTCGGAATAGTATCTGGAATCTCTTATGTTGAATCTCAACAAATTGATCCTTCATAACATCAATTTGGGTAGTCTAGTCTCTAAAGGCCAATCATTCCCTTGAGCACTGGATTGCTGCCATATGAGAGTTCACAACCAAATTTAGGTCAAATTGGAATCACATCCGGTGGTTGGGTGCCAATACTGCCTCAACAAACAAGAGTTTTATACTCAATGCAACCGAGTATCCCTGTGTTGAACATCCCCTCTACACCAGCTATTGTGACGGTGTTGCAAGTTCAAGCATTGCCTGTTATATGCCAACCTCAAGTTTCTCAGGTCATTGTACAATAGCCTCTTGTCTCCGCGACACGACCGCAATCGCCAGTTAGTGGCTCCTTAACTAGAGCGACTTAAGCTCAAACGGGTACTATTACCCCTCATCTTGGTCAAATGTCTAGTATTGGGCAACAACAAATGGTTTCACAACCATGGCTGGTGCAATATCAACAACTGCAATTACAACAAGCTTACCAAGGACCTGAGTAGCAAAACTTTGCAGGTAATGGGTAGCCATATATCCAAAACGGTTATAACCAATGGTCTCAAATTAGTTAAGCCCAACCACCTTATCAAAGTTATCAGCATCAAATGCATTATGCTGGTATGCAAAGACCCACTACTTAGGCGATCCCATCTTATCCTGGGTATGCTTTGCTGAACCTGAATCAATAGTTGCCCTTCGTGGTGACTCTAGAGTTACCAGATCTAAATCGGCTAACGAACGATCTAATCACTTATGCATCTTGGTGGTTGGTGATTCCTCATAAAATTCTGTCAGATATTCCTAAATTTAATGGAAAACTGGGTGAGGACCCACCGAATCATGTGATGACCTTTCATCTATGGTGTTCATCCAACACTCTCAATGATGATTCGATTCATCTTCGCCATTATCAGTGAATGTTAACTGGTCCGGCAGCAAAATGGTACATCGAATTGCCTAGAGCTTCATTTGATAACTTCAACGCCCTTGCCACAACCTTTTTAACCCATTTTCAATTACCAATAAGGTATGAAACATGAATAGAGCTTCTTACCAATTTCAAGCAAACGACAGCCACTCACATTTCCGATCATATTCATGAATGGCGATGTTGTCGTAGAATGGTAAAAAACATATGTCCCTAATCAGCTACTAGCTGAATGGTTTATTAAGTCTTTGTTACCTTCTATAATAGAAGATGTGGCAAAGGGAGGGGTCATCACTGAAGAGTAGGTCATTGCTCGTGTGCAATATCTAGACTTGATCTACACTCAGTCTCGCATGCTCTATGACAAAATCCCTAATGCTCCAAGACCACAATTTTCCGTTCCTCCTCCTCCTAAATCAAACAAAGACTCTCATGTCGGCAATGGCGTGATAGGCACGACGAGCACAAAATCGACAAAGGCTACATCTAAGAAAGCCCGTAAGATTTTTGATCAAAATGCAAATGAAGAACTTCTAGACTTGGAGGTTAATGTCATGTCAAATGACAAAGGCAAAGAACTGAAGCAACTAGAAGGCAAGAAGAAAGGGAAGAGAAAAAAGAAGAAACAGGATGATTCGTCTCCTAAAAAATCTTCTACAAACCCTTCTGGGCAAAAGAAACCTACTCAACCATGCCTCATATGCGATGAGGATCATTGGATGAGAGATTGTCCATATAAAGTTGAAGTTAAGAAATTCTTTAAGAATTCAAAAACCTCAGCAGTATTGACTGATCTGTTTCCAAACCCAGGAAGCAATCTGGTTGCTAGTGACAATGCTTCCCCATCCCAAGTGTTTATGTTGTCCATTTCAAAACAGCAAAATGATGCTTTGATATCGACAAGGAATAAAGATTACGGGAATCCACAGCTGTCGAACAACAAGGCTACTGATCAACCTAGTAGTTCGACAATAAATTCGACTGAATTTGTGCCACCCATCATTCTGAGCTAACGATAAAGCCGCCAAAGGGAGTAGTACACAAATCAACATTTAATCCTCATGCAAGAGCGGCACAAAATTATAATATAGTAGAGGACCTGGCCCAATCGCCATCCGCTATGTCAACACTTGAAGTACTGCAAAATTTCCCCTCCCAAAAGCGGGCTCTATTATCAGCAATAGGTGGGATCGACCTAGTAGATTCCAATATTGTGGCCTTTAATCATAAAGGATATGAACCTCGGTTACCAGCTCAACTCGCTTTTCTCATTCAAGTGAAAGCCCTCAACAAAACTCTTCATCAAACAATTATTGATGAGGGGGATCTACATGTATTATGTCAATGAGTTGCTGGAAAACTTTAGGCTCACCACCCTTGTCACGATCGTTAATGATGTTAAAAGCATTTGATGGATGAACATACACTCCATAAGGGATTTTAAGTAACTTGCAAGTCGAACTGGGGGGGAAAACAGTAGAAATTGATGTTGAAGTTATCGATGGAAATCTCAATTATAACATCCTACTGGGAAGGCCTTGGATTTATGCTATGGCTGTTATTGTGTCGACATACTTCAAAAATATTGCATTTCCCTTCTAAGGAGGAATTACAATCGTCGACCAAAAACATTTCTCCCCAACAGCTCACAAGTTACGGGAATAATTCCAATGATCCATGGAAGCTCTCAATCGCTTCAAAATGTTGGAGTAGGCCTCCTAAAGGACACTGATTTAATGGGTACTTTCACCCAACCACCTCCGAGTAATCTAGTGGAAGTGACCACGGTGGGAACCTGCAATATGATATCTTCTATATCTAAAAGATTTGGAAGATTCCTAAACATTTTGTCAGCATGGATCATTTCCATTTTAGAAATATTGTATCAATCAATTTTCTTGGCCTCAAGGGCAAACCCAAATCAACGCTCATCGAGTGTTTGGATAGATAAGTCTAAGGAATATGGAACCTCTTCAGATCCTTGGTCGCATGTACATTCTACAGACGAAGGAATTGTTCAGTCAATGATCATAGAGGGGGCATCATGGGAATATTACCACCATCGTTCCCATCTTCCGGATTACCTCGAAGATTATTCCAGCAACCTTAATCATCCTTCAGTTTTTGATTTTCTATCAAATACTGTAAATACAGTGGATTATGAGGATAGTTCTTTTACTGTGTCAACCTCATTAAAAACTGAAACAATTCCCTTTCCAAATCGAGTCTTTGATTACGATCTCGTAAAATCAAAGTTGATTCTTTCAAAGATTTCGAAGGTAAACCTTCATTCCAACCACCGCGTTGAATGCAGTGAAGCTTAGGGGGCATGCACCTCGATTTTCATCATTATACTAGGGGCATGCGAATTTATAACAAGCATAGTTTCTCATTTCAAGCTTGTGTAAACATGAAACTGAATATGAGCAGTTTTATGCAAATTTCAAGCTCGTTAAAAAATAAACCTAGCAATGAGTAGTTTTACACAAAGTTCAAGCTCGTTAAAAAAATAAACCTAGCAATGAGCAGTTTTACGCGAAGTTCAAGCTCGTTAAAAAATAAACCTAGCAACGAGCAGTTTTATGCAAAGTTCAAGCTCGTTAAAAATTAAACCTAGCAATGAGCATATGTTCCACCAGAGTTCAAGCTCATTAAAAAATGAACCCACCTCTGGTAAATAACCATTGTGAATGCATTATCGTCAACTTTTGAGCCTTGGTCGTGTTCTTACCATCACCTCCACTCTATTTTTGCCGATCATTCACCTCCATTTGATTGTTTACCCCTTTTGAGGAACAGCTACGACGAGTGATCCTATTAGCCACCCTTTTACACTGCCGTGATTGGAAAGTTCCAAACCTTACCTGGAACCAGTCGCTATCTGAAAACATCACTCGTTCCTCAAAAAACGAGTCTCCTTTAAGCTCTTTTCATCTGACTCATGAAATATGAAAAGATTGTCGAGCGATTGGCCTCTCCAGCTCGTTAAAGTGATTGGAAGTGTTATCCCTCCTCTATATTTTAATCAGTTTGGACCTGAGGGATTATTACACAAAAAGATCGAGCGTTTGTCTTGTCCGGCTCGTTAAAACTATCGAAAAGTCATCCCTTTCACATTGTTTTATACTTTTTCGGACTTAAGGGATTATATTACAAAAAAGGAATATTGGAGTCTTCTTTTCGTCTCTTTTCAGACTCTCTAAAATTGAAAAGGACCGAGTTATCCTTGTCGTTAAACTCGTTAAAATGATAGCGACAAACTTGTCCATTCAGACAAGAGCAAGTTTCATTGTCGCTAGGCTCGTTAAAACATAGCGATGGGTTTGCCCGAAGGGCAAATTATAGAACAAGCATATGTTATCCTCCTCAAGCTTGACAAAAATAAAGAGGTACTGGTCAGAACTGACTAGGGAAAATTGGGAAGAAAACTTAAAGAAACTTTATTGGTAGCAGGCCACTCTTGAACATGACACTTTCACTCCATCACCATGATTGAGTCGGGTTGGGTTATTCCGTTCACCGGTCATATCACCATTGGTCCACCGTACCATCCACTTTTGGGGTTAACGCTACCAATCCATTTCAGTGTCACCGATATGTTCAAAAGAAGTCGCTTAGAGAATTCACCTACCCAGCTTGTGTCTCATCCGATACAATACCTTCACACTCCATTCTTTCATGACCGCCACCCTGAACCTTGTATCACCAGATCATTTTCACCTCTACAAAATCATTTTCTCCGTTCTGTGTCGTAGATGTGGGATCCATTAATGCCCTCCTACGACTGGTCACTTCTTGTCGACATCAGCTCATTATCCAAGAAGCCGACCTGGGAACAACCATTTTAGTACTTTGAAGCTTGCATACCTCAATGGCAAGTTTCTCACTTCCGCGACAGGTTTACATTAATGGCCTTCGACTGAAAGATTTTGCGTGGTGTTTGACATCGACTCATGTATTCACACCACGTGAATTGTACTGTAGTACCTTGAGGGTCATCATCATCATCGGTGATTCATCTCGCGCCTGTTAACAACTTACATCATTGGCTGGTAATCAGGCGATGCCTTTCCATGTTCAACATCAGAACATCTTTTCACATGGACCGACTTGTACTTTCAGGTGAAGATTGAACGAGTTTTGAAGACCCTAGATCTAGTTTCATCCATCTGGGCTGTGATATATTCAGGAAAATAAAGACATCAAATGTACATCATTGCTACATATATAATCTTCCAAACTAAGGGATGTTGGCTCTACCGGAATCATCAGTCTACACATAGACAGTTGTCTGTCCTATGTACATGAAAATGAATTTATCAAGCTGAGCATGGGAATGCCCGCCTTAGCTAGATCATGAAAATATTATAAAGATAATGTATTGTGTTGTATCTTATTACAGGTCACCTTCCAGTTTGAAAAACCTCGAATCCTCACTATAAATCATTTCACCCGACATCAAAAAGATTTACGACCTCATGCTTTAAGGGGCAACTGTTATAGACATATTTGGGCATTGCAACCCCAATCACATATGTCCATAAACCAAGAGCTTCTAAGTCCCTAAAAGTGTTGTTTCATACCCTAAAGGAGCAAGGTTAGTTGATTACATCATCTCCCAGAAGTTCTCCCCGAAAAACTGCTCGGAACTAGTCAAAACTAGATCATCTCACTTGCTCTATGGCCAGGGTGCGATGCATCTGACCTTGTACACATGGGAGGTGCGATGCATACTGAAAAGGCCTTCTGTAGGGTGTGATGAATGAGAATAGACAAATGGAAGACAAATTTTGCTAAGTGGATGATCAAGGAATCTTCTAGAAACTTCTCATATGACACTTGCCTCTCAGAATTCGCCCAGGGATGAGTAAGAGATCAATGAAATCTCCAAGTGGAACTAAGAACTATCAGTGGAATGACACTAATCAAAAACCCAGAGCTGACTCACACCTCTACAAATATCTATATATGGATCCCTCATCTTAGAGATCCAGAGGCTGAAGGTTGGAATTTGGTAATTTGCAAAGAGGTGTTGCTGGTTTCTCTTTGAAGACATTGTTGGGTGATCTTGCTTTGTGTGAGGTGAAGAAGGCTTTCAAGCTGGGAGGATGGCGCTGGGTCAGACCAAGTGGTTGTAATCCTCTCTTCTATGACTTTTACTAATAAATCCATTTGAGTTTTCCCCCATATTATTGTGTATCTCTGAATATTGTGTTTGTTATATGCATTTGTATGGTCAATATATATCTAATCCTATATTATTTACAGTGAAAGATCTCTATGCTTTGATGGTATTATGTTGCTGTGAATCTACAGGTGCTCTTTGAAGTTGGACAAGTAAGGAAGTAGTGGTGAGATTCTGTCAAAGGGGAAAGGAAATAAGCAAGGAGCCAAGTGGAAGATTGAGGTTGGTACTCTCTGCTTCTTTCCCATCTCTCTCTTGTAAAGGAAAAACAAGTGACTTTAATGTATTTGTTTCTAAGATAGCTACCTGTCTTAGTGGGACTAGCAGCTCTGAATAGGCACTAGATTTCCCGATAACAATGGATGAAACCTCTAACATGTTAGATAACCTTACCTCTTTTCAACCTTGTCTTCCGATGGGTTATCTAAATCTTTCCCTTAATGCTCCACTATTTGATCAAGTGATTAATCAAAACTCATCTCTGGTTAATCCCACTCTCTCTGAAATTGAATCACATGAGTCTGTTTCTGACCAACCATTAATCAAAAAAATGGTTGACCCAATTATGCTTTCAGTTGATCGTATTTATCCTATAGAGAGTGAAACTTGTACCACTCAAGGTCTTCTGGTTTCTTTAGATTCCAAATAATTAGGGGGAAATCCTCTTGTTCCCATGGTAAACATGGGGGATCCTCCTATTCCCATGGTACCGGGGGGGATCATCCTGTTCCTGTAATGCAAGAGGGCAGTCCTCCCATTCCGATGGCACCCTCTCCAAGTAGTTTAGTTACTTTCTTTAATTGGAGTTGACTGGCAGGATATTGTCTTCCTTTTTATGTGCCCTTTCAGATCACGGTTCACGCTTATAATATACCTGTACCTGGGACAATCATGGATGAAGGTGCATCTGTTACTATTTTCTCCTCAACTACTTGGCAAGATTTAGGTTCTCTGTAGATTTTGCCAGTTATCCAAAATCTGTTAGCTTTTAATAGAGGAACCAATCAACCCTTAGGAATCCTTCTGATGTTGCCTATTAATTTGGGAGGAAAAATATTTTATCTTTACGTGATGGCTATCCAAGGCCCTTTTTATTTCAATTCACTCCTCATTTGTGACTATGTTTATATCATGGGAGCTCTTGTCTCTTATCTCTTTCATGTCATATGTTTCCCGCATGAAGGAATAATTGTGGCCATTGATCAACTTTCGTTCGTTGGTCCTAATTTGAATCCTGATTAACCATCTTCCCTAAATGGTCCTTGTGTGAAAGTGGTATCACCCCCACCACATGTTAATTATGTGGCCATATGTTTCATGCCCACATCTACTAATGATCTGGTCAGTGATATAGTGCATCATGTACTGGGGTAATTGTAACATGATCTTTCCATTAGATCCTTAACATGTATCCCTTCCAAAGCGTTGTTCTCCCATTTGATGAGAAACTATTGAAAGATATGACGTCTTATAGGCCATAATTAAGGTACCATGATGATAGTTATTTTACTATGTCAATCTTGTTAAAAAATGAAATATGTCCCTATGAGGATAGTTCTTTTACTATGTCAACCTTGTTAAAAAATGAAATAGGCCCCTGGAGCATACTTCCTTGTCTTATGTCAAGGTCCTTAAAAAATGAAACAAGGTGTTAGAGCATAGTTCCTTTTATGGTGCCAAGCTCCTTAACAAATAAATCAAGGTTCCCAGAGAAGAATTCTTTACTTGTGTCAATATTGCTAAAAAATGAAACAAGGTGTCATAAGCATAGTTATTTTCTTGTGTCAAGATCGTTAAAAAATGAAACAAATTCCCTTCCAATTCGAGTCTTTGATTAGATGTCGCAAATTCACAGTTGAGTCTTTCACTTGATATTGTAAATGAACCTTCATTCCATCCACCTGTTAGTAACCATTAGTCTATTTAGGTGAATGAAATGAAGCTTGGGGGGCATGTACCTCAAATTGAGTCATTATGCTGGGGGCATGTAAACTTATCTCAAGAATAGTTTATTTATTTCAAGCTTGTCTAAAAATGAAACCAAACCCGAGCATAGTTCGTTTCTGTTTCAAGTTTTTATAAAAATGAAACCAAATCCAAGATAATTTGTTTCCGTTTCAAGCTTGTGTAAAAATGAAACCAAATCCAAGCATAGTTTTTTCCCATGTTTCAATCTTGTGAAAAAATGAAACCATATTCAAGTATACTCAAGCATATTGCTATTACCAAAAAATGATCACCTAACCATTTCTAACTAGGTGGATCAAAATACACCATGTGGAATTAATTTTACCATAGTAAAATCACTTTCACTATGGAATATCATTTAATAGACCACTTTTATTAAATTATTTTCTGATTTAAATAATAAAAAACCCATGAGAATAATTAGATAAATCATTATTTATTTAATTTTCTCTAGTAATAATTATTAAATAATTATTCTTTGTCACATTTGACTAAATCCCTTAGGAATATTTAAATAAATCATTATTTATTTGAATTTCCTTATTTCTATTATTAAAATAATTATTAAATCACTATTTAATAATTATTTTGATTTCACACCTTTCTTGTTTATCACGAAATAATTAATAAATCATTTTATTTGTTAATTATTTCTAATAAAGGAATTTAACCATTTTAAATTTTTTTCCCCTCTCCAATAAATATAATAAAGTATTCCAAGTAGTTAGATTTGAATTTGGTTAATAATATTTTATTATTCTCCATTTTCAATATTAACTCCAAACGTTGCTATATAAAGGAGGGTTTTTCATTCATTCTTCACCATGATCATTATCATCGTCAACATTATCGTCATTTTCTTGACCTCTCATTTGAGTTCTTCACTTTTTTTGGGTTTTTCACACGATTGAGAGAGGGAATTATATTTTTGAAACATCAAGGATATCAAAGGACTCATCCCAAGGAGGGTGACTTATAGGCTAATCTGTAGATCTCCTTCACCGGGTGTTATCCATAAAGAGTTATTCATTTAAAATTGTCTTTCTGATTGGGTTATTATTCTGGATATATTATTTTACTGCTATTTGTTTTGGATCTTGTTTTCATTTACTATAGATTTCCCATTTGTATTATAGATCTAGAATGAAAGCAACCATTAAATTGTTGTTAGGGTCACTTGTCACCTAGTCACTTAAGTGAGTATTTTTGGCATACCTTCCAAGAATTTCCACACTAACAAATGGTGATTCCACTAGTTTAATAAGCACGTTCTTGGGTGAGTGAAGTTTCATAAATTTTAGGGTTTCTTCAACCACTTTTTAGGCTTCTCAATTTTTATATCCATTTTGAAACCCTATTTTGTCAAATTTTCAGATTTTGACAGGTTTCTGATCTTTTCTGCATGTCATAGGTACCAGCCGAGTAGGAGACATCAACATCTATCTGAGATCTTCCAACTGAGACTCCTGGGGATAGAGCAAACTTATTTTCCCCTTTAGTGTGCTGCAGAGCACACTTTTTTGCCCAGGAATTGTGCTCCCACTAAAAATAGGTCAATACCTACATTCTGCAATTCTGCAACTTTTTTTGAAAAATTTTCAAATTCTTTTATAGTTTTGCCAGGAGTGTTGTCTGCATATTGGTTTGGGTTTTTCAACTTTGTTAATCAGTGTCCCTTAGGACTAGATCCACTTGTTTTGTAGCTTTGAGGAAGGAAATAGCCTGCTAGGTTTTAGAGTACTCCTCCACATTGTTAAGAAGATATTTGTTGAGTAAGGAGTCTAGGATTTTCAACATTTTTAGCCTCTATTTTTCAGATCTGATCCATTATTTTTCAGATCCATTGGATAGGTTTAATTTACCTTTTGTCACTTTATAGTTTAGGTTCTCCTTTCCCCCCTTAGGATCCCCTTGAGAATCCTAGGTCTTAGAGCTTCATAGTTGTCCCTTATAGTAATTTTCACTTCTGATTTTTGATGTTTATATGCACCATTTTCAATAGTTTAGGGACTTTAGATCCCATCCCCTTAACATCAGATATTTTTGGCTTCTTTATGTGTCTTTGAGTAGCCTATTTTCCTTCTCTTTCTTAGCTTCTCAGTATCCCTTGTGTATGGGGTTGTGTATGCTTGATTGACTATTTAATTTTCTGTCATTTAGATTCATTTTTAGTACTTCATCATTTTATTTTCAGCAACATATGACATCATGAAACATGCTTAATTAAGTCATCCACTTGACACATATTTTACACACTCACACCTTAAGAAAACAATAGCTTGGCTAACATCACCAAGCCAAGACTTTAAACACTACACCTTAATAAAGCAACACACATAGAGTAAGCCCACTTGGGCATCGGGGCCAAACAATCTTTATAATGCAGGTGTAGGGTTAGTGGGATAGGCTTCCAATAACACCCATCAATCACTTTTCATTGAGACATAGAAGTTTTCATATTAGGGAGCTTAAAATTCTACACCATCCCATGCTCAAAGTCGGAGTGTGTTAGAAACCTGATTTAGAGGGGGTTATGCTAGGTCATCATGCGAGTAGTTCTCCTTAGGGAAACCCAACCTGTGGCAAGGAATTTCATGCAATGACTGATTACCAAGAAGCTCAAGACTCGATCACCCCCGTGGGACTAAGGTAACCATAGTGACTAATATTAGGAAAACACCTTATTGGACTGGATATGGGAAGCAGATGGTCCTATACCCCACCTTTCTGTGGACAACACTTCTTGTGGGGATGAGATTCCATCAAGTAAGCAGTTATTTAGAAGGTCATCTAAAATAATAGATCTAGGATTCTTTGAGGATTAATATTACCTATAGGCTAGAGGTATGTTTTGTTTAATAGGACGTGTTTTCTTGCATTAGAGTAACATAATAAAAATAGTTAGTTTACACGTGGCACCACTACACTAAGCATTTACTTGCTATTTTTTGTTATTTCCTTCCTATCATTATCACTTAGTGTAGACATAATAGCACCTCCAAGGTGTTTTTCACATTGAATTCGAGGGATTCACCCTTATTTCCCATTAAGCCATATCACACGTCCCCATTGGGTGCTAGCTCATCCTCCCAGTCCTCCATTGCATCATCATTTTGATTCTGATTCTGATTCTGCTAGTTTGTCCCATTCATCCTTTGATTCGTGTCCCTTCATCCTCATATTTCCATCATGACAGGCACTAATGCAGGTGCAAGAATGCAAGGTGGAAAGCCAGGTGCCAACTAGGGTACCTCCACTAATGGAATGTCAAACGACGTGGTCACTCCAACTCCTTTACTTCCTTTTGTTGCCGGTTTAAGTCTCATAGACTTTAACCATGTTATCAATGATCCCCTTCTCCGTCGTCCCACATGGCAAGCAATGCCTACAAAACTCCCTTCAGACATCGCGAAGTTTGAGGGTAATCATGGAGAAGACCCAACAAAAGGAGCACAATAGGGTATGTGTTTACTGTAGGTGGAACAACTTCCAGTTGGGTTTCAAAACTGCAAAGTGTTGTTGCACTCTAAGCAACGGAAGTAGAGTATGTTGCCGCTACAGAGGCTAGTAAAGAAATGATTTGGTTACAAAGTTTTATGGATGAATTGGGTGAGAAGCAGGAGTTGGGAAAGTTATACAGTGATATCCAGAGTGCAATACATCTTGCAAAGAACTCTGTATTTCATTCCAAGACAAAACATATACAGCTCAAGTATCATTTCATACGATCAATGTTGGACGATGGACAGTTGAAGCTGGAAAAGACACACACTAACAAGAATCTTGAGATATGTTAACAAAAGTTGTAACTAGGGAGAAAATGAAATTTTGCTCAGTTTCAATTCTATTACTGATGACTCCATTCATCTTCGGTCGTTCTAACCCATGCTCATTGGAGCTACTACGAAGTGGTATGTAGACCAGCCTAGGGCAACCTATTCCACTTTA
This sequence comes from Pinus tabuliformis, assembly GCA_031772625.1. Classification (NCBI taxonomy): domain Eukaryota; kingdom Viridiplantae; phylum Streptophyta; class Pinopsida; order Pinales; family Pinaceae; genus Pinus; species Pinus tabuliformis. The sequence continues at coordinate 1,156,849,993 of CM062816.1, forward strand.
GCAACTATTGCCACAACCTTTCTTTCATATTTCAAGTTACCTCCCTGTTATGATACCAGTACTAAACTTTAGACTTCCTTTTTATCAAACTCCTGCCACTCGCCTTTCCGACCATGTTTAGGAATGGTGTAGAAGGAGGAGCATTTGTTGAGATCATAACTTCGAAGACCGAGTCTATATATATTAGCTTCTTAGATCATTGTTGGCCCCTATTACGAAATATGTCACTTCTCACTTTCCTAAATCCAAGGAGGAAGCTCTCTAGATAGCCCTCAAATTTGACTTGATTTATGCCCAGTCGGGTTATGTTTACTCTGTCATCCCTGATCTGCCTCGACCTGGCGCTGCTAATGCATCGAGGGCATATCATGTCATGGATGGTGTTTTTGGAACTATTTCACACCCCCAACCACACGCTCCTCCTCAGATGAGTTATGGTCAACCTCAGGGAGGGACCAGTCCCGTGTATACTAATCCCTCCCCCAATCCTTATCAAGGCACTCCTTATCCAAGTCCCACCACACCATATGCATATCCCCATCAACATCAATTGATGACAGGTCCAGCTATTGCACTACCTACTTATACCAATGTTGCCCCATCTCAATATTATCTCTAGGAATATCCTAGCACTCCAGCTCCTTCGGCACCAGCGCCCCAATCCCCCATGCCTGCTCCCCCTCCACTGTAGCAACCACCTCCTCCACAAGCACAACTGTACACTTAACATAGTGGTCCCAATCCCTCGAATCCAAAGAAAAGTAAGGGAAATAGGAACCAACAACACCAAGGTAATCAAGGCGACCAGGGTGCTCCACCTAATGCCCTTCAAGGTACTCAACCTAATCCCACAACCAAACAACGGGGAGGTCAGCCCAAGCAGAATAAGGTTCTTTGTATGAATAGACCTTATGCGTTTTGTGGAGTCAATGGTCATTATATGCATGAGCATCCCCTGTTACCTCCAATGCGCCAAGCATGGTAAGTTTAAGCAGATTCTCGAGGATTGCAACACTCCTACTTCATCTTAACCCATTGTGATCACCAACCCTTTCCCCACCAAGGGTATATATCTGCCTAACCTTCACAATGTCATTTTTCTCAACCAGCTCCTCCATCAGGTCACCATGATTATCAGACCTCATGATGAATTTTGATGAGGTAAACATCGAACAAGTAAACCTCTAGACTCGACCTCGTCAGTATGACAAGCCACCTGCTAAGTTTGTGACTTAATCCCAACCCAAAGTGTCTACTGAGCCTCTATCGTCACCCAACAGGACCTTACCCCAAGATCCCCAAAGGTCCTGTTATCACCCTAAGAAACTCTCCTAGGTTGTAGCTCGGAGATGCTCAGGATATCACAAACTCAACTTAATGTTGGAAATGGATGAATGGAAGGAATGATGCATATTCAAGCCAGATAACCACTTCTACTTTGCTTGACTCTAGACATGCGTGAACACCCCCAAACTATAATGCTTTAGACCACCAATTACTCACAGCTTAAGGGTTGGGTGAATATGGAGAATACTGACCACACCAGCAGATGCACAGGACCTTGTGATGGCTGGCTGCAACTAGTAAAAAGGTCTAAAAATCTAATTCCCTAGTGCACAGACAGGATGACAGCTCTCTGTCACTAAGTGAAAAGAAACCTGATCAATACATTCACTGATACATGCAAGATCCAAACACAGAGGTGGCATGACAGTCCCCAATGCTAAACATCAAGAGTTCAGGAAAAATTCATATCAAGCACAACCTAGAACAGAAAAGAGATGGGAGGTGAGCAATTAACAGCAAAAGAAGCTTGTATTAGCTAAAAATGCTGATGAGACGCTGCAAGTATCAAAGCAGTTACAGTCTCTAGAAGTTGAACCTTACATCAAAACAACAACCATCAACCCTGATTACATATGTTTTCTAGGTATATATAGAGTTTTGATTACAAAAATTTTTTGCTATTCTATGCGTGGAGGGGTCATAATGGACCACCAACTTCTTTAATTGCCTGGCAGAACTTCTGAGTACAATTGCTTGCTGTAATGAACAAAATTGATCTTCTTTGGGTGCTCTGTTGTACTTCTCGAGCAGGTGGATTGTCATAGAGGATGGAACTCCATAACTGTTGAATGTATTTTAACTGCTTGAGGCACGTCCTTTTCTTCTTGGCCATGCTATTTGTTGAAGACGGTGGTTGAGGAGTAACTACACAGGGTACTGGATGCTGGCCACCTTCGTCCTTTCGGGAGTATGGAACGGTTGAGGTAAATGGACTGCATGGCAGATCTAAGAGCAAGGCGGAGGAAGGACATCGGCCGTCGAATCAAACGGATGGGTGGTGGAGATCACTCGATGGGGGAGGTATCAGGCGGAAGTAGGGGTGGACAATTGTGAGCCGTCGGATCTCGGGCAGACAGATCCGACGGCCATCAGGAGGGGGAAATACACGGGGGTTAATCGGCAAGGACGGGCAAATGGGCGGTAAGCGGTATTTATCGCACCGCAATACCTATCATCAGGTGATGTGTGGCAGCAGAAACCGCTTTGATCATGAGTTAAAGTGCGGGCAGCTCGCGTTTGTGGGAGGAGCGACTACCGTTGGATCGCGCGGTAGGCGATCAGACGGCGGGGTTTAGTTGCACATGTTGGTTTGATTGATGTGACGGGAGGGCCGTTGGATCATGGTGTCGAGGATCAATGGCTAAGATTAAAAGGTAGCGAAGGGTTAAGGATTCGCGGGGTCACATGGATATGGAGCCATGGGATCTTAAGCTTAGTGCTTGGGACTTTAAGAAACAGGGGTTTATGCCGGGTATGAAGGGAAAAAACGGAGAAGGTGGGGGTTATGAGAATGTGAGCGGAATGAAGGGGTAAGAGAAGGACAAATGATACGGGTCCTTTTTAGGCATAATCAGCACGTCCAGACATGTATTTGACCCTCAAATCTCGAAGTATGTAGCAGAGCTAACAGGTCCATTACATTGGAATGTTGCTTCTATTAAAGCAGCCCATACATATAGCATAGTAGATGACTTGGCGTAGTCTCCTACCACCATGTCAATGCTAGAAGTCCTCCAGACATGCCCACCACAATGAAAATATATACTATCTGCTCTAGGTGCCATAGATCCTCAATAGGATTAGATGATTGTCTTTCATGTTGACAAGTTGGATAACCCTACTTTACCTTCATCTGTTGCTTTCCAAATTCTAGCCTCCATTCGAAACACCATTGTCCAACAGTGTATCATTGTCAAAGGCGCATCCACCTGTGTGATGGCCACCAATGTTTGGAAAAAACTTGGTTCCCATGACTTATCTTTGTCCACCATCACTTTACACGCATGGTATGGTCACCCCTCACAACCCCTTGGCTTATATCGCAACTTCCCAGTCACAGTTGTTGGCAAGACGATCTGTATTGACATCGAAGTCATTGATGCTCCCCTTGACTATAACATCCTTTTGGGTCATAGTTATACTTATGCCATGTCAGTTGTCGCATCTGTGGTTCACCGTAAGATATGATTTCCCCATAATGGAAAGATTGTCACTGTCGATCAATTGACGTATTACGATCCAAAAGCCCAGACTTCACCTCAGACCAACATTTATTCCATGGTTTAAAATAAGACCATATCATCTGTTTCTCCAAGAGTCTATAAAGATTCCTCTTTACTTGGTGCTTACTATGGCTCCCCACCTACTCCTTTTGAACCTAGCTCATCAAGTGTTTCATGCTCCAAGCATTGTAAGTTACCCACAAACGGGCCTCTATGCCTTCCCATCAGTCTGCACCTTTCCAACCTATTATACCTGACTCAACCATACCTAATAGTACAACTCCTCAAGGAGAACCTCCTTTTGTTGATGTCTCTCCTAATCATTTTCCGCCTAGATCTGTTCTCCCATCCCTTAACCATGTGGTAATTGCTCCTCCAGGTCATTACTCTTTTGGTCAGATACCATTCTTGTTTCCACCTCTCGGAGTTTATTCTACACTTGTCATGGCTACATTGAGTCTACCTAATATCACCCTAGGGATCCCAGTCGGGTACATTGATCCCCCTAAAAACACTCCACCTCATTAGTTGAAACCTTACACTACTTTGACCCTGGTCCAACCGGTCGTTCCTACCCCTTCCTTTGCTTCAATTCCATAACAGCCTCAACAGGAGCCTACTCCTACTGTGAAAGCATCTAGCGAGGGGGGTAAAGATCAAAAGACAAAATCTTGAGACAAGGCTCCCCCAGCAACTCTAGCTACCCCTAAGCCCCCAAAGCGTCTTCCTTTGTGCTCTTTATGTGATGTTGTCAGTCATGCCATCAATAATTGTCCCAAACTCCCTCACATTAAAGAGGTTTTCACTGATACCTCTCCTGATCCTAACATCCTTGAGGTCTAAGTAACCTTTTCTGAATCGGCTAAGAGAATCCACTCATTACACACAAAACACCCTTGTGCTCTGTGTGATAACTATGACCATTATTCCCATCACTATCCCTATATTGAATATTTTCGCAATACACTTCAAGTAATTCTTGAAATAAAGGTTGCTCGTAATGACTCTACTTCTCCTTTACCTATGGAGTCTGGTCCCACCCCTACTCCAAACTAGGAGGTCTCCCAACAACCCATCGTGATCCATCCCCCTAATGTTGAGATGACAGACAATTATGCTCCCATCCTCTACCTATCATTATTCATGAGATCGCTCCCTAAGAAATTCCTATATATCTCCTCTCATGATTATGTTGAACCTCCTTCAGGTGACACATCAGTTTAAACATCGCTAGATGTCCCCTCTACTAGTCATATGTCTCCCAGTCATGACAATGCATATGTGAACCTCATTTCTCATGAATAGGCTTCAGGTAGCTCTTCCTCGTCATGTGGTCTTTCTTCCTCCATTCCACCCATCTTCAACTCTGATGAAGACATCATGGAAGCCATGACCACTCTTGATTATCCTTTGGATGATACGCACCATCATGTGTACTTCCTCCTATAGTAGACCCATGACCAATATGTTGTGGAATCCAAAGAATTCATTCATGGTGAAGTCGATTGGTTCAAACACATTGCACCCAAGAAGAAATTGAGGCTTACACTAAGCTCTTGAAGGAATTCCGTAATGTTTTCACCTGGTCCTATTCTGAAATGACCAAAATTGATCTCGCAATTGTCAAACACCACATCAACACATGGCCTGATGCCATACCTATCTGTTATAGACATTTTTGTGCCTTACAGCATGAAGCATGAAATGTCAATAATCTGAGGGATCCAAAGTCCCTAAACATGTTGTTCCTACCCCTAGAGGAACAAGGTCAGCAAACCACAGCACTAAATATCAGTTCTCCACCTGAAAACACTCAAAAACAAGCTAATTCTGGATCATGTCAACTGCTCCACTGAGCATCTGCGCTGAATGTCAACTGCTCCACTCTGTACCTGCGTTGAATGTCAACTGTAAAGAAGGCTACCTGCGCTGGGCGAGTTTGGCCAAGTGGCACAGTCATTCCTCAAGGTGTCAATGCCCAGGAAGCTTCCAAAATGACACTTGGATCAGGGAATTCGCCTAGTGATGAGTAAGAGGGTCTAGATCTCCAAGTGGAAGCAAGAACCTCCAAGTGGACTCAAGAACTGAAGAATAACTGAAGTGGGAGAGGACACTAGTCAGCTTCATTCCAGCCTCAAGCTGACTCATCCTTTCTCCAAAACTCCTATATATAGAGCTCTCTCATGAGGTCTAGAGAGGTTGGAATCTTGTGAATGTAAGGAAGTGCTGTTGGTTTGAGTATAGAACTATTGGGTGATTTGCTTTGAAGGAGGTGAAGAGGAGATTTCTTTCTGCTGGGAGGTGATGCTGGATTGAGCAAGGAGCTAGGAGCAAGCAGCAAAGAGAGAAGATTGGATTAATCATTAGCGGAAGACATCGGTTAGTGGATCTCTTTCTCCCCTCTCTTACATCTCATAAAGAAGTAATCTCGAATAGCTTTGCTTTGATTGTTGCTGAGGTACTATCACCCTTAGAGTGGGATAGGGTCATTCCGTATTGGATACTTTTCCCAACAACAAATTGGCGACTCCACTGGGGATCGTATCTTGTTGGTTGTTTGTGTTTTTTGATATTCATTTCATAAACACAGGGAGTACCGAATCGAACTGCATTTGGATCTTTCAAATGCAAAGTAGAGGGCAGCTACTCTAGCTCAGTTTCTGGGCAAGTTTATGATTTGAAGAGCTGATCCACAAGGAATCTAAATAGCTCTTAGTGATAGCTTTTCATCCTCCTTTTCATCCCTTAGTGTGTACTTGACTGATAGCTTTTGATTTGGCCAAAAACTGTGAATTTTTGAGCAATCTGTGACCCGGAAACTGAGAAAAACGCAAGTTTATCTCTTCAGTGCAGGCACTGTGAAGGCAGTCTGCATTTCAGCGCAGTTCCCGAAGGGGCTACCTGCGCTGAAGGTCAAACTGCCAGTGTACTACCTGCGCTGAACCAGTTTTGCCTAGTGCTACTGGGGTTCCCTCCTATTTATTGCCCTGTTTTCACCTTTGTTTTTGCAGCCTGTTACCAGTCAATGTACCTATCTGAAACCAACTTTCCTTGCCACTATTCCGCCTCGGTTGTATAAAGAAACTGTGTTTGTTCTTTGTGTATTTCTTATATCATTTGCAGTTTCCCATAACGAAAGTGAACTAGTCTTGCTGTGACCTCTTAGATCTAGACCTGTGATAAAGTGTCGTTTTGATCTTAAGAGTTAGTTTGTTTGCTGTTCATAGCTGATTGAGCTTTTGCTTTCGTCATATGGTTTGAATTTATAAATTTCTAGTGTCGAAACAAGTAAATCTTAAGGTGTCTTTTGATTTTGGACAAGCTTGTTTGCTTTCACTTGAAATTGAATTCGAAATTATACAACAGCTTTCTTTTTGTATTACATCAACATTAAGAAAGAGAAAAGAAATACCTGCATTTTGCATTTTGCATTTGATAAGTTTGCTTGTTGATTTAGGAAAAAGTGCATTAGTGAGTGCTCTTTGATCTGTGTGAAAAGATGATGTCTTTCTTTTCCCTCAGTAGTTAAGATTTTCATAAGTCGAAAAGATTGAAAAAGCTTGCTTCTCATCTTAGACTGCATTTAGGAATTTGTATCAAACATCTCGTGGTGAACCTTGAAAGGCAAACTTTAAAAAGATCAAATTAAAATATACTGAATGAACCTAACAACACTTTGAAACATAACGCAAACACATAGAGGTCTAAGCTAGAGATGTGTTCCGGCGTCGTTAAACGTAGTGACTGTCGATCTCGAAGAAGGTGGGTGATTCCTCCTGAGAGTCGGTGGCACTAATACGGACTTGTGCTCCCACGTACCGTCGCGTATATATTGGGAGACCCCTATAGGCATATATCTTTTATCCATAGGAAGCCGTGTCGGCTGCCCTACTGATCGCAATGCAGTGAACACAGCATTCACGAAGATTGACCACCCGTACCGTAAAACGTATTCTGTGGTTTTGCGAAAAGTTTGGCACACCCTCTGCCTAGATCTCCAGAGTAGTTTCTTTTGGCCTTTTTCAAACTCTATAACTGAAAAAGTCCATCCGAGCATTTGTCACTTCGGGCTCGTTAAAACATCGAAGGAGACTAGAGTCATCTTTAGCTTTTTCTCGACTCTTAAAAAGTGAAAAAGCAAGTTGTGTCTAAAAGCGTCTAATAAAATTCATTCAATTCGGAAACACAAATTTCCCCTTTTAATATTTTGGTTGATCGAGTAATCCGCAATCGTGGAAGAAAGTCAATTGAAACCCCGTCGTTCGCGGAGGCTTACGAGTCAACCGTCTTTGTCTCCGGAATCGAAAACAGTACGGACAAAGCGAACTCGTTTAACCGGTTCAAAATCTCCTTTAAAAGTTAGAACAAGTGTTCCAACTACATCTGAGGTTCCGGTTACTCCTAACATTTCTGGAAACCCTGCCTCTATAGAAGAAGTTCAACAGCCACAGAAGGACAGTAATACTGATCCTAGTCTGGGGGCAAATACTTGTATAACTGAACCAGTTCCATCTGTAACCGGTCCAGAGAGTTTTGTTCCTCAAACAACTGTTGTTGTCGAACCAACCACTTCTTCGGCACCAGAAATATTTTACGGACCTGACAGTCTTCCTCTTCCACCGGGTTTGATTGCAATAGAGGAAATCGCAGAGGATCCGCAAGCAAGTACTCCAACTCATTTTGGAGTCGGGGTCACTCTATTTCCTTCATTAGAAGTTAATCCACCACAAGTGGAAGTTCCTATAGAATCGCTAGGCAATCTATTGGATAGACTTAAAATGTCTGAACAACCATCATCATCTAGGACTGTGTCAAATGACACAGCGACAGCAGAAGTCCCTGCCGTCACTCCGACAATGTTTGCCGGCATACCAGCTGTCCCAACTAGCTCTCAACCGCTAGAAGGAGTCCACCAAGGGACTATATCGACAGTATGGTCTGTTCCAGTTTGTTCATCCGGAGTAATATCCGGCAACTCTTACGTTGAAACTCGACAGATTGATCCTCATGGAGGTCAATTTGGGCCATCCAGTCCTCAAGGACTAACAATCTCTCTGAGTTCCGGATTGCTACCATATGGGGGGCAGTATGCCCTTTCATTACCTCCTCCGGGAGGATATCCATATGGCAGTTCTCAACAGTATTCAGGTTATACTGGAATTGCATCAAGTAGTTGGGTACCTATGCTACCTCAACAACCAAGGGTTGTATATTCTATACAACAGTGTGTACCTGTGACGAACATCCCAACCACACCGGCTATTGTAACTGTCTCACAAGTTCAAGCGATACCTGTTACATGTCAACCTCAGATTTCTCAGGTTGTAATGCAACAGCATCCTGAACATGGGTCACAACCACAATCACCAACTGGTGGGGCGACACAGGTCCAAACGGGTACAATTACCCCACACCTCGGTCCAACGGTTAGCATAGCACAACAGAACATGGCTTCACAACCATGGCTTGTGCAATACCAACAACCGCAATTCCAGCAAGTGTACCAAGGTTCTGAGCAGCAGATCTTTGCGAACAGTGGACAACCGTATATCCAAAACGGTCAAAATCAACCACTTTACAGTGGTCAAGTCCACCAACCGTATCAGTCATACCAACATCAATTACATTATGCTGGTATGCAAAGGCCCACTGCTCAAGCAATTCCATCGTACCCTGGTTACGCTTCGCCTAACCTGAATCAACAGTTACCATTCGTGGCAACTTTAGAGTTACCCGATTTACACCGGTTAACCAACGATCCGATTGCTTATGCCCCTTGGTGGCCAGCGATTCCTCATAAACTTCCATCTGACATTCCTAAATTCAATGGAAATCCAGGTGAAGACCCATCGAATCACGTGATGACTTTTCATCTGTGGTGTTCATCGAACACCTTAAACGATGATTCGATAAGGCTTCGCCTTTTTCAGAGGACATTGACAGGTCCAGCGGCTAAATGGTATATTGAATTGCCAAGAGCCTCTTTCGACAATTTTAGTTCCCTAGCCACGACTTTCTTAAACCATTTTCAATTACCGATAAGGTATGAAACGGGAACAGAAATATTAACCAACTTCAAGCAAACAACTGCCACCCATATATCTGATCATATACATGAGTGGCGTCGTCGTCGTAGGATGGTGAAAACATACGTTCCCGATCAGCTGTTAGCTGAATGGTTTATAAAGTCGTTACTTCCTGCTATTACGGAAGATGTGGCCAAGGGGGGAGTCGTAACAGAGGAGCAAGTCATTGCTCGTGCACAGTATTTGGACTTAGTTTATACTCAGTCCGGCACGCTCTACGACAAAATACCTGACGCCCCTAGACCAGAATTTTCAATTCCTCCTCCTCCTAAATCAAATAGTGACTCTCATGCCGGTGATGGCGTGATTGGCACAGCAAATGCGAAATCGACAAGGGCTTCGTCAAAGAAAGCCCGTAAGAGTTCGGATCAAAATGCAAAAGAAGAAATTCTTGCTTCGGAAGTAAATGCCGTATCAGAAGATAAAGGCAAAGAAACCAATCAACCGGGAAGCAAGAAGAAGCAAAACAAAGGGAAGAAGAAGAAACAGGGTGAGTCATCCCCTGGAAAGAATTCTTCGAACCCTCCTCGGAAAGGGAAACAAAATTATCCATGTCTAATATGTGATGATAAGGATCATAGCACAAAGAATTGCCCATTCAAAGCTGAGTTAAAGAGGTTTTTTAAAAGTTCCCAAACCTCAGCTGTGTTAACTGATCCTTTTCCCAACCCAGGTCAAAATCTGGTTGATAGTGGAAATGCTTCCCCGTCGCAAGTACTTATGTTGTCGGTTTCGAAACAGCAGAATGATGCTTTGATTTCGACAAGGAACAAAGATTATGGGAATCCTCAGCTGTCGAACGAAAAAGGTAAAGATCAACCAAATAGTTCAACAACAACTTCGTCAGAAGTGGTAACGCCCACCATCCCTGAATTAACAATAAAACCGCCAAAGGGTGTAATACACAAGTCGTCATTTAATCCTCGCGCCAGAGCGGCGCAGCATTATAACATAGTGGAAGATTTGGCACAATCGCCATCCGCTATGTCGACTCTTGAGGTATTACAAAATTGTCCATCCCAAAGGCAGGCCTTGTTATCAGCAATTGGTGGGGTTGATCCTAAGGATTCCAATCTTGTATCCTTTGATCACAAAGGATATGATCCTCAGTTACCAGCTCAATTAGCTTTCCTTATTCAAGTGAAGGCCCTCAACAAAACTGTTCACAGAACAATTATTGATGAGGGAGCTTCGACATGTATTATGTCGATGAGCTGCTGGAAAACTTTAGGATCTCCAACCTTGTCGCGATCTTCGACGACATTAAAAGCTTTCGACGGAAGGACTTATACCCCTTATGGTATCCTTAATAACTTGAAAGTTGAACTAGGAGGAAAAACAGTAGAAATTGATGTTGAGGTCATCGATGGAAACCTTGACTACAACATCCTACTGGGTAGACCATGGATTTATGCCATGGCAGCTGTCGTGTCGACTTATTTTAGGAAGATCGCATTCCCGTTTGAAGGAGGGATTACGATCGTCGACCAACAGAATTTCCTCCCTAATGGTTCACAAGTTACAGGAAGCATTCCCATGATCCATGAGAGCAACCATTCAATTCAAGATATCGGAGTAGGATTATTGAAAGACCCCACATTGATGGGAACTTTCGCGCTACCACCTCCTATTTATATGGGAAATGTACTGTTTGTAGCAACCTGCAACATGATATCTTCCGCGAAGGTCGACATGGATCGTGCAATGGTTTTGCCCCCAAGCCCTTTAGAAATATTGTAGCAATCAATGTTTCAAGCATGGGAGGCGAACCCAAATCAACGCTCGTCAAGCGTTTGGGTAGATAGGTCTAGAGAATATGGTACCCCATTAGATCCTTGGTCAAAAGTACATGGGACTGACGAAGGAATCTTACAATCAATGATGATTGAAGGGGCACCATGGAATGATCACCACCATCGTTCCCTTCTTCCGGAATATGAAGAAGATACTCAAATTGATCTTTATCACCCTTCAATATTTGAATTCCTAACAAATACTGTAAATACGGTGGATTCTGAGCGAAACCTATCCAATATTGAAGAGACTATAGCCATAAATATCTCGACTAAAACAGATGTTGTAGAGAATATTTATGTCGGCAAAGATTGTTCCCCTTCAGAACTGGAAATATATAGCGCTCTTTTCTGCGAATTCAGAGATGTCTTTGCTTGGTCATATGATGAAATGCCAGGCATTGACTCGAGTATCGTTGAACATGAAATTAAAATGTATCCTGATGTCAAACCAGTAAGACAACGACTTCGGCAAGTACACCCGAAGAAAGCCGCTGCCATTAAGGCAGAAGTTGAAAAACTTCTCCATGCTGGATTCATCTACCTGGTTCCTCTAACCGATTGGGTATCAAATATCGTCCCTGTTATGAAGAAACAAGGGACGATTAGAGTGTGTGTCGATTATAGGGATGTAAACCAAGCTTGTCCGAAGGACAACTACCCTACACCCTTCATTGACCAGATAATTGATGAATGCGCCGGATGTGAAATCTTTTCATTTATGGATGGATTTTCCGGGTATAATCAAATAAATATCCGCCCACAGGACCAGTCAAAGACTGCATTTATTTGTCCGTGGGGCACATTCGCTTATCGAAAATTACCCTTTGGTTTGAAGAACGCAGGGGCGACGTTTCAGAGGGCAATGAATTATGCCTTCCATGACATCAAGAACATTGTTCAACCTTATCTCGACGATCTTCCGGCTCATTCGCGAAAGCGGACTGATCATCCGCAGCATTTGAGAGCGATATTTCTACGTTGCCGACACTACAAGATAAGACTCAATCCACACAAATGTGTGTTTTGCGTCGGTTCTGGTCGTTTACTTGGCTTTGTAGTCTCTAAGGATGGGATTCGTCTCGACCCCTGTAAGGTTCAGGCAATCATTAATTTGCCTCCACCTTCAAATTTGCTTCAGATTCAGAAACTCCAAGGGAAAGCGAACTTTCTGAGGAGGTTCATTCCAAATTACGTAGAACTTGCTAAAGGTTATACTCGTCTTTTGAAAAAGGATGTACCTTTTGTCTGGGACCAGGTGGCGCAAGCTTCCTTTGATGCTCTGAAAGATAGTCTAGTAAAAGCATCATTAATGTACGCCCCGGACTATCAAAGAGATTTTAACCTGTATCTGGCTGCAGCGGATATGACCATTGCGATGGTTTTAGTTCAAGAAGTCGATGGAATTGAACATCCTATTTATTATTTAAGTAAAAACTTAAATGATACAGAAAGTAAATATTCTGACGTGGAAAAACTAGCGCTTGCAGCTGTTCAAGCGATTCAAAGGTTTCGACATTATGTCCTCTTTCGGAAAACTATCATCTTGTCAGATTGCAACCCCATGACTTATATACTGTCGCGACAGTTGCTGGGGGGCAAATATTCAAAATGGATAGCGATCCTTCAAGAGTTTGATCTGGAATTTGTAAAATCCAAGTCAAAGAAAGCTCTAGTTTTCGCAGAATTGTTGTGCGATCTCCCATCGTTGTCCAACGATGACACATAGGAAGAGTCAATCGTGGACGAAAGTTTGTTTCTGATATCTGCAAGCGATGAGTGGTATGGAGATATCATAGTTTATCTCCAAACACAAAGGTTCAGGCCAAACACCTCTCGCTCCGAACAAAAACGTATACGATACCAAGCAAAAGACTACATGATCGTCGGTGATACACTTTACCGTCGTGGTATCGATACAGTTCTGAGGAGGTGCCTTACCCATGAGGAGGCCGAAAAAGCCCTGAATGATTGTCATTCAGGCGCGTGTGGGGGGCATCAATCTGGATATTCAACAGCACAAAAAATCTTACGAGCAGGATACTTATGGCCAACCATGTTCAAAGATTGCATAACCGCAGTCAGAAGTTGCCATGCTTGTCAAATTTTTGATAGCAAAACTAGACGACCACCCGCACCTTTACAGCCGATAGTTGCTGTTGGGCCCTTCGCCAAGTGGGGCATCGATTTCATGCAATGTAACCCCACCTCGACCGGGGGGCATGGGTATATTATAGTCGCTGTTGACTATTTTACCAAATGGGCCGAGGCGATGCCTACATTGGATAACACTAGTGAAACAGCTGCTCTTTTCTTTTTCAATCATGTAGTCGCCAGGTTCGGCGTACCACAGGCTATAGTGACAGATCATGGGTCACATTTTCGCAATCACATGATGGTCGAATTAGCTGCCAAGCTAGGGCTATCTCATGACAGCTCTACCCCGTATTATCCGCAAGCCAACGGACAAGTTGAAGCAATCAACAAGGTCCTGAAGCGTATGTTACAAAGGATGATCGGGGTTCATAAAAGAAGGTGGCACCTAATCCTGTACTCAGCCTTGTGGGCTTACCGAACATCGGTAAAGAACGCAACCGGGTTCACGCCTTTTCAACTGGTGTATGGCCTGGAGGCAGTCTTGCCGATCCAGTGCGAAATTTCGTCGCTTAAACTCGCAGTCGATCTTCTCCCCGGAACTTCAGAAGAAGAGGCTCGTTTCTTGGAATTAATCCAATTGGATGAAACCCGTCGTGATGCCGCTTTGGCTAACGAAGCCCATAAGAAACGAGTCAAGGCTCAGTTTGACAAAAGTGTCAAACCCCGTGTCTTCTCAGAAGGTGATTTGGTCTTGCTTTATGACCAAGAATCCGATAAATTGGGAGCGGGTAAATTCAAATCCTTATGGATGGGCCCCTATATTGTTAAAAGGGTGTTAGCAAAAGGAGCCTACGAGTTAATGGATTACGACGGAATTCCACTAGCGCAGCCCCGCAACGGGTTGTACCTCAAGCGTTACTATGCTTAAATAGTGGCCAGTATGCATGCGCCTCGATTTGCGTTATTATGCTGGGGGCATGTAAACTTAATCGAGCAGTTTTACCGCGGAATTTATGCTCGTTAAAAAATAGAAAAGCGAGATCCGAGCAATTTTAGCACATAGTTCATGCTCGTTAAAAAATAAACATAAGATTGAGCAGTGTTTTGGCGCATTCAAGCTCTTTAAAAAATGAACCCAGTCTCGGTAAATAACCATTGTGATCGTAAATTTATTAGCCATAAAAAGCCTTGGTCGTGTTTTGCACCTGCCACCTCCATTCCATTTGGCCGATCGTTCACCTCCATATGATTGTTTACCCATTTTGAGGAATAGCTGCGAAGAATGATTTCACCTAGCCATCCTTGTGACACTGCCGTGATTGGAAAATTCCAACCTGTACCTGGAATCTGCTGCTATCCCTGTTTATCACTCGTTCCTCAAAAGACGAGTCTTCTTTGAGCTCTTTTCTCCTGACTCATAAAATATGGAAAGTTTGCCGAGTTTTGGCCTTCCAGCTCGTTAAAATGACCGGAAGAGCTATCCCTCCTCTAGATTTTAATCTTTTTGGACCTGAGGGATTATTGCACAAAAAGGTCGAGCGCTTGTTTTATTCGGCTCGTTAAAATTATCGAAAACTCATCCCTTCTGTATTGTTTTATACTTTTTCAGACTTAAGGGATTATATGACGAAAAAGGAGTTTTGGAGTTAACTTTCTGTACCTTTTCAGACTCTCTAAAAATGAAAAGGACCGAGTTTTCCTTGTCGTTAGACTCGTTAAAATGATTAAATAGCGACAAACTTGTCTTTAGACGAGAACGAGTTTCCCTATCGCTAGGCTCGTTAAAACATAGCGATGGGCTTGCCCGAAGGGCAGGTTATAGAACAAGCATATGTTATCCTCCTCAAGCTTGACAAAAATAAAGAGGTACTGGTCAGAAATGACTGGGGAAAAATTGGGAGAACCTCAAAGCTTTAATGGTAGCAAGTCGCTCTTGAACATGACACTTTGTCCTCCGTATCACATCGGGTTGGGTTGTTTCATTCACCGGTCTCATCACCATGGTCTTCGCCAAACCATCCACATTTGGGGTAATGCTACCGATCCATCAAATCAGTGTCGTTATATGTTCAAGAGATGTTGTTCAGAAAGAGTCAATCGTGTCCCATCCACTGCCATACATTATCCTTCATCCATCCATGATCGCCACCCTGAATCATATTTCACAGATTGTTTTCACCTCCACTAAAATCATTAGCTCCGTTCCGTGTCACTGATGTGGGATTCATTAAGGCCCTCCTTTGACGGATCGCTTCTTGTCGACTTCAGCTCATTATCCAAGAAGTTGATCTAGGAACACCCCCCTCAGTACTTTGAAGCTTGCATGCCTCAATGGCAAGTTTCTCACTTCCGGCGACAGGTATACATCAATGACCTTCGACCGAAAGATTTTGCGTGGTGTTCGACACCAAGTCCTTTATTCACACCACGTGAATTGTACTACAGTACCTTGAGGGTCATTATCATTATCGGTGATTCCTCTCGCGCTTGTTAACGGTTTACATCATTGACCGGTAATCAAGCGATGTCTTTCCATGTTCGACTTCAACGCAATTCTCACATGGATCGACTTGTACTTAGAGTGAAGATCGAACGAGTTTGAAGACCCCGGATCTAGTTTCATCCATCCGGGCTGCGATATATATTCAGGAAATATAAAGACATTTGATATGTACATCATTGCAGCAGATGATCATCCTATCAAAGGATGATAATTTCAGCAGAGAATTATCAGTCTACCATCAGACGATCGTCTGTTCTATGTACCAAAATGAATTTATAAAGCTGAGCATGGGAATGCCCGCCTCAGCTAGATCATGAAAGCAGAATGAAAAATAATGTATTGTATTGTATTTTATTACAGGTCACCTCTCAACGATTGAATGAACTTCGGATCCTCCTGATAAAGCATTTCACCCGATAAACGACCTCATACTTTAGGGGGCAACTGTTATAGACATTTTTGTGCCTTACAGCATGAAGCATGAAATGTCAATAATCTGAGGGATCCAAAGTCCCTAAACATGTTGTTCCTACCCCTAGAGGAACAAGGTCAGCAAACCACAGCACTAAATATCAGTTCTCCACCTGAAAACACTCAAAAACAAGCTAATTCTGGATCATGTCGACTGCTCCACTGAGCATCTGCGCTGAATGTCAACTGCTCCACTCTGTACCTGCGCTGAATGTCAACTGTAAAGAAGGCTACCTGCGCTGGGCGAGTTTGGCCAGGTGGCACAGTCATTCCTCAAGGTGTCAATGCCCAGGAAGCTTCCAAAATGACACTTGGATCAGGGAATTCGCCTAGTGATGAGTAAGAGGGTCTAGATCTCCAAGTGGAAGCAAGAACCTCCAAGTGGACTCAAGAACTGAAGAATAACTGAAGTGGGAGAGGACACTAGTCAGCTTCATGCCAGCCTCAAGCTGACACATCCTTTCTCCAAAACTCCTATATATAGAGCTCTCTCATGAGGTCTAGAGAGGCTGGAATCTTGTGAATGTAAGGAAGTGCTGTTGGTTTGAGTATAGAACTATTGGGTGATTTGCTTTGAAGGAGGTGAAGAGGAGATTTCTTTCTACTGGGAGGTGATGCTGGATTGGGCCTCTATGGTTGTATCACTTCCTGAACTTTACTTCTTCCATTAATAAAGCATTTGAGGTTCTTCTATATGCATGTGTCTCAATGGCGTATTGATACTTGTATATTTGATTTATTCTAATCCTTGAATCAATTATGAATGTATGCTTCTTGTAGTTTCCCTTTCTTGTGATTTTGCAGGATCTTGGTGTAGCTGGGCCAGTGAAAGAGCAAGGAGCTGGGAGCAAGCAGCAAAGAGAGAAGATTGGATCAATCATTAGCGGAAGACATCGGTTAGTGGATCTCTTTCTCCCCTCTCTTACATCTCATAAAGAAGTAATCTCGAATAGCTTTGCTTTGATTGTTGCTGAGGTACTATCACCCTTAGAGTGGGATAGGGTCATTCCGTATTGGATACTTTTCCCAACAACACTATCCGTCAAAGGAAATGACCTACTCACCGTTCCAAGCACAATCCCATCAAAGAAAAAGTAGATAAGCTCAAGCATGAGGGTTTCATTTATCTTATCGAATAAACCACATGGGTGTCCAATCAAGTTCTCGTTCTTTAAAAACAAGGCACCATCCATGTCTACACTGACTTTCATGATCTGAACAAATCTATCCTAAAGACAACTTTCCCACACCCTTCATTGACAAGGTCATTGATGAGTGTGTGGGGAATGAGATTCTTTCCTTTGTGGATGGGTTCTCCAGGTACAGTCAGATTTGTATCTATAATGCCGATCAGTTAAAAACCACCTTCACTAGTCCATGGGGAACCTTTGCATACAAGGTCATGCCATTCAGATTAAAGAACGTTTGGGCCACTTTTCAGTGGGCCATGTCTTATTTCTTCCATGACTTGTCCCACATTATTCTTGTGTATCTCGACAACCTCACCACTCATTCTAGAATTCGGTCGCCACACCTCCATGATTTTTGAACTATATTCTTACGATGTCACAAGTATAACATTCACCTTAATCCCCTAAAGCATGTCTTTTGCATCCCTGTCAGCTACATATTAGGCTTCATTATGTCAAAGGAGGGTATTACTCTTGAACCTTTAAAAGTTCACGCCATCCTTGAACTTCCCCTGTTACATAGTATTTTGTCATGCCTCCTACACTTCCCTGCATCATACCCCAGAGTGCCTGAAACTTGGCAATTACATAGTGTATCCATCCTAATATGTAGTCCATATCCTCCCTGAAGACTTAATGAAAACATTCCTTGATACTTCCCTGAAGAAGTAAGATCAAAACACTAATTTCAGGGTCAGCGCGACTGTGACACTGGCAACTCATGCTGATGGCATATTGCACCATACTAGCCTAGTGCTACCAACACGCTTTTTACTCAGATACTCATGTTGATCCCTAAAAGGAATGTTTTACCAAAGAGAACAAGAAGATTCATGATCTAGAGGCTTCCATAATGACAAGTTCGAGGTTGTTCATTATGGATGTGGTCGAATTCTCCCAATATTTCCCTTCTATCTTATCCCCATGAGTTTCCTCCTTGATATGAGGGCCTTCCCCTATCTTTGGGGAGAACCTAGCTCCCTCTCCCTGCTTATATATTCATCCTCTCCCATTCCAAAATGGTTGGTCTCTAGTTGTTTGCACCCTTATGATGAGATAATGCCTACATGCTATTCACTTTGGCTTGGAGAAGGAGTGCTTGGAGATCTTGAGCTTGGACTTGGACATTCACTTAAGGAGGGATTATTAACATTAAGGCTCTGGTTGTATGATTTCTCTTTTATTTCCTAATATATACAATTGTTGGTTCACTTTCCATAAATGATTTTTTTAATGCTTCATTTATCTTAATGATCCTTGATCTGTTAAGTGGATTACATTTGATTATTATTCTTGCACTTGTATGTTTTGTTGTGTCTTTGGCCTCTTGTGCAGTGATTCAAATGTTGTCAATAGTAAGGATTGAGCCTAAGAAGCAAGCGGTCAAGATCTTCAACAAAGGAGTGCGTTATAGCATCAAAACGAGGTAGATCTCCTTTCTTTTCTCTCATTTCGATTGTAATTTAGGAAAGTGTCTCGTAGATTGTCAAGTTGGTTGCTAGTCCCGCTCATTGGGCTAGAGGGATCATCTTTCTCCGCAGAGAGGATTTAACTAAACAATAAAATGGAGACTCAATTAGGGAAGCTATAACCTTTCCATCGATTCCTTTCTTCATATTATCTAATGAGTTTGACCAACCATCAATTTCTTGGTTTGTGTGCATCACTATAGATTTATGCAGTCACTTTTTTTTTGCTTGAGAGTGTTGAGCTTGCTTTGATTTTGAAGATTTTTTATTTTTTCCTTATTTTCCATGCCCAACGCATTTTCTGCTCTAACAGAAGTGCTTCCAGTGCTGATTTTGAATTTACAGTCGCGTTGCTCTACCTTTCATCACCGTTTTTTCTTTAACAGGCGTTGTGATCCCAGAGGATAGAAGAAAAATAGGGTTTCTTCTTGTTTTCAGTGGTTTTCAACCTCTGTTAGTGATTTTCCAGTGTAATTACAGTGTGTTTCTCTTGATTGTTGTCCTTTTATGATTCCAATTGTCTCTTGGATTTTGTTGATGTGTGTTTGAGGCTTGATTTCCTTCTAGGGTTTTTAGCTCTAGGTCACCTTTCACTCATCGCTTGGCTTGTCTTTGTGAGATTGGTTGCTTCCATTTAGGAATTTTGCTACAATCAGGACATAATTTTCAAGTTGCTTTCGGTACATGTTTGTGAAGTTATTTTCATTAGTGTTGGATCATTTTGGTATGTTGAAAATTGCTTCTACACCATTTTCAAATGTAGATTACAATTGTTTTCTTTGGTGAAACCGAAAGTGAATGATTGTTTGGTTTTCATTGTTTCAAAAAGGAAAGTGAAAGGACTTCTTATTTTAAGTATTTTTGAAACGATTTTTATTCAAAACCAAAACTGAATGAAATTTTCATTTTAGTTGTTTTGGATTGCATTTTTCCCTTTTCTTATTCATTATTTTGCATTTTGAATCAAAGTGAAAGGAAAAGCACAAAACGATTAGTGCATCTTAGTGAAATAAAATTTATTTATGTTTTTCCATAGGATTGCATCTTGGAATTACATTTGTTAGTGAAAGTGAAAGAGTAGTTTTCATTTTTACATCTTGCATTGGAAAAGCTAGGGAGTTATATTTTGATGCATTTGTTTGGTTGTCTCTCTCCCCTCATTAGTTTAGCCTTCATCGAATGAAAATATTTCATTTTTCTCATTTAGTTTCATTATAGGGATTCAGGTGACATCGTTGAGACATAAAATTGAAACCTAATTCAAGATAAACTTAAATTTACCTCACTTAACCTAAGGAACATTTGTAACCTAATGAAAATATATAAAGGTCTAGGCCAGAGAGGTGTTTTGGTGTCTTTAAA
The DNA here is from genome assembly GCA_031772625.1 of Pinus tabuliformis. NCBI lineage: Eukaryota > Viridiplantae > Streptophyta > Pinopsida > Pinales > Pinaceae > Pinus > Pinus tabuliformis. Next base: position 1,156,870,533 of record CM062816.1, read on the forward strand.
CATAGAAATTGTCATTAACTGCATGCATTGTATCCCAAGGGTGAAATCTCGTTCTAGTACAGAAGTATATCGAAGGTTACCTAGCACTTTTGGGTATATAGGAGGCATTTCAGTATGAAAAGTTTATAAGAATGCTCTCACTAAATGGTTATGAATTAGACAGTGCTAACATGGACTTGTGCTCCTCGTATCATTGATTATATATTGGGAGACCCCACTAGGTTTCTATCCTTTAGCCATAGGTAACAGAGTTAGCCACCTTGTAAACATGATACACCGAACACAACATTTAGGGAGATCAACCATCGTAAGTCTATTCCTTGGTTTTGGCTAAGGTGTATATAACAGTTCACGGTTACTTGGAAAACCCTCTTGCCTAGTATTACCCTTTTTTATTTATTTGATGTTTGCTTCATAAAATTAAATGCCAACGATAACATGTTGAACCCATGCAATTGCTTCTTGGCCTCACATTGAATAATTCCTTATAAATTTTAATTTTAATTAGCCCTCATTGAGATCATCTCTTCTCCTTCTACTCTGGAGAGGAAGTCATCATGGTTGAATAATTGCGTTGAACTAACATTTCCTCTTTATCGTCTGATACTAAAGGGTCTTCACAAGGAGTTCATCCTCAACTTTCACAGTCACTTGAAGCTCAAGGCTTTGAAATTTGAATTGACCCAAGTATCCAACCCTTTGCTTCTCGTCCCCCACCTTGAGACTCATCGTCATCTGAAGAGTCTGATCCAGAAACCCCTAAGAGTCCACAGAGGTTTGTTTTATACCCTCTCAATCCACTTTTTGATCATTTTTTATATCTCCTCAACATACTTATAGTCCATATGATCAACGTAGTGTTACTATGTAGTTATCTCGTCATCCATCTTGGATTCCTCCTCATGAGTTTTTTCCACCTATGGACTCAGAAGGTGATATTCCAACCTCCCCTCGAGGTCCTTCAAAAGTCTCCACTACTCACACTCCTAGTGTTGATAATGATTCCGAACATGACTTTCCTCAGGAAGGCTTTCCTTTTGTAGGAAGAGTTCCATATCAACCACCTCCTGAAAACATTGGTCCTATGCTTCCACATGGTTATACAACCTTGTTTCAAATAGTTTAAGGAACTCCTAGTGTTTCTTCATTATACCAAAATATGATTTGGTTATCAAATGATATGCCTACTTCTGGTCCATTTATTCCTAACATGACCTCTTATATCCCTGTGAAAATTGTCGTTACTTCAGTTTCGATTCAACCAATGATTGTGTCACAACTGTTACCTTCATTTCAACCTTCCATTCTGGTACAACCGACAATTTCAGTTTATACATATGTAAGTTCATCAATTCCCCAATCAATTGGACAAAATGTGCCACCACCTCATTCACATCATAGGAGGAAAATTTTTAATATCCCTCTTGTTTCAAGTGGAACCCATGTCATTGAATCACAACCTCACATTGTTGGAGTGATTCAACCTATTAGTGGTATTCCTAATCCCGCTGAATCATCTATTCCAACCGAATCTAGTAATGTCCAGTATCAATAGCCTTATACCAACGAGATACCTCTCCAATAGTCTTATGTTCAATATGGTGCACAAGAATTGAAAAATACACCTTATATTCCGCAAGTAGGTCCTCTTATGAAACCTGGTCAAAATCCTATTCTCGGTGCATATGGTCAACTCCCAATTGGAACTTATTAGTACCATGGTGCAAGGAATCCCTCAAGGAACCATTCAAAAACCCTCACATCAGCAAGGGAAACCTTTGCAATAGCAAGGGAAACCTTTGTAGTATCAAGGGAAACCTTTGCAATAGCAGGGGAAACCGTTGTAGCAGCAAGGCCAACCTTTGCAGCAACATGAGCAACATTTGCAATAGTTTCAACAACCTTTGCAACAATAAACATAGTTTTTCCAACAACCAAACCAATGTTTGTATCCATAAGGTCAACCAGTGAAGCAACAAATTCACCCCTTACAACAACAAACTCAACCTTTATATCAACAAGGTAAAACCGTGCAAACATAGGGCCAACCCTTGTAGTAGTAGGGCCAACAACTTTATTACTAGGGTCAACAGTTGCAACAACCGTATAATCCATATGTCGCATACAATGTTTATCCACCTTATGGTTATCAATGGCCTATGGTAGCTCAATATCAACCCTACCATGGCCAAAATCAATCTTATGGTCAAGGTATCCCTGAGTAGGGGAAAAATCAAACCCATTATGGTCAAAATCCTCCACATTGGGGGTAGAACCCTTACCAACAAGGTTGAAACCCATAGACTGGGCCTTACAAAAGGCCTTATATTCCTTTTAACCTAAAATTTCTATTTTTAGCGACGTTGGAAGTGCCTGATGTCTCAAGGCTTACTAATGATTCGATACTTCATTTTCCTTATTGGCCTCCATTTCCCACTAATATTCCAAGCGATTGCCCCAAATTTGAGGGAAAAGCTAAAGAAGATCCTCAGGACCATGTGATCCCATACCACTTATGGTGTTCTTCCAATTCCTACATTGACGATTTTTTCGTCTCCGCATCTTTCAGCAAACCTTGACAGGTGCTGCCATAAAGTGGTACATTGAGTTGCCTCGAGGTACCTATGTAGACTTCAAATCTTTAGCCATGGCCTTTCTCACTCACTTCTAGTTACCGGTTCACTATGAAACTTGTACCCACTTGCTCACATCTTTGAAACAGTGTACTACGAACCATATCTCCGATCACATCCATGAATGGAGAAGTTGGTGTTGCCTCATCAAGCTTGAAATCCCTGACGATTTGTTGATTGAATGGTTCACCAATTCATTCGTAAACAAAATCGATGAAGATATAGAAATGGGCGGTTTTGTTACCGAGGATCAAGCCATTGCCCATGCCCAGTATTTAGATTTAGTTTATTCCCAATCTAGCATGATGTATGCAATTTTTCCTGATGCTCCAAAACCGTGTTTGGACCCAGCATCTTTGAAGTCTCTAGATGCCACCTATTGGTGGTATCATTGGATCAATATCTCAAACTTCCACTAAAGCTTCTTCGAAGTAAAAATCTGTTTTGAATGTCGATTCTAATCCTCCTTTGAAAACGCCATCAAACCCTGGTAAAACCTTTGAGATTAATGTCGTTCAGTCTACCACAGAAGACAAAGCCTCGAGAGGTAAGAAAAAGGGTAAAGGTAAATAAAAATATGATACCCCGAAATGGGATCCTCCTAAGCCATCTGTTGATGATGCATGCAAACGTAATCCAAAATATCCTTGCCTCACTTGTGAGGAAGATCATTACACCAAGGATTGTCCCCATCGTGCAAAATTCAGTCGCTTATTAAAAGGGGACCCTGATTGTACTGAAAGGTCCATTTTCATATCAAGAGAATCGGTTGCTAGACACCACAATCCTCTCCCTCATCTACTTCTTAGGTTTACATGAGTGGCACAATGCCTATTTATGTTTTCACTAGGTTGAAAGATTATCAAATTCCTCAAAAGTAGACGATGGAAAAGGAAGCCACTGAAACACCTTCTACTTCTGCTACATCCAATTTTGGTCCTCTCCATATCAAGAGACCTAATAATGAATCTGTAATTCGATCGCCTCCTAAAGGTGTGCTTCGAAATTCATCCTATAATCTGAACACTAGAGCTGCTCAACATTATAGTATTATCAAATATTTAACTCAAGCACCCTTGGCAATGTCCACCTTGGAAGTTCTCCAAACTTTTCCAATGCAGCGGAAATCATTATTGTTTGTTATAGGAGGCATCGATCCTTCCGATTTGAACTTGATCACTTTCAATCTAGAAAACCATGTTCCTTGTCTTCCTCATAAAATTTAATTTTTGATTCATGTCATTATAAAAGGAAAGACGATTCATTGGATTGTCATTGATGAAGTTGCTTCCACCTGCATCATGTATGTTTCATGTTGGAAAGCCATTGGTTGTCTACCTCTGAACTAGTCCCCCAACACCTTAGAAGTCTTTGATGGTAGAGGCTCTTGTCCTTATGGTATTCTCACAAGTTTTCCCATCACCTTGGAAGGGAAAATTGTCAAGTTAGAAGTAGAATTTGTAGATGCAAATCTAAATTACAACATTCTACATCGGAAATGTTGGACCTGTTGAGGGCCCCGAAGTCGGGTCAACAACAAGGGGGATACCCACCCGGTCCGGAACCTGGTTGGAGGCTCCTTGCCCGTTTGGAGTAGCGGGTCCGACTGGGGGTAATGGGACCAGTTTCCCAATGTGAAGGGTGTGCGTGTGTGTGTGTAGAGTTTGATGATATTAATCTAAAAGGTTTCTCTGAACTAGTCTTAATTCTAACAGCTAAACTACTTCTATAATAATGTGATCTAATGGAGAGAAACAATACATCTAATCTACGCTAACCCGAGGTGTTCTCTTTTGTTATGCGATCTAGAAAGATTTCTAACAACAGCTGGTAATAAAGATCATTCAACTGTTATCAGAATATAAATTGATAAAGATAAACCATTCTGCATAAGAAGTTAGGCAGGGTAGTTGTGAACAGCATATCGCATAATCAGTTTTCTATATGTCAAGCATAAATAAAAGACTCCACCGTACAGAAGTGCCAAATGGTAATACAGACATTCATACAGTAACATATAAAGAACTCAGCTGTATATCACTTTAGGGATACTAGCAGAATTTAGTCAAGAGATAAAAGTACCATTTATGACTGATTTCACTAATAAACTTCAAGCAATAATGATTTACTTCTACTTGTTCTAATATCTGTTAAGAGTACAGAAGTGCAACATCAGTAACAGACATTAAAATGCAAACATAAATAAATCTCGATCCATCCATTCATCAAAAACCTCCTCTGAGGGTGCAGAAGTGCATGTTCTGAGGATAATTTTTTTGACAGATTTCCGAACCCTTCTCCAAATGCCATGAGAAGGGTTAAATACTACTAGCTAATTGATATTAATTACACGAATCTAGGGAATCGGCTTCAAATGACCGCCCTTCACTAAAAGAAAATTTATTTCTAAAACTTTAAATCTAATTTCTGACCGTTTCTGTATATTCTCTTTAGTGCTGTCAACTGTGCAACGCTTTCCTGGGAAGAGTCGGCTGGCTGCCTTCTTCTTTTACTCGGGAGATAAAAGTGGAAATGACAAGAGCTGGCACCTCCTTCTGACAGACCAGAAGATATTTTCGAAAACCTTTCTCTAGCTGGGTGTATTCGCCGCGTGTATACTTAGCACAACCCAGGTTCTTCTCGAACTGATTTTGCTGTTGCTGTTTTGGTTTCCGGTTGCGCGAATGACTGAGTGGGTTAGGAGTCGCGCTGTATGGACAATCCCCTGTTTCGAGAATTGTTTCCGCTCTTTGTTCCAGGATTTTCTGGAGCGTCCTCCTTCCCTTGCGTTTTTCTTTTTGCTTTACCCAGCCTGAGCTTTAAGATCTTTTCTGAACACGCTGCTTTTGTGCGCTTTTGACTCTGAGTCCTAGATAGTCTAATTTCATCAGTGCCGGTTGTCTGATAGTCTGGAATCCGCGGTCCTGCTGCATGCGGCGTTCGTTTGCGGAGGCATCTTCTCTCTGCTATTTGATTGGCGCTTTCCCCTTTCTTTCAGATGTTTCCTGCATATAGATTTATATCAGTTGCGTGCCTTGCAGTCTACGCAAAGAAGAAGGGAAATGAAAAGATTGACATAACAGCATTAAACTCTAATGAATGCATAATCCTGACATGCATCATGACTTGACTCTTCGATAAATGCGATGCAATCATTCCTTGATACTCAAGCATGCGGTCATTAATTTCCTTTAGGGCGCGCGCTTGGTCTTTGGGTTTATCGTGTGATGAGTCTTTTCAGATCGTAGATCGCAGTTATCTGATATCGCAGGTCGCAGAAATCGCAGATCGCGGTGATCGCAGATCGCAGTGATCGCGGATTTTATTCAATGGTTCATGGTGCCATAGCGTGATGTTCGCGATGTGCGATGTCGCATATCGGCGATCGGCGCTTCTTGGAGGTTTTCCTTTTAGAGCGCGCTTGAGATGTATGCGACGCGATGAACTTCGCGTTGCTCTCTCGCAATTTTACTTTTCGCGCTTTCAGCAACGCTTCGACCTTTCCTTGCGATGCGTTTTAAGCCTTAGGGAGAAAAATACAAAAATTTAACAAAATACTTTTTTGGGATTTTTTGTTCAGGGTCCCCCCTTTGCTCGACGTTATTGCTAATATCAAGCAAAGAGGGGGGGTTGTTGGTGACCACAACAATGGCGATTCACTGTGAAGAACCAGTTATCTCTGCTTGTTCTATTGCATTTTCACTTCCAAAACAGAAAAAAAAAAAAAAAAAAAAAATTATGTCTAAATTTTGTTATGGACGGATAGAGTATTACCCCTTATCCTGTCAATGATGTTTCGTCACAACTTTTTATTTCATTCCGATCGTTTGCTTCCTCTGGGTTATTTCTTGTATTCACCTAGACATTACTCAGTCTTTTCAAAGACAAAATAAGGTCTTCTCTGTGTACTGGCTTTGTAAAGTATGCTCATTTGTCGTAGGTAGAGCCTCTGCTGCTCGCAAGCGTCCATAGCCTCGACAGGGTTACCATATTATCCAGTAATGATCCTTTTTCCTGCTTGAGGTTATCTACAACATTCCAGAGAAAAATCCTTTTGACACTTTTTTTTTTTTTTTTTCTGATTTTTTTATTCTCTAAAGAACAATGTCTTGGTTTGGTGGCCAAATTATGACACAGTCATTCACTTGATTTACACTTTTGCTGAACAAGCTGGCTCGCGATGAGACCCCTTGTCTTTTGATTGCAACAATCTTGAGTCGTTGCCCTGTTTTGATAGACAGTAGTGGCAAAGTCAGCAAGTTATAATATCTGTGATCATGATAAGTCGGCTCGTGATGAGACCTCTTATTCTTTGAGATATAGTGTTTTCTTGGATTGTTTCTCTGGATGCTGCGATTTTCCTTAACAGGGAGGAAGTCATTATTTTTCCTTAAGAAAGCTCTGGACGACAATAATAGAGTTTAAGAACAGCAGTTTTGCAGAGAATACTTATTTTGCTATTGATGATACTTTTCATTGCGTTGGCATAAAACAATTTTTTACCAAGAGTTACTTTCATCCCAGATTTCTTTGTGAAGTTGAAACTAACAACATATTCAGGCTAAAGTTAACTCTATCTGTCAATAATAAAAGTCAGATTTTTCGAAAAGTTTTACTATTTATACAAGTGAAATCAAAATCTGATAGAGAAATGATATATTCTTCATAAATACAATTTTATGATCACTCACAACCAACCTTATTTATAAAAATAAAACTAAAATTATCCTACAAAAATTAGAAGGATAACCTTCTATGGAAAATACATTTTGAGGATTTGTCCATTTACAGGCAGAGAATCTCTTCTGCCTGTTAAGTCCTGCAACACAAAAGTCGACGGGCCTATGACCTCTACAATCTGAAAAGGACCAAGCCATAGCTTCTGGAATTTTGTATGCTTGCCCTTTTCTTCATGTGCCTTATCCCACTTCAAAACTAGATCTCCCATCTGAAAGTTTTTTCTGGTCATTATGTTCGAATCAAAAGAGGATTTTATCAGCGCTTGGTGGTGAGCGTGGGTTTTCTTGGCCTGTTCTCGTTGTTCTTCTAGCTTGATTATTTCCGTTTGCCTTAGTTGTAAGGGAGAAGTGGATACTTCATCAATGTATTGTACTAAGGACAAGGAGGGAATGACTAAGTGAGTAGGAAGAACTGCTTCTCTCTCGTAAACTAAATTAAAGGGAGAAGTGTCGATAGAGGCTTTCTTTGTAATTTTGTCTGCCCATAGGGCGTTTACTAGTGCTTTATGCCAATTCTTTTGGCTTTGGTCGACTGTCTTTTTGATAATCTTGATTAGGTTCTTGTTCATTGATTCAGCCAACCCATTACCTTGCGGATAGTAGTTGGCAGAATACTTAAGTTTGAACCCTCTTTTGAGCGCGAACTCAGTCATGGTATTTCCAGAAAAATATGAAGCATTATCGAATATTAAGGCCGTTGGCAATCCAAACCTAGTAATGATAAACTGAACTATGAATTCAATAATATTTTCAAATTAGCTGTCTTGAGAGGAACTGCCTCTACCCATTTAGTAAAATAGTCAGTTGCCGTGAGGATATACCTATGCTGTTTAGAGGAGTGAGGAACGATCTCACCTATTATGTCCAGGCCCCATTGGCTGAACGGATGTTCGATGTTAACCGGCTGCAGTGGCATGGATGGCTTCTTTTGTTTTCCTGCAGCATTCTGGCAGACTTGGCATTTTCTTACGTGATTGTACGAGTCTTTGAACAACGTGGGCCAGTAGTATCCTGCACGTAAGATTTTGTGCGCGGTGGCTTCCCCAGCATAGTGTCCACCTGCTGGTCCATCGTGGAGTTCCTGCAAAACCTTTTCGGCTTCAGTTTTCTCAAGACATCTAAGAAGCACAGAATCATAATTTCTTTTAAACAGGACATCATTCACGAGTTGGTATTGTTTGGCTTTTAATCTCAGGGCTCTCTTCTTGATGTGATCCAGGTGAAATGGAGCATACCCGTTCTTTAGAAAATAAATGATGTCAGCATATAATGATTCTACGTCGTTTAGGCTTACCTCATACGCGTGTACCTCTTCAGACGATTCTTCGGGGATTTGCGATGCTCCAGCTAACATCTTGCAGAAGCCTTGGCCCCGAACGATGTGTGTTGGCTTGATCTCCAGGTCGTATTCTTGCAAGGCGGTGATCCAATTCGCTCTCTTTTCGCCCACATCCTTCTGTATCAGGAGATTCCTTACCGCTGGGAACGATACTATGACCTTGGTGTGGGCCTTTAGCAAGAATGGTCTGAAATATTTAATCGCTTTAAAAACGGCATATGCCTGTTTCTCTACGTCCGAATATTTCAGCTCAGCACCTTGTAAGTTTGAGCTAAAGAATGCGATCGGAGCTTCTACCTTTTCTCGATTCGCTTGAGTCAAGATTGCAGCATAAGAATTCTCTGAGGCAAACGTGTATAAGACAAAAGGCTCTGAAAAGTTTGGGGTTGCTAGAGATGGAGCGTTGATGATGGCTTGTTTGATTAAGTTAAACGCTTCATGCTCGTCTAGACCCCATTTAAAGTTTGAATTCTTTTTTATCATTTTTTGTAAAGGAGAAATAATACGTGAAAAATCTGGGACAAACCTTTTGACAAAATTGATCTGTCCTAGGAAAGATTGCATGGTCTTTTTGTTATGGGGCATGGATATCTCGGAAATTTCTTTGATTCTGTCCGGTTCAATGTGAATGCCAGATTTGGACACTATGAATCCTAGTAATTTTCCTTCACTCAACGCGAAAAAAGATTTCTTCGGGTTAAGCGAGATCCCATATCTTAAACATCTCTGGAAGATTTGCTTCAAATCTTTGAGGTGGTCGTTTCGGTTCTTGGAGTACACAGTTATATCATCCAGGTAAATCACTACCGATTTGTTGACTAAACCTTTAAACGCGATGTCCATAGCCCTTTGAAAAGTAGCGCCGGCGTTGATCAGACCGAACGGCATTTTCCGATACGCGTAGGTACCCCATTTAGTTCGGAAGGTGGTTTTTAACTGATCATCTGGGTGTACCAACACTTGGTTATATCCTGAAAATCCGTCCAGGAAAGACATTAACTCTGAGCCTGCGACCGCCTGTAATACTTGCTCCATCGGTGGGAGGGGAAAATTGTCTTTCTGACAGGCTTTGTTGAGGTTCCGGAAGTCGATGCAGATTCTAATATCTCCGTTTTTCTTCCTAACGGGTACCATATTAGATACCCATTTGGAATGTCTGACCGGGAAGATTATTCTGGCTCTCAACAATTTATTCAGCTCAGTTTTTATCTGACTTTCCAAGTTGGGGTGGATTTTCCTGAGCTTCTGCTGGACAGGTTTCTCGTTGTCAATCATGGGGATAGTGTGTTGGATGATAGAAGTGTTGTAGGTCTTCAGCTCATCGTAATTCCAGGCGAAGACGTTTTTGTACTGTCGTAGAAGACGGATATATGCTGATTTTTCTTCAGGAGCCAGGCCTTGGCCTAGATTAACGTTTTGCGGCTTCTCATCGGTTCCTAGGTTTACTGATTCATAGTTCAGAGTCGAACTGTAAAGTTTGGCATTAGCTGACCTTTTGAACCGACTTTTCAAGTCGTATAAATCTTCTAGTTTGACCACTGATTTGGGTATAGCATTATCAGTGCTATTTTGTTGTATCTGGTGGTCATGACAGTCTTCGTCGATTATCTGGTTTGAGTAGGATCCTTCGGATGTGAGGAAACTTACGATGTCTGGGTCGTCGTTGAATACTCTCCAGTTAGTGATGTTGTCAGGAATAGACGGTTTAAAAATCAATTCTATCGAAAACCTATCTGGACTAAAGTCTTCGGAGGGAATGAGTCTGGAGGCTACGTTAGCTAACAGGTCTGCGCTTGCGTTGTGAAGTCTCGGGATTGACGAAATATTGAATGCTGTAAAATGTGCAGTGAGATCTTGTACTAAAGATTGGTAATGCTTTAAATGACTAGACAGGCAGTGTATGGTGTTACGTACCTGTTTGACGACGATCTCGGAATCTCCAAAGACTTGAAGATATTTGACGTTGCAGCCGATTGCTTTGTATAGGCCTTGCACCAAGGCTTCGTATTCCGCTGTGTTGTTCGTGCAATCGAACTCCAGTCTGCATGTGAGCATGGTCTTATTTCCATCAGGGCTAATCAAAATGCATCCTGCTCCCGCTCCCTCATTGGATTTAGAGCCATCAAAATATAATTTCCAAAATAAAGAAGTATTTACAGGGTTATCTAAGAAACTAACACATTTTGAATCATCAGTCTGGGAAAAGTTTTCTATTTGGGACAAAACTGAATTTTCTAAATATGGTGATATGTGAGCATTGAAATTTCCGAGGAAAGAGTCTACCGAGTAGTTGCCTATGATGCTGCTGTTGTATGCTATGGCTTCATTCTCTCCTTCCAAATCCGTCACTATGTATTTTTGGTGCAATTCTCGTTCAACCTTTATTTGATTTGGTTTCCCGTTGAAGGGTAACCACATGTGCGACCAGTCGGTTGAAAAGTATCCGTGGAGTTTCTCGGACCAGTCCCTGCTAAGAATCAGACCATAAAATTCAGGGATGTCAGCCACTAGGATGTCGATAACTTGGTATACCTTGGGATTAGACGACAGTCTTATGGTCACTTGATTCAGTTCGCCTATCACTTCGACTTGTGATCGATCAAGTTGAACTATGCGCACTGCGGATTTTTGCGGTTGAACGTTGAGTTTGGCACATATTGACTTGGGTAGAATATTGGTTGACGCACCAGAATCAACCAAGCAGTTGTGCACGTTTCTGTTAAAGATTTCATAAGTGAGGAGGAAAGGAGGAGTATGAGATCTAGATCTCCCTCCAATCAAAGCGATGTCATTTGGATCGATTTTATTGATCGTGTTGATTGGAGGTCTTCCTATATTATGGGAAGCTACAGATGTAGGTAAAGGCGTAGTAGGTACGGCATGTAACTCTTTCATCATGATTTTCTGTTGGTGTTTCAATTTGCTCAACTCGTACAGGGTGATATTAGCCCTAGTCTTTTTCATGTCATCGATGATGTTATACTCCATTTCATCCGACACTATTAGTGTCTTTGATGGAGGCGTTTGCTCTGATTGGACTGGGCTAAAAGAGGTCGCTTTAGCAGTTGTTTTCTTTGGTGCGACCCTTTCTTTTGCTGCAGGGCTTACGCCCTTCTGTTTTGGGATATTCTGGGGAGGATCAAGCTGATTTCTGCTTCGTGTGCTGACCGGAAGTGCCTCTTGATCTTCCTCTTGTGGGAGGATGAAATCCCACATTCCTTGCAGTTCCACCACTTCTTCATCGTCGGTCTTCGTTTCGATGGTGCTCTCTTCTTCTTCTTCTTCAGATTCCACGTTTGAGACCACGTTGGGTGGCTTCGTCTCCACAGGAGGATTTCTCTTAAAACTCCTAAAAGGCTTTCTTGGGGACGATTCTGCTACTTGTTTCCTTATATCAATCATCTCATTGGACATGGCCTTTAATACTTTTTGTAATCCTTCCATGTCGAAAGGATCTTTCGTCTGCTTCTTCTTGGTGTCTTCTTTGAAAGAGATTTTCTTAGATTTACGCTCTTCGATTGTAGATCTCTTTTCTAGGGCTACTACGCGTCTTTCAACTGCTAACGCCTCAGCCAAGTTTTCGACTAAGGTTGTCTTGCTCGCCCTATCTACGAAGATGGCCAAGTTTGAAGGTAAGGCCGTGATGTACCATTCGCATCTTACTTCCTCGCTGGGTTGAGAAGCAGCGGGGATTTTGTTGAGGATCTTGTTGAACCGTAAGTTAAAATCTTTAATGGGTTCTCTAGCCTCAGCTTTGAGATTGGATAAATCGTTGATTAGTGTCGCTGTAGATCTATCATCGCCGAATTTGGTGAGAAATTGATTTTGAAAAATGTCCCAGCTGGTGATAGATCCGGAGGGCAGCGAAAAGTACCATGACCCGGCTGTCCCTTGCATTGTATAGGGGAAAAGTCGGACCACGGCATCTTCGTTGGTAACTTCGTTGAGATTAACGGAAAGCATGAAATTATTGATATGTTCTTCAGCTAGCATTCCTGTTTCCGGATTGAATTTCGGCAGCCATTTCTCAGGATGGGCAGGTATTGGACTTAGGGGTGGTGGCATTAAAACCGCCCCAGGATTGTTCCATGGAGATTGGGCCATCGCTGAGTGACTAGTCAACAAAAGTGCAGAAGATGATCTTTGATGTTGAGAAGATGGAGATGTTACGACCTTCGACGATTGCGGAGGAAGGGTTGTAGGAGATGGATGAGTGTTTTGAGGTGACGACGTGGGTGGTAGACTTCACGGAGAGGGAGTTGAGATGGACGAAGTGGATGAAAGAGTCTCTCTGTCAGACTCTGGAAGTGCTTTCCTTGCTCTTTTCCTAGTAGGGAGAGGGGTTTCAGTTGGCTGGATGCCAAACTTTTCACTCTTCAATCGGGTCAGGGGATAAGCAGGGTTGTATTGCGAAGTCAGGCTGCCTTTAGATTTATCAGACTTGTGGGTGAAGATAGAGAATCCGTGGAGTTTACGGATCAACGTTTGAACTTCAGGGGGATCGATAATAGGACGGTCTGATGTATCGGGGTGTATAGCAGCGGTGGATGTCCGAGCGACTTCTAGTTCCGAGTTTAGTCGTACTGGAGAAGTCGGGGAAGTTGGTGAGGGTGATTTGCTCTCAGAATGGTATTTGGATTTTGAATTATGCGCCATTCATAGCTCGTGCCCTCCTTCTAGCGCCAGAAATGTTGAGGGCCCCGAAGTCGGGTCAACGACAAGGGGGATACCCACCTGGTCCGGAACCTGGTTGGCGGCTCCTTGCCCGTTTGGAGTAGCGGGTCCGACTGGGGGTAATGGGACCAGTTTCCCAATGTGAAGGGTGTGCGTGTGTGTGTAGAGTTTGATGATATTAATCTAAAAGGTTTCTCTGAACTAGTCTTAATTCTAACAGCTAAACTACTTCTATAATAATGTGATCTAATGGAGAGAAACAATACATCTAATCTACGCTAACCCGGGGTGTTCTCTTTTGTTATGCGATCTAGAAAGATTTCTAACAACAGCTGGTAATAAAGATCATTCAACTGTTATCAGAATATAAATCGATAAAGATAAACCATTCTGCATAAGAAGTTAGGCAGAGTAGTTGTGAACAGCATATCGCATAATCAGTTTTCTATATGTCAAGCATAAATAAAAGACTCCACCGTACAGAAGTGCCAAATTGTAATACAGACATTCATACAGTAACATATAAAGAACTCAGTTGTATATCACTTTAGGGATACTAGCAGAATTTAGTCAAGAGATAAAAGTACCATTTATGACTGATTTCACTAATAAACTGTCTAGTCAATTTAATGTCTTAAATTGCTCTACATAAATTATCAATCCGGGTATCGTAAGCTGATGAAGTGTGGTGCACTATATGTGCTTAGTTAACCTTTCTCTTACTTCGTTGTTTTATAGTTTATGTTGTTTTTGGGGTTTTTTTCTAACATGCAATAATCAAATAATGAGAAAATGACTATGAGACCAAGTATCCTTGCTGCAGCAAAAGGACAAGATGATTCTATCACGTCATTAGTTCATTAGAAGGCTATGTGCATCACTAATCTACAATCAACTTGAAAGCATGCAGTAATTCAAACTGTACATTAAACTTGCAAAGAAAGAGCTTGAAATGAAACTGAAAGCAAAACATAAAAACCACTTTCTAATGGCACTAGTCACTACTCATGCTGCTGCAAAAAAAGGTAAGAAAATCACTTTAAAAACCAATGATAATGTTTATCTCTTCCTAACTCTCTGCTTCCAACACATAGTACTGTGTAAAACACGATTAGGAAGTAGCTAAAGATGAGTTTAAAAAGTGATCAAAAATGAGAAAAATCTACTTTAAAGACTAGTTATAATGTTCAGCTCTTCCTAACTCTCTGCTTCCAACACATAGTACTGTGTAAAACACGATTAGGAAGTAGTTAAAGATTAGTCTAAAAAGTACTCAAAGCCAGCTGTAATTTATTAGTATTCTGATCTCTAAAAGATGAACAATTTGTGATAAAGAGACCATCAATATGTTAGCAGACAACTTTGAGAAACTAAACTAAAAATCAAGCTAGAAAAATAAAATAAAGGCAGCGACTTATGAATATGACAACTGAAAATACCATTAGAGATAAAGCAAATACAACAAAGACACACAATCCCGGGAGAAAATAACTTGCATAAATTAAAATTGCATGAATGAAAATCTAATCTACCTTACATTCTACAAAGCAATATTTACAAAATGAAATCTAATCTACTTACATCCTAATATGCTCCATGACATCTACTTCACATCTCCTTCCATGTTGAGAACATCAAAGCTTTATTCAATTTCTTCAAAAGTGCAAAGTACAACAAAGCTCTCCAAAGCTTTCAAAAGCCATGGGACTAACAAACTAAAAGGACTAAGAAAAGACTAAAGGAAAGACTAGAAAATGAAGGAGAGAGATCTCCTATTTATACAAAAAGATGAGAGCCATCTCATTAATGATAGTCCATGAATCTCTCCTTCTACCTCTAGAGTCCTAATCAAAATAGGAACTGATAAGACACATGTCTTTTTAGAGTTACAATACAATTAGGAGATGTGACACATATCCTCATGATCCCATGATTCTTTCCAACCAAATTCGAATTTGGCCTTAGAGTGCCACATAAGGGTCTTCTAGAAGCCTCCTTTCAACCTACACATGTCAACAATCTCAACCCATTTGTTAGGTATAAGCATATGCACATTATTTTCTAATGTTTAACCACAAATTCACTTAAAAGGCTTAGAAATAATAAAGATTGGAAAAACATAAAGGTGGCCCAATAATAATGAAAGTGGGATGAATGTGGTGACATAGTAGTGAAATGGAGGTGAAATGGAGGTGATATAATGGACATAATAGTGAAAGTATAATGCAAATGAATGACATTTTCAAGACTCAACATACCCCCCAACTGAAGCTATTGCATGTCCTCATGCAATATATATTACATTAACTCTTTTGATCCTTGAGCTTTGGCTTAACTTTGCATGATATCTTTTGATAACTTCATATTTCTGCAAAGTGTTTCACTTGAATTGCAACATGGTTGGTTCTTGTGTTACAACCATTTTTATTTTTTTTTTATTGTTGCCTTCTATTTTGATCTTTGAACTTTGCATAATGATATTTTGATTATTGTTGCAAAGTATATCTTTATTGGATTGCATGATGGTTGGTTCTTGTGTGACAACCATGATTTTGTTTGTATCCAATTTATCCTTTAAGCACTTTTTCAAAAGCCATTGTATGCTCATAATAGCAATGTAATAATTAATATATGTTGGAAGTATGTGAGCTCCTGAATATGATATGGACATGGAAAGATATGAATATGAATGTATTTCCTCCCCCCCAACTGATGGTATTGGCAATTTTATGAAATGAGGAAGAGAAATGTTTTTCCAACAATTATCATTCTAGCTTTTTATGGAATTCTATGGTTAAAAGTTAGAAAATTTCGTACCTTCACTTACCCTTTGGAATGGATGAGTTGTATGTGTGGTGGCTAAAAACTTCTGATCATATTCTTCTTTAGTGGCTGAACAAAAGGAGTCATGGATAGAGAGATAAGATGGCTTTTTATTGCTTCTACTAAAACTTGTTGAATCTGCTCCAAAATGCTGAAAATAATAGTCTTCATGTCTTCAAAACTCATTGGCACAATTCCTACTATGTGAAAAGATGTTCTGATGTCGAACATAGTAGGAAATTGTTGGCTTAGTGGCCATTAATGGATGCCACTAGTCAACACGAGAACTCTCACCATTGATGACAATGAGAGTCAAGATGCCCAAACACATCTTGCTAGGTACGAATGAATTTGCTGAAGTCGAGTCACCTAGAAGATCTGACGAGCAAGGGACATTAATGTATTCTCATTGTTTGTCAGCATGAGGACTTGCCATTAAGGCATGCAAGCCTCAAGGTGTTTTTACAAAGAACTTAGACTCAAAGGACTATGGACTCAATAATTTGCATTGAAGCAGGGCTTATTTGCGGAATGAAAATGACAAGGAATGGAAAAAATGGAAATGGAAAATGGTAATGGAGAATAGAAATGGAAATGGCAATAAGCATGTGAATGATCCTCTTGCTTTTATTTGTGGGTTATGAAGGGACAAAAAGAGATGGAAAGTGTATGTGAATGAAAATGGAAAATATGGAGTGGAATGAGGTGAATGGTTTATTATGAAGTATGGATGTGATGGATGGATGTGATGGAGACAAAAGTATCTGAAAGTTTTTTTCAAGTGTTTGGATCTGATTTTGCATCAGCATATTTCCTCTTTGTTGCTGATCATCCTCTTATGAAACAAATTGGTCTCTTAGAGAGACACCATTCTCTTGTAGCCATTTGTCCTTCCTCCTGGAACCTGCAAAAAAACTAATACTTCTTCTGCAATGGAATGTAAGATTATCAAAGGAGAGAGGTGATAAATCTCTCTAATTATGATATTTACACACAAAACTAAGAATTTGTATTAATGAAACAAGTTCTCAAAGGAAAAATCAAAAGAATTTATACCTGCTTTGGAATTAGTGCCTCAAGTTGATGTTGCTTCTTTTTAGCAATTTATTTCATTATTTGCCATTTCAAACTCTAATAATATATTTCTCATTGTATAGATCTTGTTGAGATCTTTCCAATGGTACTTAAATCATCAAAATCTGATTTTGTATGAAAAAGATAAGCTGATTTGAACAATGAGGTTTTTCTGGCTGCGGAATCAAAGAATAGCTGCGGAATTGGACTTTAGCTGCGGAATGTGTACAGTTCTGTAGCTAAAAATATTGGATACAAAGTTAGCCATTCATCTTTCATTATCAGTCCAAAATTAATCAATACCTTCAGAAAAGTGAGAAAATAACTTGTTCATTTCATTGATTCAAAATTATTATTTTTTTCTTGACATGCTGCGACTCAGTGTGGCGACTTAATGTGGCGACTTTGTGATAACACACAATTTGACTTCCCTTTGACCGGGGTCTTTTTCATCAAATTTGACCGGATGAATAGGACACCATCCATGTACTGACATTTCCCTAGCTACCCATGTGACCTGTTTTGCCTGATGACACCTACAACCTAGAGTTTAACAAAACAGCTGCGGAATTGTCAGCTAGCTGCGGAAACGCTGTATCGGCTGCGGAAAGTGGCTAAAACAATTTATCATCAATTTTGAAAAAAAAATTCATTGTCTGCAAGTAGGAACTCTGCCAAAAGAAAGTTAAGGTGTAAACAAGCTGATCTTCCATATAGCCTTTTCCATGGAAATAGCAAAGGAACCACCCTTTTTTGATTGCAGAAGTGGTGAACTTGAAGGATGTTATGCTTGACTCAAAGTCCATACACGTGAAGATTGTAAAATGTAATGTTTCTTCTGCTTCAAAACTCATTGCAGTAAAAGCAAGAACACAATTGCAAATGATGGGAATTTATACAATTATGTATTGCTGGAGACTACAGAACTAAAGATGGTATGCCCAAGTGATATCTATATGGAAAAACAAGATAATGGGAGAAGCCATGTCCTCCGATATCTGTTTTAGAAATACTGCTTTCTTCAGTCATACAAACATGTTGCAATCATGTATTCCCTTCCGGTAAAATTTGGATACAAGGAAAACATCTTATTTTTATTCTCATTTAATCATCTGTAAGACTATAGACAACTGAAGTTCTGCAAGGTGCATACACAAGAAAGGAGTGGGGTCGGTCATCATACCATCCCTCAGTAGTGTGAAACCTTGCATTGTGATCTATTCTGGCAAAACCGCCAAATTTTCTTTCATCAGAATCCAGTACCACCTTGTACTTTCCAGGCTTCAGACAGCCAGCTCTGTAATGTGTAAAACTTTTATGCCAGTGGAAGTTGAAAACGAAGAACAGGTTTGCCCTCTCAAACACAATTACCTTATCACCCTCATCTTTCCGTGAAAACAGAGGACAGAGTAGCCGTGATGCAATGAACTGTAAGGTGCAGAACTTGTGATCGGGGCTTTGAACGGAGAGTCGAGGAAAACAAAACAGAGTGGTGTATGGAAACAAGAATAAAAATGGTGGAGTGAGGAAGTAACGGCTTATGCGGTGGAGAAGAGCCGTAATGGAACTGGTCACTTGGTTCACGCCGGAGCGCCGTCTGGGATTGAAACTGCTGGCTTTAATGAATTGCAACGGGTGGCATATGGACAGAGGACGTGGTGGCAAAGAGTCCAGCACATAATTGATTCCTAATTAGATTTCTCTTCTTCAGGCACACGGAATTAAATTACTGCTGTTTATTGAATTAAAACTCTGTTTTTTTCTCACGCGGCACTCAAAAATACACTCCGAAGAACCGCAGATTTCTCCCAGACCGCCACGAATTTCCTCAAACGGTTTCTGGGTTATCTAATTAACCCTCCTAGAAAAAAAAATCCATGTTTTAGTTTTTTGAAATTCGTCTCTGTTTGGGAGAATCGAAGGTGTGAAGTTTGACGTTTTTTCAGGTTTACGTTTTTTTTTTTTTTTTTTTTTGAGTTAACAGTTCTGCATTCGGCTGTGAAATTGATTTTGAATTTTTTTTACATGGAATACTTTGGAGGAGAGGCAGCTGAAGGATCTGATCAAGAAGCATTCCGAACTCATTAGCTACCTCATTTATTTGTGGACTGAGACTCAGAAAAATTGCATCCATTCAAAGTTAAGAATTCAATAGCAGGTTTGGATACATGACCAGCACCAAGAATAAGAACTGCAAATTTCTTATTAGAATTCTCTTTTATTCGCAATGAATTATCCTTCGACACTCTATTTCTTACAGAAGACTCCTTTATTTCCTTTTTCATGCCCCAATTTCCACGCTCATTATCAGAGTTAGCTACAGCAGCCAGCAAGTCCACAATATGAGCCAGGAGATCCTTGCATTTTTAAAACAACGACTTAGGAATTTTATTGAATTTACAGCTCAGGTTGTTTATATCACAGGTTTTGTAGGTGGCGGAAATCTAAGTGGCAGCAATTGAGCTTATTAATTCATTCTAATTCAGATCAATTTCCAAATAATTATGGTGAATGCTGAACTCATCCCATGAAGTAGACCTGTAATCTGATGGATATAATGGCAGAGGAAAATTGGCTCCAATAGTAAGAGGATTTGACCCCTGAAATAACATAAAATTCAGCTAACAAATTTGTTCTTTTGCCAGCAAATGTAATCAAATTACATGCTCTCGCCCTTGGAGAAAAATGACTACTCTGCCCTTAATAATTTAATGGATCACCAGAGGCTACCTTCAAGAATTCGACCCTCTGTTTCTAATCGATAATGTAGCTATCCAAAGGTGAAATCAACTCAAAAATCTGCCACTAAATGATGGATGCCTCCTACAGGAAACAATAGGTCAAAGCTTGAACAGGGAGGCATATTTTTTTTTATTGAAGCCACAGTGAAAACTAAGAATGGAGATAGCCATAGATTGTTTTTCTCTCTTTTTTTTTCTTCTCTGAAATTGTAAAATTTTATAAAAAAGGATTAATGATTTTCAATTTCAGGCAGCAAATACTTCAAGAAAAACATGCTAAAAACAAGACTTTGACTGAGGTCCTAGGCTGATTTTTCACCGATCTGAGCTGGGTGACTAGGATAGGATCCATGTCGGGATAATTCTGGTGATGCCCATGTGGTCGGTTTTTTCATTAGATGCCTGTAACCTGCTAAACCTTGAAACAGCTGCGGAATTGTCAGCTAGCTGCGAAATCGTCAGCTAGCTGCGGAATCAGGGCAGTTTCCGCAGCTAAGTTGCAAAACCTTATTTGAACAAGATACAGTGTTTTGAAGACCACTACAAAGCATAACCAGATAATTTTGGACAATTTGAACCTATCAAAGCAGTTGAGTTTCATTTTTTTATTTTTTATTTTTTGAATCAATTGAAATGTTTGAAGTTTATTTTGTCTCCTATTTTTTTTTTAACAATTCTTTTTCTGATCCTCCAGATCACACAGAGTGCAGGAGGAGAGCATACTCAAGAATTGTTATTTTGTCTTTTCTACTTAACAATCCTTTTTCTGATCCTCCAGATCACACAAAGTGCAAGAGGAGAGCATACTCAAGGATTATTATTTTTTTTTTCAGATGTAAGAAATAAGGTCTCCTAATTACACTTTGTTGGGTCCCTATAATACTAGTGATTACCCCATTACTATTGTAGTTATACCCCTTATTTATATTGATGTACCCATGTAGTGCCCATATTGTTACTATTGTGCCACATAGAAGCCCACTATTGTTATTGTTGTGCCCTACAATATTATTGTTATGTAGGCTTTGATTGTATTGGGACCACTTAGACTCCTATATATAGAAAGGAGGTATTTTCATTTGTATCATCCAAGAATTGTTCATTTATGTAATGTAAAGGAGGTTTCCCCCTCGAAGAGGCTGAATTCTAAGGCGTGGATCTCTCTTTTCTATCTTTTTGTGAGCTGGTTTCATAACATTTGGTATCAGAGCTTTGGATTCTAGGGTTTCGCTGCTCCAAACAGGTCATCGTGGCATTTTCGCTATAACTTTTTTTCTGTGATGTTTCAAAAGTCGCAAAAAAAACCCATTTGAGAAGAATTGGCGCTGAACCTTGGTTCCGAATTTCAGAGCTTTTCGCGCGATAGTTTCGGAGATATGATTTGAGGAAGTTGGCCTTTTTGCAGACTCCTGAATTACATTCAAAACAGGTGACCTGGGGAAAATCGTCATAACTCTCTCTCTGAGGATCGGATTGAAATTTCGTAAAAAGGTACAGAAAGAGGACGGAATGTAGTTTCTTGTATGTGTGTTTCAGATTCAAAGGTTGAAACAGTGACTCGTGGCACGTCATACAAGTTCGCTCTACTGAACCATTCTAAAAGCAAGTCACTGTGGGAGATTTCACATAACTCTTCCTTGGAGAATCCAATTTGGCTCAGACTTGTGGCATTGGAAAGAGGACGCAGAAGGCTACTATAGGTAGCAATTTCAGAATTGGAGGATCCGAAATTACAGAGATACATCAGATTAAATATCAGGCTTCTATAAAGTGAAAAAAGGTGTGTAGTTTTTTTTTAAATTTTTGTGTAAGCTTGCTTTAACGGAATTCAAAGGGCATAGTAAAACTTTATTATCGGTAACTCATGCCCCGAGGAAAGAAAATGCAAACACCTAGTAAGGAACCTGAAAGCTCTAGCATGACTCATGAAGAAGAGGAAGAAATGCTACATGATATATCAAAATTACAAGAACAAGTGCAACAAATGTCACGCTCACAAAAGCTAACAGAAGCTAAGATAAGTGGCGTGGAATCTAAGATAAAGGGAATGGAAGCTAAGATGGATGGCATGGAAGCTAAGATTGACGCTAAAATTGATGGCATGGACGCTAAAATTGATGGCATGGATGATAATATGGATGAATTGAAGAAGTTGCTACAAGAAAGGGTCACTAATGGTGAAAAGGTAGTAAAGGAAACTCATGATGAGAATAAAAGAAATGTTAATCATGATTCCATAGACTCTAATGCTGGATCGAAGACTCACCATGTTCCAAAAATCGATGTGAGGAAGTTTGATGGCAAGGATCCCGCCACATGGATATTACAGATGGAGCAATTCTTCGATCTCAATAATGTGCAAAACACACAAAAGGTACGTATGGCAACTTTATATTTGGAACCAAATCAGTTTGTATGGTATCAATGGCTTTGTTCTCGTAAACAATTTATCACTTGGGCAATTTTTACGGAAGAATTGATAGCACATTATGAGGATACAAAAAGCAACACTTTTTTTAGCCAATTGATGAATCTCAAACAAAAGGGTTCAATAATGGAGCACATTGAGGAGTTCCAAAAATTGAACATAAGGATAAAAGATATTCCAGAGGAGCATAGGATTGATGTGTTCATAGGGTCTTTAAAGGATAATATCCAACATGATGTGCGCCTTTGGGAACCTGATTCATTAGAGAAGGCATTCAGGTTAGCAAGAAAAATGGAAAGCAAAATTATGGCAACTAGGAAGCATACCATTCACAACTATAAAGATGGAAGTGTTGTTGCCCATAGTCTTCCACAACCTACAAGGTTGACACCACAACAATTGGAAGAAAAAAGAGCAAAAGGGCTTTGTTACAATTGTGATAGCAAATACACAAAAGGTCATAAGTGTGCTGAGAAGAAATTATTCTACATAGATTGTGAAGAGGAAGAAGAAAAGGAGCAAGAAAGGTCAAAAGAAGAGGATATATTCCAGGAACAAAGCCTATATGAAGAACAAATAAATCCGACCATATCTTGTAATGCATTGGCGGGAATTACCACTCCTCAAACCATCAAGATAGAAGGACAAATCAAGAAGAAAAAGGTGATAGTGTTGATTGATTCAGGAAGCACCCACAATTTTATTCATTGTAGGGTAGCAAAAGAATTGAATTGCTTCCTATATCCAGCACCAGAGTGTCAAGTGATGATTGCAAATGGAGGAACAATAAATTGCTCTGGAAAGTGCCATAATATCAAGCTATCCATGGGAGAATATGTATTGACTAGCCCAATGCTTTCCATTCCAATGGGAGGTGCTGATGTTGTACTAGGAGTCCAATGGCTTTCCATTCCACATTAGAATCATCTATTTCTCCAGATCTCCAAAAAGTCCTAGACAATCATTCCAAGGTATTTGAGACTCCCAAAGGTCTCCCACCTATGCGTGATCATGATCATGCTATTCATCTGATTCCAGGAAGTGTTCCTCCAAACATCAGGCCGTACAGATATCCCTATGTCCAAAAAAGTGAAATTGAACGTATGGTTGCAGAAATGCTAGAGGCTGGTATAATTCAACCGAGTCAAAGTTCTTTCTCTGCTCCAGTAGTATTGGTGCACAAGAAGGATGGATCATGGCGCATGTGTCCGGATTATAGGGAGCTCAACAAGCTCACTATTAAAGATAAGTTCCCCATTCCTGTCATTGATGAATTACTGGATGAATTGCATGGATCAATTTACTTCACCAAGTTGGATCTTCGTTCAGGATATCATCAAATCAGAATGAAGATTGAAGACATTCCGAAAACGGCATTTAGAACTCATGAGGGTCATTATGAATTTTTGGTCATGCCTTTTGGCCTTACCAATGCACCTTCAACATTTCAAGGTTTGATGAATTCAATTTTCAAACCATTCCTTAGAAAATTTGTGTTAGTATTTTTTGATGATATACTTATCTACAGCAAGTCTTGGAAGGATCATGTTGAACATGTCGACAGGGTGCTACAACTATTGGAAGAGAAACAATTATATGCCAAAAGATCCAAATGTTTCTTTGGAGTCCAGGAGGTGGAATATTTGGGTCATATTGTATCTCATGAAGGAGTTAAGGTAGACCCTACCAAAATTAAAGCCATTAAGGAATGGAAAATCCCCACATCCATAAAGCATTTGCACGGATTTCTTGGGTTGACAGGGTATTATCGCAAGTTTGTTAAGAATTATGGGAGAATAGCAGCACCTCTAACGACATTATTGAAGAAAGATGCATTTTCATGGACTCCGGAAGCAACAAAGGCCTTTGAACATCTTAAAGAGGCAATGTGCCAAGCACCGGTCTTAGCTACACCGGACTTCACAAAAACCTTTATTGTGGAATGTGATGCTTCAGGAAATGGAATTGGTGTTGTTCTAATGCAAGATGAAAGACCCATTGCCTTTGAAAGTCGTCCAATCAAGGGAAAGTTTCTAAGAAAAGCTATTTATGAGAAGGAAATGTTGGCAATACTCCATGCACTTAAGAAATGGCGACCCTACCTAATGGGAAGACACTTCAAGGTAAAAACATATCATGATAGCCTTAAATACTTTTTAGAACAAAGATTATCCTCTGAAGAGCAACAAAAGTGGGTCACAAAGATGTTGGGTTATGACTTTGAAATCATCTACAAAAAGGGAAGTAAAATTTGGTGGCAGATGCACTCTCAAAGAAGGATGAGGATGTGGAAGCATTGTTGTGCGCTATTTCTATCATCCAACCAGATTGGATAAATGAAGCAAGGGAGGAATGGAAGAATGACGAAGAAGTATGGGCACTTATTCGAAAGCTACAACAAGATTCCAGTACGTCTGATACATTTAGCTGGAAAAATGATTCGTTATGGTACAAAGATCGCTTATACCTCTGTAAGAATTCCCAGCTAAAACAAAAGATTCTTATGGAATTGCACACTTCTCCCTTAGGAGGGCACTCAGGATTTTTAAAAACTTACCACAGGGTGAAGAAGGAATTTTTTTGGGATGGCCTTAAATCAGATATTCATAAGTTTGTGGCAGAATGTTTGGTTTGCCAGCAAAATAAAGTTGAAACAATTAAGACACCGGGTCTATTACAACCTTTACCCATTCCAAGCCAACGTTGGGAGGAGGTATCAATGGATTTTATCACAGGTTTACCCAAGTCTGAGGGAAAGAGTGTCATCATGGTGGTAGTTGACAGACTTACCAAGTATGCACACTTTTGTGCATTATCACATCCATTTAAAGCCAGTACAGTTTCTACTGCATTTATGGAAACAATTCAAAAGCTACATGGAAACCCAAAGATTATTGTAAGTGACAGAGATCCCATTTTCACTGGAAATTTTTGGACAGAATTATTTTCTTGTCTTGGTACTCAGTTAGCTCATAGCTCATCTTATCATCCTCAATCTGATGGGCAAACTGAGATAGTAAACAAATGTTTGGAAGGATACCTTCGTTGCTTTGTATCTGATAAACAGACACAATGGGTCAAATGGTTGCCTCTGGCTGAATGGTGGTATAACACTTCCTTTCATACGGCAACAAAAATGACCTCATTTATGGCACTTTATGGGTATCAACCACCATCCATCACATCATATTTAAGAGAAAATTCTAAAGTTCAGGCAGTGGAACATCACATCGAACATCAACAACAAGTCCTCCAACTCTTAAAGGATAACCTTGTGTTGGCACAGAATAGAATGAAACAACAGGCAGATCAGCATCGCAGTGAAAGAAGTTTTGATGTAGGTGATTGGGTATTCCTACGGCTACAACCATATAAGCAAATGTCCCTCAAGCAAGCTAAGAAGGACAATAAATTATCACCAAAGTATTATGGTCCGTACAAGGTGTTGCAAAAGATTGGTACTATGGCATACAAATTGGAGCTTCCTGCAGCTTCTCGATTGCACCCAGTTTTCCATGTTTCATGCTTAAAGAAGGTTATAGGCGACAAGCTCCCAGTTCAAACAATATTGCCAGAACTTGACGAAGAAGGAAAAATTATATTGGAACCGGAAGCAGTTATAGAAACAAGAACTCGACAGCTACGAAATCGATCAATTTCAGAGTACCTTATCAAGTGGAAGAACTTATCCGTTGAAGATTCCACATGGGAGGACGAGAATTTTATGCAGAAGTATCCTGAACTACTCAAGCGTTGAGGACAACACTTTTTTGAAGGAGAGGGGCATGTTGGGTCCCTATAATACTAGTGATTACCCCATTACTATTGTAGTTATACCCCTTATTTATATTGATGTACCCATGTAGTGCCCATATTGTTACTATTGTGCCACATAGAAGCCCACTATTGTTATTGTTGTGCCCTACAATATTATTGTTATGTAGGCTTTGATTGTATTGGGACCACTTAGACTCCTATATATAGAAAGGAGGTATTTTCATTTGTATCATCCAAGAATTGTTCATTTATGTAATGTAAAGGAGGTTGCCCCCTCGAAGAGGCTGAATTCTAAGGCGTGGATCTCTCTTTTCTATCTTTTTGTGAGCTGGTTTCATAACACACTTCCCCAGCAATGGCGCCAAAATGTCTAGTCAATTTAGTGTCTTAAATTGCTCTACATAAATTATCAATCCGGGTATCGTAAGCTGATGAAGTGTGGTGCACTATATGTGCTTAGTTAACCTTTCTCTTACTTCGTTGTTTTATAGTTTATGTTGTTTTTGGGGTTTTTTTCTAACATGCAATAATCAAATAATGAGAAAATGACTATGAGACCAAGTATCCTTGCTGCAGCAAAAGGACAAGATGATTCTATCACGTCATTAGTTCATTAGAAGGCTATGTGCATCACTAATCTACAATCAACTTGAAAGCATGCAGTAATTCAAACTGTACATTAAACTTGCAAAGAAAGAGCTTGAAATGAAACTGAAAGCAAAACATAAAAACCACTTTCTAATGGCACTAGTCACTACTCATGCTGCTGCAAAAAAAGGTAAGAAAATCACTTTAAAAACCAATGATAATGTTTATCTCTTCCTAACTCTCTGCTTCCAACACATAGTACTGTGTAAAACACGATTAGGAAGTAGCTAAAATGAGTTTAAAAAGTGATCAAAAATGAGAAAAATCTACTTTAAAGACTAGTTATAATGTTCAGCTCTTCCTAACTCTCTGCTTCCAACACATAGTACTGTGTAAAACACGATTAGGAAGTAGTTAAAGATTAGTCTAAAAAGTACTCAAAGCCAGCTGTAATTTATTAGTATTCTGATCTCTAAAAGATGAACAATTTGTGATAAAGAGACCATCAATATGTTAGCAGACAACTTTGAGAAACTAAACTAAAAATCAAGCTAGAAAAATAAAATAAAGGCAGCGACTTATGAATATGACAACTGAAAATACCATTAGAGATAAAGCAAATACAACAAAGACACACAATCCCGGGAGAAAATAACTTGCATAAATTAAAATTGCATGAATGAAAATCTAATCTACCTTACATTCTACAAAGCAATATTTACAAAATGAAATCTAATCTACTTACATCCTAATATGCTCCATGACATCTACTTCACATCTCCTTCCATGTTGAGAACATCAAAGCTTTATTCAATTTCTTCAAAAGTGCAAAGTACAACAAAGCTCTCCAAAGCTTTCAAAAGCCATGGGACTAACAAACTAAAAGGACTAAGAAAAGACTAAAGGAAAGACTAGCAAATGAAGGAGAGAGATCTCCTATTTATACAAAAAGATGAGAGCCATCTCATTAATGATAGTCCATGAATCTCTCCTTCTACCTCTAGAGTCCTAATCAAAATAGGAACTGATAAGACACATGTCTTTTTAGAGTTACAATACAATTAGGAGATGTGACACATATCCTCATGATCCCATGATTCTTTCCAACCAAATTCGAATTTGGCCTTAGAGTGCCACATAAGGGTCTTCTAGAAGCCTCCTTTCAACCTACACATGTCAACAATCTCAACCCATTTGTTAGGTATAAGCATATGCACATTATTTTCTAATGTTTAACCACAAATTCACTTAAAAGGCTTAGAAATAATAAAGATTGGAAAAACATAAAGGTGGTCCAATAATAATGAAAGTGGGATGAATGTGGTGACATAGTAGTGAAATGGAGGTGAAATGGAGGTGATATAATGGACATAATAGTGAAAGTATAATGCAAATGAATGACATTTTCAAGACTCAACATAAAATTCAAGCAATAATGATTTACTTCTACTTGTTCTAATATCTGTTAAGAGTACAGAAGTGCAACATCAGTAACAGACATTGAAATGCAAACATAAATAAATCTCGATCCATCCATTCATCAAAAACCTCCTCTGAGGGTGCAGAAGTGCATGTTCTGAGGATACGTTTTTTGACAGATTTCCGGACCCTTCTCCAAATGCCATGAGAAGGGTTAAATACTACTAGCTAATTGATATTAATTACACGAATCTAGGGAATCGGCTTCAAATGACCGCCCTTCACTAAAAGCAAATTTATTTCTAAAACTTTAAATCTAATTTCTGACCGTTTCTGTATATTCTCTTTAGTGCTGTCAACTGTGCAACGCTTTCCTGGGAAGAGTCGGCTGGCTGCCTTCTTCTTTTACTCGGGAGATAAAAGTGGAAATTACAAGAGCTGGCACCTCCTTCTGACAAACCATAAGATATTTTCGAAAACCTTTCTCTAGCTGGGTGTATTCGCCGCGTGTATACTTAGCACAACCCAGGTTCTTCTCGAACTGATTTTGCTGTTGCTGTTTTGGTTTCCGGTTGCGCGAATGACTGAGTGGGTTAGGAGTCGCGCTGTATGGACAATCCCCTGTTTCGAGAATTGTTTCCGCTCTTTGTTCCAGGCTTTTCTGGAGCGTCCTCCTTCCCTTGCGTTTTTCTTTTTGCTTTACCCAGCCTGAGCTTTAAGATCTTTTCTGAACACGCTGCTTTTGTGCGCTTTTGACTCTGAGTCCTAGATAGTCTAATTTCATCAGTGCCGGTTGTCTGATAGTCTGGAATCCGCGGTCCTGCTGCATGTGGCATTCGTTTGCGGAGGCATCTTCTCTCTGCTATTTGATTGGCGCTTTCCCCTTTCTTTCAGATGTTTCCTGCATATAGATTTATATCAGTTGCGTGCCTTGCAGTCTACGCAAAGAAGAAGGGAAATGAAAAGATTGACATAACAGCATTAAACTCTAATGAATGCATAATCCTGACATGCATCATGACTTGACTCTTCGATAAATGCGATGCAATCATTCCTTGATACTCAAGCATGCGGTCATTAATTTCCTTTAGGGCGCGCGCTTGGTCTTTGGGTTTATCGTGTGATGAGTCTTTTCAGATCGCAGATCGCAGTCATCGCAGATTGCAGTTATCTGATATCGCAGGTCGCAGAAATCGCAGATCGCGGTGATCGCAGATCGCAGTGATCGCGGATTTTATTCAATGGTTCATGGTGCCATAGCGTGATGTTCGCGATGTGCGATGTCGCATATCGGCGATCGACGCTTCTTGGAGGTTTTCCTTTTAGAGCGCGCTTGAGATGTATGCGACGCGATGAACTTCGCGTTGCTCTCTCGCAATTTTATTTTTCGCGCTTTCAACAACGCTTCGACCTTTCCTTGCGATGCGTTTTAAGCCTTAGGGAGAAAAATACAAAAATTTAACAAAATACTTTTTTGGGATTTTTTGTTCAGGGTCCCCCCTTTGCTCGACGTTATTGCTAATATCAAGCAAAGAGGGGGGGTTGTTGGTGACCACAATAGGACCCATGCCATGTTTTGTGTGGTATCCTCTTTTATCTGGGTGATCTATTTTTCTCATGAGGGGAAAATTGTCACCATCGATCAATTATCCTTTTTCTCTTCCCGTTCCTTAAATGGCAACGTCCCGATGTGGGAAATATTTATATTCCATATGAGAGCGTGGGAAGGTCTTTCCAAGATTATGCTTCAATGGGAACTTTCTCTCTCCCACCTTCGCATGTCACCTCCATCAACATGATCTCTATCTCCAATGATCCGTGGATCATCACTACTCTGGATCAAGTTGATTCTTTTGGTGATTCTATGCTACTAAGTCCTTTAGAGCAAGCATATCATGAAATTATCTTGGCTTCAATGACTACTTCAGAAAGTCATACTATTCTCATTATGAAATTGGGTACATATTCACAATCTCCTTGGTTTGGTTCTTTGGATTCTATGGATCCCTTGAATGAGATATTCCCCATTGATGAGAGTATTGTTGAGGTTATGCCTATTGACCAAACTCCTTGGAATGATGCCCATAAATGTTCCTCGTTTCTTCCAAGTGTTAGTGATATTCCTTTGTGTCTTGAGACTTTTGTTTCTCATCACCTCACAGATCCACTTCAAACACCTACTTTGGTGCACGATGTTTTGTCCAATGGTAATGTGGGAAATATTACTGCTACCTTTTCTATTGACATTTTAGTCCCATCTGAAATTGTTAAGATCTTTCAACTAGAAACATCTTTTTCTCCCCATCATCTTAAGATTTTCTCACCTCACCGAGTCTTTACCGTTCACCCATTATCAGAATGGGTTATTCATCCTATGACGTGTAACCCTCATTCATCTGTGGGCCATGAGGGCATAGCCATTTATTTGTGTTATTCTACTTTTTGGTCGAGTCGATGCTTACATGTCATACCAATTGTGAAACTTTGGTTTCATTCATTTTTGATCGATTACCAAAGTTCGCAAATGTGCTCCATATGAAATTTTTATGCATGGTCATCTGTGTAAATACCTTTTTGTACATTAGTGTGTGAATTCATTGGTGTGCATTTTTTATTTTTTCGTCTGATCGTTTACTTTACAGATATGTTTCCCCTGCTTACCTTGTGTTCCACTCAGTTCGTAGATGTCATCAAAGCATTATGTTGGTTTTGTTGATAGGGCTTTTCATAGAACAAAAAAGCTATTCGCAACTTGGGAACTCTTTTCCCAAAATGGAGAGTTAATCAATTTACAAGGTATATGCCTGGGATGAACAACTAATAATATTTCCGAGTACAATGCAGTTATTGAACTGTTATCAGAAGCCATTTCTCTCAGGACTAGAAATTTATTTGTTAAGTTAGATTAACTACTCGTTGTGCTACAATTAAATGGTCATTATTAAGTAAGGAACCCACAAATTTTCCGCATGTATCTACGTGTTTGATTACTGGAAAGAAATTTTGATTATATCACACATCAACACATTCCATGAAATTTGAATACATTAACCGATGCATATACATATATATATATATATATATATATATATATATATATATATATATAGATATATATATATATCGATTATGTCAAAGTGTGTTCATCAAAATTTCAAAAATAAGTGTTCTAGGACACGTGGCTTTCAAAGCATACAATAGTGCAAATAAATGTGACTAGGAAAAGGTTATTTTCCCACACGATGCTCGTGATAGCATGAGATCACCCTCATCACATGGCCTAATAATCGACGTAGTCTCGCAGACACTTCTATTGTATGCCTCTGGTACCATAGTGGTATGTCACCAACAGTCACATATTCTTGAATTCCCTGAGTAATCACTTCCAGATTTCACTCCATTTCTACCATAAGATATGCTCCTTCCTCGTATGGAGCATTTTCTATATGACGTGCTACTCGTCTTGCTATTGGAGACATTCTAGGTGGCCTTTCCAGTCTCGCATCTGCAAAGTTATCACAAGTAAACTCTCATATAAATTTCATACAAAAAAATCATAAAACTTGAAAAATTTCCAAAAAAAAAGTTTTACCTACATAGGTCCACTGTGCACCCAATGGTAGAGGAAGATCTAGATCTCCTCTGAAATTTGTGCCCACATAAGCATATTTATCCATGATAATTAATTGTTGGCGTAGCCAACCAAAAAACGGCAGAGTGAAATGCATCCATTGACCTCGCCCTCCTCGAAACATGATCTTATTCCATCTGAGCATCCTTAGATCTTCTAGAGCTGGTTTGTACACCTCTACCCACTAGTATTGAAATAGGGGCACACGGTCCAAAATGAAAGTGACCAAAATCGATCCAAAGCTGATACACTTCAAGTTTCCCAACTTGTCTTTGGTCAGTTTTCTCTTCATGTTCACCAGCAGATCTTCATACAAATTGAACATTGTTGGACCTAGAAAATAAACTACGTATTGGAATTGTGATTTCGTTGCCCCATGCAATTCCTGTGTCCCAGCTATATGGGCCATGGTGTGTAGAATCATTCTCAAGGGAAGGTTTTCAATAGTTTCTATCTTCACCTTCTCACTCATATTTGTCTCTGCACTCGGACAATGCATTCTAATCAAGGTGTTGGTGCTCTCACCTCCAGTACAAGCTCCAAAGAGTTGGAATCTCTCCCCTCTTCTAGAAAATCCATTGATGAAGTAGATATCAGCTACTTCCAGCTCTATTTCTTGATCTCCAATGATGAAGGTCTGCCGATCAACATCCTAGATTCCAATGAGTTAGTGTAACAACTCATTTTGAGCTCTAAGTCCTAGGGTTCAGAATAAATTCACTAACCTGCAGTCCCTCAAAGAATTGACACATTCAATGCTTTAGGAAGATTGGGGATCATCTACCTCATGGCCTCTTTCCTTCCATTCGTTGGCCATGTTTGTCGAAATCTCCTGCAAACAACCCATAAACAATGTCTAGATGCCTTTCCATGGATCAAAATTTCAGAAAAAACTGATTTAAAGGGAGGATTTTTCATTTTATTTTTTGCTCTTCATCCACCGTAATTGTCAAAATTATTTTCACGCTCGAAATGCGAGAGCCTTTTGGGCTCAGGGGCGATCAACGTGGATCCAATGATCAGACTCATGCTGGTCTCCTCTAATTTTAAAAATGAAAATCCTCCCCTTAACTAGTTAAAATTCCTACGAAATGGCATGAAATAAGTATGAAAATTAAGAGAAAAGGAAGAGCTCTTACCTGTATCTGACAGTTCTTGAAATGGTGCCCTTGATCTCCCACACTGCTTGCATGAAGAATCAAGGAGAATGGGGTAAAATGCACTCTCCAATTTACTCTAAGTGAAATGGTAAAAATATTTTTAATTTTGATTTATTTATAATTTTTAAACACATTTTTTTCAATATTTATTATTTTTCTTGATATCAGTGATGTGTGGTTTTTGTGCAGTTACAGGCTCTTTTTGGTGGTTATAGTGATCAATTTTGACCGATTCAATGAATTTTTTTTTCTCTCTTTTTTCAAACTCATTAAAAATAAATGAAAAATGAACCCCCCCAGAGTCATCTTTAAGCTCTTTTCTAACTCTCGAAATATGAAAAGATCACCAAGTACTTGTCTTTTCGAGCTCACTAAATTAAATTAATTGATGTTGTCTCAGTATACATTTACCCCTTTTTTGGGCTAGGATTGACTATTTACGAAAAAGGTATGCCTTGGTTGACATGGTCAAGAGATTCCCTCGAATATTATTTTCTATCCTTTTGGGTTCGAGAGACAAATTACGAAAAGGGACATGACAGAGTTTTCTTTTTCATCTCTTTTTCAAACTCTCTAAATATGAAAAGGGCACTGAGTTATTCTTCCATCGGAATCGTTAAAATTAAATGATGAAAGACTTCTCGCCATGAAGAGACCAAGTTTCTCCTTCATAGGGCTTGTAAAACTTACTAGGATGGATTCATTTGAAGAATGAACTTATGCAACAACCATATGCTATCCTCTTCAAGCTTGTGAATAAAAACAATTGGGGTACTCGCTAGAAATAGTGGGGAAAAATGAAAGTGGAACATCTCTTGTATAGGAAACATGTCCCTCTTGAACATGAAACTCATATGTTTCTTGTGTTAGGTTTCAGATATCATCACCCAGTCACTTTTATTTTTGGGTTTTGGATGATCCGTTTTTCCTCCCATCTGACTATTCCACTTCGTCATCATGGCCCTTAGTCCTATGTTGAGTCAAATGTTTCCACACTCAAGAGTAGTGTCACTGATATGTTCAAGAGAAGTGTTATCTGTAGTTTATTACCTATACATTGTCTGACCTTTTTCTACAACCATAGATCATACTCATTTATTCCACTTTATTCTTTGGTTTGTGTCAATGATTAGGGAATCACTATGGCCCTCCTTCAATGGGTCACTTCTTGTCAACTTTGTCTCATTATCCAAGAAGATGACTTAGGAACCCCATTTCAGTACCTTAGAGCTTACATGCCTTAATGACAAGTTCTTTTTATCCGACGATAGGTTTTCATCATTAGCCTTCAATCATGTGATTCCACGAGTGTTCAAAATCAGCTTCATTTTCACATCCATGGATTGTACTGTCATACCTTGAGGACCATTTTCATTATTGGTGGTTTCTCTCATGCCTGTTAATGTCCCACATCATTGGCCGATAATTAGGTGGCTTTATGTCATGTCTAACTTCGACACATTCATTTGCATGTTAGAATTCATACCTTGATTAGGTTGGGATGGAGTGCAAGTCCCTGAGTTTTGTCTGTTATAACTCAGGGTGCATGGAGTTATGTATTGCTCATGATTGTATACATGGTTCTTCTACAAGAAAAGCTACGACCATACCATGGGACTTTATATTTATGATGATGATGATCCTTCTATATCAGGTGTTTGCGTCCATACCTTGGATCTTAGACTTCTAGACAAACCTTTTCATTTGGATGGCTACGCCCATGCTGTGGATCTGTTCACATAGTCCTTTCTATCTGGATGGTTGCGTCCATACCATGGATTAATGTTTTGATATTAGATATGTATATGTATATGCATACTTCACTGGTAGGTCTCTTGATAGCTTTTGTTTTTGTCCTTGCAAAATCTTGTAAAGCATCTCAACCATCACTCCCTATTCTACCTTCATGCCTTAAGGGGCATCTATTACACATTATTTTGTCATGCCTCATGTGCTTCCCTGTTTCATACCTCGGAGTGCCTGAAACTTGGAAATTATGGAGTGTACCCATCTTGATATGCAGTACAGATCCTCCCTCAAGACTTAATGAAAAAATTCCTTGATCCTTCCCTGAAGAAGTAAGCTCAAAACCCTAATTTCAATGTCATTGCGATTGTAACAATGGAAACTCGTGTTAATGGTAGGTTGCACCATACTGGCCTTGTGCTTCCGCACATTGTTTACTTGGATACTCACATTGATCCCTAAAAGGAAAGTTTCCCAAAGAGGACAATAAGCTTCGTTATCTAAAGGCTTCCATAATGATGAGTTGGATGTTGTTCATTATGGATGTGATCGAATTATCCTAATATTTCCCTTTGATCTTATCCCTATGAGCTTCCTCCCTGAGATGAGGGCCTTCCCCTATCTTTGAAGAGATCTCAACTCCCTCTACATGCCTATATATTCATCCTCTCCCATTCACAAATGGTTGGTCTCTGATTATTTTCACCCTTATGCCGAGATAGTGCCTACATGCTATTCACTTTGGCTTGGAGAAGGATTTTTTGGAGAGGATGAGCTTGGACTTGGAAATTCACTCAAGGGTGGTAATTAGCATCAAGGATTTGGTTGTATGCTTCCTCTTTTATTTCCTAATATATAAAATTGTTGGTTCACTTTCCATAAATGATTGTGTTAATGCTTCATTTATCTTAATTCTCCTTGATTTGTTAAGTGGATTACATTCGATTATGTTTGTTGTATTTGTATTCTTTGTTGTGTCTTTGGCCTCTTATGAAGGTATTCAAATGCTGTGAATAGTAAGGACCCAGCATGAGGAGCTACAGGTCAAGATCTTCATTAAAGGAGTGCGTTATAGCATCGGAACGAGGTAGGTCTCCTTCCTTTTCTCTCATTTCGATTGTAATTTAAGAAAATGTCTCGTAGATTGTCACGTTGGTTGCTAGTCCCACTCATTGGGCTAGAGGGATCATCTTCGTCCACATAGAGGATTTACCTAGACAACATCCATCCCCTCATACTCTCTGCCAGCTAAAAAAGCCTTCAAGGCAAGGCTAACTTCCTTCATCGGTTCATCCCTGATTATGCCACAACGGCTCATGGGTTCCTTAGAATCCTTAGATATACCATTCCATTTGTATGGGATGATGAAGCTCAACAATATTTTGATGCCCTAAAACATGCTCTAACTTCTACTCCCTTGATTAGTCCACCAAAATTTAGAAGGAATTTCATCCTGTACATCTCTGCATCCACCTAATCAGTTGTTTGGGTCCTAATATAGGAAGATTCAATAAGAATAGAACATGTCATCTATTATGTTAGTAAGAACCTCAACTGGCACCCTATGTCCTATTCACATGAAGAAAAGCTAGCGTTCACTTTCGTGTTCTCTGTCTAGAAAATTTGCCATTGCATCCTCACTCGTACCACTAAAGTAGTGACAAACTCCAACCCAATGGATTTCCTACTGAGTCAGTGAGACATCAACAGGAAGTATGCTCGTTGGATTGTCATTCTCTGAGAATAAGATCTTGATTTTATCACCCCCAAAAGTAAGAAAGGTTTGGCCTTTGCCGAACTTATTTCTGAATTCCCCATTGGTGCGCATGATGCACTGGTTGATGAAGATCTCCCATATGAACAATTGTTCACTATAACCTCTGATGGCCCATGGTATGGCGACATCCTCACATATATATGAACCCAGAAATTCACCTACCATATCACCCATGATGAGCTAAAACATATTCGACATCAAGCCTCCTGCTACCTCCTCATCGATTATGATCTCTATCCTCGTTGTTACGATACTTTCCTTCATCATTGTCTCACCCATCCTGAAGCTGAGAAAGTGCTCAATTCCTGCCATGGTGGCACTTGTGGTGGCCACCTCTCTAGAATGGCTACTTCCCAAAAAATCTTGTGTGCCAGGTACTTTTGGCTTTCTCTCTTTAGTGAATACATTAAGATAGTCAAACACTATCCTAATTGTCAGTTATATGCCCCTAAGGCAAGAGCTCCACCTACTCACCTTCATCTAGTTGTCACAATTGGTCCTTTCTATAAATGGGCTATTGACTTTATGGAGTTTTGACCCCCATCTTCTAATAACCACAAGTATGTTATCATGGTTGTTGACTATTTTACCAAATGGGCTAAAGCCATTCCAACATTCACTAATACCACGGCTACTATTGCCCTCTTCTTTTTCAACCATGTTATCGCTCAATTTAGTTTTTTGAAACAATTGGTCTCTAACCATGGTCGACACTTTGAAGATGAGATACGATGCAATCTATCCTCTTTGTTGGTATTTGAACACCAATATTCATCGTCTTATTATCCCCAAGGAAATGTCCAAGTTGAAGTTGTCAATAAGATCCTTAAGACTATGCTTCAACAGGTGGTGAATAAAGATAAGACCAATTTGCATTTAATGCTCTTCCCTGGTATGTGGGCCTATAGAACTTCTATCAAGACCGCCACCGGGTTCACTCCTTTCCATCTTGTTTTTGGAGAGGAGGCAATTTTGTTAATTGAGTGTGAAATACCTTCCCTTCACCTTGCCGTGAACTCCTACCAGACACCAAACCCTTAGAAAAACGACTCATCATGCTTGAGCACACTTCTGAATACCGCCATGTTGCATTGTAGACCACTGAAGGGGTAAAGAAACCTACCAAAGCTCAGTATGACCGTAAAGTCCACCCTCGTACCTTCCATGAAGGCAACTTTGTTGTCATCTATGGCCAAGCTCATGATGTCCTCGAACATGGAAAGTTTGAACCTTTATAGCTAGGGCCTTATATCATCCTTAAGTGTTTGTGCAAGGGGGCATACCTATTATAGGATCTAGAAGGCCAAATCCTTCCTAATCCTCGGAATGTGTTATACCTCAAGATAGTTGACCCATAGAATTTACCGTCAAAGTGCATGTATCTCTGTCTTTCTTCTGCATTTAGGTAGCTTGCATCCCCCACTTTCTTACACATTTTCTTCTTGCATCTTTCATATGGATCCATCATCCACACCTTATATTGGTTTTTCCGATCATGCGAGACGCTTCACCAGGAATCTTGCCTCGACAACTTGGGCCATTTTTAGACCCATTCATTTGTTAGTCCACTTGAACATCATTTGCATTGGACATGCCACCAATAACGAGGGCGAATATGACGCAAAGATAGGTTTGTTAGTTGATGCCCTTAATCATCGCATCCTTCACCTTCATGTTTTTCTAGATTCCTTGCTACTTTTCATGCAATTGAATGGTGTTTATCATGTGCATAATCCTTTACTATGTAGGAAATATCTATCAATTAAGGTTTTGATGCATGAATTTGAATCCATTTCATTCAATCATGTACCTAGAGTCCAAAATCACTTTGTAGATACCATTGCTAATAACATTCTAAATTGGAATTTATCAAATGTAGGAAGACATCCATAAAACAAATGGTGAACCACAATCATCAAAAAAAGATGCATATATATATATATATATATATATATATATATATATATATATATATATATATATATCTATATATATATATATATATATATATATATATAGGTATCGTCATACAATGTTTTGAGTCCACTACTCTAAATACATCTAACATTCCCACTCGCATGTTATCAAGAAACAAAAATGGGGACCCACGTGTCCCTATGCCTAATTACTATCATCTGGATATTCCCAAGCCAATGACTCCATCCCACTAGCTCGTAGATCTCAAATACCCTGTCGAGCTATTGCCATGCACTGCATGATCCATCACCACTCCGAGGGGAAACCCGTACACTCA
This sequence comes from Pinus tabuliformis, assembly GCA_031772625.1. Taxonomy (NCBI): domain Eukaryota; kingdom Viridiplantae; phylum Streptophyta; class Pinopsida; order Pinales; family Pinaceae; genus Pinus; species Pinus tabuliformis. Next base: position 1,156,909,336 of record CM062816.1, read on the forward strand.
TCTATGTACCGATGTTTGATCTCATGCCACCCATGCTCTGTCACCCTAGATAGGAGTACATCACATCTACATTGGATATCCTCCAGTAGAGCCCTATCATCTAGTCTATGTCGTGAGAGATTTCACCCTGATCTGCAACCCTCGGCACTGCAACTCATCCTACATATCCTGCCAGCCTCACTGGTGCTATATCTGCATACCACAAAGTTTAGAAATCATTACCACATACATATATTTCTTCAACTATAGATGTATCAAACATATAGAAACTTTCACATACCATCTAGGCCCCATGCTCATCCTGGTGGAAGAGGTAAATCTGGATCCCCCTGATAGTTCATTCCGCATCTAGTCCCAATGAGAAAACAACTTGGGTCGAAACACATGTTTGACTCCCCCGCCACCTCTTCATCTCAGTAGCTTCCCCCAATGATGCATCCTAGGCTCTTGTAGGCCCCCATCCTGGATTTGTACATGAGGTCGTATCGTGGGGATCTTCTAAAATAGAAGCGAGCACAAAACTATCCCAAATGAACAATTAGCATTGGTTACCCATCTACACAATGTCAACTGTCATTTCAACAATGACAACATCATCTGGGGCCACCCATAGTAGGTACCTCCCAAAACACTCTCCACTAACATTATCTTCCCTCTAGTAATATGGTGGAAGGTATGGCTACCAAAAATTCGTGGCACCACTGCAGCTATAGCTTGTGTGCCCAATCTCTCCAAGTCATCAATTTATATAGTCTTTCCTGTTGCATGACTACCTTGTATACAATGACTCCCAACAAACTCCTCAATATGCCTCCCACGAGGCAGCACTGGATGTATCACCCTACCACCCCCAAAGGGGGAACTCCTGTCAAAAAGTATATACCCTGGATCGTGAACTCGATTTGGTGCCCTTGCTCTACAAATGCCTCCCGATCCGGATCCCAATAGCTCACTATCCTTGATAGCAAGGTCTCACCATCCCTCATCAGTGGGTTCTCCAAGAGCTTTAGCATGCCACATCATGGAAGTATCCCTTTCACTACTTGATTCCCCTGAAATTCAGCATGGAGGGTATCAAACTCTCTTTCTTGCCATGATATATTTAACTCTGCCATACCTGCAAGACACCATTAAGTTTTTTCAGTTCAGAGTACAAAATACAGTCATGGATGCACCTAACCTCAGTTTCTAGCAAATCATAGTCCTGCCCACCCTCCCAATCTAGAGCATAGTTTTTGCCTCAAAAACTTCACTAAACACACTTGTGGGCCCCATTTATGCACTCTAGAGCACATATCTAGCCCAAAATAGTGTGTTGCGACTGTAATACAAGGCATAAGTTTCCCAAAAAAAACCGAGGACCTAATCTGAAAATCTAAACCACGAAAATTGATGAGTATGGTTAGGCCACCTACCTCCAACTCGCAGATCCTAATTCCAACAATCGATTTTCCCATTATGACCTCCACAAGATTTGGGGCCTTCTCATCCTCTCCAAATTATCCACATCTCACTATGAAAATGAATTGGATTTGGAGGCAAAAGGCCCTTTTATAGGAAAAACCCTAGTTTTTTTTGTCGCCCATTACGACCAAACCATAACTCCATTTGAAGAATAGTTAGCACCGTTTGAAAGTTGTCACTGACTTCTATAATGAATCTCTCTTTTTTTTGGTAATTTGGCACTTGACCCGAAAGCCATTTTTTCCATGAAGTTTCACTTTTCCACCCTTTCAAATCAAATCTCTTGATTTGACCCACCCGTTCTCTGGTACCACTTTACCTTTGCACTAGTTGACTCTCGTGTCATTTTTCATCATGAGTAACCATCCTCTACTCATGTGTTTATGGTCCCCATCAGGCCTCCTCCATGTGGTAGCATCATTGAGTGACCCTTGTTCACAACATATGAGATGTGTCACCTTTGTACTTATGGATTCTGTTCCGGGTCCACATTGCATCTCGTTATAGTGTTTCATTCATCGTCATGCCACATTTATTCCATTACACATATATTTTTCCTCCAATCCTTCTACTCTGTCTTTGCCAAACCCCCATTTGAGTCATTGACCATCCTCTTCGGATTAGAGTCATTCACTGCCACGTCAAACATTTTTATTATTCTTTGACAAGGGAAGTCGTTAGTCCGCCATCCATCATCTTTCCTTCCATCATCATCCTTGGTGTCAATCCACCAGTCACTTTGCTATATTCCCTCTTGCCTTTGTTGAGGATTCCTCATTACCTTAACTCTGGTGAGCTCTCTTCTATCGACCTCAACACATTTATTCCAGAAGAGTAGTCTAGAGGGCAGTGTACCTTAGTTCTAGCTTCCATGTTTGTTTAGTGCCTTAGATCTGGAAAATGGACTCATTATTTCCCTTTGACTTGGTTGTTTCTCATATGATCGACATCAACTTGTTATCACACGATTGAGATTCATACACTTGACAGTTTAGTGATCCAGGCGATTGTCCTAGTGATTCCCAAGTGTGTGTGTGAGATGCTTCATACCTCATGAAGGGGTGGTCCTTCAGGTAACCCCCCACCTGCCCAGATGACCACATATTTTGATCTAGCCCCTAATGTAGTTTCACAGATTTAATGGGTTCGATTTCTTCCACTTGCAGTGCCCATAGCTTGAATATTTATTTCAAATGATCCATCTAGATTTTTGGGGTTCTTTTCCTGTTCAGTAGGCCTTCCTTGGTTGTGATCCCCCATCCCCATGTCAGATTGAGGGGAATTATATGTCATGTAATCAAATATTATTGTATTCAGTCCTGGCCTATGTCTTTTCCAAGTGCATTATGTATATGGGGTCTGTTGTATTATTTTCTGGCCCATTGACGCGACTGTATCATGTATCATGTATCATGTACTTTATAGCTCAATCCCACATTGTTGGGATCCCCATTATTATTTGTGCTCGGTTATCTCGACGGGTATGGGTATGCCTCCCCCGCCTCATTTGAGATCATGTACTACCACATAATAGGAGACTTCTATCGATATTATAGGTCTTTCCCCGTCGATTATTTGTCCATCCTTGACTTTCTTCGGATCTCTCTCTCTCTCTCTCTAAGACTCCCCTTTTGGTGTCTTGTGGAAGTGTAATCTAGAATGTATTTCAGTCATATGATTTGCTCCTAACGCTCATACGTGTGGGGGAATCTGTTATCACCAACAAATGATCACCTAGCCATTTCTAACTAGGTGGATTGAAATACATCATGTTGATTTAATTTTAACATAGTAAAATCACTTTCACTGTGGAAAATCATTTAATAAACCACTTGCATTAAATTATTTTCCCCATGAGAATAATTAGATAAATCATTATTTATTTAATTTTCTCTAGGAAAAATTATTTAATAATTATTCCTTGTCACATTTGACTAAACCCCTTAGGAATATTTAAATAAATTAATATTTATTTGAATTTCTTTATTTCTGTTATTAGAATAATTATTAAATCACTATTTAATAATTATTTTGATTTCACACCTTTCTTATTTCTCGTGAAATAATTAATAAATAATTTTATTTGTTACTTATTTCTAAATAAAGAAATTTAATCATTTTAAATTCCTTTTCCCTCTCAAACAAATATAATAAAGTATTCCAAGTAGTTAGATCTGAATTTGGTTAATAATATTTTATTATTCTCCATTTTCGAGATTAATTCCAAACTTTTCTATATAAAGGAGGGTTTTTCATTCATTCTTCACCATGATCATTATCATCGTCAACATTATTGTTATTTCTTGAGCTCCCGTTTGAGTTCTTCACTTTGTTTGAGTTTTTCAAATGATTGAGAGAGGGAATTCTATTTCTGAAACATCAAGGATATCAAAGGACCCATCCCACAGAGGAGGACTTACTGATCAATCTATAGATCTCCTTCACCAGGTGTTATCAATAAAGATTTATTCATTTAAAATTGTCTGACCAATTAGATTATTATTATGGATATATTATTTTACTGCTATTTTTTCTATATCTTGTTTACTTTTACTGCAGATTTCCCATTTGTATTGTAGATCTAGAACGACAGAAATCATCAAATTGTTGTTAGGGTCACTTGTCACCTAGTGACTTAAGTGAGGATTTTTGGTATACATTCCAAGATTTTTCACACTTGCACATAGTTTCCCATGTTTCAAGCTTGTGTAAAAATGAAGCCATTCCCACTTTATCTCTCGTGATTACCATTTTTATCAGCCTATTTTTGCCGGATGAGCCTTCATTTTTTCATTCCATCATCACCATCTCTTTGGTTGATCATACACTTTCACTTGGTTGTTTTACTCTTTCCTGAGGAACATCTGCATTGAGTGGTCTTATTAGCAAACCTTTTGAACTTTACATTTTTTGAGCAGTTACATCATCACCGTAATCAGTTTTGATCCTTTAATACCACTCATTCCTCTAGGTGGGGTCCTCTTTTAGCTCTTTTTAGGCTCTCAAAATATGAAAATATTGTTGAGCACTTGTCTTTTAGAACTCATTAAAGTAAATTAAAATACATCTACTCAGTATAAGTTTAACCTTTTTCCGGACTGAGATAGACTAGCTACGAAAAATGAATACCTTAGTTGAACATGGCTAAGAGGTTCTCTTGAGTATTGATTTCTACCTTTTCAAACTTAAGAGACTATATACGAAAAGGGTCATTTGTAGTTTTATTTTCGCCTCTTTTTCAAACTCTCTAAACATAAAAAAAAAAGTTGTCGAGTTACCCCTCTGTCAGACTTGTAAAACTAAAACGACAAACTACTTGTGACCATGAAGAGACAGAGATAATCCTTCCTGGGGCACGTTAAAAATAATAGGATGGATTCATCTGAAGTATGAACTTATACGAAAAGCATATTCTACCCTCTTCAAGATTGAGATAAAAGATAATGAGGTACCCACAAGAAATAGTGGGGGAAAATGGAAGTCAACAAGTACTGTATTTTGTATAAAGGCATCATGTCACTCCTGAAAATGACACTTATCAATTGCTCGTGTCAGGTTTGGGTTATCATCACTTCATCACTTTCATTTTTGGGTTTTGGGAATAAATTTTCCTCTCATATGATTATATATATATATATATATTGTGTGTGTGTTTTGGTAGAGTAAACCTGCCGGATTTGGTCAGGTCTGCACTTTTCATAATTAAATAACGGGTTGGAAACTTACTTTATAGCGATTGATTATAGTTTAGTTAAATTATTAATTAACATTTTATTTAGTTAAAGTAGTAATTAGATGAAGAACGGTGAGACGATTTTTTTAAACAAAAGTCAGGAAGATAATAAAAAATGCACAAAATTTCAACCAAACACTTTGAGGTTGACGTGCATGGTATAGAATATTTCAAAAAAGGCCACAACCCCTGCATGGTATAGAATATTCCATGCATCACTTTTATGCATAGGAAAGGTATGTATAAATTCTTTTCCAATTTTATATTCATCCATGCACTGTATGAATTTTCTTTAACAGAAAAGAATAAAGCTTATAAAATAGGTTTTTTAAAAGCTTTTTTGTATCACAGTTTCGGGTTTTTAATAGATACCATTCCAAATAGAATTTGGAGGAATGGTAAATTAAATAAAATTTTAAAATATTAAATATGGGTAGTAAAATTGTTTGTGATAAAAATAAGTTTTATTTGAGAGGATGACTCATAGAATGGAAAGCGAAGAATTATATGATAAAAAAGAGCAAAGGATTTATCTGTTATTCCTTCTTAAAGATTATGATTATATTGATTGATTGGTCATTTACCTTTTGTTAGTCCTTTCCGCAGGTACGAATGGAACTACAGTGATAGAAATGGAAGGGGTTAGCATTAGTTCAACTACTTACTGTCACGAACGGTCACGAATAAGAAAAAAAATTAGGCCCGCATTGTATATTCGATGCTACAACCTCTTTTGCCATCTTATTTGCCCTCTTCCTGAGGCGGGGAAGCAAAACCATATGTTATATTTATCTATTTGGTTCACATTTTGAAACAGGGAAATTAATGCTAGCATTAGTCGAAGGCATTAAATGCTAGCTCACGAACTGCCGCTAGTGGAGGGTATTAGTATAAGTGTTGTCGCGTCAAGTTCATATGCTCAAGTTGAAACAAAGCCGACCTATAATAGATTGCGATTGGGGAGTTACTTCTCCCTCATAGGTAGGCCTTTTAGACGGTTTATTTACGAGCATACCCCCCTGTTGTGGGGAAAAATGCCTATGCAGGACGATCCTATCCACCTAAGGTGTGACAGTGCCTTAGCAACAAACAGAGACAGCTATGTTGGTTTCTTCCTTTATGAAATGTGAAAGAAGAGAGATCAATAGACTTACCGGTGTCTTCCGTTTGTCCCTCGATCCGGTCTCTCTTCTCTTTGGGTGTTCACAGCTACTTGCCTTCTTGCTCATCCAGCTCCAACAGGTTCCTGCAAGATCACAAGAGAACAGCTACTTGCGACAAGAGAAGAACACTACACAAAGACAGATATTCACATTCATAACTAGTTCAGGATTAGAAGTAAACTAAACATACTAATGCATTCATACATCAAAAATACATCAGCATATAGGAGAAACCAAGATAGCTTTATTGATGAATAACAAGGTTCAGGAACAGATACAACCCAGAGGGCTCCAATCCAACATCTCCTTCCCAGCAAATGGAATTCCTATCTTCAGCCCCTTCAAAGCATTAAGCACCCAATGATTCCAATCTCAAACCAACAGCAATTCTTTGCAATAACAAAATTCCAGCCTCCAGATCTCATGGAGGAGAGATCCATATATAGATGTTTGGAGAGAGGATGAGTCAGCTTGAGATTTGACTAGTGTCCTCTCCCTCTATCAGTTCTTGATCCCACTTGGAGGTTCTTGCTTCCACTTGGAGATTTGGAACCTCTTACTCATCACCAGTCGAATTCCCTGAGGCAAGTGCCATTTTGGAAGCTTCCTGGGTTTTGACACCTTGAGAAATGAGCTTGCCACTTGTCCATTCTCGTTCAGCGTAGGTAGCCAGTGTTCCAGTTGACATTCAACGCAGGTAGCCAGTGTTGGCTTTGACATTCAGCGCAAACAGCTAGTGTAGCCACTGAAATGATCCTGAATTGACTTGTTTTTGAGCAGTTTTTGGTGGAGAACTTCTGTGAATTGCTGTGGTTTGTTAGCCTTGTTCCTCTAGGGGTAGGAACAACATGTTTAGGGACTTTGGATCCCTTAGATTATGGACATTTCATGCTCAATGCTGTAAGGCACAAAAATGTCTATAACAGTTGCCCCCTAAAGTATGAGGCTGTTTATCGGGTGAAATGCTTTATCAGGGGGATCCGAAGTTCATCCAATGCTGAGATGAGACCTGTAATAAGATACAATACAATACATTATTTTTCATATTGCTTTCATGATCTAGCTGAGGCGGGCATTCCCATGCTCAGCTTTATAAATTCATTTTTCTGTACATAGAACAGACAATCGTCTGATGGTAGACTGATAATTTTGATGAAATCATCATCCTTTGAGTAGGATGATTATCTGCTGCAATGATGTACATGTCAATGTCTTTATCTTTCCTGAATATATATCGCAGCCTGGATGGATGAAACTAGATCCGGGGTCTTCAAACTCGTTCGATCTTCACTCTAAGTACAAGTCGATCCATGTGAGAATTGTTCTGAAGTCAAACATGGAAAGACATCACTTGATTACCGGTCAATGAGGTAAACCGTTAACAAGCGCGAGAGGAATCACCGATAATGATAATGACCCTCAAGGTACCGCAGTACAATTTACGTGGTGTGAATAAAGGACTTGGCGTCGAACACCACGAAAAATCTTTCGGTCGAAGGTCATTGATGTATACCTGTCGCCGGAAGTGAGAAACTTGCCATTGAGGCATGCAAGCTTCAAAGTACTGAAGGGGTTGTTCCTAGATCAACTTCTTGGATGATGAGCTGATGTCGACAAGAAGCGATCCGTCAAAGGAGGGCCTTAATGAATCCCACATCAGTGACACGGAACGGAGCTAATGATTTTAATGGAGGTGAAAACGATCTGTGACATATGATTCAGGGTGGCGGTCATGAAAGGATGAAGGATAATTTATGGCAGTGGATGGGACACGGTTGACTTTTCTGAACGACTTCTCTTGAACATGTGGCGACACTGATGCGATGGATCGGTAGCATTACCCCAAACATGGATGGTATGGCGAGACCATGGATGTGACCGGTGAATGAAACAACCCAACCCGATTGTGGTACGGAGGAAAAGTGTCATGTTCAAGAGCGACTTGCTACCATCAAAGTTTTCTTTAGTTTCTCCCAATTTTTCCCCAGTCATTGCTGACTAGTACCTCTTTATTTTTGTCAAGCTTGAGGAGGATAACATATGCTTGTTCTATAACCTGCCCTTCGGGCAAGCCTATCGCTATGTTTTAACGAGCCTAGAGATAGTGAAACTCGTTCTCGTCTAAAGACAAGTTTGTCGCTATTTAATGATTTTAACGAGTCTAACGACAAGGATAACTCGGTCCTTTTCATTTTTAGAGAGTCTGAAAAGGTACATAAAGTTAACTCCAAAAGTCCTTTTTCGTCATCTAATCCCTTAAGTCCGAAAAAGTATAAAACAATACAGAAGGGATGAGTTTTCGATAGTTTTAACGAGCCGAATAAAACAAGCGCTCGATCTTTTTGTGCAATAATCCCTTAGGTCCAAAAAGATTAAAATCTAGAGGAGGGATAGCTTTTCTGTCCCTTTAACGAGCTCGAAGGCCAAGGACTCGGCAATCTTTTCATATTTTACGAGTCAGTTGAAAAGAGCTTAAAGAAGACTCGTCTTTTGAGGAACGAGTGATAAACAGGGTTAGCAGCTGATTCCAGGTACAGGTTGGAATTTTCCAATCACGGCAGTGTCACAAGAATGGCTAGGTGAAATCACTCTTCGCAGTTGTTCCTCAAAATGGGTAAACAATCATATGGAGGTGAACGATCGGCCAACGAAAAGTGGAGGTGACGGTGCAAACACGACCAAGGCTTTAATGGCTGATGATATTACATTCATAGTGGTTATTTACCGGGATAGTTCATTTTTTAACGAGCTTAAACACGGGTGGAAACATTTGCTGGGTCTTATGTTTATTTTTTAACGAGCATGAACTATGTGCTAAAACTGCTCGGATCTTGCGTTTATTTTTTAACGAGCATGAACTTTGTGCTAAAACTACTCGAATACCCAGTCATATGATAAGAGTGTCTCATTGAGATTCTATTTTTTATGGAGCTTCATCTCACAAAGCTATGCCCCGCATCCTTTCTTTACGCAAGTTAGGAAACGGCTAACCCAAAAAACGGATAAATAACCGCTCTTTGCTTGCACTCCAAAAGGTTTGCATGCCCCCAGGTATAAAGTACGATTTCAAGGTTACCTCTACTTCTCTTCCGTCAAAACATTTGCTTTAACGACAGAGGCTTACCTCTTTCAGGTTACCCAAAGATTGTCTCGTTAATCTTTCAAACAAAACACTTCCTCGGCAATGTCTACCGAAGTAGACAAAGGTGAGCGACGTAGCCCGCCAACTCACATAACTTTGACAAAAGAATCTTATTCTAGAATAACCCTCTTCCTAGACGGACGGGGTACAGACTAGTCATATTCTCCCGCGGAAACCTACTCTATACCCAAAGTTTTCTTGCCGAAGCAAACCAGGACGCATGCCCCCTGAGTTCCAGTCATATCCTCCCGGATTACTCGCGCTCATCAGGAGGACGGACCGTGGGTTGAGACACTTCTTGCGTGAATAGACCATTTAGGGATGGTACATGACTATTTGCGATGCGTGATCCGGGAAATGAAAGTTGGTCCACGAGCTTGACCACTCTTCCTTCATGCGGAAAACACATTACTCTAAAGAGTGAGGAGACGACGGCTCCCATGCAATATATATAGTCTCGTCCAAGGAGTAGGTTATAATCCAAGGGTCCTTGAATGACCATCACGTTCATTTGAACGGTCTTCCCTTTCAATGTTATGGGCACATTGGGGAGGATCCCTAAAGGTTGACTGGTTCCTTTATCAAAGCCTGATAGATTTCTCATTTCACGCAAAACCGCTGGCGAACCAAGCGCTTTCCAAGCAATAGAGGAAAGGACACTCACAGATGCCCCTTCATCAATGATAGTGCCAGCCATCACCATTCTGTATATTTGAACGATAATTCTGAATGGTATGCTTGCTGGCAACCGGGGTCTGCCTAGTTGGTTCCAGTCAAAGGACACAACCAGGTTGCTTGGTGGTGGGACCGAATAGACGGCCGGATATGACTCTGACGAAGTTCCTTCCTGCGATAAAGGAATGGGCAAATTGCCCCCTTGTTCGTCGGAGTCTGTGTTGATGAAGAGAATTTGGACGGTGTCATCTTTATTCTCCTCTGTGATGGTATCATTCGAAGATAGAGCCTCTGAAGGCAAAACCGGGTCAACTGCCGTCTCAACCTTTTGACTTTCGTCAGGAATGGATCCAGACGGTTCATCTTCAATGATAGGTGCTTCGGCTGACCACCTGGGCGGGCCAGCCGGGTTCTCAACTAGTGAAGGACTTGGCAGGATTTTTTGATATCCAGGAGGAAGTTGCGCTCGTAAAATCGGGCGATCTTCCAGAACTCTTTTGGCCTCGTCTAAGAAGGGACAACGGTGGATGGCGTGGTCGCCTTCACACAGTTTGCAGGGAAATCTAGCTTTCCCTCTCTGTCCTAGGACTTCACTTTCACTAGTTGACGGTGAGCAGTCAACATGGCTATCAGAGGTTGATGCTACCGAATTGTGCAAATGGGGAGACCAGTCCCTTAGTATTCGAGGAATACAGGGACAATCTCTGTGGAAGTGGTCTCCCTTGCATATGACACATGGCGATTTAGGCCTTGTCAGTGCTGTGTGTGGATTTTTGTCAGACGACACTTGTTTGCCCCCAGTCGCTTTTGGCTCCTTCTTCTTCTTCTCTTTCTTCTTCTTTTCCTTCTTCTCCTTAGGAACTTGGTTTTTTGTTTTACCAGTTCCGTCAAGCGAAGAGCAAGGAGGAGAGGAAGAGTTAGATGAAGTAGAAGGCTGGTTGGCAACTCTGGTCTGGTCTAACTGTTGACTCGACTGTTCAGGAATGGTGGTGGTTTGAACGACATTGGTTGAAAAGAGCCAGACCGGCAGGCCAATTGTCAGTCCTAGAAGCGACAATGTGGCCATATGGGGCGCACCAACATCTCCCCAAGAGGAGAAGGGACTAGGATTTCCACCAAGGGGAACTCCTTGGTTGGTGTGCTCCATTTTTTCAACCTAAAGATCAACGCAGGAATAAGGGGTGATTGTTCCGTTTAAAATAAATTTTAACGACGCTTTAGACACAACTTGCTTTTTCAATTTTAAAGAGTCGAGAAAAAGCTAAAGATGACTCTAGTCTCCTTCGATGTTTTAACGAGCCCGAAGTGACAAATGCTTGGATGGACTTTTTCTGTTATAGAGTCTGAAAAAGGCCAAAAGGAACTGCTCTGGAGTTCTAGGCAGAGGGTGTGCCAAACTTTTCGCAAAACCGCAGAATACTTTTTAGGGTACGGGCGGTCGATCTTCCTGAATGCTGTGTTCAGTGCATTGCGATCAGTAGGGCGGCCGACACGGCTTCCTAAGGATAAAGGTTTTATGCCTATAGGGGTCTCCCAATATATACGCGATGGTACGTGGGAGCACAATCCGTACTGGTGCTATCGTCCCTCATGAGGAATCACCCACCATCCACGAGATCGACAGTCACCAGGCTTAACGACGCCGGAACACGTCTCTAGCCTAGACCTCTATGTTGTGCGTTATATTGCAAAGCGTTGTTAAGTTCATTCAATATATTTTAGGTTGATCTTTTTAGAAGTTTGCCTTTCAAGGTTCACCACGAGATGTATGATACAAATTCCTAAATGCAGTCTAAAGATGATAAGCAAGCTTTATATCTTTTCAACTTTGAAAATCCTAGCTACTAAGGGAAAAGAAAGACACCATCTTTTCTCAAAGAGCAATCAGCACACTCTAATGCACTTTTCCTAAATCAAACATGCAAACTATCAAAAATGCAAATGCACAATGCAGGTGTTTGTTTTCCGCTTTCTTAGTATTGATGCCTACAAAGAAAGCTTTTTGCACAACTTTGAATTTGCTTTTAAATGACAAATACAAACAAGTTTACTTTTTCGAAATCAGAGAGGGTAGAAGAGATTACAACACTTAACGATTTTCGAAATGAAGACTTGTTTTGACACTTAAAAGAGACAAACTCAAACCAATAAGAAAAAGTAAATGTATAATCAACTGTAAACAGCCAATGAACTCTCTCCTAAGATCACAATCAACAGATCTGAATCAAGGGCTACAGGATGATTATTTCACTTATGCAAAGGAAGACTGTAAATGACGCCACAAACACATAAAAACACTCACAGTCTTTTTGTACAAAAGGAGGCGGAATCTAAGCAGAGAAAAGGAGTTATTAGACTGGTACCTATGCTGGTTACAGGCTGCAAAAATCAGAGATCAAAACAAGGCAAAACAGAGCAGAGAACCCCAGCTGCACAAGGGCAAACTGGTTCAGCGCAACCTCAACACAGGGGTTTTGACATTCAGCGCAGGTAGCCTTCACGGGACCTGCGTTGAAATGCAAAATCCGTTCACTGGGTCTGCGCTGAAGGAGAAACTCTCGTTTCCCACAGGTTCTAGGTCACAGATTGCTATTTAATTCACTGTTTCAGGCCAAATAAAAGCAACAAGCAAGGTATAATCAAAGGGATGCTTTGAGGAGTACTCAGATCTATCACAAAGGATCATCAAATCATTTGTTAGTCCATTTTTCAGATCATAGACAAGTCCAGTGATTGGATCAAAGCAGCAATTGTCTACTTTGCATCCGGGAATAGCAGATGCAGTTCGATTGTTGCTGTCAAGTCTATGAAACAAACAATGATAGAAACACAAATAAAATGACTAAACAAATCTCCCCAGCGGAGTCACCAATTTGTTGTGGGGAAAAATGCCTATGCAGGACAATCCTATCCACCTAAGGTGTGACAGTGCCTTAGCAACAAACAGAGACAGCAATGCTGGTTTCTTCCTTTATGAAATGTGAAAGAAGAGAGATCAATAGACTTACCGGTGTCTTCCGTTTGTCCCTCGATCCGGTCTCTCTTCTCTTTGGGTGTTCACAGCTACTTGCCTTCTTGCTCGTCCAGCTCCAACATGTTCCTGCAAGATCACAAGAGAACAGCTACTTGCAACAAGAGAACAGCTACTTGCGACAAGAGAAGAACACTACACAAAGACAGATATTCACATTCATAACTAGTTCAGGATTAGAAGTAAACTAAACATACTAATGCATTCATACATCAAAAATACATCAGCATATAGGAGAAACCAAGATAGCTTTATTGATGAATAACAAGGTTCAGGAACAGATACAACCCAGAGGGCTCCAATCCAGCATCTCCTTCCCAGCAAATGGAATTCCTATCTTCAGCCCCTTCAAAGCATTAAGCACCCAATGATTCCAATCTCAAACCAACAGCAATTCTTTGCAATAACAAAATTCCAGCCTCCAGATCTCATGGAGGAGAGATCCATATATAGATGTTTGGAGAGAGGATGAGTCAGCTTGAGATCTGACTAGTGTCCTCTCCCTCTATCAGTTCTTGATTCCACTTGGAGGTTCTTGCTTCCACTTGGAGATTTGGAACCTCTTACTCATCACCAGTCGAATTCCCTGAGGCAAGTGTCATTTTGGAAGCTTCCTGGGTTTTGACACCTTGAGAAATGAGCTTGCCACTTGTCCATTCTCGTTCAGCGCAGGTAGCCAGTGTTCCAGTTGACATTCAACGCAGGTAGCCAGTGTTGGCTTTGACATTCAGCGCAAACAGCTAGTGTAGCCACTGAAATGATCCTGAATTGACTTGTTTTTGAGCAGTTTTTGGTGGAGAACTTCTGTGAATTGCTGTGGTTTGTTAGCCTTGTTCCTCTAGGGGTAGGAACAACATGTTTAGGGACTTTGGATCCCTTAGATTATGGACATTTCATGCTCAATGCTGTAAGGCACAAAAATGTCTATAACACCCCGAATTCAACCAGTATCCCACCAATCCCACCTAACTGGAATGATGATTAAAGCTTAACGCTACAAAAGAACAAAGGTCCTACCTGCTAGAATGGACTTACGAAACATTGATTGAGATCTCTCTTGCTTCTCGTTAGGAGAAACCCCGACAGGCTGGTCGAATGCTACTATTTACCCAAAATGAAGAATGAACTAAACAGTTACCACTCACCATCAACAAATAGAACAATAAGCTGAGGTCTCACACTTTGAGATTTCAGGGTCATAAATCGGAAAGTCGCTCAAGTTACTTTTTTTCATATAATAAACACTTCTTCTACTTGATAAAATCTAATTGTGAACAAACCCATCAATTACCAACAAAAACTAACCAACCAACATCAATATAAACTATTAAGCAACTTATGGTTTTGACTCGGGGTCAATCATTGGGTATAAATGACCACTATACTTCAAACGCTTCATAAAACCGCACCGCATCCATCTATGAGAGGAGTTGTATTGTATTGATGAGTACCCCTTGAGATCTATGGAATGTGATATGGGACACGACGGGAGTTTGTGTGCCTCGATAGGCAAGCAAAAGATCACCGAAGTATAGGACAAGATTGATTTTTATCGCTACCATAGAGTCAACCTATAAACGAAGAATACAAAATCATACACTACCCAATTAGATAGATAAGGCTAATATCGACATAAATACCCAGGAATCAAATACGATATCCATAATGTTAATCTTTACCTTATAAGGGTCAAGTAGTTCCATATAAAAGCTCTAATCTCACTCCAAAGTTCATGTTCGGTGAACTAAATGTTGTATGTCCCCAAGTAGAGGGTGTTGAGATAGTCTGCAACATTATTCATGTTGCCCTTCTTGTACTTGATTTCCAAATGGAACTATTATAGATATGTGGACCATTTATGATGGCGATCATTCTGCAGCCTTCCTTGTCTTTGTATGAACTGCATGGCTCGGTGGTCTGTGTGGATGACCTTTTCCTTCCCCAGAATGTAATGCTTGCATTTTCGGTAAGCCTGTACAATAGAATAAATCTCTTTTCATAAGTGGGATACGTTTGGACTATATCTGAAAGTGTCTCAGTGTGATATGCCACCAAATGTTGTTGCTGAGTAAGAATTGCACCAATATCATAGTTGTAGGCATCTATCTCAATTTTAAATGGTTGCTACAGGTTTGGTAATGTGAACACTGGTGCAGAGCAGAGGCGAGTCTGAAACTCAACAAACACATTTTTTTGGGATTCATACCAAAAGAATTTTTCTTTCGCTCCACCTTTGGTGACTTGACTCAAAAGCCAAGTTATATGAGAGAATCCCAACATGAACCTGCGATATAAATTGGCAAGACCCAAAAATTTGTGGAGCTTTGTTAGAGTGATTGGGACTTGCCAATCTCGTATAACTTGTGTCTTGGCTAGATCACCATACACACCCCTCTCATTAATGATGTACCCCAAATATTGAACTTGGGTCATACCAAAAGTGCATTTCTCTAAATTGGCACACAATTTTTGTTGTCGCAGGGTTTGGATAACCTGTCAGATATGGTGTATGTGCTCTTCCCAACTTTGGTTCAAGATCAGGTTGTCATCCATGTACACTACCACGAAAGATTTGGTAAAGGGATGCAATATGTCATCCATCAGTCTCATGAAGGTTGTGGGGGAATTCGTTAACTCAAAAGGCATGACCAATCATTCGAAAAGGCCTTTCTTGGATTTGAAGGCAGTCTTCCACACATCTGAGGGTTCAATTGGTACCTGGTGATACCCAGAATTCAAGTCAAACTTGATGAAATATTTATCCCCTTTTAGATGGTCTAGAAGGTCATCAATCCATGGGATTGGATACCTATTCCGAACAATGATCTTATTCAACACCTGATAGTCAATACAGAGTCTCTAGGTGTCATATTTCTTCTGTACCAACACGATCGGGCTCCCACAGGGTGATGAACTTGGATTGATGTTCCCTTTCTACAACAACTCCTGAATCTGCTTCTTAATTTCATCGTTCTCCATAACAGAGCGTCGGTTCGTTGGGCAGCGACGTGCCCAAGGTCAGATCGATGGATTTCTTGACATGATAGTGTAGGGGTACCCATGTGAGTGAGGTGAAGTAGTTTGTGTACTCTTCCATGACCTTGTCCATATGTTGTTGTCATGCCGAGGAGCCCTGTCTGGAGGCTATAGATGTGGCCACATTATTCTTCTTGCCCTGAGGGTGAATCATAAGGAAGAAATAATTATCGGTCTGGGAAATGATCTTACTGCACTTCTTTGTAGAGATCAAAGAGATGGCAATAGGCGGTGCTACCTTTAGTATCATGTATAACTTGTTGCCCAAAGAAATAATGATAGTGTGAGGCCTAGTCTCATACACAACATGACGTTTCCACAAGTATGGTTGGCCTAATAATACATCACAAACTTCAAGATGAGCAACATCATACAATACCTCATCTGTGAAGGGCTTGATGCTACAGGGAAGTTGGCATTATTGGCTGACACAAAGATCTTTCCCTTGGTGAAGCCACCAGATGGTGTATGGTTTCAGGTGTGATGTGGTCGGTAGGCCCAATCTCTTCACAATCTCTATTGAAATGAGGTCTTTTGGCTTTCATTGTTGACAATGAACTGTAACGGAGAACCCTTCACCCACATCTGTGAGTGGAAGAGCCACTCCCCCTTCTCTCGATCTTCAGGTTCAATCTTCTGGATATTGGTGGTAGAAATGGTGGTACTAGGCTCCACATCAATAATATGTTTCCCTTTGTCATTCCCTTTGTCGGTTTCTGACTCAGAGTTTGAACATGCACATGATTCAGAAGCCTTCAACTCGGCCACCATTGACTGCTTGGCTCGACACTCACTTTTGTTGTGAGTGGGCCTGTTATGGAACTCACACCATTTCCCTATGTCCTTCTTTGTCTTTGTGGTTTTTTTCTTTGCTTTCGGTTTTAGCAAGTTGTCCTGGGTTGCCCTGCCTTGGCTTTTTCCTTTACTCTTTGGTTTGGGGTCACCTTTCCCTTGCTTCAAATTCGTAGATCCAAAGTCTCGCTTCATTTGTTTAATTTTTTTCTCGATCTTGGCAGCGTATCAATAGGCGGTGCCAAGTGAGGATATGTTCAGGAACTCCATCCCATCCTAGATGTACTTTTGCAAATAGTTGCGGTACTTGAGTACCAAATTCTGCTCACAATCCTTGATACCCAGCTTCGTGTGAAGGGTATGAAAAATATTTGTGAATTTCGTCACATCTTGGTCCCTTCCCTGCCGCAGCATGGTCCACTTTATGTATTTATCTACATACCTCCCAATAGGGTAATATTTTTCCTTGATGGCGTCTCAGAAAGAATCCCAAGTGGGCGCGGCTAAAAAAGTGAGGATTCCCTTTCGTCCTTTTGTTCACAGTAGGTTTCCCACCGTTCCTTGACATTGGGGGTGGCTTTGAGGAGTGAAAAAGTAATCTTTTCCCGATTGGAAAATTCATGAACTGAAAAATATCCTTCCAACATATTTAACCATCTATCTACAGTGTTTGCATCTATTTAGCCTTCAAATATGGGAATTTCAAAGTTAATATGTACCTTAAAAGGAGTGGCACCTCCAGATTGGATGTTGGATGAAGATGCATCGTCGGTGGGTAGCCGTCGAAGGATTTGGGAAAATTTATCCATCATCACATTCCTTTCTCACTCAAGGGCTTCCTCGAGCAATATTTGAAAGGATCTCATGCTCCCTCGTCTTTATTTTCTTCCGCCATGGGAGGTCGTCGAGGTTTGCGAGGAAAGTCTTGCAAAGGTTCAACCAGTTTGAGCCCTAACTCCTTATACCCTAACCTCGCTGGGGACATGCAAAGAAAAATAGAGAAAGAGAAAATGGCTCTCATACCACTAATCCAAACTTATGTAGGAATGCAACAAAATATAGTTATAAACGTAAAAACATAGATGCATTAGAAATAAAACTTCAATTCATTAATATTAAAGAACTGAAATATGCTTACATATAGAATGGAAATAAACTAACTCAGGTGATGTTAGCTTATCTCTGAAAAGATATGTGGTGGCTACATGCCTCTGAACTGTGTTACAACGAGGCTTAAGGGCCTTTTTATTATTGAACAACAAAAAAATACCCTAAAAAACAAAAACCCTAACCCCAGGAGATGAAACGCTAAGAGTTTGTGGGCCCCGTTAGGGTTAGTTGGGAATCCAACTTCCCGGGGTTGTAACTTGGTCATATAATTTCTGTTTGGTGAATACGATACCTCATTATAAATATATCTTCGAGTACTACGGGAGTTTCCACAAACCCCTACCAATTGGTATGGGCTTGATGCGAAGCTAATAAAACGCCGTTTAGTGGGTCAACAGCTCCAGAAGTTCAAGACCTAAAAAACTGCTAAAAATAGTAAATGTTGTTGTAATCAAGGAAACAGGTGAAACCGACTAGAGTTCTAGGTGGAATAGGTGGGTGGCCACCAATTTCCACCTGGATCAGATAAGTTCCAAATCCCTATGTTAAGATATGCATTCATTACCTGTAGGTTTCATGTTTACCATGTGTTTGACAGAATTCTTATCCTGTTTAGGAGGGATCAAGTCAAGTCCTTGCTCAATTTCTTGGTTTAGAAGATTTTTTTATGTTATTCATCATTTCTAGAAGTTTAATTGAATTATGGGCAGAGGCCTAAGTCCTAGCCCTAAAAAAGTGGCTTAGAATTTGAGGTCGTTGGCATAGAACTGACTGGAAAATTCCATAGTCATTGAGAAGTAGGCCTATGGGAGAAACTAGAGGATTATAGTCGCTTAGAGGCCTTGTCAAGGGAAAAACTGATAGCCTAGGTTAGTGAAAAAGAGAGTTAGCTCAGGGCTTGGACACTTGGAGGGGTTGGGTAGCTCCTGGAGGTCCTGTAACACCTAAGGGAAGTCAATAAGGTCTTAACTTGTCAAATCCATTTCCTTAAGGTCATATAGGAGGTTGAGTCTTATCATAGTGGATAAATGTGGGAGGAGTCAGTTACATACTCCATACATTAAGGTGGAATAGAGCACTAATGTTATACATATTTCCATTTTTCTCTAACATGTCAAGTTCCATCATAAAACTTAATGTGCCATGGATAGAATGACAATAGAAAACCCCTTGTAGATACACTAGGCAATGGCATGATGAGTTCATATACGTTGGCCATATGTTAAGTAATTATAAGAATATAAAATTATTTTTCAATAAATAAAATATTTTTTTAGAAATGGGAAAAAATAATTAAATTATAATATAAATAAATAAAATAAATAATAAACAAAGTCAAATAAGAATAGGAAACTTGTTGGTAAACACATTGAGCTTGCATGTAGCCCACATGTCCCCTTTGCTAATCCTCCACACAACTATTCACTTATATCTCAGCCTTAATTTCCAAAGTGAGTTTCTACTCCTATGAATATTTTTGCCAAAGTTGATTTGGGCAAGCTCTTGAATCTAAATATCAAAAGGTACAAGTTTGGTAAGTTGACTCCAGTGAAAAATGTTATACCTTCTTTTTTTTTTTTTTTCTTTTTTTCTTCAGAGATGCTCAATATTTAATAATGTGTGCCCAAACTAGGTCGATTAAGATGACTACATTATATTTTCCCATTATATCTCGAATAATGACGAGCAACCATTCACTGCACCCCTGTGTTCTATGGAATAACTTGACTCTTATTCTTCACCAACAAGAGAATTTCCTTTCTAGGTGAGATTTGTAGGATTTTAGGTAAATTTATGCTTTTTAAATTTTTTTAGTAGAAGATGTATAAATAAAATAAATTTTTAGTAAATCAAATGGTAATGCAGGTGATGGTAAGTGGTAATCATAGATGGCGATGAAATGGCTCACATTGTTTTAACATGATTCAGTAACTCGAGCAAGAAATATGTTAAAATCCTAAACTTGAGAGGTAACTAATTCATTGTTTATCCTTATAGAGTCATAACAAAGTGTCCTCCAAAATCAAGTGACCATAAACTGATCCCTTGCTCGATACGTCAAGCTGGCATAAAGCACTGGCATTATACATATTTCCATTTTTTTCTCTAACATGGCAAGTTCCATCGCCAAATTCAATGTGCCATGGATAGACTGACAATAAAACACCCCCTATGGATACACCAAGTGATGGCATGATAGAAACTCATAGGTCATATATGCTAGCCATATGTAATTAAGTAATTAGAAAAACATAAATTTATTTTTCAATAAATAAAATATTTGTTTTAGAAATGGAAATAATAATTAAATTATAATAAAAATAATAAAAATAAAAATAAAAATAGAAAACTCGTCAATAAACACATTGATATTGCATGTAGCCCACTTTTCCCTTTTGTGAATCCTCCACACAACTATTCACTTAGATCTAAATTTTAATTTCCAAAGTGAGTACCTACTCCTATGAATATTTTTTCCAAAATTGATTTGGAAAGGTCTTCAATATAAATATCAAGAGGTGTGAGTTTGGTAAGTCATCTCCAGTGAAATATGTGATACATTTTTTTTATATGGCCAAGATTTAATAGTGTGTGCCCATACTAGGTCCAGTAAAACAATTGCATTCTATTTTCCTATTATAGTTGGCATAGTGAGTAGAAACGCTTCACCATGTTGGCCCAAAGGTCACATGAGTGGGCGTGAATCCATGTGAGATCAATTTTATCATTTCACAACTTTTCATAATCAATCAACTATATAGTAATGAATCATAACGATAAGCATCATATCACCAAATAGAGAGATGCATCATCAAGCTACCATCATATCAATAACGCATCAAGAAGCCATCACATCAAAAAGAGGCACAAGCTTTTTGCGTGGAAATCCATACAGGATAAAACCACAAATCTTCTTCTTCTTTATCTTCAATTCAATTACATAGATTTTTAGGCTATGACCTATAGGAGGCAACCATCCTCGATATATGCAAGCCACCACTTGTGGTAGGCTACAACCTGACTAAGGTACCAACCTCAAAAATATGCAAGAACTTTCTCATTGTAGGCTACAACCTAATTGAGTCTCCAACCTTGATGATAAGTAGGCACCAACCTGCTCTAAGCTCCAAACTAGTTAAGGCTCCAACATTAGTGATGAGCGGGTTCAAACATGATTGAAACTCCAACCTCCTTCTTCAACTTATTTTGGGCCTCTATTTCATATCATTTTCAAACTATATCCACTGGCATTATAAATATAAAATCATTGCAACCTATAAATATTTCTAACATCATCACAACCTACACATGTTGTCACCATTATCTCAACCTACACATATTGCCATTTCTATCACTATTACTGTAACCTGTAAATATTATCATTGCAAAAATCACTCTCATACCCTGCAAATACCATTATCATTGTGAATGTTATCATATGAGTCTTTGTCATTGACTATCATGCTAATGTTCATACACTACTCTAATTTATTCATCAATTTGGCCATTCAAACTTCTTCTTGGAACCAATTCTAGCCTTACTTCCAAAACCACTTCAATTAGCTCATAAACCATCAAAACATATAAAATTGTATTCTTTCCATAAATAAGTGTTAATAATACATTGCATTCACTTGGTTACATCCATCTCTAAACCTTGATTGCCCAACATCTTCCATAATCCAATTTGGACAAATATTGAGCCCATTAACCCAAAAAAACCAAATAAAACTGTATATGAAATTAATTGTTCTATAAAATTTCACATTCTAGGCGAAATTCTACAATTTGTCCATATTTTGGTGCCAATGCGACAACATGGCCATTTTCAGTCTATCATTTGTTCTACAAAATAAATTAAATGACATACAAAAAAATGTGCTAACCTAACTAACATCGAAACTCAAACTAGAGTCTCAACCAATACAACATGGGCATAATACCAATTGGGCTACATATGAGGCTTGAAATCCCAAGCCTTCAACATTATAATGACTATGCTCTGAAACCAGAGCAACGGTATGGCCCTCGTGCCAAGCGTTGTTCCACCATGTACAACATGCGCCAACACATATTACTTTTCAAACACAAATTCCATCAAAGTCAGTGCTTTACTTCAGCCATGTCTAAGGTTGATGTTATGATTTCTAACCATGATCAAAACAAAACACCAAACCTCAATTGTTCATTGAAACCATACAAAACTCCAAAAAAAATGTTTCGCTAAGACTAGATCTATCAAATGTATTAATCGATTGGTGGTTATATGTCTATGACTCACTTGGGCACATGTATATATAATGTTCCATGGTCCCAAGATGGTGGACGGAAGACCCTAGGGTTGGTGGCTTTATCCTGAGTCAACATTCATTAAACTATTGAGTTATGTTATCGTTGTTCATTAAACTTTGAGTTGTATAATGGAAGGGGGCTACACCATTCTAATACCATGTTCCTTACAACACACATTGCACTATGTAATGGAGGGGCTATGGCCTTCCCATACCATGTTCCTTCTAATGTCCATTCCTCTGTGTAATGGAGGGAATAAGCCCTTCCATGCATCACCATACAACTAGGGCTCAACACAATACCATTTGATTATAGATCCTATTAGCCTTGGAGGCAAATGGCCCAAAAATGGATCCAAATATGCCCCAAAGTCTCCAAGTTTGCTTAAAATCATGCGAAGGACCATTTAAAAATCCCAATAGTCGCATGCCAAGAGCCCTTGGAAGGGCGGAAAATCAATATCGGGAGGCAAAAAACCAAAGAAAAACCATGAAAAACCATTATCGCATGCTTACATAGTGCAATTCACAGCAGCCGTTAGATTTGTTCGATCAACGGCCCAAATCTAAGTGGAAAATCACAAATCGACCAACACATAGGACTTCAGGTTGGGTGGAAGGCACCGCCGATCACCGATCTCCGATGATCAGATCGACGGTAGCCATCGGGGTTTCGATATCGGAGAATTATAAAGAGTGCTAGCAGTGGCCTTGGGCACGAGTGATATGCGATTGCGATCATATCGCATCACGATATCACATCGGATAAAACTTAAAGGGCGGGCCCTTACACATATATGTGTGCGACCCATTAGTAGACCCAACAGCATTATAAGCATTACTTCATAATATTTCAGGTTCGCGGGAAGGCTGTTTCTAATGTATTTGGTGTATTTTCATTATATAACGAAAATACAAGGGGAGAAAAGGAGTGGCACCGATGCGATAAGGCCCGTACCCGAAAGGGTTTAGGAATGAAATATATAAATATTTTAGGTCCTCCAAGGCCGATTTTTCATACTTTCCAATGTTTTCGACATATTTCCAACGTAAAGGGAAAATTACAAAACCGGCAGTATTTCGAGAGAGCCAAAGGTGATAAGTGGTTTAGGCCAAGCTCCGCCCAATGCCATACAGTGGCTGCCACGTGTCCAGGATGAGGAGAGAGAAAACCACCCTCATCGGGCGGTTAACTCCAGTACAAAAGAGCCGCCCAAAATGGATCACAACCGTTGGATCTAGAACTCCCAGATCAATGGTGGAAATGTGATATCATTACAAAGGTGGACCCAATAGATAAATATGCCATGTTTAAGGACTTTTGAAGTCTAAAATGTTGAGAGCTTGGTGGGATTTTTACAGTGTTGCTGTGTTTTTTTGTGTTTAATAGAAAAACAATAATTCTAAATGTTTAAAGGAAACAGAGACCGTAAAGGGAATGACAAGGACCACAGCACGCGCAGCTCATCCCAAATTGACAAAGAAGTCATGGAGCAGCACATCGCAGCTATCCCGAAACAGAAATATCATGGGCATCAACAGCTCAACACAGCCCAAAACAAAATCGGTCATGAAGCATCAACAGCGCAGCTTATCCAAAACCAACAAATGATCATGGAGCATCTCTGGCATGGGAGAACTCCCAGACAGCGCAGAAAACTACCCTAAAGCAGTTACTCGACTGTCAAAAAAAGGAAACCTTTGAGCCCATGCTTGCCTAGTTAAGGTATCAAACTATTGAAAAGACATAGAGGATGATTAAGGCACTCCGAGCCTTTGAGAGCTCAGGAGCTTTGTAAAAGGCCTATAAAAGGTTGAAAACAAAATGTAACAAGGGTTCAACTTATGGAGATTATTGAGGCTTTGCTACTCAAGCTTCTCATCTTCATTCTAGTAAATATAAGCTTCCTTTGTTGTTATATGTTCAATATTTCATTTTCTCTTCCATTCTAAGCTTGCACTTGAACAAGTTGTTCATGTTTCTTTTGTATCTAATGCCAAATAACTGTCATCTTATCTCTGCATTGATAAATTAGATTTGCAAGCTTCTTTACTGCCTGTAGCTAGCCATTCATATGTGTTTATATATGCATCTGCCAGTATGGTCAGTATTCTCCATCCATTCATTGAATCTACAAACTATTGAGCATTAGTGGTCTAAAGCCTTGTAAGCTGAGGGTGTTCATGCATGTCTTGAGTAAAAAAATAGTTTAAATGGTTATCTGGCTTGATCCAAACCATCATTCATTCCAATAGTTCAGAGAACAATATTGAAGATTATATGTTACCAGGAGTCTCCGATCTGCAACCTAGGAGAGTTTCTGGGAGTGATAACATAATTGGCGCCGCAGCCGGGGAGAGGAAACTAAAGCTCGGCTTCCCTGGGAAATGACACAGATCCAGCTTTGATGATAGACAAATTCTGGGCACTTTTTTGGTTTAAATCATCTATCTGGTGACTCTACTATAAGTCTAACCTCTTGGTGACTCCACTTCATAGTTCTAGCTCAGTTTGTGAGGCATACTCAGAGAAATCCTCAAAAGTCACAAGCTGACCCAGTTCCTGACCCTGAAAAAATCATCAAAGAGAGAAAGGTATTGTAGAAAGGAGCATCAAGTTCAGGTAAACCTAAACAATATTCTATATCTCTTCAAGAAAGGCCTGTAATAGAAAAAATACATGTTGAGAGTATAGCATCTAATACTAGCAGTGAAGAAAAAATCTCAGAGATTCATAAAGCTCCTTATTCTTTAGGTTCTCATTTTGTTGTAAGCCCAAAGGAAACCTCACCTCCCATCCATCATACTCCTTTAGTCCTATCAATCACTCCTCAGCACTCTGTCATTCATACTTCCAGTACTCTTTTAGCCACCACATCTATGGCAGGTCCACAAGCACCTACCAAAATGGAAAGAATCATAGCTGCTAGGTATGGACCTCTAATGATGCCCACTCCTTTGAATGCCATGCCTACTGGAGAATATCATAATTATATGCCTAAGTTCACTGGGACTGAAGATGTTACAGCTGAAGAACATCTTGAGTCATTCTATAGCTATGCTGATAACCTGGACATTAGTGAAGATGATGTCTGGATGAGAGTCTTTGTCCAAAGCCTAGATGGAGAGGCTAGAAAATGGTTCAGAGAACTGACCCCAAGATCTATAGCAGATATTGAGGCTTTAAATGATGCATTTCTAAAGCATTGGGGGGATAAGAAGGATCTCCTTTACTACCACACTGAGTTTGGGAACCTAAGGAGGGAAAATGGTGAGTTGTTGTCTGATTTTATTAACAGATTTAACTGCATGTACAACAAGATACCAACTGAAGTAAAACCCACCACTACCTTTGCTAGACTCATCTATGTCAGTGCCTTTGATTCTAAATTCTGTTTAATGTTGAGGGAGAGGCGATGTGCTTCTTTGGCTGATATGCAGGCTGTAGCCTTGGAAGTAGAATCAAACATCATGGCTGCTAAGAAGCTCAAGGGAAATTCTTATAGAAGGAGACAGAGGGGCGAGTCTTCATCATTTTCAAATCCCAAGATCGATAAAATGACCAAGATGATAGAATCATTAGCCTCTGAGATCTCCAAATTAAAGGTTGAGCAGCACTCTAGGAAAGGAAGAGTTCCTAACACCTTTGCTCCTCCAAATCCAAATCCATATAGAAGAGCAAATGACCAGTTGCAGACTTTGCAAAGAAACAAAGATGCCAATGAAGACCAAAGGGCGAAGACCCCTTTCTAGAATGCAGTCATGGAAGAAAAGTAGTTTGAAGAAGAGGATGAGATCCATTGTATGGAAGACAAAGGAAGTGCCCCTTTTTTAACCAAAGTTGCCTATGAGAAGTCATTATTCGATGACCAGATCAGCCAAGAGTGGGACGGTGAAGCTATTCTACAAACTAAAGATCAGCAAAGATATAATCTAAGGTCGAAGATGAATAATGTCAAGGAAACTCCCGTTCATAAAGTTGTTGTCCCTGCAAAACAACAAGCTAATAAGAGAAGCAACCAACAATTGATCCTATCATCCTCAAAGCTCCAGCCATAGAGGTAAGAGGCCTTGACAAGTCCCCTTCTTATTTCAGTTTTCAATCAGAAATTCAGAAGCTAAGAATACGTAGGCCTCTGATTGAACTAGTGAAGAATGAGTCCTTCAAGAAATCTATCCTTGAGGCTCTTGAGCCTAAAGCCATCCAAGCCTCCACTAACTATGTAAATCTGCAAGATGACCAACCAGATGTTATTCTCAGCCCAATGATTGAAAATTGTGAAGACAGCTCCCCATCATTCTATGTTTCTCTGTCTATTCATGATAAAATCCTTCGCAATTGCCTTCTGGACACTGGAGACAGCCATAATCTAATGCCCAAGGTTGTCATGGATAATTGGGTCTTGACATTACCAAGCCTTACCATGCGCTGTTTTCTTTTGACTCTAGAAAAGTGGAATGCCTGGGATTAATAAATGATCTAGCCTTCACTTTGTCTTAGCTGCCCATGAAAAACACGATTATGGATATTGTGGTAGCAGATGTCCCCCCCAAGTTTTGCATGTTACTTTCTAGAGGCTGGATCAAGAGATTAGGTGGAACATTGAAAAATGATCTATCTTATGCTACTGTCCCAGTTTTTGGAGGTGAAAGCAGGAGGTTATACAGAGAAGCTCAACTGGCTTATACCATCAGTGATGAGAGGAATCCCACTGATTGTCCCATGTATGCTATTGACACTAATTTGGGAGCTTGTTTTCTTCAAATTGAAGAATCTCAGTTGGTCTCCACACAGCTTAAAAACCAGTTTTCCAGATCACAAAGGAGGAAGGCCCACTGATTTGGGACATGTTCTTTGAGGGAGCTTGCTCTAAAGAAGCTGCAGGGGTAGGTGTAGTCCTTGTGTCCCCCACACAAGAATGCATCGATTCATCTTTTATATTAACTTTTCAGGTCACAAATGACACAGCAGAGTATAAAGCAGACCTTATTATTCAGCAAGTGTACAAGACCTTCCAAGAAATACATCCAAGGCTGAAAGCATACAGAGAGGAGGTGAAATATAAACCATCTCTGCCTAATAATATCAAATGCTGGAAAGTTTTTGAAGTAGATGATCAAATTAATAGGTTTTTGCAAGTCTTTGATGATTTTTCTGATATGCACATTGACCAAGAGAAAGAAACCTTTAATAGAAAGGTAAAAAGTGTCAATTTTCAATTTGGTGACTATTTTCTCAAAAGGGATACATTAGAGGAAGGAGGAGATGTTTTTGATGGCCCAGTCAATGGGCTTTTCTTCAAACTTTATTTCAGTTAAGGCTTTCAAGCCTTGGTATTGTAAATATGTTTTTTTCAAGTTTATATTTCATGCTAAATAGACTCCATGCCCAATGCAACACTAGGAGGAAGATTTGATTTTGGTTTTATAGGAAAGGCATTGTTCTATAGTTCTTGAAACCTCATAGGGAGGATTTCATCCCCAGAAGGAGCCAGTGTTAGCCTTGGAAGCAAATGGCCCAAAAATGGATCCAAATATGCCCCAAAGTCTCCAAGTTTTCTTAAAATCATGCCAAGGACCATTTAAAAATCCCAACAGTCGCATGCCAAGAGCCCTTGGAAGGGAAAAAAATCAATATCAAGAGGCAAAAAGCCAAAGAAAAACCATTATTGCAGGCTTACACAATTCAATTCATAGCAGCCGCTAGATCTGTTCGATCAAAGACCCGGATCTAAGCGGAAAATCGCAAATTGGCCAACACAGAGGACTTCAGGTTGGGTGGAAGGAACCGCCGATCACTGATCTCTGATGATCAGATCAGCGATCACCATCGGGTTTCTCTATCAGAGAATTATAAATAATGCTAGCAATGGCCCTGGGCACGAATGATATGCGATTACGATCATATCGCATCGCGATATCGCATCGAAGAAACCTTAAAGGGCGAGGCCGTTACACATATATGTGTGTGACCCGATTAACAGACCCGACGACATTATAAGCATTACTTCATAATATTTCAGGTCCGCAAGAAGGCCGTTTCTAATGTATTTGGTGTATTTTCGTTATATAACGAAAATACAAGGGGAACAAAGAGCGGCACCGATGCGATAAGGCCCACATCCAAAAGGATTCGGGAATGAAATATATAAATATTTCAGGTCCGCTAAGGCTGATTTTTCATAGTTTCCAATGTTTTCGACATATTTCCAACATAAAGGGAAAATTACAAAACCGACAGAATTTTGGGAGAGCCAAAGGTGATAAGTGGTTTAGGCCAAGCTTCACCCAATGCCATACAGCAGCCGCCATGTGTCCAAGATGAGGAGATAGAAAACCACCCTCATCGGGCAATTAACTCTAGTACAAAAGAGCCGCCCGAAACGAATCACAACCATTGGATCTAAAACTCCCAGATCAACGATGGAAATGTGATATCATTACAAAGGCGGACCTAATAGATAAATAGCCCATGTTTAAGGACTTTTGAAGTCTGAAATGTTGAGAGCTTGGTGGGATTTTTACAGTGTTGCTGTGTTTTTTTGTGTTTAACAGAAAAACAGTTATTCTAAATATTTAAATGGAAACAGAGACCGAAAATGGAATGACAAGGGCCACAGCACGCGCAGCTCATCCCAAACCAACAAATTAGT
This sequence comes from Pinus tabuliformis, assembly GCA_031772625.1. NCBI lineage: Eukaryota > Viridiplantae > Streptophyta > Pinopsida > Pinales > Pinaceae > Pinus > Pinus tabuliformis. The sequence continues at coordinate 1,156,938,427 of CM062816.1, forward strand.
CATGGAGCAGCATAGCACGACTAGCCCGAAACAGAAATATCATGGGCATCAACAGTGCAACACAGCCCGAAATAGAATTGATCATGAAGCATCAACAACGCAGCTTATCCAAAACCAACAAATGATCATGGAGCATCTCTAGCACGGGAGAGCTCCCAGACAGCACAGCAAAATACCCTAAAGCAGTTACTCAGCTTTCAGAAGAAGGAAACCTTCGAGCCCACGCTTGCCTAGTCAGGGCATCAAACTGTTGAAACGATAGAGAGGAAGATTAAGACACTCCGAGCCTTTGAGAGCTCAGGAGCTTTGTAAAAGGCCCATAAAAGGCTGAAAACAAAATGTAACAAGGGTTCAACTTCTGGAGACTATTGAGACTTTGCTACTCAAGCTTCTCATCTTCATTCTAGTAAATATAAGCTTCTTTTGTTGTTATACGTTCAATATTTCATTTTCTCTTCTATTCTAAGCTTGCACTTGAACAGGTTGTTCATGTTTCTTCTGTATCTAATGCCAAATAACTATCATCTTATCTCTGCATTGATAAATTAAATTTTCAAGCTTCTTTACTGCTTGTAGCTAGCCATTCATATGTGTTTATATATGCATCTGCCGGTATGGTCAGTATTCTCCATCCATTCATTGAATCTACAAACTATTGAGCATTAGTGGTCTAAAGCCTTGTAAGCTAATGGTGTTCATGCATGTCTTGAGTAAAAACATATTTTAAATGGTTATCTGTCTTGATCCAAACCATCATTCATTACAATAGTTTAGAGAACAATATTGAAGATTATATGTTACCAGGCATCTCTGATGTGCAACGTAGGAGAGTTTCCGGGAGTGATAACAGGTCCAACCATATGACTAGGGCTAGTCCAACCATGTGACCGTGCACTATTAATTCAACCTTTTGAACTAAATACCTTGGTCCCATGTGACTAAGCCCTAAGACCATGTCCTTAGGGGAACCTATCCATTCACATGATGATGTCAGCATGATGTCATCATGTTACATGGCATCTGGTGAGGGGTTGTGCCACATGTCACCCATTTCTAGCCTTTCTGCCAACTAAAAAATATCATTTTTCCATGCTACATGACACATTCTAGTGAGGCCATGTTGGCATGTCAACGTCAGCAAATTATGTGCCATGCTAACTTTACTACAACCTTCTTAAAAGAATCATGTATCATTCACCCAAAGTATCCACGTCATTTTCATGTGAAATTTTTCCACGTATCATGAGTTGGTTGGGCTGATAAGTCAAGTTAAACATCATGAAACTTTGGACCACATATATCATTTAACCAATTCACTATGTTATCGAATATATTTAATTTGCAAGATATGTGTGACACTTAACAATATTAAATGCCATGCATGTTTGTCGAAGATCCACCATTGATCAAAATGTTGAACCATGGATCTAATCAAAAGATATGCAATTTTTAACAAATTTTGTGTCAAAGATCTTTGCACTATAATTTAGGTCCTCCGCTTAATAGTGAACTTCAAATGGCAATAACTTCTCATTTGGGAGTATTTTTCCGAGAAAGATATATCATTGGAAAGATATCGACAAAATATAGGCAGCCATGTAGTTTATAGGATCATTAGCATTGAAATGTGTAACTAGGTTCGGTCTTCATAATGACATATGTAATCATGATTTTATGTATTTAATGAAAAGAACAAATTATTATTTTTATTCTTGAGGCATGGGTTTCATGCTCAAGGGAAATTTATTTTTAGGTCAAGCACCCATTGAGTGCTTATAGGTTTGTCATAAAGTCAATTGAGTCATTGTCATGTATTGAAGACCCATTTGGGCATGTTACATATTGTAAATAAAAAATTATTGAGTCAAAATAAATTCTAAAGACCCTCCAAGACATCATCATGGCACAAAGATCAAGTAGGCCTACATGAAGGGACAATTCAGCCTAAAGATAGCAATTTTTACCCCTCAAAATCCTATATATAAGAAGGAACTCGACCTCATTTGGATTCACACTCAAGCAAGTTTGATATCCTAAAGGTAGAAGCTGGAAAAGGACGAAGAAGAAGAAGAAGGACAAGGTTGAAGTTTTGTGCCTCTATCTATCTCTCTCTTTTGTTGTGGTTTCTATAGTTTCCGGGCAAGACGAAATTATGAAGCTGCTAGGTCAAAATTATGAAGTTGCTTCTATGTCGACGCTGTGAAGCTGCAAGGTCAAAGATGTTAAGATGCTTCTAGGTAGAAGTTGTGAAGATACAAGATTGAAGTTGTGAAGTTGTTTCTCGGTCGAATTTGTGAAGTTTCAAGTTTAAAGCTATGAATTTGCATCAAGGTCGAAGTTGTGAATATAATAGGTTGAAGTTACAAAAATTGCTATTGGGGGTCGAAGTTGTTGAAGAAGTTGCTAGAAGGTCAAAGTTTGTTGCTTGAAGTTGTGAAAATAAAGAAGGAAGGTTGACTTAGTCTTAGAGAGTCTTGGTTAAGGGTCATAGGTCTTGGAATTTGTCAATTGAAGACTCTAAAAGAGAAGAATTCTTGTGGGTTTTACTCTCAACTTGAGAGGTTTTGGCCCTAGTTGATCACATATATCTTGTGTCATTTTGTCTCACTGTTCTTTATGGTTTGATAGTTGTTTGACGATAAGAAAACTAATTATAATCCAGTGGAATAATAAGCTAATCAAGTTAAGTAAAAATGCATGACAATCAGTTATCAAATAAAGAGAAATGACCTAATCTAGCTAACCCTAGATTTTTCAACATGAAATCAGAGCTAAGGTGAAAGGGCAAAGAAAGGCAGCTTAAATAAGGACACTCAAAGGTTGAAGTATTATAATATCATCAAGAGCATCAATTACCAAAAAGATAAAATATCGAAGTAGTTTTGGATCTATTTTGGGATATTCTTATTCACATGTGCGAGGATATTAAGGCTCATTTGTTGCAATAGAAGTTGAATTATTACAATAACCTAAGGAGGCCCAAAAAAAAGTGGAAGAAAATCCATTTTTCAAGTCGAGTTGCAAAAAAATAAGCCTTTATCCAAGCAAAGAAGAGAGAAGGGTAAAATATTTGTCTTTATCCAACACGTGCAGAAACTAGGTTTCTGCAGTGAGCGAAAATGCATTCAAATTGCGAGGGTCAAAAAATAGGTCAAAGAAGAAGTTGCATATACTAGAAGGGAAATTTAACTGAAGTTGACTTTGAGAAAGGGAATCTCAGCAAGGAGAAGGCGTTTTCATCATCATTAAGGAACCAAGGTGATCTCCCTCTCTTTGAAGGATCACGTTATAAGGAAGACATCTTCATCAAGAAGACATCTTCTATTATCAACATCATCATCAAAATCAAGAAGGCATTAAGTTGAAGATATTGTCATCAAGAATTATCTTCACAAGTAAGTATCTTTATGTACACATCTAAAGATATAAAAATGACTTCATTTTTTAAGGAAATCAACAAATTGATTGGGTCAACAATCTATATTTCATGGAAGAACAAGACAGATTTTATCCTCATATAAAATGAAGTCATTGAACATGTTAAGGGATCAATTACTAAACCTCCAAAGGAAGAAACTCAAGCTCTAGAAAAGTATATGAAAGGGGAAGTAAGGGCTCAAAGGATTCTCATTGAATCCATCAAGGATCTCCTCATACCTTATGTATCAAAGTTGGAGACATCAAAAGAAATATATCACAAGTTAATAGAATTCTTATTCGTAAAGTACTGCGAGAGAAGTAATATATTTGAGGAACGAGATGTACAAAATTAAGATCTCAAAGGAAGATGGAATATCCCCATATTTTATGAAGGTATTAGAAACAAGATACCAACTACAGGATTTTGGAGAAATAATGTCTGATAAAGAAATGACCACCATAGTGCTCAATGCACTTCCAGAGGAATGGGGCAACTTCACATCAAGCATCTATGGAAAGAAGGAAGCTACCCCATTCAATGAACTTTGGTCATTGTATAAAATTGAAGAAACCAAGCTGAAGGAAAAAATCAATGTGGAATCAAACAAGTAAGCACAAGAATTTACCAAGGAAAATTTTAAGGATGGAAAATTTTCTTGAAGTTTAAAAACATTAGCGAATCTCACTAATCCCTAATATGAAAACTATACAAATTTTATTGATATATTCGTAAAATAATTCAAATTTATAATGATTTTATATATAGTCTCTACATAATGTTGGCGATTTTTAAGGTAAAATAATTTTATATTCAAAAATTTGGGCGAAACATCTTTTATAAAAATTGGAAATTGGTGAATATTTTTTGTGGAAAAATCATGGAAAATTAGCCCACTGGGTGAACATTAGCCCCTAAAATTTTCCATGGAATTTACTACCATGGCTAAGAAGAAAGGAAAATTTGGAAGGTTTGGTCCTCAGAAAAAGAAGAAGAAGGACATGTCGAAGATCCAATGTTATGGTTGTCTAGAATATGGGAATTACAAGATATATTGTCCAAAATTCAAGAAATACAACAAGATGAAAGAAATAAATGAAGTTCATATCACCGAAGAAGTGGAAGAACCTGACGAGAAGAAATTCAAAGGGATAGATCTTCACTATTAGGGTTTCTCCAATACATAGAAAGGAGAAGTGGGAGGTGAAAATACCTCCACCATGGAATTCAAGATGTGAATCATTGTGACGAGATGCATCTTAGTAAAATATGGCATCATACTAGAAGCATATCATTGAAGAAAGAGCTCATGATATCATTAGAAAAGCTTGAAAGAATAATTGAAGTAGAAGTCTACATGGATGTAACAGTCATCATATAAAGGAAGTAGCTATTGGTAACCTCATTTAAAGAATGTGTAGTGCATATGGTTGAAAGGAATTCATCTAACATGATAGAAGGAATTCATCATACATAATCATCATGAGAAAAGAGCTTTTTTCAAATGAGGATAATCTAGACCCTCTGTTTGAATCTTCATTAGAAGGTTCGCCTCTCTTGGAGGAATAAAGCGTCTCATTAAGAATTCGACCTTGTATGGGATTCATTGTTTGGAAGAATTATGTATGATGACAAAGCAATGCAACATGTGAATATGGTTGAAGTACTCTCAATCAAGGAAAGGAAGTTGTTGAAGGAAGCCTAGATTACTAAAAGAAGGAAAGAGGTATGTATGCATGTATTTTAATTGAGTCATGTCTTCATATGGTTTCAAATGTAAATGTTCTATCTCATGAACATGATCAAAGAAAAGGGATCTCTTCCTTTGGAAAGATGCACGAAGGCATTGTTCACATATTGACTAGATGAAATAAACATAATATGTCCTCATATGGAATATGAGGTGGTTGAAAAAGATAAAGGAACTATGGATGAAATTTCCTGGGGAGAAATATGTGAGTAATAAAAGAAAGAAGAGATCTAGGATAATTGACCATGACATCTCCATGGAAAAGGTATGAAGACTCTGATGAAGTCTGGAAAGAAAGGAGACCCTTGGCATTAATATCTTGGATATGTGTCGATATGTATGTAGGATGTTGATGTTTCTACGAGTAGATGTCATGATGAAGGACCATCATAAAAGGTAACTCTAATTCGATGTTCATTTTTAATTTTTGAACAACATCTAGATGGGTTGATACAGGGCCGCCACAAAGAGAGTTTTAGATGTCACCTACAACTAGAACTCATGTGGTTGGATGAAATATCCTAAAGGAAACATGACTTGGAAGAGATAGTTGTATGCAAAAGGTCAGATGTGGATTTGAAGACCACTTTCTGATGAAGAAAAGGATGACATGACTGACATAGTTCATGAAGGAAAGTGATGGATGCTCATTTCCCTACAAATAAGTCCCAAAATATGAAGGCACCATAATGATCAATATGAAATCCATGACATCAAAAGGAGGAGGTATTCAAGTAGCTAAAGGTGCCATGATATCCACCGAAGAAAAAGTGAGTTGTTGAAAAAAATTCCCTAGTTAAGAGGGAGCTTGGATAAGTCCCTGGTTAAGAGGGAGCTTGGTTACATTCCTCTTATATTGAATGTGTACATTTATTCATAGGAATGGGTATATCCTCCCCAGTTGATAGGGATAGATAGTGTTGGGTGTGGAGCATGATTATCTTCTGTATTCAAATGTTTCAGCTGTATGTATACCCCAGGAAGACTGTACACCCCTCCACGTGGGGGGGTGCAGGGGGGACTTGCCCCCCCCCCCCCCCCCCCCGTGGGGGTCTGGGGGGGTAAATCCCCCTCGGCTGGGGGGTTTGGGGACCAGCGGTCCCCTGGCGGGGGTTCGGGGGTAGTGCCCCCAAAGCCAAAAATAGATGTAAAATTGCCTTATAAAAGTCTAGAAATTTCTAGTCAATCTAGGCCGTTCATTAGGCGGATGATCTGACAGTAGAAGTTATGTTAAATTTAGGGTTTTTTGCCCTAGAAGGAAACCCCTCACTATATATGAGGGAATTGTATTGCTTCTATGTAGATATGTATTCTAAGTGAGAAAGAGAGAGGAGATTGAGAGCAAAGAGGGTGTTACAGCGGATTTACTGTAGGTTGTATCTCTTCAGTTTGCTGGATAATATAATAAAAGAAGTACTAGTTGTTTCTCCATGGATGTAGCCCAAACTGGGTGAACCACGTATATTTATGTCTCTCTTGTTTTATGTGTTTTCTGTGTTTATATTTCTACAATATTTTATGTGTTCCATTGATCCATAATATATAATTTTCTAACAGATAGACACATCATTCTTATCTTCACTTTGGAAGAGAGAATGAAGGATTGGGTAAGCATATGGAATCTGATACTCTTTGAGGATGAGGTAGGGAATCTAATATAAGAGTAGTCATAAAGGACCAATATTCTTTGAGCACTAGGAATCCAAGATAAGAATAGTCTGGAGAGGGCATACCCTCTGAACGCCTGGGTGGGATATGTGCCTTGAGAGACAATGATGACGGTGTCTATAAATCTTTGGTCTCACCAGCATTGTGTTCTGATGTTGTGGAGAGATAGATTTTTTAGTCAAGGCCTTGATATGTGACAATGCTAGTTGTTATGATGCTATACATATGGGTTACCAATCCAAATATTCTTATGAGAATTCTTCATATTGATAATGTCCAAGTACCTTGTATGGATTATAAATACCTCCCTAGTTAAGAGGGAGTGTTGAAATATGTAACTAGGTTCGCTCTTCATAATGATATATGTAATCATGATTTTATGTATTTAATGAAAATATAAAAGTAAATTTATTATTGTTATTCTTGAGGCATGGGTTGCATGCTCAAGGGAAATTGATTTTTAGGTCAAGCACCCATTGAGTGCTTCTAGGTCTGTCATAAAGTCAATTGAATCATTGTCATGTATTCAAGAACTATTTGGGCATGTTACATATTATAAAGAAAAAATTATTGTGTCAAAATAAAGCAAAAATACCCTCCAAGACCTCATCATGGTACAAAGATAAAGTCGGCATGCATGAAGGGACAAGTCAGCCTAAAGATAGAAATTTGTACTCCTCAAAATCCTATATATAAAAAGGAACTCGGCCTCATTTGGATACACACTCAACTAAGTTCAATCTCCTCAAGATAGAACATGGAAAAGATTGAATAAGAAGAAGAAAAGGAACAAGATTGAACTTTTGGGCCTTTCTCTCTCTCTCCCTCTCTCTCTCTCTCTCTCTCTCTTTTGTTAGGGTTTCTACAATTTCTGGGTAAGACGAAATTCTGACGCTACTAGGTCGAAATTTTGAAGTTGCTTCTAGGTCAAATTTTTGAAGCTACAAGGTCGAAGTTGTGATGTTTCTTCTAGGTCAAAGTTGTGAATTTGCAATATTGAAGTTGTGAAGTTGCTTCTAGGTAAAATTTGTGAAGCTATAAGGTTGAAGTTGTGAAGTTGCATCAAGGTCGCAGTTGTGAATCTACTGGGTTGGATTTGTATAAATTGTTGCTAGGGGTCGAAGTTGTTGGAATGTCAAATTTTATTGCTGGAAGATATGAAAATAAATAAGGAAGGTTGACTTGGTCTTGGAGGTTCTTGGTCAAGGGTCATAGATCTTAGAATTTCTCAATTTAATATTCTATAAGAAGAGAAGAATTATTGTGGGTTTTCCTCTCAATTGGAGAGGTTTTGGCCCTGGATGATCTCCTATAAATTGTGTCCTTTTGTCTCACTTTTATTTATGGTTTGATAGTTGTTTGATTATAAGAACACTAATTATAATCAAGTGAAAAAAAAAGAAGATAATCAAATTAGGTAAAAATACATGACAAGCAGTTATCAAAGAAAGAAAAATCACCTAATCTAGCTTCCCCTAGATTTCTCAACAATTAGGACATTATAGATGCATTAAAATCTCAAATAAATTCAATCCCCTTTAAATTATCTTAATGAGAACCTATGAGAGATCAAATTGTCATATTTCTTCATATAGATTCTTGTTTCTCTCTTGGTCATCATGAGTGGTATTGTTATTGTCTCACGCATCTCCTTTGACATCAATGACATCTTGTTGTCATTAATGAAAACACTATGTGCAACAATATCCCTCTTTTTCATTGATGTCAACACCATCAGACATTGATGGTCATTGATGTCAACCAATCACAAACTCCCTCTATGCAAATTCATTCCTTGGCTAATGTTAATTTCTGCAATCTCTCTCTGCCTAAATGCCTTTCTTGGTCAATGTCAATGTCTGCAATCTCTCTCCCTTTGAAATCAATGGTAAAGAGCCATGGATACCTATTGAAATTTCCATGTCATTGATCCTACATATGTATCTGCCATAACCTGTTATTGGATGATAATGTGGACCCAACCAAACCATGTTGCGTTATTTCTATTTTTTTGACATTGTCTCCCCTTGAAACCATGCTTCCAATGTTGTCCTTCTAAAGTCTCCCCCTAAGACCATGCCTCCACTATTACTCATAGTTATTCCTATACTTTTTGAAGTCTCCTCATGAGACCATGCTCCCTAATTGATAAGTACCTATCATCTTCATTTTATGATTCATGTCCCTTTCTTTGAGATATCATCATTAATGTCAGAGTCTACATATTGCCCTCATACATGGAGTTTCTTCTTCCATTTTTTATTTAACACATTATGGTCTTGAAAAATCATTCACCAAGTGATTAAATCTGAGGAATCAGACCTAATTGATGTCCTTGACCTCTTCTCCATCTTCTGGCATTGATATGAAGTCCCTCTCCATTGTACCATCTTGAGTTGATTCTATAATCTCTTGTTATATGATCTTCATTGTGACATATGTGTCATTTAATATTAGGCTTCAACAGTTGCAGAAATGGTTGATGCATTCTCTTGATTTGGTCCACATGACTCCAACTAGGTATTTGATCATATCCTCTATACCTAACCACATCATAGTTTTTTCAATCGTGTGCTTTGTGCCTAAACTTTTTCCATGAGAAACAATAACTAAAAAACTTATTTTGATTCCTAGATATAGAAGGAGATATTGACCTTCTGAAGTTACTTCTTGGAAGAACCATCTTCCCTTGTTGATCAATACCTATTTTTTTGTTGTTTATGGATGAGTTGCGAGGAGCCATATTCATTTGTTGATATTCAATACCTAATTGATTGTCGCTTGTAGGTTCTTTATGGGGAGCCACATTATTTTAATGATATTCAATACCTACTTGATTTTTGCTTGTAGGTGCTTTGTGGGGAGCCATATTCGTTTGTTGATTTTCAATACTTGCATTATTTCTACTTGTGGATCATTTCTCTTCATTATGGTTCCTTGTATCTTCCCCTTCCTACAATTGTCTTGAGTTTCATTTAAATTAAAATGCTCGGCCTGGTGCACCACTAGCTTTGGATATTCAAGAGAGTTGTTGTTGGATGCTATGAATATATGATCAAGCCTCTTGCAGAGATCTTCATTCGATGGGCCATTTTTCTTGGGTGTCTCACAATTTCCTTGGTATCCAAGACTTGTCTTAATAAGCATGGAGCTTTGCATGGTAAGAATATGGTTTGTAATGTGGTACTTTCTAGGTGAAAAAATTTAGCTAGTTTTTTTTCTTGTTCACTAGCAAGAAGAGGTATATGTCATTATATCCATGGAAAAATTATTTTGTATCTTTGTTCCCCTAAAAAAGTGCAAATTTAATTTTGTTCCTTGAGATGCTCATTGGTAAAGAACTATACCAAGGCATAAATATATTCAAATCATCGATATGACATGGATTTATATCTCCCTCTCAATGATTTTAGGACAATATCTTAGATTATCGATTTTCAGGTAGTAAATCAATTAGGGCAGACAAATATTCTTATAATACAATGGATGGAAGAATGGAAGATAACAAATTCACAAAATAAAGAATATTAAACTAACATGATAAACATTTTTTGTTGGAAGACGTACCTAGCATGAGAATTTACTAGTCACATAACATACTCATATTCATTATATGAATTTTGCTCAAGAAACTCAATTAAAAGAGAAGTATGTTGGAAACAAATTGAATTCTTCATAAAATCACTTTCAATAACATTAATTCAAACACATAAGAATGGATAAGTAGTACCCAATAGTTAAACCATAAATATGTTCATAAAATGAAATGAGAACGTAGAGTAAAGAGCTTTTCATTAACAATAGAAAACTTACAGAGCTTTACACAAATTGCCACTAGTAAAGAGACTAAATGATATTTATTATCCAATATCACAAGTGTTCAATAGATACCAAAAAGCTTGATCATTTGGTATCAAGTCTTTAACTGGTTTTATATAAAATAAACTCTAGCAATTGCAAGTTATATTGAGCAGTTGTGTAGGACTAGAATTACAAAGACATTGTTGGATAAATAATTTATATGATTGAACATGTTAGGTATCTTTTACTTTCATATTCCAGTTGTTTTTTATGAATCGCCATAGAGAAAATCGAGCAAGTAAATCTCTATTTGCACCTGTAGGATAGTTGAATGCAGACATCTTCCTATGTGTAATATACAGTCTTGTATCATTTTTATATGTAGGATGTGTAGAAAATAAATTTTGATCCGCCATAAGAGATAGAAATCATTAGTTGTTTTATCCACTATTATTTTCCCTTTTAATGTGCTTGGTATGTCTTCAAACTTAGTAACCTTATTCCTCTCTCAACAATAGCTCCATATATGCTCATGAAAATTTATATTTCCCTTTTTACCACAATAGCTAGGTAAACTCATTTCTAGCAACTTATTGTTCATAAATTGTTTCACGCCTCTTTCTACTATGTTGTACCTTCTTTGAGCTTGTTGAGTAAGATTTATCTTTGTTAGGACCTTGTTTGTCTCCGTGATTAAAAATGCCATATCTGTGACTCCAAGTACATTAATTCTTGTCAATATTTAGAATTGAGAATTTTTATAATCTTATTGGACATATGAGGTTTGTTATCCAATTCCTCCCACTTTGTAAAATAGCTTGTTGTGTTTGATTTGATATTTCAAACTGATATAAAACTAATATGAAGAAATTCTATAAATCTTGTTATCTTTGACTCTAATTAAATAAGTTTTACCTACCATCTTGCTTTGTATTTGATCTATAGCTTACTACAATTTTTCTTTAAACACTCAGTAGGTTGCAATGGTGCCATTTTTCTCATAGATATGTTCTTTCAAAATGTGGATTTCATTAGCTTTAGAAGTAATTATTCTCTTTAAATTATCCACTTCTACATCTTTTAAACTCAAATCTGAAAGAGTTTTTAGCTATCTCTTTAGATGGATATGTTGACATTATTCGTACTATTGAAGTTTCTAGAGTTTCTAGAGAAATTTCATGACAAACATGATCTATCCTTTCCTAAGTAAACACTTAATCTATTTCTCATAATTCTCCAATTGTTTGTTTAAATTGATCATTTGAGTTAAGAATTCATCTTTCTTCCTCTAAATAGAGATCAAATCTAGATTTTGTACATGTTGCAAGTTAGGAACCTTAAGTCTCTTTCTCAGGGTAGGGATATCAATATCCTTTGATTTTACCTAAGCTTCAATGTATTTTTCATCATTAAGATTGGCCCCGGTGTCATTATCCATTGCTCAAATTCTTCAATTTTCATTTGTTTAGTTTTGTTAACTATTTTTTCATGTCTAAATTCGGTATCCATCTTGGCGAGTGATCCGAACTTATGTAAGAATGAAACAAAATATAGATATACACATAAACATAGAGATGCAGTAGAAATAAAACTTCATTTCATCAATATCAAAGAACTGAAATATGTTTTCATACAGAAATGGAAATAAACTAGCTCAAGCGATGGTAGCTTATCTCTGAGAAGAGATGTGGTGGATACATGCCTCTAAACTATGTTATAATGAGGCTTGAAGGCCTATTTATTATTGAGAAACAATGGAAAACCCTAAACATCCAAAAACATAACCCTAAGAGATGAAGTGCCAAAATTGTGGGCCCCTTTTGGGTAAATTGGTACATCAACTTCTCGGGGTTGTAACTTTGGCATACGGTCTTCGTGTGGCTATCATAATACCTCATCTTGAAGATATCAAAGTGGAAGCCGTTTCGAAGAAGATATCAAAAGGTCATTTTTGGTATCTCAGTTTTCCCTAAAAACGTCTTTTAGTCCCTCGAAATGGCTCCAGAAGTTTAGGACCTGAAAAACTGCCAAAAATAGTACGTTGTGCTACAGTTAAGGAAACTGAAAAGAAACAATGGTGAGGATCCAATTGGAGTAGGTAGGTGGCAACCAATATCCACTTGGATTAGTCCTCCCCCCTTAGGAAGCAATGTTCCCCATTGCGTTGAGTGCCTCCATGAGATGGGGAAACTTCTATTGAACTTGGTCCCTGGTGAGCCACTTGCCTTGGTGAAGGAGTTGGCCAGCTTTGACAACCCAATATAGTTGGATCTTCTATTTTCAAGTGTTCTTGATCTTTGTGTCCATGATCTAATCAGTTGTGGCATGTTCTATGCATTCTAGGCTTAAATCTGTTGGTGTGAGTTGTTCTACAATGTATGATGTGTCGAGCAATGGTGGAAAGTATGGTCGAAAGCGGTCCACATTAAAGACTGGGTGCAGGCCAACAAATGGTTGAATGTTGAGATTGAAATAATTTTCCCCTACAACCTTAGTGATGGTGTAAGGCCCATATCGGAGCAGGTGAATCTTGTAGTGGAGCCCAATGAGGCACTCCTTCTAAAAATGTAACCAAACTTTGTTTCCTGCCTCACACTTGTGTGGCACCCGATGTTGATCATGACGCCATTTGTACTTTAGCATTGGCTCTGTCAAATATGTCATGGACATATTGGAGGATGTGCTGAATGCGCTCAACGAAGTTGTTAGCCCTGTCAGGTTTGGATTGGACATGAGTCAAATCTACCTGAGTAGCTACAAATGGTATGCCCACATCAATGGCACATAGTGGTTGGAATCCAAAGCCCACCGGAAAGGGGTTGTGGCTAGTTTAGCTATGGAGAGCTATGTTTTAGTTGTGTTGGACATAGGGGATGATTTCATCCCATGTGCATGGATCTTCAAGTTGTACATGCACAGAATGTGTACGATCATCATGTTGACGACCTCTGTTTGGCCACCAATTTGGGGGTGGAAAGTCGTGGACTTAGTGAGCTTGGTATCCACCATCGACCAGAGAATTGAACAAAATGTACTTAGGCAAATACTATCCCGATATAAGATAATGGACGGTGGGACCCAAAAATGTACCCACACTCATTCAAAGAAGAGCTTAGCAGTGGCTTCTGTTGTGATACTCTTTTTGTAGGCCACTAGAATGGCCATCTTAGAGAACATGTCGATGACCATGAAAACGTAATCGTTGCCATGCTTAGTAGAGGGAAGGCCCGACATGTAATCCATGGAGATGGATTCCCATGGTCGACTAGGAGTAGGAAGAGGAATATATAGGCCTTGCTTCTTGATGGTCGGTTTGGAAATAGTGCAGATAGTGCATGATCTCATGTACTTTCCAACATCTTGTCGAAGCTTCGGCCAATAAAAATACTTCTGCAGCATTGCCACTATTTTATCTAGCCTGAAATGTCCAGCGACCCAACTGTACCACGCCTCCCAAATCATCTTGGCACGCTCGCTTGAAGGAACATAGAGGTGTCCCAGGTGGCATAACAGTGCATCCTGGAGGTGAAAATTGGAACTTGCTTGCCTTCCAGAAGTGTATGGTATGTGATGTCGAATTTTAAATCATTCTTGTAAAGATGTGTCAACCCCGCAATCTCGTGCCCACAAGAGTCAAGCATAGTGGTCAGCACCATGACCGGTGGTCGGCTGAGGCAGTATGAAAAATTGTTGGTGCTACTCTTATTGTACTTAATGTTAAAACCAAATTGTTGCAAGTATGTGGATCATTTTTTATGTCAATTGTTTTGCAACTTCCCTTGTGTCGGTATGAACTGCAGGGGTCAATGTTCTGTGTGGATGATGGTTTCCTTCCACATAAGGTAATTCTTCCTTTGTCGACAGGCTTGCACAAAGGAATACATCTCTTTGTCATAGGTGGGATACTTTCGAACTATGTCTAAAAGTGTCTCACTATGATATGCCATTGGATTCCCCTATTGAGTATGAGCTACACCTATAGCATAGTCGAAGGCATCTGTCTAGAGAAGAGGCGATGCTTCAAATAGGAAAACATATTCTGTTGGGATTCAGACCAAAATAAGTTTTCTTTCACTCCTCCCTTAGTGACTTGACTCAAAGGCCAAGTTATATAAGAGAACACCAATAGAACCTACAGTAGAAGTTTGCAAGACCCATAAAGTTGCGGAGCTTTGTTAGAGTGGTTGGGGTTGGCCAATCCCGAATGAATTGTATCTTGGCTAGGTCTACATGCACACCCCACTCATCAATGATGTACCACTGATATTGAAATTGGGTCATACCAAACGTGCATTTCTCCAAATTGGCACATAACTTGTGTTGCCACGGGTTTGGAATACCTGTCGAATATGGTGGAGGTGTTCTTCCAAAATCTGGTTGAAGATCAGAATGTCATCCAAATTGTTATGAAACTAGCTCACAAAAGATAGAAAAGATAGATCAACGACTTAGAAATCAGCCTCTTCGAGGGGGAAACCTCCTTTACATTACACAAATGAACAATTCTTGGATGATACAAATGACAATACCTCATTTCTATATATAGGATTCTAAGGGGTCATAATATAATCAGAGTCGGCATAGCAATAATAATCTAAGGGAACAACAATAACAATAGTGGGCTTCTATGGGGCACAATAATAACAATATGCGGACTACATGGGCACAACAATATAATAAGGGGTTTGCACTAATAACAATAAGGGGTTACACTAGTAGTATAGGGAACTAACATGCCCTTCTCCTTCAAAAAGTGTTGTCCTCAACGCTTGAGTAGTTATGGATGCTTATGTATAAAATTATCATCCTTCCATGTGGAATCTTCAGCACGTAAGTTCTTCCACTTGATGAGATATCATGAAATTGATCGATTTCGTAGTTGTCAATTTCTCAGTTCTGTGCCTGCTTCAGGTTCCAATATGATTTTTCCTTCCTTGTTAAGTTCTGGCAATATTGTTTGAACTGGGATCTTCTACAACTTTTGAATGAGTTCCCAACCTGCTTCATCATTCTTCCATTCATCACTTTCTTCGTTTATCGAATTTGGTTGGATAATTATACCAACCTCTAGCATTTATGCAACCATACATTCAATTTCACTCTTTTGGGCATATGGATATCTATAAGGCCTGATGTTTGGAGGAAAACTTCCTGGAATCAAATAAATAGCATGATCATGAATAGTTGGGAGGCCTTTGGGAGTCTCAAATACCTTGGAATGATTGTCCAAGACTTTTTCAAGATCTGGAGAAATAGCTTATTTCGATGTGGGAACCTCTAGCGAACATAATTGTGTAATTATGCATCGTTGTTCTTTCTTTAGAAGCTTTTTCATTCTGTTAGAGCTAATTATATTTCTAGTTTCCATGTGATACTCCTTAATTCAACTTCTTTTCCTTCCAGAGAAAATTTCATGAAAATTTCTTGAAATTAAAAGCTATTGTACCCAAGGATTGTAGCCATTGGACTCCTAGTACAACATCGACACCACCCATTGGAATGGAAAGCATTGGGCTATTCAATACATATTCTCCCATGGATAGCTTCATATTATGGCACTTTCCAGAGCAATATATGGTTCCTACACTTGCAACCATCACTTGACACTCTGGTGCTAGATATAGGAAGCAATTCAATTCCTTGGCTATCTTACAATGAATAAAATTATGGGTACTTCCCGAATCAATCAACATTGTTACCTTTTTCTTCTTGATATTTCCTTCTATCTTGATAGTTTGAGGAGTGGTAATTTCAGCCAATGCATTACAAGATATGGTTGAATTCATTTCTTCTTTCTCTAGGGTTTGTTCCCAGTGTATATCCTTTTCTTTTTATGTTTCTTATTCCTTTTCTTCCTTCTCTTCACAATCTATGTAAAATAATTTCTTCTCAGCACACTTATGACCTTTAGTGTCTTTGCTATCACAACTATAACAAAGCCATTTTTCTCTTTTTTCTTCCAATTGTTGTGGTGTCAACCTTGTAGGTTATGGAAGGCTAGGGGCAACAACACTTCCATCTTTATAGTTGGATGTTATCCTTTAAAGTCCCTATGAACACATCAATCCTATGTTCCTCTAGAATATCTTTTACCCTTATATTCAATTTTTGGAAGTCCTCAATATGCTCCATCATTAGACCCTTTTGTTTGAGATTTACCAATTGGCTAAAAAAAGTGTTTCTTTTTGTATCCTCATAATGTGCTATCATTTCTTCCATGAAAATTTCCCAAGTGACAATTTGTTTACGAGAGAAAATCCATTGATACCATACAAACTGATTTGGTTCCAAATATAAAGTTGCAATTCGTACCTTTTGTGTGTTTGCACATTATGGAGATTGAAATATTGCTCCATCTGTAATATCCATCTTATGGGATCCTTGCCATAAAACTTCCTCATATCGATCTTTGGAACATGGTGGGTCTTCAATCCACCATTATTTTCTATGAAATCATGATTAACAATTATTTTGTTCTCATCATGAGTTTTCTCTACTACCTTTTCGCCATTAGGAAGTCTTTCTTGTAACAACTTTGTCAAACCTTCTACGTTTTTCTTCAAATCTTCAATGTTGTCATTCTCTGAAACATGATTAACATTTATTTTGTTCTCATTCTGAGTTTTGTCTACTACATTTTCGCCATTAGGAAGTCTTTCTTCTAGCAACTTTGTCAAACCTTCCTTCCAACCTTCCATGTCCTCCTTCCAATCTTCAATGTTGTCCTTCATACCATCCATCTTAGCTTCCATGCTTTTCTTTAAACCATCAATCTTGTCTTCCACGTCTTTCTTTAAATCATCCATCTTAGCTTCTGTTACATTTTGTGAGAGTGAAATTTGTTGCACTTGGTCTCGTAATTTTGATATATCATGTTTCATTTCTCCCTCTTCTTCATGAGTCGTGCTAGAGCTTTCAGGTTGCTTACTTAGTGTTTATGTTTTCTTTCTTTGAGGCATCAATTAATAATAATTATTCTTCACTATGCCCTTTGAATTCCTTCAAACTAATTTTTCAAACCAAACTTATGCAAATTTTTTAAAAAAATACACACATTTTTTACACTTTGTAGGAGCTCGATATTGAATTTGAGGTATCTCTAAAATTTCGGATCTCCAAGGTCTGAAAGTGTGAACTATGGTAGCCCTCTGAGTTCTCTTTCCAACACCACCAGTCGGATAAAATTGGCTTCTCCAAGAAAGCGTTATGCCCAATATCCCAAGATGACCTAATTATACACTTTTTCAGTAGAGCGAACTTGTACGAAGTGCCACATGTCATTATTTCAACCTCCAGACCTGAAAACGATGCGCAAAAAACCAAAGTATGTCATCTTTCTGTATCATATTACAGAATTTCAATCTGATACTCAGAGAGAAAATTATGAAAATTTTCCCAAGGTCAACTGTTTGGGATGTAATTCAGGAGCCTGCAAAAACCCTAATTTCCCTAGATCATATCTCTGACAATAGAGCGCTACAAGATCTAAAATTCAGACCCGAGCTTCAGCAAGATTTTGACTCAAATTGGTTTTTCGTTTTGCTTCTGAAACGTCATAGAGAAAAATTTATAGCGAAAATTCCACAATGACCTGTTTGGAGCAACAAAACCCTATAATCCAAAGCTCTGATACCAAATGTTATTAAACCAACTCACAAAATATAGAAAGATAGATCAATGACTTAGAAATCAGCCTCTTCAATGGGGAAACCTCCTTTACATTACACAAATGAACAATTCTTGGATGATGCAAATGACAAGACCTCCTTTCTATATATAGCAGTCTAAGGGGTCATAATATAATCAGAGCCGACATAACATTAATAATGTAAGGGCACAACAATAAAAATATTGGGCTTCTATGGGGCACAATAATAAAAATATGGGGACTACATGGGCACAAAAATATAATAAGGGGGTTGCACTAATAACAATAAATGGTTACACTAGTAGTATAGGGACCTAACACAAATACACCACCAAGAATGAGTTGGTGAAGGGTTGCAAGATGTCGTCCATCAGCCTCATGAAGGTTGCAGGGGAATTCATCAAGCCGAAAGGCATGACCAGCCATTCGAAAATGCCCTCCTTAGATTTGAATGCAATGTTCCACACATCGTATCTTGCTAAAATATTTGGCCCCTTTGAGCTGGTCCAAAAGGTCATCAATTAGTGGGATTGAATACCTATTCTGGACAGTGATCTTGTTTAGCGTTCGATAGTCAATATAGAGTCTCTAGGTCTCAACCTTCTTTTGTACCAACACAATCAGGCTCCCACAGGGTGATGAACTTGGCCTAATGTTCCCTTTCTACAATAGCTCCTGAATTTGCCTCTTGATTTCATTGTTATCCAGAACAGAGCATCAACAGATCAGTCCATTGGGTAGTGGCGTGCCCAGGGTCAGATCGATAGAGTGCTTGACCTAACAGCGTAGAGGTGCCTGTGTGGGTGAGGTGAATATGTCCCTGTATGACTTTAAAACCTTGTCCATCTATTGTTGTCGTACGAAGGAGCCATGTCTGGGGTTGTGGCCACAATATTCTTCTTCCCTGAGGGCAAATCATAAGGAAAGCAAATTTCCCGGTCTGGGAAATGATCTCACTGCATTGCTTCGCAATGATCAAAGAAAGGAAGGTTGGTGGTGTTACCTCTGGTATCCTGTACAACTTATTGCCCAAAGTAATAATAACCATGCGAGGCCTAGACTCATACACAGCATGTTGCTTTCACAAGTATGGTTTTCCTAATATAACATCAAAAACTTCAAGAGGAGCAACATCACACAATACCTCATCTGTGAAGGGCTTGATGTTGTAAGGAAGGCGGCACTGTTGGCTAATGTAGAGATCTCGCCCTTGGTGAAGCCACCTGATGGTGTATGGCTGTGGGTGTGGTGTGGTTGGTAGGCCCAACTGCTTCATGACCTCTTATAAAATGAGGTTCTTTTGGCTTCCACTATCGACAATGAACTGCAACGAAGAACCCTTCACCCACATCCGTGAGTGGAAGAGTCGCTGCCCCTCCTCTAGATCTTTGGGCTCATCCTTCTAGATCTTGGTGGTGGCAATAGTAGCACTAGGCTCTGCATCAATAATCTGCTTCCCTTTTCCATTCCCCTTATCTTTTTCTGACTCAGAGTCAGAACATGCATCTGATTTGGAAGCCTTCAGCTCTACCACCAATGACTGCTTGGCTCGGCACTCACTTGTATTGTGAGTGGGGCTCTTATGGAACTCACACAATTTTCATGTGTCCTTCTTTGTCTTCATGGCGTTTCTCTTTGCTTGTGGCTTTGGCGAGTCGTCCTGGGTCACCCCACCTTCGATTTTTCCTTTGTTCTGCAGTTTGGGGGTGCTTTTCCCTTGCTTCAGATTCGCAGATCCAAAGTCTCGCTTCTTCTATTTAAATTTATGCTTGATCTTGACAGTGTATCCATAGGTGGCGCCAAGAAAAGAGATATCTAGGAACTCCATTTCGCCTTGGATGTACCTGTGTAGACAACCGTGGTAATTGAGTACCAAATGTCGATCAGATTCCTTGATACCCAGCTTCGTGTGAAGGGTATGGAAAACATTTGTGAACTCCAGCACATCTTGGTCCCTTCCTTGCCACAACGTGGTCCACTTTATGTATTTATCTTCATAGCTTTTGATAGGGTAATATTGTTCCTTGATGGTGTCTCTGAAATAATTCCAAATGGGTGAGGTTGAAAACAGTGAGGATTCCCTCTTGTATTTTTGTTCACAGTAGGTTTCCCACTAGTCCTTGACATGTGGGGCATCTTTGAGGAGTTAAAAAGTAATATTTTCTTGATTGGAAAATTCATGAACTGAAAAATATCCTTCCAACAGATTTAACCATCTTCTACGATGTTTGCATCTATTTGTCCTTCAAATATGGGAATGTCAAAGTTAACTTGTACCTTAAAAGGAGTGGCACCTCCAAAGTGGTTGTTTGATGAAGATGTGTCGCCTATGGGTAGACGCTGAAGGATCTAGGCAAAGTATTCATAATTGCATTCCTTTGTCGCCTGAGGGCTTCCTCGAGCAATATTTCCAAAGGATCTCCTTCCCCCTCATCTTTCTTTTCATCCTCCATGGGAGGTCGTCGAGGTTTGCGAGGTGGGTCTTACAAAGGTTCAACCAGTTTGAGCCCTAACTCCTTATACCCTGACCTCGTTAGGGACATGCAAATAAAAACAAATAAAGATTTGACCGCTCTGATACCATTGATCCAAACTTATGGAGGAACGCAACAAAATATAGATATACACATAAACACAGAGATGCAATAGAAATAAAACTTCATTTCATTAATATCAAATAACGGAAATACGTTTACATACAGAAATGGAAATAAACTAGCTCAGATGATGGTAGTTTACCTCTAAGAAGAGATGTGGCAGCTACATGTCTCTAAATTGGGTTATAATGAGGCTCCAAGGCTTATTTATTATTGAGAAACAATGGAAAACTCTAAACATCCAAAACCTAATCCTAGGAGATGAAGCACCAAAAATGTGGGCCCCATTTGGGTAAATTGGTACATCAACTTCCCGGGGCCATAAATTTGGCATACGACCTTTGTTTGGCTATCATAATACCTTGTTTCGAAGATCTCAAAGAGAAGGTTGAAAACAAACTAGGAGACCAATTTGGGAATTTTTTAGTTTCTTTGTTTTCCCTAAAAACATCTTTTAGTCCCTCGAAATGGCTCCAGAAGTTTAGGACCCGAAAAACTACCAAAAATAGTAAGTTGTGCTACACTTAAGGAAACTTAAAAGAGACAACAGTGGGGGTCCAAGTGGAATAGGCAGGTGGCCACCAATATCCACCTTGATCAGTGAACATGGTTTTCACTTTGGAAGCATTCAATATTGCTTTAATAAGGTATCTAAAGACCATGTTTCTTGCATATTTATGCAAGTCCATTTTATCAATCAAATTGCTTGTCTAAATCCATGGAAAAATTTCAGTGTATCGTAGTCACTAGCAATTTTAACAATTTGAGTTTTAGGTTCTAAGATAACCATATTGAATTTTCATTTTTGCAAAATCAAGGGTTAATAATAATCATGTCCGGGAATGTCCCTATTTATACAACTAAGAATATTGATCTTGCTTAGTTTTTACAATCTTATTCTTTATCTCCAAATATTGTAAAAATAATTTCTCTTGCCTGGCTAAAACAAATGATGGTGTTGTCACAATTTGACTATCTTTCTACGTTGAATTTGGAATAAGAGAATATAGCACATGTTTAAGGGAAAACACAATATCGCTTGATGAAGCTTCTCAATAATTTGAATTAATATTTCTATATCTCTTTTTAGTTCATTTGTTCTTTGTCTCTTTGATGATTGTCGATCATTTTCCTCCATATCTGACATTGTTTGAGAAGTCTCCAAATGGGTCCTCTTAAGGGTATTTTCTCATTGTTGAGGAGTATCCAAAATAATAAGTTGTGAAGACTACATTGTTTCTCACGATTGTTGTTGGGAGACTTATTCTAGTTCACGAGCATCTTTATTACCCAGTTTTTGTAATTCTAGTTTCTAGAAGTATAGATAAGAAGTTGGTCCCTTATTTATTCTTTTAAGAGAAAAGATTTGGAGTGGGGTTATAAAACCAAAATTTTCCCTATGTTAGATTTAAGTTTCTCAACATTTTATCCACTTTAAGTAGGGCTTCTCTTACATTCATAATGCAATCCCCAACTTCCTTTTTCAATTTGAAAGTGGTCTTCTGCATCTTTAAAACAAAATGTACTTGATTAGAGGCCAATATTTCCCCAATGTACTCTATGGATAATATTTTCATATTGAGAAAAACATGTAACTAATAAGGAGGAGACTCACATCTATAAATTATGATTTTAGTAATAGTTTTCAAACAAATACTAGTCACCAGTCATGATATTTAGGCTCAATTGAAAATTCTTTTTCAGCTCATGGAATGATTATAAGGGGAGACTCTTCATAAATGATAGTGTAATCAATAGACATGAATTTATTTTCAAACTCAAAGAAACCTACATTCTAGGGGTGTTTCCTAACAAGATAAGTCTCATGACTAATAGAAGAAGGGTTTCAACCTCATCTTGCAGATTTAGGTGAAGACTGGCAACTTTATTAACTTAATAATAGAAAAATAGATAGCCTAAAAAACACTGAAACATAAAATATACAATGACACTAAACTGAACCAAGTGAATATTTATTAATTCTTTCAAATTCCTACTATAATAAAATCTTATGAAAGGTCCATTATTGGGACAAAGTGCCAATACAAACCCTAGAATCATCTCATTAACCACCTAGTCATTATCGTATCCTAATAAAGAACAAATCATAGTATTGACTTGTCTTTAAATGTCAAAAAATATATAGGTATTGTAGGGTGGTGGGTTTTTAGGAACAGGAGCACCAAGGGCAGGGAAAGATTGAATTAAAGTATTCTTGTTATCAATGGACAATTCTTTGTATGATGTTATTAAATTGTCTTCTTGCAATGGTTGGGTGTCATGCGATATGACTAACATGAGCATTTAAAAATTGGAAATAGGATTTATTTGAAAAAGAATGGCATCGTTTCGTGATAACAACCTACTTACTAGGCACGTAGTTCTGGGAACATCACATGACAAATTAGATAAATGGAAAAGTTTGTGGGACGATAAATTTATCCAATTAAGATTCTGAAATGTTGTAAAAGTCATGCAGGTTATTGAAGTAGGTATATGCTTCCCTATGAAGGTCACAAAAGTCAAATTCAAAAAATATAGACTCATACATGTCATTGTATCTATTTATGAGACTCGTTTCCTCAAGGATTGGGGCGCGAGGAGTTTCAATAGTTGTACAACTTGGTTCTCATTTTCCTTATAAAAAATGAAATAGGAAAAATACCAGGGATCAAACAATGGATGATTTTCACAGGAATGTTGACTTGATGCCTAGAATCAACATTCCACTTCTAAAGAAAAATGCAAATGAGGGATTTTTCATTCACTTTTCCACTTTTACCCTTGATTTTCAACTAGCTGGAGTATGTAGCAACTTCCTATTTTTTGAAAACCCGGTTGGAAACCAATTTTTTGACATTTTGAGGATCATATCATTATATGTCATGCTGACATCATGACCCACATGTTGATTTTTGTAGCTTGGGAGGTACTCCAAGCCTTGAGGATCAAAGGTTTGGAGGAAGGGGCTCCACAAGTGGCCTTGTAGGCTTGAAACCCAAGCTTGGGGTTTTGCACCCATCGATGCTTGGGCCAAAACCATGGACATTTTTGGACATGTGATGGATGGAGATGATAGAGTAGCAACCAGAGGAAACAAAAATCATTGAATTCCGACATGTATAAATGAAGATATGAATTTTTGAAGTTATAAGGGTATTATTGCATGGGCATAAATGTCAAAGTAGTAGGTCGGCTAGACTAAAAGGGATTTACATTTTACCCATAGAAGTGTATATATTGGGGAGGAGTTACCTCCATTTGGGAACCATCCAAGTATGAAAATATCACAAGTCTTCTCTGAGTTAGCCATAGGAAAAAAAGAGGCCTAGCGAAGGTGGAAAATGAGGGTTGTTTTGGTTTGTTTTCATTAATTGTTTAGGCCGAGTTTTTGCAAGAGCTTCCAATGAAGAAGGAAGAGGGTTATGTGCCTTGTTTGAAGGGTCTTCTCCTCAAGTATTCTGGTCTGAATTCTTTGTTCAAGCCCTAGTTGCAGCAACATACCTATAGGTGACATTTGGAGGACCAAAAGTCTAAAACAAGAGGGATGTAAGCGGTGTATTGGACAGTGAAAAAGGAGGATTTTTTTTATGAAGAGAGGTCACAACGATAGAAGCATCGATGATCAATATTTAGCAGTTGTAACAGTGGTTACATTTTTCCCTAACCAGAGGGTCGAGATTGCGGAGGAAGGTATAGGATTCCTAGAACAAGAGTGACAAAAGAAAGGTATGGCTTGTCTTCTTGTTGTGATGTTTCACTAGAGGATGTAGATGTCGAGATTGGATAGCATTTTGAGGACATCCTAAGAGAATTCATCATCAACAGTATGATTTGTGACAAAAGGAGAAACATGAGGTATGCCATCTCTTGGGTTGATGTTGATGGTAGTTGGATGGTAGTTGTAGGTTAGGACAGTTGTGGACATCCTAAGGAGAAAATTATATTAGCAGTTGTTTGGGTCTTATGTCAAGAGGAGCAACATAAGACTGCAGTTATGTATGTCATCTTGAGATGATGTACTTTGCAGGTGAATGGGTGTCCTAGGAGAATTCTATTGGAAGCCAAGTGGAAGGGCTTCATAGGTGTTGGATACCCTAACTAGAGTGCAGATGCTACAGCAAGGATTTTTCACTCATGGTCTAGTGGAGGGCAGCATGAGAGTGGACCAAGTTAGGATAGTAGATTGGGCATTTATAGTATGTTGGAGGGAAGTGTGATAGTGCCCAAGTTAGAGCCAAGCGTGCACCATATTCATGGATTTAGGTGGTTACTAGAGTGGAAAAAGTTGAGCTCAAGGTTTGATGATCTAGAGGAGTAGATGAGCATCTGTAGACTTGTGTGTGGAAAAGGACTTCTACTGCAGATGATGGGAAGTTCTCCTATCCCATGTTCATTGTGGGAGATGGACATCTTGCAGTGATAGGTGGCATCCCTTCGTGCCTATGTTGGTCTTCATTGGAGCAACACAGGAATACCATAGTGGGTTGAAGTCCCTGAGTCGCTGAGGAGCACCAATGGGAAGAGTGAGAGATGTTCACAAACAAAGTTGTGAACAAATTGATGGGAGTCTTGATTTGTTGTGCCCTAGATGGACTAAGGCACAACTAGTGAGCAGAATAGTCGAGGTTCAGTGGCCAGATGGACTTGGATCATTGATAGAGGAAATGTAGAAGATTGTGAGCCGAAGGACCGGGGAGGTACAGGGTACGACCAAGAGGAGCTGAGAGAGAGCGCTACAGCCAGATGGTCATAGTATCTTGTTGAGGGTAGATTGGTTATCGATGGATTGAAACCAAGCCCCAATTTTGTATTTTTTTACTAGTGGATATTTGAGGGCCATTATCCCTGATATGGGAGCACTAGACTATTGTATTATTCAATTTGATTAATATAACGAAGTTGGGTTGAAAATTGTAAAAAGTTGTCCATATGTTGTGCACTAGTATATTTACTTTTGTTTATATTCCACTGTGCAAAGTAGTTTCGTCGAGATTATTGGATTGGTAGCATTAGTGATTTAAGATTCCATCCCAGACACTAAGGTCGTGGAAAAACAACATGGTATCAAAGCATGTCTGAGCTACTTTGAGTGACAGTGAATCAGAGTGTGCACAACGAAGCAACTCAGAGAGAGTTGTGGGTGTCTATATCATGGAGCAGAGGGTTCAACGAAAGACATGGAGATGTGGTCTCAATAGGTTACATGGTGAGATGGGCTGGTAGTTCTAGTGAATCGGTGGTGAACTTGGTGCACTTCAGTATGTTGTGTGGTGGTTTGCAGATCATGGACTTACTATATCTTGTCATAGATGGTTGGGATAGCTCAAAGAATTCTTTGGCATGATCGAGATGGCTTTATGTGATGGACTGCAGATTGGCAAGCTAGAGTCTTCATCAAATCGTGATGTTCCATATGCAAGATTGGATGGATTTGCACGATTTATTTTTTATCCAGGAGGATGAGTGCTTGCAGGACTGAACCAGTGGAGATCGTGTGGGCTCATAGGGAGTCTAGACTCAGAGGGAGCAGCACTATGGAGGTTTACAATCTTTAGGTTCACATGTGATGAGGTAGAGAAACTACTGAGATTGCAGGGTTCATTCTACAGAGTATGTTGTAGTGATGGACGCTAGTTGGGCTAGTGTCACCGATGATGATGAGGGTTACTTCCTAGTCTTGGAAGTACCTCCCTCGCTAAGAGGGAGTGTTGATTTTTGTAACTTGGGAGGTACTCCAAGCCTTGAGGATCGAGGGTTTGGAGGAAGGAGCTCCACAAGTGGCCTTATGGACTTGAAACCCAAGCTTCGGGTTTTTCGCCCATCAATGTTTGGGCCAAAACCATGGAGCTTGTTGGACATGTGATGGATGGAGATGATAGAGAACTCTGAGAGCAACCAGAGGAAATGAAAATCATCGAAATTTGACATGTAGAAATGAAGATATGAATTTTTGAAGCTATAAAGGTATTATTGCATGGGCATAAATGTCAAAGTTGTAGGTCGGCTAGCCTAAAGGTGCCCCCAAAAAGGGCTTGATGTTATCCATAGACGTGTATATATTGGGGAGGAGTTACCTCCATTTGTGGACCATCCAAGTGTAAAAATATCACAAGTATTCTCTGAGGTAGTCGCAGGAGGCCTAGCGAATATGGAAAAGGAGGGTTGTTTGGGTCTGTTTTCATTAATTGTTTAGGTCGAGTTTGTGCAGAAGTTGCCAACAAAGGAGGAGGGTATTGTGCCTTGTTTGAAGGGTCTTCTCCTCAAGTATTATGGTCTAAATTCTTTGTTCAAGCCCTAGTTGCATAGGCATACCTATAGGTGACATTTGGAGGACCGAAAGTCTAGAACATCAGGGTTGTAAGTGGTGTATTATGTTGAAGAATGTAACTAGGTTTGATCTTCATATTTATATTTGAGACAAAGAATGAAAAATAATTTTTTATTATTATTACAATCACTTATTAAATCATGGGTTTCATGCTTGGGTCATCATTTCATAGGTCAACATCTCCATTGTAGACTTCTAGGTTTTATACTGAGTCACTAGTTTCATTGTCTGTTTAATGAGACCCTTCTTGGGCTTTGTATCATGTAAAAAGAATAATTATTGAGTCAAAAATGTATTTTCTCACCTCCAAACCAAGTCAACACTAACCTGATGAAGTCAGCCTACAAGAGGACATTTCAACCCACGAAAGAGGTTATATATAAGAGAAGTTCAATCTATTTGGACATCAACTCAACAAGTTCGATACACATCAAGGAAGTGCATAAAACTGTGAAGTTCAAGGGGAAGAAGGAAGAAGTGCAAGTCAGAGTTTTTAGGCTATCTCTCTCTCTCTCTTGCGAAGTTCTTGGGTTATTTGTTGGATCGAAGTTCTATTGTTGGGAGGGTCGAAATTATGAAAGTGTTGGGTCAAATATTTTGCTGGAAGGTCGAAATTCTGGATTTGCTGGGTCAAAATGTTGTTGCTGCAAGGTTGAAGATCTAAATCGAAGTTGCTGCAAGGAAGGGTTGAATTTGTGGTTGGAGTAGGTCTATGTCTAGGTTGAATAGTCTTGGATTATCTCATCTTAACTACTGAAGGAAGAAGTTTGACTAGGTTTTCCCCTAAGTAGTGGTTTTGCCCTGGCAAAGTGCCTA
Organism: Pinus tabuliformis; assembly: GCA_031772625.1. Lineage (NCBI taxonomy): Eukaryota > Viridiplantae > Streptophyta > Pinopsida > Pinales > Pinaceae > Pinus > Pinus tabuliformis. The sequence goes on from CM062816.1 coordinate 1,156,966,456, forward strand.
CATCTTGTGTCTCTTGTTCTTGTGATCTTCATACACACATAATTTGTTAATTGCTTGAAGAAAGAATAATATAATAAATATATAAAAGAAGTCAACATAATTCACAAGTAATTATCAAGAAAGAGAAATCTAACCCTAATTCTACAAGCATTGATTTATCAACATGGTATTAGAGCTAAGGTCAAGGGAGATTGGAGATCACTCTATTGTCTTCAAAGAAAAGACTACTCCCTCTATGATAAGATACTTGAAAATGGGATTCAACATTGCAGGAAGCTGGATAAAAAGAATCATCTACAACCTATTCAACAAAATCAAAAGAAAGGGATTTTTGGTTGCACTCACAAGTTCACACAATGATGACAATGCATGGATTATTGATAGTGGAGCATCAAGATACATGACAGGAGATAGCAAACAAATTCATACTCTATCAAATGAGCAATTTTCTCATGCAGTGGAATTGGGAGACAACAAAAGCTATGTTGTTAAAGGCTTGGGATCAACTTCTTTAAAGTTGAACAATGGAGCAAAACTACCTCTCAACAATATACTATATGTTCCAGGATTGAAAAATAATTTATATTCAATTTCTTTCTTAGAAGATAAAGGTGATAGAGTTGATTTTGTAGAGGGAAAGGTTTTATCTTGGGGTAAAGATTCAAGCATTGAAAAAGCTAGAGTTATTGGAATTCGTGAATGAAGTTTATATAGAGTATTAACACCATCTCCTTAAGCCCTAGTTCACATGGAAATCAATCCCATTGAACCATGGCATAGAGGATATGGACATTTACATTACAAGGTTATTCTTTCTCTCAATTAATTGGTAAATGGCATTCCCAATATTAAAGAAGATTGTGAAGGAATATGCAAGGGATGTGCCTTGGGAAAAAATACAAGGAAACCATTTACAAGCAATGAAAAAAGGTCTAAAGAAATATCGGACCTTATCCATCTAGATGTGTGTGGTCCTATGTCTAACAAATCACTTGGAGGTCATCTCTATTATGTAACCTTCATTGATGATCACTCTAGAAATACATGGTTCTATCTACTCAAAACAAAGGATGAAGAATTTGAAAAATTCAAGGAATTCAGGTCTAAAGTAAAGGCCTTAACTGAAACAAGAATAAAGACTTTGCGATCTGATAATGGTGGAGAATACACTTCAAAAGAAATAATTGCGTATTACAAAGAAGCAGGAATTAAGAAGAATCTCATTATTCCCAACAATCCGAAACAAAATGGAGTTGCATAAAGAAATAACAGAAAACTTGAAGAATGCATACTAATAATGATTTTTGATTAAGATATTCCTAAATTTCTATGGGGAGACACTGCAATGACTATTGTATATATTCAAAATAGAAGTTCTCATAGAATCCTCGATAATATGACACCCAAAGAATCATTCACGGGAAGGAAGCCATGTGTGGACCATCTCCGAAGCTTTGGATGTCTCGCATATATCCATGTTCCAAAGGACGAAAGAAAGAAACTAGATTCTACAAGCATTAAAGGGATTTTCGTTGGCTACAATGTTTCTTCAAAGGCATACAGAATCTACATCAAGGAAGGGAGACATATTGAAATAATCAGGGATGTTATATTTGATGAAAATCATGCCTACAAAAGATCCAAAAAATATTCCTATTGATTCTAATGACGAAAACATACCACTATTCAAAGAATAAGAACATCACGACAATTCTACTACAAATCAAGAAGAAAAAGAAGAAGGACCAAGTGAGCCTATTCATCCTATGATCATATCCGAAACAAGGAAGAGGCCAAATTGGTTAAAATCTACTCTTGAAGACACTGAAGGACAGGGAGCTACGAAAGGAACTTTTAGAGAAAGCAAAAACCAAAAAGATATTCTGGATATGCTGCATACATGACAAAACTAATAGAAGTTGAACAAACTACATTTGAGAAAGTTGTTCATCAAGAAGTATGGAAGAAGAATATGCAGGAAGAATATCAATCCATCATTAAGAATGGGGTTTGGGAAATCGTTCCTAGACCAAGTGACAAATCGGTTGTCACCTCTAAATGGATTTACATGATCAAGCACGTTGTTGATGGAAGTATAGACAAGTGCAAAGCTAGATTTGTTGCAAAAAGTTTCTCTCAATAGAAAGGCAAAGACTATAAAGAAACCTTTGCACCTACCACAAGATATACTACTCTAAAATATTTGGTTTCGCTCGCTACAACATTGGGATGGAATATCCGTCAAATGGATGTAAAAACATCTTTTTGAATGGGACCATCGATGAAGAAGGATACATTGAACACCCTGAAGGATTTGAAATAAATGGCAAAGATGCTCATGTTTGTAGACTTAAGAAGGCCCTGTATGTTTTGAAGCAAGCTCCTAGGACATGGTATGCAAGGATGGATGCATACCTTCTAAGGATCAGGTTCGTCAAAAGTTATGTTGATCCAAATATCTATATCAAGGTTGTGGATAATGAGCCAGTAATTATTTTACTATATGTGGATGATTTATTTATTACAGGTGTAGAGCGAAGGATACAAAAATGCAAAAAATGTTGGCAGTTAAATTTCAGATGAAGGATCTAGGTTTGATGCATTATTACCTAGGTTTGGAAGTATGGTAGAAACATGGGAAGATTTGTCTGGGTCAAGGAAAGTATATAATTAAGTTTTTGCAGAAATTTGGTATGATGGATTCCAAGCCCATGACTACTTCCATGATCACCAATCTCAAGAAGTTAAGAAACTCTGACTCAAGTCTCATAGATCCTACCTCCTATCAAAAGTTGGTGGGTTCTCTGATGTATCTAGGAAACACTAGACTGGGTATATGTTTTGTTGTGAACATTCTTAGTCAATTTCAGTTGGAGCCTCGTCATGATCATTGGATAACTGCGAAGCATATATTGAGATATCTACGAGGTACTATTCATGACTGCCTAAAGTATGATAGCAAAGAAGTCACGCTGACAAGTTTTACATATTCTGATTAAGGTGGTAGTGACACTGATGGAAGAAGCACTATTGGCGGATGTTTTAGTTTGCGATCTACGATGATTTCATGGATGAGTAGAAAACAAGATCGTGTTGCTTTAAGTAGTGCTGAAGTTGAGTATGTGGTTGCATGCGAAGTAGGAAAGGAGGTTGTATGATTAAGGAAGCTTCTGTCAGATTTGTTTGAGAAACCACTAATTCCTACTGTGATAAATTGTGATAATCAAAGCAACATTAAGATGTTTGAAAATCTCGTGTTTCATGCAAGGACGAAACATATCAACAATAAGTACCACTATATTAGAAGTTTGGTACAAGATGAGAACGTGAAGCTACAGTTTGTTCTGACCAACTAATAGGTAGTTGATGTGTTAACAAATTCTCTTCCTAATAAGAAGTTTGAATATTTGAGAAGCGTGCTTGGTTTGGTTGATATCACTGATTTCGTTAACAAAATATGTTTGGAAGAGACTTGAGGAGGCATCTTGTGTTATACAAAATGCTTGGAAGGACATCTGGTTGGCATATGTGTTGATGTCTAGTTCCCAAAGTAGGGAGGGTGGCGTTGGTCATAGAGCTTTCACCTTGCATTACGCACGTAGTTCCTTGGGTTGATGGTTAGAAAGTAAGCCTAATGGTACCTAAAGAGATTGAAAGCTTTAGTCCATCTTATTCCCACCCGGATAGATTGCCCCAGTTAAGAATCTAGTCTATGGCACCGTGTGTGCCGAATTTCTTTGTAGTTCTTGTGTTTTGAGATATTCCTTGTACTTATATATACATGTGTAAATTATGAATACCTCCCTAGTTAACAGGGAGTGTTGAAGAATGTAACTAAGTTCGGTCTTCATATTTATATTTGAGTCAAAGAATTAAAAAGAAATTATTATTATTATTACAATGACTTATTAAAGAATGGGCTTCATGCTTGGTTCATCATTTTATAGGTCAAAGTCCCCATTGTCGACTTCTAAGTTTTACACTGAGTCATTAGAGTCCTTGTCCATTTAATGAGACTCTTCTTGGGCTTTTGTATCATGTAAAAAAAATTATTATTGAGTCGAAATTGTATTTTGTCACCTTCACACTAACTTGGCCCTAACTTGATGAAGTCGGCCTACAAGAGGACAATTCGACCCACATAAGAGGCTATATATACAAGAGCAGTTCAATCTATTTGGACATCAACTCGACAAGTTTGATACACATCAAGGAAGTGCATAAAAGTGTGAAGTTCAAGGCGAATAAAAAAGAAGTGCAAGTCGAATGTTTTGGGCTACCTCTCTCTCTCTTTTTGTGAAGTTACTGGGCTATTTGCTAGATCGAATTTTTGTTGCTTGGAGGGTTGAAATTATGAAAGAGTTGGGTTGAAGATTATGCCGTTGGAAGGTCGAAATTTTGGATTTGCTAGGTCGAAACGTTGTTGTTGCACGGTCAAAGATCTAAATCAAAGTTGTTGGAAGGAAGCGCTGACTTGGTGGTTGGAAGAGGTTTGTGTCTAAGTTGAAGAGTCTTGGATTATCTCATCTTAACTACTGAAGGAGGAAGTTTCACTGGGTTTTTCCCTAACAGAGTGCCTACATCTTGTGTCTCTTGTTCTTATGATTTCATACACACATAATTTGGTAATTGCTTGATGAAAAATAATATAATAAAGATTTAAAAGAAGTCAACATAATTCACAAGTAATTATCAAGAAAGAGAAATATAACCCTAATTCTACTAGCATTGATTTCTCAACATATTGGACGAGTAAGGAGGACTTGTTTATGAAGAGAGGTCACAGTCCTAGAAAGAAGACTTGTTTATGAAGAGAGGTTGCATTCCTAGAAGCATAGATGGCTGATATTTAGAGGTTGTAACAGTGGTTATGATATGCCCTAACCCGAGCACTGAGATTGCAAAGGAAGGTACAATCTTCCCAAAACAAGAGTGACCACAAAAAGGTATGGCTTTTCTTCTTATTGTGATGTTTCACTAGAGGATGTAGATGTCTAAATTGGACAATAGTTTGAGGACATCCTAAGAGCAGTGATCATCAACAGTGGTATTTGTGATAAAAGGAGCAACAAGAAGTTGTAGGACAGATATGCCATCTCTTAGGTTGAGGTTGATGGTAGTTAGATGGCAATCCTAGGTTAGGACAGTTGTGGACATCCTAAGGAGCAAATTCTATCAACAATTGTTTGGGTGTCATGTCAAGAGGAGCAACAGAAGGTTGCAAATATGTATGTCCTCTTGAGTTGATGTAATTTGTAGGTGAATGGGTGTCCTAGTAGAACTTTGTTGGCAGCCAAGTAGAAGGGCTTCATAGGTGTTGGATTCCCTAACTAGAATGTAGATGCTACAACAAGGATTGGTCACTTGTCGTCTGGTGGAAGGCAGTGTGACAGTGGACCAAGTTTGGATAGTAGATTGGGCATTTATTGTCTATTAGAGGGAAGCGTGATAGTGCCCAAGTTGGAGCCCAGTGTGCACCATCTTCATGGACTTAGGTGGTTGCTAGAGTGGAAAAAGTTGAACTCAAGGTTTGATAAGCCAGAGACATAGTTGCGCAGCGCTAGACTTGTGTGTGGAAAAGGATTCTACAACAAATGATGGGCAATCCTCCTAGCCCATGTTCATTGTGGGAGATAGACATCTTGCAGTGATAGGTGGCAGCCCTTCGTGCCCTATGTTGGTCTTGATTGGAGTAGCGCAGGAAGACCATAGTGAGCTAAATTCCCTGAGTAGCTAAGGAGCAGCTGTGGGAAGATTGAGAGTTGTTCACAAATAGAGTTGTGAACAACTCAAAAGGAGTCTCAATGTGTTGTGCCCTTGATGGACTAAATCACAACTAGTGAGCAGATTTGATAACCGAGGTTCAGTGGCTAGATGGACTTGGATCGTTGATAGAGGCAACGCTGCATATTGGGAACTGAAAGGTTGAGCAGGTCAGGGTACAACCGAGAGGAGCCGAGAGAGCACACTACAGATAGATGGTTAGAGTATCTTGTTGAGGGTAGATTGGTTGTCGATGGATTAACACCAAGCCCCAGTTTTGTATTCTTGTACTAGTGGATATTTGAGGACCATTATCATTGGTACGGCAACCCTAGACTATTGTATTATTCAATTTGATTAATATAATGAATTTGGGTTGAAAATTGTAAAAAGTTGTCTATATTTTATGCACTAGTAGATTTATTGTTGTTTATAATTTGATGTGCAAAGTAGTTTCGTTGTGATTCTTGGTTTGGTAGCATCAGTGATTTAAGACTTCATCCCAGACACCAAGGTCATGGAAAAACAACACCACATCACCTACCCAATCCACTATCCAATTGGTTGCCATGTCAATTGTTGTGTCATGTTGTAATGCTATGTGGTTGCTGCATTAGTGACCCTATCACCTATCAACTTGGTTGGCATATCCTTAAGACAGTGTGTTGTGACATTACCCATCTTTAGCATTCACAGTTTTGGGGGCATCCCTTAGCGGTTTTGAGAAAGTTGAAGGAGGGGGGCAAGACCCAACACCAATCACCACATACACCAGGGGTTATACTACCCCGTATACTACATAGTTTAAAACCAATTTTTTAAAGAAAAAAAAATCTATTATTAAATAAGGGGTAAACATATATTTTCAAGGCTATAAGACCCATTATTCACACCAAAAAGAGAATAATTGTTCCATGTTACAACAATTGGATTGGTGGAAAATCCCTTAGCAAGTCCAAAATTTCCACAATTTTTATCTTCTTAAATTTGGCTATGGATGGGTGAGTTGAACAACCTCGTGGACAGACCTTGTTGATGTGGATTTCACTCTTTTCTTGGATGCATATTGGCAGAGCTTAGATAAAAGAATGGTAATCTAAATAAGTGGACTTCTTTTGTCTTGTTTGTGTTTATAGATGTTGGTAATTTAGGTGCAAAAGGTATGTTATTTTCACTATCCCTCTTAAACAAACCCTTTTTTCAAGTCTTTGAGCAAGTAGCAAGTGGGCTTCTTTCGTTATTTTTTTCTTAACAATTGAAAGACATAGAGACATTGAGTGGACTTCCCCCAAGTCTAGTGAACCTAAATCTACTACAATCTTCTTCAAGTGGGTTGATTCTTGACCCCATATGCCCCAAAATATATTGGTATGCTAAGGCACCGATATTATCCTCCATCACCTTATTTCTTTTAAAATCCTTCAAATTGATTTATTGGGGCTTTACTCTCCAAAATTACCTCGTAGTTCATTGATTGTTTTTGTTTAGGGATCTTCCCTTTCAACTCAACTTCTAGATTTAATAAAACCCTAGCAATCCTATCCTAGGGAGAATCCCCCTTGTGCCAAAGGAGAGCTAGCTAGAAGTGGCCCCCTCCAAGGTGCACAAGGTCTTAAACTTTTGGACTTTATCTCAAGAACTCGAGATTTTGTTGTAACACAAAACTTATCTCTTCTTTTGATATGCAATGTTTGGACCCTTCAATTTGTCATCTAGCGATGGCAGTTATGTAGATCTAAAATTTGTATTGGTATTTGCACTTTTTTCTATTTTTGTAGTAGGTTAATTGTATGAGCACAAATATGTGTAACACGAAGATTTAAAATCAAGACACAAAATGCCAAGTCCATTTTATAACAATTTTCCTATTGCATTAATTCAATTCATATTATGGTTATCAATGGATAGATGATCATGTTGTGGATAGGATTGAGCACTTCTAGGCACATTGTCCTTTAATACGCTGACATTGGTTTTGCAAAGCAGTTTTGGTTATTGTAAATTAAATCAACAGCCTTATTGCAACATGTAGTTTAATATGTTGATATTGGTTATGCAAAGCAATTTGGGTCATTGTAAACCAAATCAACAACCTTATTGCAATAAGTTTGTTGATTTGATGACCTAAATCACTTTGCATAACCAATATCAACATATTAAATGACAATGTGCCTACTCTTTAATACGCTGATTTATGCCATTGTAAACCAAATCAAAAACTTTACAAGTGCTCAATCCTATTTGCAGCCTGGTCATCTATCAATTGATAGTCATAATAAGAATCTGGCTTGCATGTCAAAGCATTGGTCATTTATCGATTGATACTCATAATAAGAATCTGGCTTGCATGTCAAAGCATTCACACTATATCTGGAAGAAGAGAAATTATTGCAAAAGCCAAGCAACACCCCCATTGAAACTCTAGAACCATTGTAGAGTTTTGTGTTATAAGTTGAGCACCATACAACCCTTGAGAAGATTGGTAAAATTTTGTCCTTTCTTTGATGGTCTTTATAAAGAAAATAATGTCTAACATCATCCAAGGACCCAAAGGACCAAGAGGGGTCCTCATAGTTCTGATCAAAGGGTGGAGTCCATGTGGCATCAAGCTAGAGTGGGCATGGTCCGTTCCATCGAGAAGACGAGTGACAGGGGTCCTCATAGTTCTGATCAAAGGGTGGAGTCTATGTGGCATCAAGCTAGAGTGGGCATGGTCCGTTCCATCGAGAAGACGAGTTGTCACATATTAGAGCTTTCCCATTCCACATAGTAGCCAATTTGCCTTGTCCACTGGGATTAACTATTATTTTTAACAAGATGTTTATGGTCAACATAAGCAAACAAAAACTATTATACTTAAGATTTTCAATGGATAACAAATCATCGTGCTACAGAAGTTATCTTTCAGCTAAGAAGCCACATGTTGTGGATATCTATTCCACCAAAGTCGCACAAGACTTGCAACCTGCAACCAACCTCTATTGCATGCATTGGTGTACAACCATAACAAGCACATGAACGAGCATGGCCATGGAGCTCAATCATTTTGGTTGTGTTATTTTTTACTTCTTCATGCTATAGTTGGTCGCATTCTCATATAGGTAGGCTTTACGTGTATGGGTGAACATGTTCTTTCCCTTAGTGCAGTTAGCTTGTCCTATAGAACTTTAAATCTGATGGTTAGGTTTTTGTAGCGAGCGCCATGCCTTTACTATACCATACCATTTGCACTTGTCATGTTATTGAGGAAATTGTTGGTTGTTCAAGGGTTTTCTTCTTTAGTTAGACATCTAAAAAATTTATCAAAGTCAAACTGAATTAGTGGAACCAGTGGGTCCAACCATTTTAAGCACCAAAACGATCTAACCAATGGCACTTAACCAAAAAAAGTTAGTTCAACACAAAATCAGCCTTTTTTTCACTAAACCGACTGGCTTCATTCAGACCCGGCCTGCGCTATATGAATTCGTATGATATTACTAAAGACCCATGATAGTCAAATTTGTTTTAAGAAACATTAGTTTACAAGTGGAACAGCCTCATCATTATCCATTTACTTAAATTTTTAACATTATCATTAATTGTTTCAAGATGTTTGATAGTAGTTCCAACTTTACTAAATTTCATATGAAAAAAGTTGAATTTTAAATCTCATTCAAAATTTCACAGACTTTATGGTTTTCAGGATTTCTGGATTGGTAGGATTACAATGTTTCCATTGGACTCTGTCATTTATGAAGATATGGAACTAGCATTTAATCAAGAGCACCATGTCCTCTATGTACCTCAATGTTAATGGTATTGATTGTTGAATTCCTCTATCATGGCACTAATAATAGTGTACCTTTCACCCAAGCAAAATCACTAATTTGGCAGGTCAAGATTTTTCTATCTTATATAATTCTTAGAGGGTGATATTGATAATGATAATTCCAATGTAGACAATGATTGTGATGATAAAGCCTCTTTGTTAATGTACTTTTGGTTCAGAGATGGATTGCACATGGTGCTATTTTGGTTATGCTATATAGATGAGAAACTTGCAAATTTGTGTGTAATGGTTTGGATTCATATGGTTGCACATGAATATAAATATTTTTTCAAAATTTGAATGTATTTTATGTATCTTTTGGTCATTTTTTCCAGTTCTGGTCCAGTTCCTAATTTTGGGGCCGACCAGTTCAATGACCACTTCAGTTTTGATAATACAAGCTTTGAACCTATGATTTAATGCCTTAAATTTTCTATAGTTTTGTTCTCCAAATATGGCTTAATTGCTGCATCAATTATTGGTGGAGTTTTAGTGCTATAACAGAGTACCTGTTGCTAAGAGTGTTCTATATTGACACTCTTAATCATCACCGCCAACTCTTTATGGTCTTCATTCTTTTTTTGCTTACTTGAAAAATATGCCCATAAATTTCCCATGTCCTCAGCAGTTACCTAAGTCAATGTGCAGTAGCCTCTGAGCTGAGTTTTGCAAATGCCAAATCCAATTGTAATATGTGATCCACTTCTGATGTTGTCTGACTGTTCAGCAATTTCCAATGCTTGCTCTGAAGATAATTTTGTTCTGTTTCATCACTATGTGAGTGAGTTCCCTCAAGTTCTGATCAAGCTTGTGGATTAGGCACTCTAAGCGACCAAGTTTAGTCCAGATCTAGAGGTTCATCATTGAAGTCCACTGTTGCAAGGCCTCCACCGTTAAACTATTTAACATTCTGTTCCATCACTGCATGAGTGAGTTCAGTTTTGTTATGTTTATGGATTAAGAACTCCATGTGACCAAATTTAGTCCAGAGTTGCAGGTTCCTCGTTGAGCTCCTTGTGCTTATTGCAAGACCTCCACTGTAAAACTATTTAACAATGTATTGAAGGACCTCGATCTAGAGTTCAGAGAAAAGCTAAAATAAATGGGTGATGCAGATAAGATCGGAAGGGTTGATTAATGTCCAGTGAATGACCAAAAGTAGGTCAATGGTTCCGACCAGTACATAAACATAGCAGAACTGCAAAGGTCACTCCTCTAAAAGCAAAAGGCAGAGATAATGGAAAAGGCATCCCTGCCGTTATTCTAGGGATGATCAAAACCCTTAAAAACGTATAATGTGGTTGATAAGCATGGGCAACACTCTGCTTCCAGCATAGACTCACCGAGGAAGATATACGCCACAAGGGTTTGAAGAGTAGGATTGCTTCTTATCGAAGCAGATCTAAGTCACAGGACACCTCCCTCAGGGTCTCGTGTCCCGTATTTCACGTGTCGGACACAAAAACCGCCCTAAAACATGTCGAAAACGTTTTTCTTCGTGTCCTCCAATCGAGACACGTATTTTGGACATGTCAAAAACATGCCCTAATGTTTTTGGTTCTTAGGACACATGTCCCATGAAAAGTAATATTTAAAACCTGCAACATGGTTTATTTTTGGGGTATTTTGTCATTGTTCGCCACCGAAGTTGAGTTTGCTCGTCACTGGAATCCAATTTGTTGTGCAATGTGAGGAATTCCATCAGATTCGAGCGCAATGCTCACAACTTCACATCAACCTGGACCTACAGATGTAGGAGACGAGCATTCACATGCTTGGCTAAGAGTTTGGAGCACTTAAATTTCTTGTAAGTTGTGTTATAGCCTATGGAACTTAATTATACATGAGTGACCACGTATAGATCATGTGTTGAAATAAAAATCCCAACTCCTTGTCATGTGCTCATTGCTCACTACACCTTCAAGGTCTAAAGGGAGGGAAAGCTTGATTAACGCTCTAGTCAACAATGAAGTTTGAACACATAAATTTACGTAAACTACCTTATGTGAAGTTTGAACATGATCAAACTTGTTTGAAGTTAATAACAAAAATTATAACATGAACAATGAACATTGAATTGTGAAAATCATTGATGTAGTAAATTAATAAACTAACTAGTAAATCACTAATACTAAATAGTGTATACTAAATACTAAATAGATATTATCATGATTCATACCTATATGGATCAAACACTATATTTCAGTATTTTTCAATATATATATATATATATATATATATAAGTTAAAATGTGTCCCTCGTGTCCTGTTTTCGGGGTCGTTGCGTCTCGTGTCGAATACTCATAATTATGTGTCATCCATGTCTCGTGTCCTCGTCATGTGACTTAGAAACAGATTAAAGCAGAAGATGGATATACGCTAACACACGTTAATGAAGAAAGAAAATCTGAAATTCATCTCTTACTAGAAAGTTCTGAGAATGGCTATGTTTATCTGATTGTCAAATCATTTTAGGCTTTAACTCAGACAGAAAAATGAATGAAGAATTACCAAAAATGTTCCTCTACCTTGTACTACCTTGAAGATTACAAAAGTTTATTCAGCAATATTTGGGATCCAAAACTGCCCGACCAACACATAGAAACAGTCTTTTGATTTCAGTCAGCAGCATCCTGATACACATCGACTTCCTTAACAAGTTGAATAGAAATATCGGTTTCACTCCATGTTGATTGATATCCAGAATACAATTGCAACAAAGCACATTTAATTCTTTAGATAGCAAACTGTAATAATGCAATCATTTGCAAGCTATTTTACTTATAGTAGTAGAAGCAGACATCTGTCCAACTTTGACCAAATTGGATTTCAATACATAATGCCAATAAGAGAAGACTGTCTTACAACTTCTTCAATCAAGCAGGTGAAGGACAAGTTTCTGAACTTGATATTCTCTAGAAACAGACCCATCACACACTTCCAAGTATCAACTTCAGACTGATAGCATGTAATATATCACAGTATTGCGCACTACAACCTTAACAAGCTACTTGAGACCAAAACCTTCCTTGAATTTATCTCTGTACAAAAAACTCTGCTTTCTCTGTATTATTGGTCCAAGGGTTCAACCGCAGTTTTGAAGAGAAGAATAGATACTTTGTCCATAGAGAAATACAAGAAGCCTCCCAGTGAATGCGTAACAAATGATCCAAAGCTTGTTCCAACAATACAGTGCCACGCAGGACCATAAGACGTATCAAATTCCTGCAGCCAGAAAACAGAGGATCTCTGCATCAACAAAAATAAACTTGCACATGTTTTCTGCTCTCTTTTATCTACGATGATGACAAAAATGGACAAAATGATTTATATTTGGGAAAGTTGACAATGTCATTAACATCTTGAAATAACAGAACTATGTCTTGAAGAGACAACAAACAGGAGAAAAACTTTGAAGATAAAAACCTTCTGTTAATGATTGGTTTTCAACGAAAATGATGAGATTGACGAATGATGTGCATATAAATATTAAGAAGTGTACAGTCCAGGTCTGTTACTTCCAATCCATATTTTGATATTTATATCAATTTATATGTAAATTTCTGCATAGTATAGGATATTCTATTGAAAGTCGACAGTGATTCCTTGGCTGCCTTGTTGTGTCAGCACCTCTTTCTTACAAACAAAGGCAGTCCAAAAGAAGATCCCACCATGCAGAAATCATATATATAAGATAGATAAATAGAACAGGATCAGTCACAAGAAGTAAGCCAACATCAAAGTTGGTATGTATTAAAACATGAACCCATAAGATATTGCAATATTGGTCAGACTATAGATGGCAGTAGAATGGACCAGAAATCAAGTACACTTTTAACTGCCTACCTTTTATATATTTTAGGAAACAGAACACTGCTCAATATTGTTTTACAGCCTCACAGCACTAGATACAACCGAAATGTCTTTTCTCACCTGACCTCATCAACACGCTATGTTTTTTACTCTCATCATTTTCTACAGTTGAAGAAGTGAGCTAATAACAGAAACAAAAATTAACATGGCATCCCCCATTTCCTAGCAGGTAGACATAGTGTGAGCATACTCTGCATACAAAACGTTGATCAGTCGCGTTTCTCAATCAAGCAGCATAATCTCTTTGCATCGTGAATTAGAAATCAACTAACTTTCATGAGCTCCCACCTATATCATACTTATATGGTTTCAATCTTATTGCATCTATCATTCAACCTCACATACGAATAGGGCCAGTCCTCTCTTCCAATGGGGCAATGTCCACGCAGGTGGGGGTAGCCCTCTCTTCCAATGGGCCGGGCCAGCCCTCTCTTCCAATGGGCCAAAGCTTGAAAAGGCGAGCCCATCCCACTTCCAATAAGCCAACGCTCTTACCAGTAGGGTTCGAAATTTCTTTAGAGTGCATAGAAAGAGACTGATGGGCTTTTCAGGTTCACCCTCTATCTTGAGCTTCTCTGGCCTATCTTTCAGTGAAGGTAATTACGAAAATGCCCCAGATCACAAGGACCCTATTAAGTGAAACTGTATGTGGCACAAATAAGGGTGAGCAAAAATTAGTAAAACGCTGATGTGGAGCTCCCAAGCCATGGCAAGAACAGGGGTTATACCTAATAAGCATAGAAAAACATCTCTGCCCATAGCTTTGTCAATTCAAAATCAAAATCGAGATCAAAATTCCCATCCCTCTTGTTAACGCAAATATCCGGTCCAGAAATTGACAGGATGCACAATATTACGAGTGGATGCCCTGATCAAATCCTCTGGTTTTAATGCGAAGTCTCTGTTCCTGCTGAAGTTGTTAAAATATTTATGAATGTCGAGTTAGGATTTATGAATGTCGAGTTAGGGTACAGTCATTAAAAGGCTCCAAACAAGGGAACATGGTAAACCCAAGGGCCCATACTTAACAAGGAAGACATATAAAGGTAATGGACCTATGAAATAAGCGGGGCTCTAGAACTTACCTTCCAATACAATTGATTCAATATACAGATGTAAAAGGGTTCCCTACAACATATTCATTTGAGCAAACAGAAACTACAGGACATACCTTCTTCAAAGCCAAAGCAACCCGCTTGCTGTTAAGTTTGTCCATGGCATCTAAACTCAGCCTTGCACATCTAAAGGCCCGCTCTTGCAGCAACGCCGGCATATCTGCAGCTTTCACTCTCACTTTTAGCGCAGCTGCGACCGCTGCCAAATTCACCTCCACAATAGCCGATGGGACAACATTTGTAGTACAACCAGCAGCCGCAATCGCGGTCACAGCCATGGAAGGCTTGGACTTGGCGTCATTCCTTAATGCCTCCTTAGAATAAACAGTTTCCTGAGCTAGTTTGTTCTGATGAGCAGAACCAGATGGGTTCTTCTCATTTTTGGCGGGGGGGTTGATCTTATTCGGGGGGTTCCCCTGTTCCCTCTGGGCAATCAGCTGAATTTCGTCTCGAAGACTCTGGAGGTGTTTCAAGTCCTCGTCCACTTCCTCTTCATGGCCCGATGGGGGTCGCCGCGTGCTTTGGCAGATCGTGGAGGTCGAGGTGGGTTCCAAACTTGGTGCGATCTTTTCAGGCAATGCGGGATCCTTCTTCACCCTCCGTTCATTTCTGCCTAACGCGCGGTTTTCCTCGATTAGTCTGCTCAAAATGTAGCTCCTCCTTGCCAGTTCCCGTTCGGCCGCTGTGGCGACACAGGCGCCTTCCATTGAGCTCCGTTGCCACACCAAAAACTCCAACTCATCCGTCAAGTTAATGGATCCGGATTGATCGAAGAAATCCCGGCCTCGCCTTAATTTGAACCCGCCAGTAAATCACACTGGCATTCAGCTCAATCCTACGTCTCCAACGACACTTCGTTAATTCTAAACCGTCCGATTCACTGGAGTAGCGTGGAACATTAGTCTCAGTCTTTTCGTACACTGCGTATATCGAACCGTATGATACGAATCTGTAGTCGTACTGCCTTTGGCGTGGACGTGATGCTACAAGTCATGATGACCTGGAGATAGTAGGTGGAGAATTTAGAGCCGGTGGTCCGATTAAGCTAAATAATTCAATAACGTAGAAAATTTAATTTTATAACAGTGGGGCAGAAATTTTAGGTGAGCACACAAGTATTCAGCATTCGAATATATAGTATTTAATGTTTCGATTGTCAGGCCGTTCATCATCGGTTGTGAAGCTATTCGGATCCAACGAACAATACACACCTCAGCATTTAAATTTTATTTATATGGAGAATTATTACATTATAATTTATACCTCAGCATAAATTTTATTCATCCGAAGAATTATTATTATATAATTTAAATTGATTTAGTTTTAAGTCTTATTTTGTCAGTGTTTTTTTTTTATAATGGGCAGATTTTTGTCCATAAGCTGGTGAAAAATGAAAAAAATTGTGGTTAAATTTTAATTTTTATGGCATGAAAAATTTTGTTGTTAAATTTTGATTTGTATAGTTCAAATTGATTTTTTTGACTATAAATTGATTCAACAAATTCAGAAACTCTAGAATATTTGGATTGCGAAAAATTCACCTACTAAACTTATAATTTTAATAAATCTTCTAAAATTCTAAACAAATTAAATCAAAAAACAAACTAAAAAATTCTAAAAATTCACACTTAAAACTATTCTATTTAAATTAAATAAAAAAAACAGAAAATTCTTAAAAAAAAAATCGCACTTAAAACTATTATATTTAAATCGGATTCTGAGATGATTTTTGTATAATTTTAAATGCAGTGAAATCGGTTCAAATTTCTAGATGGATGAGGACTTTGACTCTGCTGTGACCGGACTCCTTACGTTGCGGGGAAGTGCAAATGTCGATTTCCGGCGTCAGAAAACGTAGAGATGGGTGACGTGCACGTGAACTTTTACACGACTTGCAAGGCGAGGGTGCAGACGTGGTTAGATGGTGGACATAGATTTTTCAAAGATTTTGGCCTACGCTGCTGGTGGTGGGTGCCGCCTGCGCCTGTCGTGACTATGACCAACACTGACTCACTGCCCAGGCGTTCACCACAAGCGACAAACGACAAATGAATGGAGAACTGATCCGTCCGACAAACGACCTGGAAACAGATGAATGGACAACTGATCCCTCCCAACCCAACGGGATTGTCCTGTGTGTCCTGGATTCGATTCTCAGTCTGCTCAGATAAATATATATACAGAATAGAACTTCATGGCGCTCACTGCCCATTCATTGGGCGATTCGCCCACAAGCTTTGGCCACAGGCGTGGTGGACTCTGAATTGTATGGTATGGACGACTATAGTAGGCCGTATTCCAGCTTTTCCAGGGTTAAGCTCTTTTTGGAACATTTTTTTGTTTTTTTGGGTCGATTTGGCTGCAAATACGTTGGGGATTTCGAGTTAATTTAATTGTCCTGTGAATTTTTAAGAGCGCTGCACTCATTTATAGATTGAATAGTATGTATGGTGGGTTTACTTAAGCGATATTAATTTGATTATTATGAAATGATATTTTAAAATTTATGAAACTAAAATAGTTTATAGGGTTATTAGTTTTTTATTTTTCGTCTTTTGTGATTTAATCTTTTTCTTATTTAAATCGATGATGAGCTAGTTCAACCTGCCAAAAAACTGATGTTAACATAACAATTTTTTTCTATGATGTCTTTGAATGCATCACATTCCAAAATGAAATGTTTTTCCATTCCAATGCCCACATGTACAAAATGTACACACTCATTCTTCCCAAGCTTCTTTAGGCCTTTTCCACCGTTCTATTTCTACACCAAAGTTAACATACATATATGACTCCTCTAGGAAACATACATATTTCTATATGATATTGTTTTGATACTATGTTAATGATCAATAATTGTTGTTTACGTATATAAAGTGACTTATGAAGATATGTTATATATAGTTTATGTAACTTTGATATATTAATATAATCACACTTGTGTTTTCTCTTAAAAAAACATATGTTTCTATATTAAAATATGAAAGAAAAAATAATTTGATAAAAATGAGGAATATTAGAACAATTCAAAGTTTATATGAAAGTGTTAATTTGACAAAAAAATGAGATTACTAGAACAGTTTAATGTTCAAAATAACCAAAAATAACCAAATTATCTTGATTTCAAATAACAATTATTATTATTAACAAGATTAGATCCATCTCTTTCTCTTTTCACTCTAAAAGATGTTTGCATGTCAAGAGATTTGATCCCGCAAGCTTGATTTGGAGTTAAGATGGATCTAGGTTGGTTTAATTTTCCCCTTTTTAAATAGGTTATATTCAACATGAATACCATGGGTTTCCAATACCATGGGTTCTCAATACCATGAGTCAATACCACGTATCATTTTTATTTTTGTTATTATGTTAACATTAAGTTTATTTATATTTTTATTTTATTTTGACCTAGTTAAACATTACATTACATTTGTATCATATTCTAGATCGGTCCAATGATAAGAAGAATTAATATAAATTTAACATATATATATATATATATAAACGTATAACAAGATTCTTAATCATGAAGATTCACCCCCATTTTATTATGGAGATTTTTAATCTATAAATAGGTTTTGTTACAATATTATGGCTTATCAATACCACATTTCCAAAAAACCATATATCATTTCATATGACACTTGTTCAAATGACATTTTTTTTAATTAGTAAAATTAATTAAAAGATCAAAAAATTCATAACTACTTTGGAAATAAATCTTAGCCTTTGATTTGTGTAAACTACTAAAAATATTCTAGAATATTTTATGGAGTTTAAATCTTCACCGTCCACCTAATTATTGATAATTAAATTAAAATCCCTTAAGCCTAATCCCAAAATAGACGTGCATATCAACATAATCACATTTCAAACTGTTTTTTTGGTTTTAGGTTAAATTTAAGTTGAAATTGAATTGAAATTACGTTTGAAGTTAGACTTTCATTTATAAGAGGAATTTTGTTGATATCACCCTAGATTCATCGTAATTATGGATCTACTAAGCACCCAGAGGGATCAGATAACTTGAGATGAAAACATCTGTTACAACAAAAAGATTTTTAATCTCTCTCTGTCTGGAGTTAAGATAGATCTAGGCACGTTTAATTTCCCCCTTTAAATAGGCTATATTCCACATGAATATTGATTAGGTACTCAAGTTTATGCTAAAAAATAAAAGTGTTGGAATTTTGTTAAACTTAGCTTTAAATCGAAGATCTCGTCATTCTGAATCCAACGGTGTAAACGACACTCAAATCTGAGCTCGTATGCAGAAGTTAGAGCAAGTCAAAGTTCAAGTTTGACTTGTCTATATGGCAGGATTGGATGACATGGCAAAGCCCTTTAGCGAATGAGGAGACATCAAGTGGAAGGCTGCCATTGACCCCTGCATATCACAAATCGCAAGTCGTAGGCGGAAAAGGTGTTATAAATCGACCCCGGGAAGTTTAGGATTGCGATGCGATTGCATATCGCTTATCTCAAACAAGGCATAATCAGCCCCAGTACGTATCAAGTTGCGATGTGATGAATCGCATATCGCAGGTAAACACAAGTCTCGATTAAGACTATCGTTGGTTCTCCACCGATTGCGAAATGCGATAAGTCCCAGACACGAGAATGAGCCGCAGTTTAATATATCGTTGGATCTGTCGATATCGCAATCGCAACATCGTCGTCGTGTTAGCAAGACCTCCAACCCGCCAAACTTCGCTGATTGTGATTTGTGATACGATCGACAGGTTATGGCCTACGGCACAGTGAAATATTCACCCGGTTAGTGGATTTTGGAGCAGAAATGTGGGTTTCTGCCGGTTTTGGAGCATTTGTGGAACAAATAGTGGGAGAATTAGGAGAAGTCATAACTTCTTCAATTCTTATCCAAATTGGATGAAAAAAGAGGCTAGATAGCCATTTTTTAGTATTCTGATCTCATTGAGACAGGTTTGAGAGGCATTTGAACATTGTAAACACACTTTTGTTGTAAATTTGAGCATAATAGAGAGGCCCAAGCATTGGTAGTTGGACCAAAGAGACGTAGCCCAGGAGGGGTGAACTCCTCATCAAATCTTTGTGTTGTGTGTTGTGTTTTTATGTTATTTTGTTGTTGTTCAGTATATGTTTTATGTTAATTTGTTTATAACATTTACATTATTAAGAAACTCTCATGGGAATCAGTTAATTAAGCAAAATTAGTTAATCCTTAAACACTTGATAAGCAAATGATAAACATCTTGGATTTTATTCTGAATGGGGAAATAACACAGAATTACTGATCTACTCCATTTCAGATCAAGTTGGTATCAAAGCATTGGTTTTTGCTTACTAGATTTTCTTATGCAAAGAAGGATTTAATTGTTTGTTAGTTTTATGTCATGCTTACAAGGTTAAAACTCAAAAGAGGTGAAGGAAAGTTGGTTGGAAGCCCTGAAGTTGGGTCAAGGGGAAGAAGAGTAAGGTTTCCAAAGTCTTCTACACCAGTACATCCTCAAGTTGTAGAAGTTGCAGTTGAGTTTTCAGAGACCATGTCTCATGAAGGAGAACCTACCATGTGGTGGGCCCCAGTATTGCAGCAATAATGCTACAACTCCTGGAACTCCCTTCTTTAATTTTATCAACCCTGTAGTTCATAACAAACTTGGAAGCGACGGTGCTATATGCACAAGTACTAGCTCTTGTCGCAGCTGTCACTTGATCGGCTGGCACAAGTTCGCTAGGAGCTCAAGCCAGCTTCTATGAGTTCTCAAAAGAAGCTTTTAATCATGATGGAAGAAAGCTAATCTTAAAGGAGGATAATCTACTTGCAGAAAGAAACTAAAAAGCTGAATGGAAATGTAAACCCTAGCAAACCCTAATTTTACCAGCTAGCCCTACTGATGCAAGAAAGAGGATGCAAGCTAATGGAAGAGATTCCATTGACTTCTAAGAAGGTAAAATGCACGTGTCTAAGCTACTTCTAAAGTAACATCTGAGAAAAAAAAAAAAAAAACATTTCTTTGTATTTTTGAATAAGTTGACGGAATTATCATGCAAGCTATTTAACTGTTTTTGACTGTGCAGAGGTGGATTGACGAGAGGAAATGCTTGGAGGAGGTAGGGAAGGTTCAGAGAAGGCCTAAGGGGTCCCTGACACCCTTCCAGAGAGTTTCACAGAGTTTGGCTATCAATAAACCTCATTTGTGAGCTTCTACAGGAAGTTTGCAGGGGTTCTACAGGATGTTCTGGAATTTCTACAGGATGACTATAATTTTTCGACAGGATGTTCAGAAATGGGATTTTGAAGGATGGATGGAGGAAGAAAGATGAAGGAGTGGGTATGGAGGTGAGATAGGGGTGTGAGGATTTCCAGGACTTGGTGAATGAGGCGGAAGAGTGGCTAAGGCGATTGGGTTGGTTCAAAGATAAGAGAAGCAATGTTGTGTGAGAGTATAGGAACTAGGGCAGAGTGTGAAAACGTACCAAATGAGAGGCAAGAATCTAAGTTAGGGGATGGAGCAGATGGGATTGATGGAGTATAGGTGGATGGAGAGGTATTACAGGCGCTCTGCACATTGTCTTTCGAATTAGACAAATGAAGACTTGGAAAATCAAGAAGCTAATTACTTTGACCTACTCTGACCTAGATAACAGCAAAGAAATGGAACAGAAGTTTATTTGCAATGAAACCATGTGAAATAACTTATACAACGAAGCAATCAAGAATTTGAACATGTAACCAACTTCTGCAAATAAAAATCGAGCACTAATGATTGCATGGCAAAGCAAAGACAGTGTTTTTGTTGGCAGCAAGGTCACCTTGATCCCAGCTCCTGATTCCACTGAGGGAGAGGTGAAATCAGAGGTGCTTGATGGCCTTTTTCTGAAGCTCTTCCCTGTTGATAACCTATCAACTCAATCTGAATATAAAAATCATTTTTAATAATCAAAATAAATCTAAATAACAAAGCAAGATTTAAATCTAAATAGCATATTTTATTCTAAGAATGCAGCAAAAACACATAAAGATAAACAAAGGAGGTACTGGGCACTTGAGATGGGCCCAACCCCAAGAGCTACAACCTCCTAAGAGAGATTTAGAGCTGGTTCAAAGCTGGATTCATCTTTATTGATCAAAAGAATAGTTACATTCCAAAAACTGTCCACAAGGAAAACTTGAAAATGTGCTGAAATGCAGAGCTAGCCTTCTGCCTAAAAAATGACTAAAAATCGAACTACAAACTAGCTAACTTCTGCCTACAAAGTGACTAACTGAAATGAGGCCCTAAGCCCTATTATTTATACAAATTGAGGACCCCAACAGCCCTCCTAAATTTTAGGAACTCGGCTGCCAAAACTTATAGTTAACAGCACTTTTACTAGCACTTGCTCAGCTGCCCTTGTGATGATCGATTTGGTGGCCCTTGAACTCCGAGATGATGGTGGAGAATTCGAGTTAAAGGCCTTGATGGTGGAGAATTCGAGTTAAAGGCCCATAAATGAAGGGGACACCTTCCTACAAATCCTCTCCCTTGTTCTCCCATGAATTTCGCTGCCAAGTGCTCATTAAAACCTTTGATTTTGTCTCAAAATTGACCAAAAAACTGCCCAAAGCACCCATTAGACTTGTTGGCATAATGACTAACCCAATTCACTCTATTAGCATAAATATAATAAAAAACATGCAATAAACTAATGAGAATGGTGGATTAAGTCGAATTAGGATGCTGAATGAGCCCATATAATTATCCATTTTTGGGGCTCATCACCATGACAAAAGATGAGAAGACTTTCAGAAAGGATTTCTTTGATATGACAGAGATAATGAAGGTCCTCTATGAAGAGAGGAATAGCATATTGCAAGGACAAAGTTCCAAACCTCCCAAAGGATAAGGCTCTTCGGGAGGAGGTAATGGAAAAGGAGGTAATGGGAATGAAGACAAGTCTCCACCCTCTCCACCATCTTCTTCGTCTTCTACTTCATAAGCATCTTCACACTCTTCCACCAAAACAACCCTTACTCATACTCATCATCATTTTGTAAAAGGAACTGGTAAATCACCTTTTCTAAAGCTTCATGTTAAAATCGAGTTGCCTATGTACAATGGAGAAGTTAATGTAGAAAAGTTGGATAACTGGATTCATCAGTTGGAGGCGTATTATAGAATTCAGAACCTTCAAGAGGAAGATATCAAAATTCAATTGGCTTCATTGAGAATGGAAGGTGCAGCACTCATTTGGTGGGAAGCAAGGACTCAAGACGAGATCAAAAAACATGGTAAGATCTCTATTACTTGGTTTGATTTCATTACTGCTATAAAAAGACAATTCTACCCTTTAGCCCATATGCAAAAAGATATCGTGAATTCGCAAAATTTCAGATAGTTAAAAGGTCAAAATGTGCAAGAGTATACTCAAGAGTTTAGGAGAAGAGCTCTTATGCTATGAGTAGACTTGTAGTCACAAGATAATTTGTTGAAATACATAGGAGGTTTGCATAGCTATCTTTGACACACCATTCTTATGTTTAATCCCATGAATCTTGATGAGGTCTGTGTTTAAGCTACACACCTCCAAACAAGAGGGAAAAATGTACAAGAAGAAGGTAAGAAAAATCCATTCTAGAGTGGTGAAAAAGGAAAGAACTAAAGGAAAGCATAAGAAAAATGCCTATGTTAAGAAAGAAGGGGAGAAACCTGTGTGCAATAATTGTTCCAAAGAGGGCCATGATGAAGCGCATTGCTAGAAGTTTCATCATGAATTACGACCAAAGAAATTTAACAATAAAGGGAAACAGAAGACCAACGTTGTTTTACAACAAGACTTGGGTTTTGTGATGAAACCAATATTGCAGCCACAGTCACTAAAGGAAAATTTGTGGCAAAAGCAAGCAAAGAGGAAGTTGTGGCAAGCACCAGCACAACAAATAACTCCAAAAATGTTTCAAATGAGGAAAATAGAATTGAGTTATTCCATATCAAATTTATTTCCAAACACACCAAGATTGATACAATGTTTGACAGTGGATCTCAGACAAATTTAATTTCTATAGATTTGGTCAAGAAATTGAATCTGGAAACCGTGCCTCATCATAAACCGTATTCATTGGGTTGGATAACCAAGGATGCAAATCTTAGGTCACAAGGAAATGCGTTTTTAGGTTTGCTATTACTGCCAATTTCGTTGATGAAGTCGAATTACATGTAGTGTCGCTAGATATTTATGGAATTGTGTTGGGAAGCCCGTATCTGTATGACACAAAAGTCGTTTTCCATAGATTTGAGAAAAAATAACATTTGTTCAAAGACGGAGTAGAGTATATTGTGAGAGCCCATCGTAGAAAGCTTAATTTGTCTTTAGCAAGCATAGGGCAAATGAAGTGACCGGTCAATTCTAGCAAGAGTTTTGCGCTCCTTATGATTAAGCAGAAGAATGACACTGAGTATGAATCCTTTGCAGGCTGTGATGTGAAGCTGAAAGCTAAATTGGTTGATGTGGTCAATCAATATGGGGACATGTTTCAAGAACCAAAGGGTTTCCACCAAAAAGGGGAATTCAGCACGAAATTCAACTACATCAAGACTGTCCAGTCCCAAACATCAATGTCAATTCTGGAAAGTTCATAAATTAAGAAACAAGTCCATGAATTGTTAGATAAAGGTGTAATTCGTCCCTCTACTTTTCCATGTGGTTCACCAATTTTTTTGGTACCCAAGAAAGATGGAACCTGGTGCATGTGTGTAGATTATCGAGCTTTGAACAAAATTACCATAAAGAATTGATACCCACTGCCCAGAATAGATGATTTGCTAGATCAGTTGAAGAATGAAAAATATTTCACTAAATTAGACTTGAGAAGTGGATATCATCAAGTTAGAATAGTTGAGGAGGATATTTGGAAGACTACTTTTAAAACCAAACAAGGATTGTTTGAGTGGCTGGTTATGCCTTTCGGTCTTTGCAACGCTCCAGCTACATTCATGAGAGTTATGAATGATGTTTTAAGATCCTTTCTTGATGAGTTTGTAATTGTCTATTTACATGATATTTTGGTATTCAGCAAATCACAAGAAGAGCATGTCAAGCATGTGAGGAAAGTATTGGATGTCTTGAAAAAAGAACAGTTATTTATGAAGATGTCTAAATGTGAATACGGGAAAACTTCCTTAGTGTATTTGGGCCACATAGTTGGAGGAGGTGAGTTGAAGATTGACCCATCTAAATTTTTGGTCATTGTGAATTGGCCAATACCCAAATCAGTCACAGAAGTAAGGAGTTTTCTGGGAGCAGCGTAGTATTAGAGGAAGTTCATTGTCAATTTCTCTTCCATAGCAGCTCCACTACATGTTTTGACGAGTTTGAAGGTTGTCTTTCAGTGGAGAGGTAAAAAACAAAAAGCATTTGATGCTTTAAAACAAAAGATCAGTTCAGCCCTAGTTTTAGCATTGCCAGATTTGAAACAACCATTTGAAATACAAACAGATGCAAGTGACTACACCATGGTTGTAGTTCTTTTACAGCATGGTAAGCCCATTTCATTTAATTCTGATATTTTTAATGGAATTGTTATTAATTATCCTACATGTGATAAAGAGCTTTATGCATAGGTGCAAATTATGAAGAAATGGAAGCATTACTTGATGGGAAAAGAAATTGTTGGGCATGGAACCTCCCCAAGGCCTATTTTGGAGCTTAAAGCCCAAGTTTTGACCGAATCTTGTTGTAAAAGCTTCGCAAATTGCGGGCACGGAGCGAAAAAGTATAATAGAGTCACAGGGTTGTCCACCCTAGTTTTTGTAATGTAATGTCAGTTGGATAGACCTACCCATGGTCCGCGGACCATGGGATTGTATAAATAAAGCGAGGCTCTAAGTGTAGAAGAACTAACAAATAGAAAGAGGAGAAGTCTAAGTGATTGAGTCAAAGTGTAAAGTGTGTCTATGGGTCGTAGAGTAGGAGAAGGCTCTGCAGCTAAGTGCGTAGAGGCCTAGTAGTCCGCAGCTGAGTGCGCAGGAAAAGTCGAGTCTGTAACTGTTGGAAGAATCAATAAAGACAAGTTTTGCTATAATTATGTGTATCTTTTCCTGGTTTAATGCATGATTGGATATAATTTGCAAATACATTGTTTATTATTGCACAATCGCGTATGAATTCTTTGTATTGTTGAATGCTTTGTATTGCTAATTATAAGACATTCAAGTAGGAAAGGTAGTTAATTAACACTGGAAGATAAGTAAGATCTCGGGTAATAGCGCAGAGCGTGACACAACCCTTGGTTAGGGCTGCGCGAAGGCAGTGTATCAAGCCACGTGGAACGGGAAGTGTGCGAAGAAACCTGCACACAGGAGCAAACGAAGGACCAGTCAAACCTCTCAGACATCTCAAGGGTGTGGAAACCTGGTTCTAGCACCGTACCATACTACTTTGGGTGAGACCTCAATCTGCGCTCTGCGGACAGTTGTCGAAAGGGCCAGTATTACAGGGATTTGTTTGGCTAATTAACTCCAAACCTAGGTCAGGCCCCAACAAGCTAACAAATGGTTCTGTTGCCAGGACCGGGATCTGCATAGATATTTCTAATGTCGTATCACTAGAATCTGACAAAGAAAGGAATTGAAGAGTGTTTGGACAGAAAGATTCACGAGTTCGCAGCAAAGGAAAACATGAATCTGCGACTATCAAAGGAAGAGTGGTTAGATTGCTACTTGTATACGGAGATCTATGAAATTTTCTTTGCATCCTTCCCTACTGAGTTGTACGAGTGGATCGCGAAGCTAGCAGATAGCAAAGGAAGGTGTAAACTCGACAAACCTATTGTGTGGACTCCAGAATTGGTGCACAGACTGGAAGCATCGGAAGATAATATCGCACACGTTGTCGATCACTGGCTCGATCGAATCATAGGAGGATTCATCACCAAATTCATGGTAGATACTTCAGTCAGCTATAGCGAGGCAAAACGATGCTTCCTCAAGGGACTGCGAGGTAAGTACGTTAAATCTTTGAACACTTGGATTAAAATGCTACTGTGTGAAAAATGGGTTATGCGAATAAATTGATGTTTGGGGCTACGCGGAGTGGGAAAATCTACAGAAACGAAGGTAAAACTAGCCCCTTGATTTCACCTCCGCGAGGGGGCGAAGAAGAGCTCGCGAAGGTTTCGCCAAGAAGTGCGATCAATTTGATAAGGCAGAGAATTCTGCGCATACCACCCCCACCCACACCACCACCAGTTTCACCATCTTCACCCATACCACCTCCGCCACCACCACAAAGCAGTATGGCTAGCGTGATAAAGCTACAAGTTTTCAAGGAAGTAGGGAATGAAGATCCGAAATAGTTTTGGTTCATGATAAAAGTTGTATAGGAAGCATAGGGTGTCACAGACAATAATATAAAGAAGGCAATGTTGGTTAGTGCTCTGCAGGATCGCGCGCTTACCTGGTACATTAAGCATTCCAATGACAATCCGAATGTGGGGATAGCGGATATGAAAGTTGCGCTAAACAAAGACTTTAGCAGGACAAAACCAGAGGCACAGTCAATCATTGGATTCAAGGAAATCACAATGCTACCTGGCGAAACCCCGTGGGAGTTAGATTAAAGACTGAAGTGCACAATTTGCGAAGCGAACATGACATTAACAGATGGGCAACACAGTGAATGGTTTATAGTATCATTAACACCGCATCTACGGAACGCGCTATCGCAACAAAGGCTAACCACTTAGGCTAAGGGTTTGGAGGTCGCGATGAGATTGCACGAGACTCTGATACAAGATCCTAATCTAGGAGTTCAGCTGATTCACGCGTAGTTGAAAAACTTGTGCCTTGAGATGAAGAGTTTGAAACAAGACAAGATGGCTCGCCTAGAAGTGCGCAATGATGTATGGTGCGTAAAATGGAAGGGCCAGGGGCACGACAAGGACCATTGCCCAGTGTTCGCAAATTACCTTGCGGGAGGAGGGCCAGTGCCACTGAGACCGGAGGCACAAGCAGGACCAAGTGTGGCGCCTGCGTTATGGTGCGTGATTTTCCAGATAGGAGGAAAGCATGCTACAGATAACTGCCATATATTATAGAAGTATACGTAGAATTCACAACATTTGTTCTGTAATTTTCATAGGTCAATAGGACATGATGAGCGCACCTATAGAAGTTATGAATTGATGATGGATCGAACTCCTACCTATAGAGTTCAGGCCAAAACACGGGCCCTCGATCAAATCACAGGAATGGCGCGCACCGGATTTTAGGGACACAGACGAGGCCGAGGTGGAGTGGGACCAGGAAGAGGTCGCAGACAGCTGATATGTTACAATTGCGGAGGGCCAGGACATTATGCCCACGATTGTACGAATCCAACATGGCCATCATGCTTTTATTGTACATTGCTTGATCATGAGACAGAGGATTGTCCAACACTGATAGTGAGGTTGCACGATAAAGGAGCACTCCAACCTCCCTCGACTCAGAACCTACAAATGATGAGGTCTGAGCCACGCAAGGAAGACCCTAATGTAAATATCATGCTTGTTAGCTCTGCCATGTTCTTCAACTTTTGATGGATAAAAACAGGTTGGGCAGTGTTGATTTTGGTTGCAAAGGAGCTCGCAGTAGTTTATTTTATCCTTCCCCTTCATTTTCCTTACCCTCCCTTGACCCCATTATTACCATTTTCCTCTATAATCTTTTGAAACCCCGTATAAACCTATTTTTCGTTTAACCCCGGCGCTAAGGTCTTAACCCTTTTTAACTACGCGCCTTCGCAAATCACATAACCCGACAAGGCCCTCATCTGTCACATCACTCAAAACGTGTGTATTAATCCTGGGCCGTCCGATCATTTCCCGCGGATTTGACGGTATTCGAAGCTCCCACCCCCATAATCCGCACACGCAATAACCCACGGGGAAGGTGGTTTCTAACTTGTCACATCCGCCACGCATCACAACCGTATTGGAGCGCGCCCCCGCATACGGAAACTGCCTGCCACCCCGAAGTGGTGCGGGGAAACCACTTACCACCCTTCCCGCCTGTCCCCGCGCATTATCGCCCGCGTATCTTCCGCTTCCGTCAACTGTCAGATCTGCCGCGTCCAAATCCTATAGCCCTCATTTCTCCATCCGCCTATCTTTTGATATCCTCCTTCAAATGATCTCCGTCGTTCATATAACCAATCCGACGGCCCTCGTTTATTCCAATCGTCCATCTCCCGATCTCCCCTATCAACAAATCTTAGCCGTTCGTCTGTTTCATCTGACGGCCCACATTTGTCTCCGCGCGTTTTCTTGATAGCTCCCTGTGATCCAATCTTCGCCGTCTATTTGAGCCATCCAACGGCTAATGTTCGTTCTCAGGCCCTCGTTCATTTGCCATGCGGTTTCCGTGTTTTCGGCCTGTCCTGTGCGCGCGAAGGAGGAAGGAAGTGATCACTCACCAAATACTCTACGCAGTTAATACTTCACCCACCTCATTCAAGAGACAGCACGGCCAGGGAAGGAGAGTACTGCCTCGAGCAGTTGAATTCATTTACCAGTTATGGAGTTTTTGTCCCATACGGTACTCCGCCTGCTCAAGAAGGACATCAGAGTACCAGAAAGGCCGATTTTGTTCATTAAAACACACAGTTTGCAGCAGAGACCCATATCTGATTGTAAATGTGGTTGGTGGTCCATTATGACCCCTCCACACATAGCATAGCCGAGCAATTTTGTAAACAAAGTCCATATATACCCAGAAAGAAGATGGTTGATGGTTGATGAATGTTATCTTGATGTAAAGTTCAGCTTCTGGAGACTGTAACTACTATGATACCTGCAGCTTCTGGTATTCATTTTCAGCCAATGCAAGCTTCTTTTGTTGTTAATTGCTCACTTTCCACTTATTCTTCTTTCTTCCAGGCTGTGCCTGTTATGCATTTTTCATGTGCTCTTGATGTTTAGCATTAGAGGAGTTGTCATCCCACCTCTGTGTTAGAATCTAGTATGTATCATTGAATTTGTATGCAGGTTTCTGTTATTTTAATGCCAGAGAGTTGTCATCCTGTCTGTGCATTAGGAAATAGACTTGCAAACCTCCTTACTGGTTGTAGCTGGCCATCACAGGGTCCTGTGCATTTGCTGGTGTGATTAGTATTCTCCATTTCCACTTAATCCTCAAACTATGAGTAATTGGTGGTTGAAAGCCTTGCAGTCTGGGGGTGTTCACCCATATCTGGGGTCAAAAATATTAAAAGTGGTTATCTGGCTTGAATATGCATCATTTCCTTCCATTAATCCACCATTTTCCAACATTTTTTTTGAGTTTGTAATGTCCCCGAGCATCTCTAATATAAAACCTAGGAGAGTTTCTTGGGGTGATAACATTAATTGGCGCCATTTCTGGGGAGAGGATATTGAAGCTCAGCGTCCCTGGGAGAACAACACAGTTCCATATTTTGATGATAGACAAGGTTTGGGCACATTTCTGGTTATAATCATCTATCTGGCGACTCCATTGGAGGAAGACCATCCTTTAGGAACTCCACATTGAAGTTCTGGCTCAGTTTGTGAGACATACTCAAATAAATCCTCAGAAATCACTAGCTGAACCAGTGCCTGACCCTAAGAGGACTGTCAAATCGAAGAAAGCATCACAAAAAGGGGCATCAGGATCAGGTAAGCCCAAGAAATCTCATTCATCTCTGAAAGATAAAGTTATAGCTGAAGATATTCAGTTTAAAGATTTAGAACCCAGCACTGTTAATAAGGAAATTCCTTCAGAGATTCATTCAGCCCCTTGTGCTTTCCCATATAATCCAAAACACTCCTTTGTCTCTGCCATCCATTTCATTGTTTCATACTACTCAATCTGCCAGTATTCTTCCACATATCCCAATTATGGCAGGCTAGCAAGCACCCACGAAGATAGAAAGAATTGTTGCTGCTAGATATGGACCTTTGGTCTTGCCTGTTCCTTTAAATCCCATGCCTGTGGGAGAATATCAGAAATATATGCCTAAGTTCACTGGTACAAAGGGAGTAACAGCAGAAGAACACCTTGAAGCTTTTTATAGTTATGTTGATAACTTAGATATAAGTGAAAATGATGTGTGGATGAGAGTTTTTGTCCAGAGCCTTGATGGAGAGGCCAGGAAGTGGTTCAGAGAATTACCCCAGAGATCTATTGTTGATATTGAAGCCTTAGATGATGCATTTTTGAAGCACTGGGGAGATAAAAAGGACTTGTTGTATTATCATACTGAATTTGGTAACTTGAAGAGGGAAAATGGGGAAACATTGCCTGATTTTAATAAAAGATTCAATCGTATGTATAGTAAGATACCAGTTGAGGTAAAGCCTACCCCCACCTCTTCCAAACTCACTTATGCCAATGCTTTTGACTCTGATTTCTGCCTATTATTGAGAGAAAAAAGATGTGCCACTCTAGCTGATATGCAGGATGCAACACTAGAGGTGGAATCTAATATTTTGGTTGCAGAAAAGCTCAAAAGTCAAGTTGATAGAAGGAGGCAGAGAGGTCAGGCTTCTACTTCCTTTACGTCATCTTCAGAGCCTAAATTAGATAAAATGACTAAGATGATCGAGTCATTGGCTGCTGAAATTTCTAAGCTGAAGGTTGAGCAAAATTCAGGAAAAACAAGGCAGCAGAACACATTTTCTCCAAGAAATCCCATTCCATTTAAAAGAGCAAATGAATAGTTACAAATTATTTAGAGGGGTGAAGAATCAAAAGAAGAGTAGAAACTTAAAGCTCCTTTTCAAAATGTAGTCATAGAGGAGGAACAATTTGAAGATGAGGATGAAATTCATTGCATGGAAGATAAAGGCAGTGCTACATTTTTGACATTGGCTGCTTATGAAGAATCTTTGTTGCGGGAACAAGACAGTCAGCAGTGGGACAGAGAGGTTGTTTTGTAGACTGAGGAGCAGCGAAGATATAATCTGAGGTCAAATGCAAAAAATGTCAAGGAGAATCCTGCCCAAAGAGCTGCTATCCAAACAGAGTCACAAAATATCAGGCAGAGAAGACCAGCAGCTGATCCAGTCATCCTCAAAGCCCCAGTTCAAGAGGTAAAAGGTTCTGATAAGTTATCTTCTTCTTTCAGCCTTGAGTTAGAAGTTCAGAAATTGAAAACATCTGTGCCCCTGATAGAGTTGGTGAAGAGTGAAGTATTTAGAAAACCTATCTTTGAAGCCCTTGAGCTAGAAACCACACAAGCCTCCATTGACTCTGTTAATTTGCAAGATGATAAGCCTGCCATTGTGCTCAGCCCCATGATTGAACCTGCTGATAATAATTCTCCATATTTTTATGTCTCCTTGACCATTCATGACAAAATTCTCCACAATTGCCTGCTAGACACACGGGCCAGCCACAATCTAATGCCTAAAGATGTCATGGAAGAGTTAGGCCTTGATATCACCAGACCCTATCATGATTTATTCTCTTTTGATTCAAGGAAAGTGAAATTCCTAAGATTAATTAAAGACCTGGCCATTATCTTAACTCAGCTGCCCATGAAGAGTATGATGATGGATATTGTGGTAGTAGATGTCCCTCCCAAGTTTGGCATGTTGTTGTCCAGAGGATGGATTAAGAGACTAGGTGGGACATTACAGAATGATCTATCTTATGCTACTGTCCCAGTGTTTGGAGGACAAAGAAGGAGATTGTATAGAGAAGCACAACTGACATATATCATCAGTGATGAGAAGAATCCTACCAATCATCCCATATATGCAGTGGACACTGATTTTGGAGCATGTATTCTCCAAATAGAAGAATCCCAGAAGGCCTAATTGCAGATCAGGAAACCAGCAGTTCAGGCCGAAAAAGAACAAGGTGGGCGAGTTTGAGAGGTTTTCTTTGATGGAGCATGTTCCAGGGAGACTGCAGGAGCAGGGGTGGTGCTAGTATCTCCAGAGAAAGAAAGCACACAACTGTCTTTTAAGCTGGCTTTTCAAGTCACAAACAACATAGCAGAATATGAAGCTCTGCTATTGGGCCTTAATGCAGCAAAAGACAGAGGAATCAGGAACATAAAGGTGTTTGGAGATGCTGATCTGATTATTCAACAAGTAAATAAAACATTTCAGGCAAAGCACCCAAGGCTGAAAGCATACAGAGATGAGGTATGGAGAATCAGAGATTCTTTTGATTATTTCTGTATTTCATATATTCCTAGAGCCCAAAATCAGCTTGTTGATTCCCTTGCTGTGTCTTCTAGTCTATTTATTCCTCCCATGCCTCCCAAACTAGTATATGAAGTCCAAATGAAATACAGACCATCCTTGCCTGATAATGTCTAGCATTGGAAAATTTTTAATGATGATGATGAGCTAAATAGGTTTCTTCAAGTCATTGATGAGTTTTCTGAAATGCAAATTGACCAAAATAATGAAGCCTTGGAAGAGAGCCCCCAAGTTCAGCTTAGAAATAAAATTGGTAAAAATAGCATTGTCCAGCTTCCTAGTAATCATATTCCTAAAGGTCTAATTCCTCTAGAAAAACTGTTTGACCAGAATGATGTGCCTTAAAAAGCTGCCCAGAAAGAGAATCAATCTGCAGTTTGTAAGCATGATATAGGAAGTCCAGGTCAGCTTAGATACATAAATTTTTCCACTCATTTGTCAGCTGATCAAAGTGCTGAATATTGCAATTTAATGAGGCAATTTGCTGATGTGTTTGCCTGGGAGTATAGTGATCTGAAAACGTATGATAAGAACATAATCCAACATAAAATCCCTGTGAAGAAAAACATTATTCCTTTCAAACAGAAGCTGAGACCAATAAATCCTATGCTTCTTCCACTGATTGAAAAAGAAATTAAAAAATTGTTGGCTGCCAAGATCATAGTTCCTCTTAGATATTCCAAATGGGTAGCCAATCTAGTAGTGGTGAGGAAGAAAAGTGGAGAAATTAGACTGTGTGCTGATTTCAGAAACCTGAACAAGTGCTCAAAGAAAGACAATTATCCCCTATCGAAGATGGAGCATTTGCTGCAAAAGGTTTCAGGAGCCAAAGTAATGTCTTTCTTGGATGGATTTTCAGGCTTTAATAAGATTGTTGTGCACCCAGATGACCAAGAAAAGACTGCATTCACCACTCCTTGGGGCACTTTTATGTATGCTAAGATGCCTTTTGGATTGATGAATGCTGGAGCAACCTTTCAGAGAGCTATGGATATAGCATTTGCAAGAGAGAAGGATAAATTTGTTCTTATCTACCTTGATGACATAACAGTATACTCCAGTAGCCATCAAAGTCATTTGCAGCATTTGAAAAAGGTGTTTCTGAAGTGCAGGAGGTTTGGAATTTCAGTCAATCGCAAAAAATCACAATTTGCTTTAGAAGAAGGCAAGCTGTTAGGACATGTTGTTTCTGCTGCAGGTGTCCGAATTGACCCAGAAAGGGTAAAAGCAATACAGACTTTATCTATTCCCAGATCAAAGAAGGATATCCAGTCCTTTATGGGCCAAGATTAACTTTGTAAGGAGGTTTATCCCGAATTTTGCTGAATATGTGAAGCATGTTACCTCCATGTTGAAGAAAGGAGCAGAGGTCAGGTGGACTGATGCAACAAGAAAATCATTTGAGTCTATTAAAAAATCTATTATGGAGGCTCCCACATTAACAAGTCCAGATTACAGCAAGGAGTTCCATATATTTTCATTTGCCTCTGAAGACACCATTGCAACAGTTTTATTGCAGGCAGATGAAGAAGGTTCAGAACATCCAGTAGCATTTTTTAGCAAGAACTTGAGGGATGTTGAACTGAGGTATGATGTTATTGAAAAACAAGCATATGCTCTTATCAAATCCTTGAAAGCTTTCCGAGTTTATATCTCGCATTCCAAGATAATTGCATATGTACCCTCTGCTGCAATAAAAGATGTCTTAACACAACCTGATGCTGATGGAAGAAGGACAAAATGGATCGCAAAGTTGATTGAATTTAATATAGAACTGAATCCCACCAAGCTGGTCAGAGGTCAGGGTCTTGCCAGATTTTTAGCTGAGGAAAATTGCAGATCTTTAGATATTGATTTCCTGTGCACAATTGCAGAAAATTCTCAGGAAGAAGAAGATGAAGTAGCTAAACCGGACATAAAGCAGTCAGTGGCCGAGAATCTAGCTTCTTGTGATTGGTATGCGAGAATAGTTAATTTTTTACTGAAGCTAGAAATTCCTTCAGGATTTACTCAAAGTCAAGCCAGAACTTTAAAACTTAGGGCAACAAAATATTGCATCAATGAAAATCTGCTCTACTGGAGGGATCCATCTGGAATACTTTTGAGGTGTCTGGACAAAGAACAGTCAAAATAAGTTATGCAACAATTTCATTCCAGCATGTGTGGAGGGCACCATTATTAGAAAACTATAGCCCATAAAATTCTCAGAGCTGGGTACTATTGGCCCACTTTATTTTCTGATGTATTTTCTTCTGTCAAATCTTGTGACAGGTGCCAAAGATTTGAAGAAAAACAACAGTTGAAGCCCCTGCCCCTAAAACCAATGCTTGCAAAGGGGCCTTTTCAACAGTGGGGCCTGGATTTCATTGGAGAAATCAATCCAAATTCCAGTGGCCAACACAAGTGGATATTAGTAGCCACTGATTATTTCACTAAGTGAATTGAAGAAATTCCTACCAGAAAGGCTGATCATAATGTGGTCATGAAGTTTTTGACAGAGAATATCTTCAGCAGATTTGGTTCTCCACATAAGTTAGTCACAAGCAATGCAGCAGTCTTCAGGGAAAAATAACTGGTGGAAATGTGTGATTCAATGGGGATTAAACTGGTTCATTCCACCTCGTATTATCCTCAAGGAAATGGTCTGCCAAAATCCTCTAATAAAATCCTGATAAGGATAATTAAGAAGTTGTTAGAGGACAATAAAAAGAATTGGGATTCTAAGCTCAAGTATGCACTGTGGGCTGACAGAGTGACCATTAAGAAATCCACAGGGAATTCTCCTTTCAAGCTGGTATATGGCACTGAAGTTGTATTCCCAATTCAGTTAACTCTCCCTGTGGCAAAGTTCCTTCAAGAAGAGCAGAATGAGGAAGAAGAAATGGCAAAGAGGATCATTGATTTAGCAGAGGTACATCAAATTAGAGAATAGCTGGTTGAAAGGTTGCAACACATCATAGAAAGATCAAGGAAGCCTTTGACAAGAAGGCAAAAACAAATAATTTTCAAGTTGGAGAATTGGTCTTGAAGTGGGATGCATTGAAGGAAAAGAAAGGCAATCATGGGAAGTTTGATACTTTTTGGACGGGCCCTTTCATTATTTCATAGATTCAAGGAACCAACACCTTCATACTGAAAAATATGGGAGGAGAAGCAGTTTTTGATGGCCCAATTAATGGGTGGCTTTTGAAAGTTTATGTTGTTTAAGGTCCTTGGCCTTAAAAGTTGTAAATATTTTGTTTTTATCAGTTTTGTATAGGCAAAGTAGACTCCATGCCCAATGGAACACTAGGAATTTTGGCTAATTTGTTTTCATCAGGAAGGCATTGATCTGCAGGTTCTTGAGACCTCACAGGGAGGATCTCATCCCTAGAAGGAGCCAGTGTTAGCTTTGGCATGTTCTTCAACTTTTGATGGATAAAAATAGGTTGGGTAGTGCTGATTTTGGTTGCAAAGGAGCTCGCAACAGTTTATTTTATCCTTCCCCTTTGTTTTCCTTACCCTCCCTTGACCCCATTATTACCATTTTCCTCTATAATCTTTTGAAACCCCATATAAACCTATTTTTCGTTTAACCGCGACACTAAGGTCTTAACCCTTTTTAACTACGCGCTTTCGCAAATCACATAACTCGATGGGGCCCTCATCTGTCACATCACTCAAAACGTGTGTATTAATCCTGGGCCGTCTGATCATTTCCCGTGGATCTGACGGTATTCGCAGCTCCTGCCCCCACAATCCGCACACGCAATAACCCGCGGGGAAGGTGGTTTATAACTTGTCACATCCGCCACATGTCACACCTGTATTGGAGCACCCCCTCGCATACGGAAACCGCCTGCCACCCCGAAGCGGTGCGGGGAAACCGCTTACCGCCCTTCCCGCTTGTCCCTGTGCATTATCGCTCGCGTATCTTCCACTTTCGTCAACCATCAGATCTATCGCGTCCAGATCCTACGGCCCTCATTTCTCCATCCACCTATCTTCCGATATCCTCCTTCAAATGATCTCCGCCATTCATATAACCGATCTGACGACCCTCGTTTATTCTGATCGTCCATCTCCCGATCTCCCCTATCAACAAATCTCAGTCGTTCGTCTGTTTCATCCGACGACCCACATCTGTCTCCGCCCATTTTCCCGATAGCTCCCTCTAATCCAATCTTCGCCATCCGTCTAAGCCATCCAACAGCTAATATTCGTTCTTAGGCCCTTGTTCATTTGCCATGTGGTTTCCCTGTTTTCGGCCTATCCTATGCACGCGAAGGAGGAAGGAAGTGATCACTCACCAAATACTCTGCGCAGTTAATACTTCACCCACTGCATTCAAGAGACAGCACGACTAGTGAAGGAGAGTACTACCTCGAGCAGTTGAATTCATTTACCAATTATGGAGTTTTTGTCCCATACGGTACTCCGCCTGCTCAAGAAGGACACCAGAGTACCAAGAAGGCCAATTTTGTTCATCAAAAAACACAGTTTGCAGCAGAGACCCATTTCTGATTGTAAATGTGGTTGGTGGTCCATTATGACCCCTCCACACATAGCATTGCAGAGCAATTTTGTAAACAAACTCCATATATACCCAGAAAGAAGATGTTTGATGGTTGATGAATGTTATCTTGATGTAAAGTTCAACTTCTGGAGACTGTAACTACTGTGATACCTGCAGCTTCTGGTCTTCATTTTCAGCTAATGCAAGCTTCTTTTACTGTTAATTGCTCACTTTCCACTTCTTCTTCTTTCTTCCAGGCTGTGTCTGTTATGCATTTTTCATGTGCTCTTGATGTTTAGCATTAGAGGGGCTGTCATCCCACCTCTGTGTTAGAATCTAGTATGTATCATTGAATTTGTATGCAGGTTTCTGTTATTTTAATGCCAGAGAGCTGTCATCCTGTCTATGCATTAGGAAATAGATTTGAAAACCTCCTTACTGGTTGCAGCTGGCCATCACAGGGTCTTGTGCATATGCTGGTGTGATTAGTATTCTCCATTTCCACTTAATCCTCAAACTGTGAGTAATTGGTGGTTGAAATCCTTGTAGTCTGGGGGTGTTCACCCATGTCTGGGGTCAAACATAGTAGAAGTGGTTATCTAGCTTGAATATGCATCATTTCCTTCCATTCATCCAACATTTTCCAACATTTTTGTTGAGTTTGTAATGTTCCTGAGCATCTCTGATATACAACCTAGGAGAGTTTCTTAGGGTGATAACAGTGCTCCGGAGTGGTATTACGACAGGGGATGACAAAGGCAAGTAGCCTGAAAAAAGTACCTGGGTTTGCAAGGCCCCAACGAAGGAACCAGAATTTGATTTTGAGCGCACTAAGGAGACCTTCAATGGAAGTTAAGAGGAGCTTCGCTGATGCCTTCACTTCAGGAAGTAAAGACATACTGGAGTCGAAAATGGACCCATCAATGCTCAATATGTTCTTAGAGACATGCATGAAGCTGCTGCGCGACAGCAAGGTTGTAAAGGGGCTGCAAGAACTCATAACTAGATGCGTTGGGACCACACCAGGAGAACCGCGTGTAGTCCAAAAGCTCGGGAAGCACACGACGCAAACAGGAAGGGAGATGAGATTGACCGCATAGATCAGGGAATATGAGATGGACCAAGTGATTTTGGACCTAGGATCAGACGTGAACGTCATGCCAAAGCAGACATGGGAGCGCATGGGTAGGCCTGCGCTGTAATGGTCTCCTATCCAATTGCGAATGGTGGACCAACAAAAGATCCTACCTATGGGAAGATTGCAGGGAATCACAGTAGACATTAAAGGAGCAAGCACGCTAGCAGATTTCAAAGTGATAGAAATTGTTGATGGCAACAATCCCTACCCTGCACTATTGGGAACAGATTGGGCCACTGACATGAATGGGGTGATAAATCTAAAGAAGCGCAAGACGATCTTTGAGAGAAAGTCTCTGTGCATAGTGGTACCTTTAGACCCTGCAAAAGGATCACTCTACACAGAGCCAGTGCGCAACTACGATAGCGACGACAATCTGGACTGCATCTACAAGATAACTATGCGTGAGAAAGATTGGGTAAATCCAACCGCGGATGGCTGAATCTCTTGGGAGCGCGAAAGCTCCTGCACATCAGATTCTGACGAGGAGATAGAACAATGGCAGAATCAGTTACACGAGGTAACCATGCTCAACTGTAACATGATGACAAGGTCGCTGCACTGCGTGACAACAGAGGTAAGAGATTTGCCTATGTATGACGAGTTGAGTGAGTTGGATTTCTTCCTGGACAAATTTGAAAGAGAAGTACTGGAACAACAGTGTTTTGATGCTCTAAAATGGGTACTGTGAGCTACGCCCGCAAGATGGTGGGGGACACACCAAATAAGTTTTGAGGACTGGTGCAAATGCATAAGGATGATGCTCATGTGGTTTGGGAAGCCTCAGATGTGATTGAAAGACAAGTATGACCGATGAATCGATCTGCACACCCACCTATCTAGGTGGATACAGTCATATGGTGTGAAACTTGCACGAATGCACACTGGCCTCATGATAGGAGACATGATCAGTAAGCAGGTACGGGTAAGGCAATGGCACGAATTACCCCTTCGGATGGGACCACGAAGTATGGAAAAGCCAAGTGCGCAGAAGAATATCCACGTAGAAGCTTTTAATAAAGTACGTGAAGCACTGAACAGGGTCCACAATGTGAGGCGCACTGACTGGGACCTGTGCATACTAGCGATTCTCTGGGCTCATAAGACCACGTGCAAAAACCTAACCGCGCATGCACCACCAAGGCTAGAGTATAAAGCAACCACAGTAAGCCCTATAGTACTTGGAGAACTTAGAACGCACATGATAGCACGATAGATATGACGGTTTGCGGAACCTTGGAAGCAGAAATCCAACAGGGAAATCTCAGACTCCAAGAACTTAAAGAGGAAAGGATACGATTAAGGAAGAAAAGTGCTCTGGTGTACACGAAAGTCAAGAAGCTGGAGGACGAGATAAAGGAAGATTTTCTCAGGAAAAAAAAAGTGAGTGTGATAAGGCAGGATGCGTACGATCGCGACAACAGGTTTAAGGCCTATCACCACAAAGTGATCTGTCTGATGCCTTGGCTTGGACCGCACATTGCCAAGCGTATTAACCAGGGTAGCACGTTGCAGATGGTAAAGTGTGCAATGCCGACCGTAACAATAAAAGGTGGGTATTCTCCAGGAAACATGATGGAGGATAGGATGAAACTTTTCACGGGTGGTGCAACCACCTGACTAGCCGAAGGAAGAACAGTCTTAGCGCTCTAGGTAGTTGAAAGGGAGCGCGGGACTATAACCTATTTTGCGCGGGAGTTGCGCGCAAAAGCAAAGAGTCACAAGGTCCGCAACCGTGCACGGGGGGTTGCACTGCCACGCAGGTTGACCAGAAAGTGACCATTGAAGTCACTATTCATGATGGTATGCTCGACTTGAGACCAAATGGAGTGGGCGGCAGGCATTTAAGACGTGATTTATGAGCAAGATTTGGGAAAATTTGCTGCTAAGGGAGCATTAATGAACCAGATTTGGGGGGAACGGTCGAATTCAAATTAAAAAAGCACTATAAATTACAAAGGGCTACCCAGCAAACAACACTTGGTCATTTGTGAGTTGAGATATTGAGCATAGCCTTGATTGTTGTGTACCGAGCGTTGATTGAGCCCTTGAGTTCGTGAGTGCTAGATTTCTGGATAGATACGATGGAAACAACTGAGGATGTTATGGAGATAACAGAAATGACCGCCGAGGAGGCTGTGGAGGCCTTGACTGTGGGGGATGCTCAGGAAGGTGTCGGGATTGTGGCAAAAATCCCGAAATCACTGCGCACGCCAAGACCCAAGAAGGACAAACAAGTGATAATTCCCATACGTGTGTCCTTGCGGAACCAGCTGCGCACCAAGCTGTCAATGGAGGAGAAGGGGAAAGTCGTCACCATAGAGACTAATGAAGAAGAGGAAGACCTGGAGGACCTAATCATCGTAGAAGATGAGGATGAAGGCATGGAGGAGGAAACTCAGCCTGTGCACCCCTCGACAATGTTGCCCGCCTATGTCCCCCCGCAAAAAATGGAAGGCTAAAGTTTCCAAGGACTTGGACGAGACCAAGAGCTTGCTCCATACCCCGCTCCTCTCAAACAACCTTATTTTTGAAGGCACACACCTAGGACAGGTGCCGAGCCTAAAATTCGAAGATTGGGACCTCGATGACCATGAGAAGTTACCTCACCTTGAGACCAGGCACCTCATGATACCCAAGTAGAACACCACGACAGGGGTTACAGAATTAGAGCCACGAAAGTGGTTGCGTGGAGTGGAAAAGAATGGGCTACTGAACCTGCTATGGCTGTCGCATTTCTACCGTGCCCCAATAACCATTTTCATCATTAGGCAGCTCCCATGCCTAGTGCATGATGGGTGTTTGTGGCTGGAGGAGCCCATCCCCATCACGACAGACTTGATTCACCACATCTCCTGGCTTCCATGCAAAGGAGAGGACCCCGTAGACATCTCAGAGGGGAAGAGCAGTGACTTGGCCATTGCAGAGGCCATGAAGAAAAAATACAAGCTGGCGAAGAAGAAAAGGGGCTACGCCATATCCAACATCAGTGACAAAGTAGTGAAAGTGGCAACCCAAATACTGGCTAGTAAGGTTATGCGCAAGTGTCGCGCAAACGAAGTACCCGTGCCGATGGTCGCATTGGCTGAGCAGTGCACGGAGGGGGTCCAGTTTAACTAGTCTGAGTTCCTCTACAAGGAGTTTTTAGAGAATTGTCGTGAAGCTCAGGAACATGGCAAAACGTTCCACTATGCATGGCTTCTGTTGTCCATAGTGCTCGTGGTAGGGGAATTATTGGAGGATAGTCAATTCCCCATAATTGACAGGGACCTACCAGAGGCTACAAAGTACGCTTCGCTCTAGGCCACAAAGGGTTCCAAGAGGATCCGCGACAGTAAAATATTTTGGGTGTCCATGGACATGAACCTCAGAATGGGGATCAACCGTAAGCCGCGGTTATTGCCCACGGTCTACAACAGTCTGCAGAGTTTTGCGGAATTCAAAGCGGATATCCATAACATTTACATTAGAGCACACAAGGACCTTTTTATCACTCAGGTTGTTCCCAAAAGTTGTAAGAAAGGGAATACGGCCGAGGTAACCACAGACCAATCTTTTAAACACATATTCTAGCCAATCTACATCCAGAGAGGGCTCTCTCTTTATGATTTAGCTTTGTTTTTTAAGGTGTTAGGCTAGTTATGAAGTACAAGGGTTTTGTTTTGAGTTTGGGTGGTGAGATTCAATAGAACAATGAGGCAAAACTGAAGAGTTCAGTCCATTGGGCATGATGGAGTCAAAAGAAGGATGGTTTCTTGGATTTTTTTTTCTAACAGAGGATGGCATCACAGAGCAAGGTAGTCAAACATGGAGCAATTTAAAGGCTGGAATCAGATGGAATGGAGTCAAATGGGTGAAGGTCAGTTAAGAATCCTTCCTCATATCGACAGAGGGAAAATGGATGATTATTGTTAAGGAGCAATTAAGAATTCCTTAGCAAATATTCAACATGAAAGAACCAGCAAGCAGGAGCAATTAAGAATTCAGCTTATACTAATTCTGAAGAAAACATAGAGAATAATAAGGACTGAAAATAGAGTGCAGCTAAGCAAATTCTGAATTAATCTTCTTCTTTATCATTCAGATTATGAAACACAGATGATATAGTAAACATGAAAACTGTAAAACACAAGTTATAAAATACTCATTGATCCATGGGTTGATTCAAGAATTCTGTAACAGGTCCTCAGCATCGATTCTTCATCCAGTAGGCCAGACAACAAATGTTTCTAACAGCTTTTTATTCCAAAGGTCCAGTATTACAACAAAGTCTAGGAAATCTACACATACCCAACCCCTCCAAAACTCTGATGAAGGGGGTATTTATATAAAAAAATATGTACAAAATAGATATCTCATCAAAGCTCTGAGATAATATCTAATTTTAAGCTAAAGTCATTTACAAGCAAAGTAAAAACAACTAACTTATGTTGTGCTGGAGGCTGGCTCTTTAGGGTTCGGCTTGCAGGTGTCCTAAGTAGCTGTGCGTCGACTATTTGTAATAATTGTTCTTTAACTTCTGACTTGCTTCGCTTAGTCAGCTCTGATGCTCTTTATTTTTGATTTGATTTGCCTTTAATTCTCTACTGATACTCTTTATGACTGATCTAATATTCTTTAATGTGTTTTGACTTTGATTTGATCCTCTGTAACTTGCTAAAACCGACTCCTACTCCCCGCTTTTCAGAAAAATAGAATTGCAACGTGTCTTCTGAGTGCTTTTCCTCTGGTAAATCATGTTTATGAAGGTTCCCACTGGCTGGGGTAGCAGAAATATCCTTGTATCTTTCTTCTACGAGCTTAGAAATCGCTCTGTTTTGCTTTAAGCTGTGTTAAAGAGACAGACTGTACTGCAACTGGTGGGTTGACTGAGGCCGAGCTCGTTGATGGAGCTTTTTCCTGGTCGGAGGCGGTCGAAACATTGGAAATGTGACCACCAAAGATTACATGCCCAGAGCGTTGTTTTTGCAGCGAAAAAAAAAACATCAAAAAATATATTTTTACCACATATTGAACAAAAATGATTTTGGTGGGAAAATTCGGTTCAAAGGACAGATGACGTCAGCTGGGGGTACGGAATAGACGACATGGCAGGTAACGTGGTAGTACGGTTGGTGACATGGCGGGTGACATTAGCGAGGGGTGAGCGGGAGGGCGGTAAGCTGTTTTACCCGCACCGCTTTCGGGCTAGAGCGATTTCGGGCGGGGAGTGAGCAATCACGCTAGGAGAGTGATGCGTGTCCCAGGTACGGGCACGAAACCACTAGTTTCCCAGGACTTAACGTGCGACAGATGGGTGGATAGCGAAATGGATGTGGACCATCCGACGCGAGGGCGCCGATCGAACGATGAGCGCTCAGCAGAGATGGCGGGATTATAAGCAACGTGCCCGACGCAATAAATAATGGTTTATAATGGTATTGGGCGTGATTTCAATAGTTCGGGGTTTGGTTATTTAATCAACCATGATGGTGATTAATCCCTTGATTTGTGCACGGGGAGGCTATTAAAGGTTCCAAATAAACCTTTAATTCTGTTTACAACAACGATATATGGCTATAGTTTAGCCGGGGGTGGGAAATATGTATTTTTTGGGGGGTTTTTATTATAAATACATAATACGGGGATTGGGAACAATTACAAGGGAGTTATAATAAATAAATATTAGTGTTAATATGACTTATGGAATGAACCAGTGCTAAGTAATGATGTTTTGAATTTAAAACTTAGGCTAAGAAAAAGGGGGTTTGTATAAGAAATATGGCCAATTCCTAAGCAAAACAGGAATTCACTTAGGCAATGTTAATGAAATGAGACAAGTGATTTATGAGTGATATTAAACAGATCTCAATATCATTGGGGAAGTTAGTAAGTGATTGGGGAAAAATATGAATGGGAGATTAGTCACGCCTCACTTGAGCTGCTCCAAAAATATCTGCCATGGCACTTGTGATAGAGGTAATATTAACACTTTGAGAGACAAAATCAATCACAAGTCTCATTCTGCAACTTCAAAACTGCCTACCCAGCCTACTCTGCCTAACATTTTTTCTTCTTTTACTTGGGTGCACTTAGACTGGCAAACCCTCATCAACTTTTCTTTTCTTTGCATGATAAGCCTATCTAAGTCTGCACTTATTTCTTCCAAGGGCTCAGATTAAATAGTTGAGATCCTTTGCTTCTCTACCTATCTACTTATCTGCCAAGATTAAACATTTTGGATAGACTTTATTCTCTATCTCTAAAACATGAAATTCAAACATGAACTGGCCAAGATTAAGCTATTTGGCCATTCATCAATTGTGGCATGATTTTGACAAGTTGCACACAATGCTTTATTTGCAAAAATGAAATAGTAGTGGCATTTAGACTGGCGCGCTTTCTTGGTCTCTTTTTATTTGGGGTTCATTTCTTTTCATTTTTTCTTTTGACCATTTATTTTT
The DNA here is from genome assembly GCA_031772625.1 of Pinus tabuliformis. NCBI lineage: Eukaryota > Viridiplantae > Streptophyta > Pinopsida > Pinales > Pinaceae > Pinus > Pinus tabuliformis. The sequence continues at coordinate 1,157,011,265 of CM062816.1, forward strand.
TTCACGCTTTTCTTTTTCTTTTAGGGTATACCCTCTTTACATTTTTTAATTTTTTTGATTTTATGATAATATTGAAACCTTTACAGCAAGGAAAGGATTAACATATTACAGAGCTCAACCAGTCAATCATGAAATATGACACCTATAACTATAGGAGTATAACAGACCCGACCAAACAATGGACAAAGCTACCCTTTGTAGCCACGTACGATGTCATATTTAATGTATTGGAGGCATGGCTGCCGAAGTGGCGCGCCCCAGACACCGTGGAGATAGAGAAGTCAGTGGCACAAAGAAAGAAAAACGAGGCCAGGCTGCGCATCGCACAATTGGCCGAAAAGCAAAGGAAGGAAGCAGCGGCAACAGAAGTGCGAGTGACATGGGATGCTACACAAAGAACAATTGAGTAGGAACAAGATGCAACAGCAGTGCAGGAGGCAGCCGCGAAGGCGCGCGAGGGCCAAACGTCACCTTTGTATGGGCAGGAAGTAGAGGAAGAAGAGGAAGGCGCAGACCCACGAACTGCGTCAACACAGTTGAAGTGCCAGCACCTAGCTGAGCAGACAAGGTCGTGTAAGAAGATTAAGGCACCGAAGTTTTCGATTGGCCCAATCACCCTAACTGAGGGTGATCTGCACGACATCACCGAGACAGTGCGTGATGTCACCTCTGAGGCCCTCCAAAATTTCATGCAGGAGAACCAGATTGTGTTGGGGGCCCTTAGAGCACAGTTGCAGGAATTGTAGGTGTGCCCTCCTCAGGCTGGTACCCTTTTAACCAGCCTCGCAGTCGGAACAACGACAACAGAACAGATGTTGCGCACGTGGATGACGAATACCATAGTGCTGCCAGAAGGGGCACTAGTGATAACAAATGAGGCCGACAGGCCTAAGGTTAGTGCACTAAAGGGTCCCGGTATCAACATAGCTCCACTCAGCAAGCAGAAAATCAATATGGAACAATTGAGCTTGCAGCGCGATGAAGTGTTGTCACAAAATCAACAGCTGGTACAGGTAATAGACGACGCTTTCCAAAGCGTCCCGGAGCTGGCCATCCCAGCAGACATGCCAGTAGAGGCATGGATCCATAGGTTAGCAGTAGGGGTATGTGAGGTGAGGGAAGAAATGATGAAGGTGCAGCTGGAGCTGAACCTTCAAATCGCGGAGCTGCGGTTAAAGGCGCAGCCGTCCACCCCTCGCAAGTCAGAGAACAGCATGCTAGCGCTATCACAGCAGGACTGGATGAAACTGGCAGTGCAGTTTAGGACTGCACCAACATGTTGGAAGAATCATTTGAGATCCTCACAAATCTACAAGAGGACCCCAACATCCAGTGCTTAGAGACAGAGGCACGAGAACTCCAACAACAGTATGACAACATCAAAGGAACTACGTAGACGGTGGCCCTCACTCAGAGACTCGCACGGATGCAACAGGCTAAAGCACTAAAAGAATAGGTGGACGCGACACGGCACAAGGAAGCAGTCCTGAAGGCGCGCGTTCAACCTTGGATCAACGAGGCCTTCACCATCACAATAGAAATTGAAGGCAAGATCGCACAAATGCAGGGGATGGATGCACTGATGCAAAGAAGCAATTCTAACACAGAGGTCTCACAACAACGTATGCAACAGATCTAGCAAGCAGCAGCTCAGTGTGTTGCTGACCTTGCTGCAGTTCGAGAACAGTTGGAGGGACTCCACGTACGGATCTGCGCGCCGACAGAGTGACTCGAGGGCGAGTCACGATGTTTGTGTTGGGGGCCTGTTCAGCATGGAATCCCCCCAAGGCATGTTTTGGGGCTTAAAACCCAAGTTTTGACTTAATCTTGTTGTAAAAGCTCCGTGAATTGTGGGCACAGGGCATGAAAGTATAATAGAGTCACAGGGTTGTCCACCCTAGTTTTTGTAATGTAATGTCGGCTGGATAGACCTACCCATGGTCCGCGGACCATGGGATTATATAAATAGAGTGAGGTTCTAAGTCCAGAAGAACTAAAAAATAGAAGGAGGAGAAGTCTAAGTGTAAAGTGTGTTTGTGGATCGTAGAGTAGGAGAAGGCTCGATAGCTGAGTGCGTGGAGGCCTAATAGTCTGCAGCTGAGTGCACGGACCCCTGCAGCTGAGTGCGCAGGGCAGGTCGAGCCTATAACCATTGGAAGAATCAAGAAAGAGAAGTTTTGTTATCATTCCGTGTATCTTTTCTAGGTTTAATGCATGATTGGATATAATTTGCAAATACACTGTTTATTTACTGCGCGATCGTGTATGAATTCTTTGTATTGCTAAATGTTTTGTATTGCTAATTATAAGACATTCAAGTAGGCAAAGGTAGTTTTAACACTGGAAGATAAGTAAGATCTCGGGTAATAGCACAAAGCACGACCCAACCCGTTGTTAGGGTTGCACGAAGGCAGTATATTAGGCCACGTGGAACCGGAAGTGCACGAAGCAACCTGCGCACAGGAGAAAATGAAGGATCGGTCAAACCTCTCAGACATCTTTAGGGTGCGGAAACCTGGTTCTAGCACCCTCCCATACTACTTCGAGTGAGACCTCAGTCTGCGCTCCGCTTACTGTTGCTGAAAGGGTTAGTAGTATAGGGATTTGTTTGGCTAATTAACTCTGAACCTAGGTTAGGCCCCAACAATCCAATAGAAACCATTATTCACACCGATCATCAACCTTCACAATATCTGCAAAAAAATTGTAACAATCAAGGCACTTTCATTGGATGGGATTCTTACAGTAATTCCACTTGGTAATCAAGTACAAGAAAGGCATTTATAATAGAGTTGTTGATACGCTTTCTAGACCAGTGGTTAATGTAGCCATTTTACTCAAGAATAATTATGGTTTCCCTGAAAGTTATGTTGAAGAATATGAACAGGATGTTGACTTTCAAGTGGTATATTCAGACTTGAGTCAATGCCACCAAGTTGAGGAATTAGACTATCATGTACACGATAATAATTGTATCATTTGGGAAAACTTTTTGTTCCACAGGGAGAGAGAGTAAATGTCACAAGGGAAGTGCACACTTCTCTTATTGCTGGTCATTTCCATGTAAGTAAAACAGTGGAAAATCTTCAGAGGTATTTTTACTGGCCTCGTATGCTTGAAAGTGTGTCATGTTTTATCAAAGGTTATTCATTGTGTGCAGTCAGTAAGCCTAGTAATAGGAAACTAGGATTGTACATGCCACTTCCAGTGCCTTCACGTCCATGGGAGAGTGTCACTATGGATTTTGTAGGAGGTCTTCCTTTATCAATAAAAGGTCATGATTATTTGTACGTAGTTGTGGATAGGTTCAACAAGATGTGCATGTTAATGGCTTGTAAAAAACAAATTACAATTGAACAAACAACTCAACTTTTCTTCAAAATGTATGGGTTCATTTTGGATTACCTACTTCTATTGTAAGTGATTGTGATTCCCGATTTGTTGGGAATTTTTGGTCAAATTTATGGAAATTGATGGACACCAAGTTGAAGAAAAGTGCAACCTTCTATCCGCATACAGATGGTCAAACTGAAGAGGTTAACGAGACAATTATTCATTTTCTAAGAGGATATTTCAGCAAACATCCTAAGTTGTGGGATGAACAGTTGCATTATACTTAGCATGCTTACAACCGAGAAAAACACTCTTCTACTCTAACTTCGCCTTTTGAGGCATGTATTGGCTATTTTCCTAAATCGCGTTTGGATTTCATCTTTGAGAAAGATGTAGCTGTATATGGACATTGTGACATAGACAAAGCAAATAAATTCATTGAGAAAATTCAGTTGATTCACCAAACAGTTCAAGAATAACTAGAAAAGATTCAAGGCAAGTATAAGGCAAGGCATGATAAGCATCGTGTGGATCATCAGTTTCAAGTAGGTGATGAAGTTTGGCTTTACAATATAAAGGAAAGGCTTCAAGGTGAAGGAAAAAAACTGAAACCAATTCGTTATGGTCCATTTAAAATTCTTGAAAAGATTGGTAATAATGCTTTCAAGCTTGATTTGCCTTCATATATGAAAATTTATTCCATTGTTAATGTTGAAAATTTGAGATTGTATGATCCTCCTTTGATTGAATATCAAGGAGAGAATATGCAGATTCCCTATATTGAATATTTTGCTCTAGAATTTCTTGATGAGCTTCAGCAAGACACCATACTTAACAAAAGAACGAGGTCATCAAAGAGGGGAAATTACGATTATCTTCGAGTGGGTCTCAAAGGTACAAATCCATCAAAGGACAAATGGATTGAAGAGGCGAATGTGATGGAACAAGACCCTCATTTGTTCAATAATTTAATATAAACGTTTAGGGTTCAAAAGGCTTCTAGTGGGGAGGAGTGATCAGGTGCTCAAGTTTATGCTCAAAAATCAAAGTGTCCGAATTTTTTTACACTTAGATTCAAATCAAAGAGCTCGTCATTCTGAATCCAACGGTGTGGACGACACTCAAATCCAAGCTCGTATGCAGAAGTTAGAGCAAGTCAAATTTCAAGGTTGACTTGTTTACATGACAAGATTGGATGACGTGGCAAAGCCCTTCAGCAAATGAGGAGGCGCCAAGTGGTAGGTTTCCATTGGCCCCTCCATATTTCAAATCACAAGTCATAGGTGCAAAAGGTATTACAAATCGGCCCCGGGCAGGTTTAGGGTTGCGATTCGATTTCATATCGCATATCGCAAATAGGTCAAAATCAACCTCAGGAGGTACTAGGTTGCGATGCGATGGATTGCGGATTATAATCGCATATCATAGGTAAACGCAAGTCTCGCTTAATACTGTCGTTGGTTCTCCACCAATTATGAACTATGATAAGTCCCGAACGCGAGATGTTATGAGCCGTAGTTTAATATATTGTCAGGTCCACCGATATCGCAATCGCAACATCATCGTCATGTTAACAAGACCTTCAACTCGCCAAACTTCACCGATTGCAATTTTCGATACAGTCGACAAGTTATCGCCCGCTCTGCAGCGAAATATTTGCCTGGTTAGCGGATTTTGGAGCGGAAATGTGGGTTTCTACTAGTTTTGGAGCAATTTGTGGAACAAATAGTGTGAGAACTAGGAGAAGTCATAAATTCTTCAGTTCTTATCCAAATTGGATGCAAAAAGAGGCTAGATAGCCATTTTTTAGTATTCTAAACTCATTGAGACAGGTTTCAAAGATATTTGAACATTGTAAACACACTTTTGTTGTAAATTTGAGCATAATAGAGAGGCCCAAGCATTGGAAGCTGGACCAAGGAGATGTAGCCCAGGAGGGGTGAAATCCTCATCAAATCTTTGTGTTGTGTGTTGTATTTTGGTGTTCTTTGTTTTTATTTTGATGTTGTTCAACATATGTTTTATGTTAAATTGTTTATAACATTTACATAAGAAACTCTCATGGGAATCAGTTAATTAAGAAAAAATAGTTAATCCTTAATCACTTGATAAGCAAATGATAAGAATCTTGGGTTCTATTCTGAATGGGGAAATAGCACAACATTAATAATCTGATCCATTTCAGATCAAATACCATGGTTCTCAAAAACCTAGAGATCAAAAACTATTGGTAACTTGACAAAATCAAATTTACCTTAACTACCCAACAAAAATTAATAAAACTAATAATAATAAAGTAGATTTTTTATTTTTATTATTTTAGTTTGAATTTTTTTTTGGTAAATAGAGGTTTTTCATTTATGTAAAAATATTACATCGTTTCCCACTCTTTGCCAAAATCCCACCAACCTCACTCTTACCATATTTGTAGGCTAGTAGCTAGTTGCCAAAAATGATTACACCATGCCAAATGGATTTGGAAATCCAAAATCGGAAGGGAACACAAAGCAACAAACCATAAAAATCAATACACAAGAAAGAGCCAGTAGGAATCAGATGAAGTAATCAATGAAGGATTCTCTAGTTGAGAGCCAGGGAGTGGCAGAGGCTAGAATTTGTAGTGTACATGTTTCTCCATATGGGTCAATTAATCGTCTAAATAGTCCAGGTGTTCCTGCATATTCCATTGTCCCCTTTGAAGACCGAAAAATTAGTCCTGCATGTGCCAGTGGTTCCTTTGAAGGTCATTCATGAAGGAAATAATTGCATTTTGGTCATCATGCCTGTCTTTGAGAAGTTGTTCCAAAAGTGTTTTAATTTGTCTGTGTTGGTAGCAAGTATTCTCCAAGGCGAGAGTGTGCTCCTCGAAGCTAGGAGAGTGGACTAGGTGACAGATCATTGCCTCTCCCTAGGTTGGTGCCTCCAGGTGGGGATTGCTTGACTGAACTGTTATCGAGAAATCTAGTGTCTATGCAGAGCTGCTAGTCCCACTAAGACTGGTAGCTATCTTAGAAACAAACAAACTAAAACTACTTTCGTTTTCCTTTATGAGAAGTAGATAAGAGGGGAACAAAGGAGACCAACCTCTGTCTTGCTCTTGGTTCCTTGCTTGATTCCTCTCCCTTCTGATAGATCTTTTCCACTCGCTTCTTTGTCTACCCAGCTTCAAAGAGAACCTGTGGAATCAAAGAAGCATAACACTATCCAAGAACAGAGATATACTATCATAAACAATATAGGACCAGATATATATTGACCACACAAATGCATATATCATCAATCATACAAGAATGTGGAGGAAAACTTGAATAGCTTTATTAATAATCAAGAATAGCAAAGAGGATTACAACCAATTGTTCTGACCCAGCGTCATCCTCTCAGAAAGAAAGCCCTTCTTCACCTCATGAAAAGCTTAAATCACCCAACACTATGATGTTACACTAAGAAACCAGCAACACTTCCTTACAAGATACAAAATTCCAGCCTCTGGATCTCTGGGATGAGGGATCCATATATAGATGTTTGCAAGGGGGGTGAGTCAGCCTCTAAGATTTGATTAGTGTCCTCTCTCTGATAGTTCTTGATTCCACTTGGAGATTGATGATCTCTTACTCATCCCTGGGCGAATGTAGAGAGGCAAGTGTCACAGGAGAAGTTTCTGGAAGATTCCATGATCTTCCACCTCGCAAATTGACCCGCCATTTGTCCAGTCTCGCCCATCGCACCCCATAGAAGGGCTTTTCAGTATGCATCGCACCTCCCGTGTGCATTTAGGTGGGATGCAGCGCACTTTGACCATGGAGAAGGTGAGATGGTCCAGTTTTGACCAATTCTGAGTAGTTTTTCATGGAGAGCTTCTGGGAGATGATGTAATCAGCTGACCTTGTTCTTTTAAGGGTCAGAACAACACTTTTAGGGACTTAGGAGCCCTTGGTTTATGGACATTTATGATTGGGGTTGCAGTGGCCAAAAATGTCTATAACAGTTGCCCCCTAAAGCATGAGGTCGTTAATCTTTTGATGTCGGGTGAAATGCTTTATCATGAGGATCCGAAGTTTTTTCGAGCTCTAAGGCGACCTGTAATAAGATACAATACAATACACTATCTTCCTAATATTTTCATGATCCAGCTGAGGCGGGCATTCCCATGCTCAGCTTTACAAATTCATTTTCATGTACATAAGATAGATAATCGTCTATGTGCAGACTGATGATTCTGGTAGAGCCATCATCCCTTAGGTTGGATGATTATCGGTGCAGCAATGATGTACATTTGATGTCTTTATATTACTAAATATATATCGCAGCCCGGATGGATGAAACTAGATCCGGGGTCTTCAATCTCGTTCGATCTTCACTCAAAGCAGAAGTTGATCCATGTGAGAGATGTTCTGGAGTCGAACATGGAAAGACATCACCTGATTACCAGCCAATGATGTAAGCTGTTAACAGGCGCGAGAGGAATCACCGATAATGATGATGACCCTCAAGGTACTACAGTACAATTCACGTGGTGTGAATAAGGGACTTGGCGTCGAACACCACGCAAAATCTTTCGGTCGAAGGCCATTGATGTAAACCTGTCGCCGGAAGTGAGAAACTTGCCATTGAGGAATGCAAGCTTCAAAGTACTGAAAGGGTTGTTCCTAGATCGACATCCTGGATAATGAGCTGATGTCGACAAGAAGTGATCCGTCATAGGAGGGCCTTAGTGAATCCCACATCAATGACACGGAACGGAGCAAATGATTTTAATGGAGGTGAAAACAATCTGATGACATAAGGTTTAGGGTGGTGTTACAGGGAAAAGTGTCTATGCAGAATTGCTAATCCCACTAAGGCTGGTAGCTACCTAAGAAACAAACAAAGTAAACTACTTTCGTTTTCCTTTATGAGAGATAGATGAGAGAAGAATAAAGGAGACCAACCTCTGTCTCGCGCTTGGTTCCTTTCTCGATTCCTCCCTCTTTTGATAGTCCTTTGCTACTTGTTTTCTTGTATACCCAGCTTCACAGAGTACCTGTAGAATCAAAGCAACATAACACTATACGAGAACATGGATCTATTATCATAAACAATCTAGGATCAGATGTAAATTGACCATACAAATGCATAAAACATAAATCACACAAGAGTATGGAGGAAAACTTGAATAGCTTTATTGATAATCAAGAAAGATCCAAGAGAGTTACAACCAATCGTTCTGACCCAGCATCATCCTCTCAGCAAGTGAGCCCTTCTTCACCTCATGAAAAGCTTAGATCACCCAACACTATGATGTTGCCTCAAGAAACCAACAACAATTCCTTACAAGATGCAAAATTCCAGCCTCTGGATCTCTGGGATGAGGGATCCATATATAGATGTTTGCAAGGGAGATGAGTCAGCTTGTGATTTGATTAGTGTTTTTCCTCTGATAGTTATTGATTCCACTTGGAGATTGATGATCCCTTACTCATCCCTGGTCGAATTCAGAGAGGCAAGTGTCACAGGAGAAGTTTCTAGAAGATTCCATGCTCTTCCACCTCGCGGATTGACACTGCCATTTGTCCCTTCTCACCCATCGCACCCCATAGAAGGGCTTTTTGAAATGCAACGCACCTACTGTGTGTATTTAGGTGAGATGCAACGCACTTTGCCTATGGAGTAGGTGAAATGGTCCAGTTTTGACCAGTTATGAGTAGTTTTTCATGGAGAACTTCTGGGAGAAGCTGTAATCAGTTGACCTTGTTCTTTTAGGGGTTGGAACAACACCTTTAGGGACTTAGGAGCCCTTGGTTTATGGACATTTTATGCTTGGGGTTGCAGTGCCCAAAAATGTCTATAACAGGTGGCGGTCATGAAAGAATGGAGCGTAAATGTATTGCAGTGGATGAGACACAGGTGAATTCTCTGAGCGACTTCTCTTGACATATCGGCGACACTGACATGATGGATTGGTAGCGTTAACCCCAAATATGGATGGCATGATGGACCAATGGTGATATGATCGGTGAACGGAACAACCCAACCCGACTCGGATGCGGAGTGAAAGTGTCATGTTCAAGAGTGACTTGCTACCAACAAAGTTTCTTCAAGTTTTCTTCCCAATTTTTCCCCAGTCATTGCTGACCAGTACCTCTTTATTTTTGTCAAGATTGAGGAGGATAACATATGCTTGTTCTATAATTTTCCCTTCGGGCAAACCCATCGCTATGTTTTAACGAGCCTAGCGATAGTGAAACTCATTCTTGTATGTACGGACAAGTTTGTCGCTATTCGGTTTTAACGAGTTTAACGACAAAGATAACTCGGTCCTTTTCAATTTTAGAGAGTCTGAAAGGGACGTAAAGAAAACTCCAACAATCCTTTTTCATCATATAATCCCTTAAGTCTGAAAAAGTATAAAATAATACAAAAGGGATGAATTTTCGGTGATTTTAACGAGCCGAACAAAACAAGCACTCGATCTTTTTGTGTAATAATCCCTCAGGTCCAAAAAGATTGAAATCTAAAGGAGGGATAGCACTTCTGGTCACTTTAACGAGCTGGAGAGGCCAATTGCTCGGTAATCTTTTCATATTTTACAAGTCAGATGAAAAGAGCTTAAAGGAGACTCGTTTTTCGAGGAACGGGTGATAAATTTGGGTAGCAACTAATTCCAGGTAAGGTTTGGAATTTTCCAATCATAGCAGTGTCACAAGGATGGCTAACAGGATCACTCTTCGCAGCTGTTCCTCAAAAAGGGCAAACAATCAAATGGAGGTGAATGATCGGCCAATATAGAGTGGAGGTGATGATGAGAACATGACCAAGGCTTCAAAGGCTGATGATAATGCATGCACGATGGTTATTTAGCGGAAATTGGTTCATTTTTTAATGAATTAGCTTAAACTCTGGGGAAAACATTTGCTCATTGCTTATGTTTATTTTTTAACGAGCTTGAATTCTGCGTTAAAACTGCTCGATCCAGTCATATAATAAGTATGTCTCATCTAAGATTCCATTTTTTATGGAGCTTGCACCTTACAAAGCTTTGCTCCGGATCCTTTCTTTATGCAAGTTAGGAAACGACCAATCCTATGAGTTTAAAGGGTTAGAGGACCTGCAAATTTAAAAAATAAATGGTCGCTCTTCGCTTGCATGCCAAAAGGTTTGCATGCCCCTAGGTATAGCGAAAAATTTCCAAGTTACCAAAGATTGTTCTATCCAACTGCGGACAAAACACTTCCTCGGCGATGTCTACCGAAATAAACAAAGGTGAGTGGCGCAACTAGCTCCACTCACATAACTCTGATGAAGGAATCTTATTCCAGTCTAATCTCATAAATCGGTCATATATCCTTCACAGAAACCTACCCTATACCCAAGGTTTTCCTGTCAAAACAGACCAGGGTGCATGCCCCCTGGGTTTCAGTCATGTCCTCCCGAATCACTCGCGCTCATCAGGTGGACGGACTGGGGATTGATGAGACATTCCTTGCGTGAAAATACCATTCAGGGATGGTATTTGACTATTTTCTATGTGTGAACCGGGGAATGAAAGCTGGTCTACGAGCTTGACCACTCTTCCTTCATGCGGAAAACACATTACTCTAAAGAGTGAGGAGACAATGGCTCCCATGCAATAAATATAGTCACGTCCAAGGAGTAGATTATAATATAGGGTCCTTGGACTACCATTACGTTCATGTGAACGGTTTTCCTTCTCAATGTTATTGGCACATTGGGAAGGATTCCTAACGGTCGACTGGTTCCTTTGTCAAAGCCTGTTAGATTTCTCATTTCAGGCAAAAGCGATGGAAAACCAAGCGCTTTCCAAGCAGTTGAGTAAAGGATACTCATAGAAGCCCCTTCTTCTATGATGGTACCGGCCATGTCCATTCTATATATTTGAGCAATGATTCGAAATGGTACACTAGCCGATAAGCGGGGTCTGCCTAGTAGATTCCGATCGAAGGAAACAATTAGGTTGCTTGGAGGTGGGACCGAATAGACGGGCGGATACGACTCTGACGAACTTCCTTCCTGCGGTAAAGGAATGGGTAGATTGCCCCCATGTTCATCAGAGTCTGTGCTTACGAAGATAATTTGAACGGTGTCGTTCTTGTTCTCTCGGTGACTGTATCATCTGAAGATGAACCTTCTAAAGGCAAGACCGGGTCAAATGCCGCCTCGACCTTTTGACTTTTGTCTGGTGTGGATTCAAAGGGTTCATCTTCAATGATAGACGCTTCAGCTGACCACAATGGCATGTCAGCCAGATTTTCAACTAGTGACGGACTCGGCAAGAGTTTCTTATATCCAGGAGGAAGCCGTAATGGTGAAATCGGACGGTCGTCCAAAACTCTTTTAGCCTCATCTAAGAAGGGACAATGGTGGATGGCGTGATCGCCTTCACACAATTTACAAGGAAATTTACATTTTCCTTTTTGTCCAGGGGCTTGACTTTCACTAGTTGACGGTGTATGCTCAACATGATTGTCAGAGGTTGATGACACTGGATTGTGCAAACGAGGAGACCTGTAAGGCCTTCGGGCGCAAACGCGGATGGGCGTCGGGCGAGTCACCGTGCACGATGGGTGACGGGCGCGCGGGCGCACGAGCGGGCATGGGCTGCACGACGGGCGGGCGCAGGCTGCACTACGGGCGGGCGATGCGACACAAGGTGCGACGATAGAAGCGACGAACGGTGCGACATGTAAAAATGGCTAAGGCATAAGTGTATGTGATGGAGACTTATACCCACGATGGGAGCGCCGAGCGACGGGGATAGGCCGACCTATGAAAGGGGGTGAGGCCGACTTGTAAAGCGCTTGAAAGGGGTGTGTAACCATGCGGTTGGGGTTTGGCTGGGCAAGCCACCGCCCACACTAACAAGTGTATATATTGTGGAATGTTTGGAGTCAAACGAAAACAATTCGACTTGCATCATTCGCTCTACATAAGTGTGCAGATTCTAAGTGCGCAGAAGTAACAAGTGTTGAGCGCATAGCTCATGCGCTTGTCTTGAATGCGCATAAGGGAAGTTCGTACTTGGAGGTTGGGTGAAGGCGTGGGCAAGGTGTGCCCAGTGTTCGGTCGAAGAGCAGAATTGTGTCGGACTTGAAAAGGATGTCTTGGTGACTCGGGTGAGCACTCATCCTTTGTGCAAGGTGTACACATGTTATTGTAAAAGGCTGATTTGCCTATGTTGTAAAATATTCTAAGTATTGGGTTGGAGCTTGCTAAGCATTACTTGTACGATTGTATTATGAAGAAAGATTGATTATAATATATATTGTCGGGCAGACTTGTTCGGGAGTTACCCCTCCCCTTTATACTGTGCAATTGTTATTGTATTTTATAATTGCTGCGGATAATGAATGAGTATGGGTGTTCATTGGTATAAAGGATAAATGCAATTTACTTGGTTGCGAAACACAAACTAAGTAAGGACAAGTGAATTAGACGTAGTCCATGAATGTTAGTATTGGTGAAAAGAAAGCGTTCGGTGGTGCCACACCTCGCTATAAGCGGTTGGAAGACTACCGCAGGTGTAGGGGCGTGACAGGTGGTATCAGAGCAGGCTGATGACCAAATTGACGATGAAGTGCTGATCCCACTGCACTATCGTGAAATGTGGTATCAGAGCTCGGTTTGAGCTGGTGTTGGAGCAAGGTTTGCTCGTGAAGGTTTGAAGCTTGTGAACAGGTTCAGGTGTTGAAGCATTGAAGTCGGTATACACTTGACAGGTGAGAACAAGACTTCGGTTTGAAGCCGTTGAGCAGGGTTGCTCGTGACAGTGGAAAGGGTGCTTGCAGGTGAAGGAAACCGTTTCACACAAGTGGAACAAGGGTTGGTTCTAATTGCAGGTGACTTGGTGAAGCTGTTGGATGGTCAAAACTAGATTGCAAAGGAGGAAGAAGCTGTTAGAAATGGCAGTTGAATCTCAGGCTGGGTCTAGTCACGTTGTGAAGGATACTACTATTGGGTTCATTGAAAAGGTGTTGGAAAAGATTGAGGATATGGATACCTCTTGGGATAAGAAGATGGACTTGTTCGCTAAAGAACAAGAGGCCAATTCGAAGATGAAGGAAGAGCTCGGTGAACTCCGAACACAACACGATGAACTCCGGACACAATATGAGTACACTGATCTTATGTGTACACAACTTGAAGTAAGGGTCAAGGAGGTTGAAGAAGCAAGGGATCAGGGTCTTGCAGAGATCGTGAACTTGAAGAAATCTCTTGACGAAGCCAAGGATGAGATCGCGGTGTTGAAGAAGGCCGTGAGGCATAACTCAGGTGGAGGAGTGCCTCATGTGAAGGTCAAGGAACCAGAATCTTATGATGGCATAAGGAATGCAAAAACTCTTGGCAACTTTCTATGGGACATGGAGCAATAATTGGAACGGTTGGGTCTATCTGATGATGAGACAAAGGTCAAGGTAGCTGCTCAGTTCTTAACAAAGGATGCTAAGATGTGGTGGCGAAGGAGGTTGGATCAGATTGCCAATGGCAGTGCTGATGACATTACTTCGTGGGATGACATGAAGAAGGCTTTGCAGACCCATTTCAGTCCTCAAGATGAAACATGGGAAGCAAGGACAAAGATTAAGTACATAAAGCAGATTGGGAGCCTACAAGCATATCAGGGGGAGTTTACAAGTGCAGCTCTGGAACTTCCTGACATGGTGGAGAGGGACAAGGTGTTCAACTTCATTATTGGGTTGAAGCCTTGGGCACACAATGAAGTGAAGAGGTAGAAGATTAGGACACTTGAAGAAGCTTTTGCTGCTGTTGACAGGTTGGTGGAGCATTATGATGAGACTTCTGATGATAGGAAGAAGAAGTCCGATAAACCGAAAGATAAGAAGAAGGATGATGCTTCGAAATTGGATGATAGTTCGAAGACAAAGAAAGCCTTGAAGTGTTGGATATGTACTGGACCAAACACGGTGAAGAATTGTCCTTCTAAACCAAAGGTGGCTGCTATTGCACAATCTGATGTGAGGAATGAAGGTGCTTCTGTGGGGATGATGCAAATACTTGGTGCTTTTGCTACTACGGAGGTGGTCTCTAGGAGAGATCCTGAGAGGAACAGATTGGAGTATGTTCAAATGAAGGTTGGAGGTGCTGATGTACTCACTATGGTGGATAGTGGGGCTTCTCACAACTTCATGGGCGAAGATACTGCGAGAAGGATTGGGCTGAAATTTGTACCGACGAAGGCACAAATGAAGACAGTGAATTATCCTCCTATTGAGATTCTTGGTATAGCTGAGAGGGTGGACACTACACTTGGTGAATGGACAGGGAAGGCTGACTTCACTATAGTGCGTATTGATTACTATGAAGCTGTATTGGGGATGGAATTCATGAAACAATTTGATACTATGATTGTTCCACATTTGAAGAAGCTCTACATTTATGATGGGAGGGAAGATGTACCCTTTGGTGTGCCAACCATTGGTGTGACAAGGCCTGATTGTAAATTGGGAGTGATGCAAATGGAGGATGAGAAGAGAATGGGAGACATGAGTAAGCGATTGTCTACTGTTGAGGCAAAGCTTACCGAATAGTCATTGGTCATTAGACCACTTTCAGATAGCATCTTGGATTTTTCAAGAAGGCTAGAGTTGGTTGAGGATGATGATGATGATGAGGAGGTGTATGTAAGGCCGGATGTCCAAGGGGAATACCGGGTTGCTTATTTACAAAGGATGGAGATTGAGGATCCTGATAGGTGGATCGATTTGATTAGTGAGGGAGAGCCTTCAGGCTCTACTCCCTCTACATCTTCCTAGATGGACAAGACGATGGGGCTCATTGTTAGCTGCTCATGGCATTGAGTCCCTTAGACATATGGAGCAGGTATGACTGATGATGCAGGGATGGCTTGGCATCAAGCATCATGACATGTTGCAGATGGATGGAGTTTCCATGGACCTGAGCATGGATTATGGAGATAGATTCTTGATGAGTCAAGGATGTGGCAGATGTTTGAGGAACAACTGATGATGGCATGAGGATGTTCACTCTCATGATTTGAGCATGACAGTTGGATTAGCTACCCAACTAGTTCAGACATGGGGTCGCGAAGTGTGCAGAGATGTGTTAGCATTTTGTTGGAGTATCATGACAGAGGTTCACATGGTGACACATGATGAGGTCGACACGAGATGTTGCAGTAGAAATTGTGGCAGAGAGGTTGATGATCATGGATCAGGATGATATCTGATGGACGACATACTGTAGAGGTGTATACCTTGGTATGGAGTACTTGGTGGCAGTTGGTCACTAAGGTGAGACATGATGGAGATGGAGTTCTACATATGTTGCAGGGATGATTGCCTTATGTGGAGGAGTTGACATCATGGATAGTGATGATCTTGGTGGATGGCTACTGAGATGGTATGTTGTCGAGGATGACAAGGAGAATGTAAGGCCTTCGGGCGCAAACGCGGACGGGCGGGTGACGGGCGCGCGGGCAGGCGCGGGCCCACGAGCAGGCGCGGGCTGCACGATGGGTAGGCGTGAGCTGCACGACGGGCGAGCGATGCGACACAAGGTGCGATGATAGAAGCGACGAACGGTGCGACATGTAAAAATGGCTAAGGCATAAGTGTATGCGATGGAGACTTATACCCACGATGGGAGCGCCGAGCGACAGGGGTAGGCCGACCTATGAAAGGGGGTGAGGCCGACTTGTAAAACACTTGAAAGGGGTGTGTAACCATGCGGTTGGGGGTCGGCTGGGCAAGCCACCGCCCACACTAACAAGTGTATATATTGTGGAATGTTTGGAGTCAAACGAAAACAATTCGACTTGCATCATTCGCTCTACATAAGTGCGCAGATTCTAAGTCCGCAGAAGTAACAAGTGTTGAGCGCATAGCTCATGCGCTTGTCTTGAATGCGCATAAGGGAAGTTCGTACTTGGAGGTTGGGTGAAGGCGTGGACAAGGTGTGCCCAGTGTTCGGTCAAAGAGCAGAATTGTGTCGGACTTGACAAGGATGTCTTGGTGACTCGGGTGAGCACTCATCCTTTGTGCAAGGTGTACACATGTTATTGTAAAAGGCTGATTTGCCTATGTTGTAAAATATTCTAAGTATTGGGTTGGAGCTTGCCAAGCATTACTTGTACGATTGTATTATGAAGAAAGATTGATTATAATATATATTGTCGGGCATACTTGTTCGGGAGTTGCCCCTCCCCTTTATACTGTGCAATTGTTATTATCTTTTATAATTGCTGTGGATAATGAATGAGTATGGGTGTTCATTGGTATAAAGGATAAATGCAATTTTACTTGGTTGCGAAACACAAACTAAGTAAGGACAAATGAATTAGGCGTAGTCCATGAATGTTAGTATTGGTGAAAAGAAAGCGTTCGGTGGTGCCGCACCTCGCTATAAGCGGTTGGAAGACTACTGCAGGTGTAGGAGCATGACAAGACCAGTCCCTTAAGATCCGATGGATGCAAAGACAATCTCGATGATAGTGGTATCCTTTGCAAATGACACATGGCGATTTAGGCCTGGACGGTGCAGTGTGTGGATTTTCGCTAGATGATGCCTGGTCGCCCCTTTTCGCCTTTGGCTCCTTTTTCTTCTTTTCTTTCTTATTCTTCTCCTTCTTCTTCTTAGTTACTTGATTTTTGGCTTTACCAGCTTCATCAAGCCAAGAGGAAGGGGGAGAGGGAGAACTGGATGAAGTAGAAGGTTTGGGGGTAACTCTAGTATCATTTAGTTGCTGACTTGATTGTTCAGGAATCACGGTGTTCTGAACGATAGAGGTCGAGAAGAGCCATACGGGCAAGCCGATTGTCAATCCTGGAAGAGACAATGTGGCCATATGCATTGCACCAACATCTCCCCAAGAGGAGAAAGGACTAGGATTTCCTCCAAGGGGAAATCCTTGGTTGGTGGACTCCATTTTTCTCAACCTAAGACCAACGTAGGAAAGGTGATGTTT
This sequence comes from Pinus tabuliformis, assembly GCA_031772625.1. Classification (NCBI taxonomy): domain Eukaryota; kingdom Viridiplantae; phylum Streptophyta; class Pinopsida; order Pinales; family Pinaceae; genus Pinus; species Pinus tabuliformis. Next base: position 1,157,028,537 of record CM062816.1, read on the forward strand.
ATTCTGATTAAAATAAATTTTAGACGCTTTGACACAACTTGTTTTTTCAATTTTTAAGAGTCGAGAAAAAAAAAAGATGACTCTAGTCACCTTCGATTTTTAATGAGCTTGAAGTGACAAGTGCTCAGATGGACCTTTTCCTTTAAGGAGTCTGAAAAGGAACGAAAGAGACTACTCTGGAAATCTAGACAGAGGGATTACCAAACCAATCGCAAAACTGCAGAATACTTTTTACGGTACGACAGTCAATCTTCCCGAATGCTGTGTTCAGTGCATTGCGATCGATAGGGCCGAAGACACGGCTTCCTATGGATAAAGGATAAAGCCTATTGTGGTCTCCCAATATATACTTGACGGTACATGGGAGCACGAGTCCATACTGCCACTTATCGTCTCAAAGTGGAGGAATCACCCAACCAGCAATGAAAAACAACAGTTACTAGGCTTTACGATGCCGGAATACGTCTCTAGCCTAGACTTCTAAATGTTGTGCGTTAGGTTCCAAAGCGTTTTTAGATTCATTAAATTTATTTTACAGTTGATCTTGCTTAAGAAATTTGCCTTTCAGGTTCACCGCGTGATGTAGATATACAATTCCTAAAATGCAATCTAAGATGATAAACAATCGTTTAGTCTTCTTTTTGCAATGAAAATCCTAGATACTAAAGAAAGAGAGATGATATTCTTTCAACATAGAGCAGAGAGCACACACTATATGCACTGTCCTAAATCAAACCAACAAACAGTCTAAATGCAAATGCACATGCATGTATTTGTTTTCAGCCTTCTTAATGTGTGAATGATAAAAAGAAAGCTAAGTGCAAATCTGAATTATTTTTCAAAGCGACGTTACTAACAAGCTTCTTTTCAAGACAAAATGAAGATAATGATGACACTTTGTGATTCGGAATTGAAAACTTGCTTTCGACACTTGAAAAACTACTAATTCAAATCAAATACAAGAGTAACAGTGTAATCGACTATCAAGAACAATTGGATTCTCTTCTATGACTGAAAACGACACTTGCAACACTTCCAAATCAAGAAACGACAGTTCAATTACGCTACTTCTTTGTAAAAGAGAACTGAAAATGGCTCACAATACATAAAAAAATTTACAGTTCTTTGAACAATGGAGGCGGAATAATGGCAAGGAAGGAGGTTTCCAATAGAGGTATACTGACTACAGACAGCAAAACTCCTGAATAGAGCTGAAAAGAGTGAAAAAAAAACAAAGTCTGGAGGCAAAATTAGCCCTTTCTGATCAGCGCACCTGTTACACAGGGATTCCAGTATGCATCCCACCTACACCACACGGGAAGTGCGATGCATACTGATATCCTTGAAGAGAGGGTGCGATGGTACAGTGCGAGACTTTTGATCTAGTTCTTGATCACAGTTTGTAGCACAGTTCAGGGATTAGGCCGAGCAAGTGATAATCAGTAATTAAATCACAGGGGTAGATCTAAGGAGGTTACCTGAGCCACCACAAGGGCAATTAGAGAGTTTGTAAATTGATTGTTCAGTTCATAAAAAAAACCCGGAGATAGACTGAAGCAGCATTGATCTACTTTGCACTTACATAGCAAATGCAGTTCGAAGGCTAGCTGGCTTGACTTCAGGCTCCGTCTGTAAGTTTATAAAGAAAACACATATAGACAAAAAAACAATCTATTCGCTCCCCAACAGAGTCGCCATTTTGTTATTGGGAAATCTAGTGTCTATGCAGAGCTGCTAGTCCCACTAAGACTGGTAGCTATCTTAGAAACAAACAAACTAAAACTACTTTCGTTTTCCTTTATGAGAAGTAGATAAGAGGGGAACAAAGGAGACCAACCTTTGTCTTGTGCTTGGTTCCTTGCTTGATTCCTCTCCCTTCTGATAGATCTTTTCCACTCGCTTCCTCGTCTACCCAGCTTCAAAGAGCACCTGTGGAATCAAAGCAACATAACACTATCCAAGAACAGAGATCTACTATCATAAACAATATAGGACCAGATATATATTGACCACACAAATGCATATATCATCAATCATACAAGAATGTGGAGGAAATCTTGAATAGCTTTATTAATAATCAAGAATAGCAAAGAGGATTACAACCAATTGTTCTGACCCAACGTCATCCTCTCAGCAAGAAAGTCCTTCTTCACCTCATGAAAAGCTTAGATCACCCAACACTATGATGTTACACCAAGAAACCAGCAACACTTCCTTACAAGATACAAAATTCCAGCCTCTGGATCTCTGGGATGAGGGATCCATATATAGATGTTTGCAAGGGGGGTGAGTCAGCCTCTGAGATTTGATTAGTGTCCTCTCTATGATAGTTCTTGATTCCACTTGGAGATTGATGATCTCTTACTCATCCCTGGGTGAATGCAGAGAGGCAAGTGTCACAGGAGAAGTTTCTGGAAGATTCCATGATCTTCCACCTCGCAAATTGACCCTGCCATTTGTCCACTCTCACCCATCGCACCCCATAAAAGGGCTTTTCAGTATGCATCACACCTCCCGTGTGCATTTAGGTGGGATGTAGCGCACTTTGACCATGGAGCAGGTGAGATGGTCTAGTTTTGACCAGTTCTGAGTAGTTTTTCATGGAGAACTTCTGGGAGATGATGTAATCAGCTGACCTTGTTCTTTTAGGGGTCGAAACAACACTTTTAGGGGCTTAGGAGCCCTTGGTTTATGGACATTTATGATTGGGGTTGCAGTGCCCAAAAATGTCTATAACATGAACCCTCTCCACAACCCATTAATGAACTTGACCACATTGCCATGACATAATGTAACTCTCCAAGAAGAAGATGAACCAATCTTTGAGTGAACAGGTGAGCCTTAGGGCAAGAGCCTCCCATGTTGCCAAAGAAAAAGACCTCCTCGGGAATTACAGAACACCCATAAATTTACTAAAATGAAATTGAGTGCAAACCCCAAGAAAAAGAGGGTGTAGATACAGTGCAAACAATGTCCCCCACCCCCCCCCCCATTAGACAAGAGTCAGGTTGTCAAATGTATTAAGGGTTAACAAGAAGCCCAATTGTCTGCAACTTATCTCTCAGGTCAGACAACTAAGATAGAAGCAAATACCGGGGAAACCAAATAGAGAAGGATAGGCCCAGTGCACCATTAAATCCAACACACTGAATAAAGCTAGAGGAGGGCCAAGCATCATAATCAAGCCAACAAAACTTAACAACTGGAAAGTAAACCAGGCAAGGATTCTTAGTTACCTTATAAGAAACCTGAGAGAAAGGAGGTAGACTCAACTGTAGGTCTGTGACAAACAGATTAATTATCGACCATGCCCCTTTTGCACCTAATTGTTGTTGAATCTTCAGGGCTTCCCATATACTAGGGCTCCAAATTTCATAGTCATGTGCTTGTCTGCCACATATTTTCTTGAAGGAACATACTTGCGATAATGACCTACTATTAGAGCTATTGTGTACCAGGCATACAAAGCCACAGTGAGGCCAACCCTACCACCTCTTAAAAAACCAAGCTTACAACATCAATGACCAGCTACAGGGAAACAACACAAAACTTCACTTTTCTCCCACAATTGTATGAAGAATTATGTCACACGTATATTCCATGGGGGGTATGCCATGCCACCCATGAGGGATTCACTGAATGAAACTTTGACATATCACGTGCATTCGTGACATACTAAACGGTACCCCTGATTTAACTACATATTGGAAAATACCTCTAAAAATCACATTATTTAAGCCCCTACGAATATGAACCCGATACACCTTCCCAATTTAAAAAACCCTAGTTTCACAAGATATTGTAGTTATCCATTTTTTCATTAACATTTTTTATACTAACTTTGTGTTCCATATTTTATACATGCCAATATTAAAACCCTTTACCCCCTATTATATGCTCAATATATTCTGGCAATTTATCCATTCCATCAAAAGGACTTGAGGGAGGCCATAGGGAGTTAAAATCCAAATCTCATACTTTGCTTCCCCAGTTAACCAACATGTTTGTGGCCTAATTTCCTTTTCTACAAGAGTGGGAAGTGATTACATGTAGAAGACATGGTAGTAGCCTCTATATGCAGCAGACAAGTAGTTCCAATCTCCAATTCTTTATTAGTTTGGATTTATGAGATTTGTAAATATGCTTTTGAAGAATGGAGATGACTAGTTGTGAATCCCCATCCACTTGAAGGTTCATTATCCAAATTCTATAGTTATCTGCAAGCCTCTCTCGAGATCGGAAAATTCAACCTCATTGTTGTTGGTGATACCATAGTTATTTGCATACACCCTCAATGTATTACCCACCCAATCATGAAATATTCCTCCAAAGCCTTTGTTGACAGTGTTGGAAATTCTCCAACCAAGGGTATCTCTTCGATATGAAGTCCGAACTAGACCTCACATAGTTTGGTGTAGGAGTCCCATTCGGTATAAAGGCCTAGTTTTCGTACACTTAGAGATCTGCCTTGGCTCTAGATGTCAGCGCGCGAGAGTGATGAAATCATATCTTCGAACAACAAGGTAAGTGTGTCTAGTGAGTGTGCAATGCAATTGTGTCAAGGTTCTCTTACTACAAAAGGGGGGGGAGAAAAGTGAGCCTCTAAGTGAGAGGTAATAGTACCACCTAGGAAGAGACATACATGAACTAGGAAGGTATGTCTAGCATCCAACGGAATAGTCCACAACAAACACAACAGTCGTTAAAACCAAAGTACAAGGAAAGAATCGTCCACCATCTAGCAGAATAGTCCACAACGGATGTGACGGTCATTATAACCAATGAGTGAGAAACATATGTCTAGTATCCTATAGAGTAGTCCATAAGGATGAGACACCAGTGATAACCAATATAACACATTCCCAACAAGGTAAGTACTAAAACAACCGAAATAGTTCAACTATCTTAGCACATGTGAAACAAACATGAATTACAAATTATGAAAGAATAGTCTTAAAAAACATCCACAAGATATGCATGAAAACGTGCTAGCCTGAACATGATTCTGTATTAAGAAAAAGTTCCAAGACACATATTTACATCATACATCATTAGCCCCAGTAGTGGGACATTGGAGCCACTCCTCTCTCCTCAAAGAATCTGATTGAAACTCTCTATGATTTGTGGGAGGATCCAAGGTGAAAATCCCTTTGCTTATATAATGAGGGGTTATATATAACCAAGGATGATGCTTGACCCTTGTGACTCTTTGACTACCCTCATGATTGTTCGACTTCCTATGAATTTTAAACTGACATGACTCTTCATATTCATGTTTGTCCATTGGACTTCCACTTTACATTACATTCGATTTACAATAGACATGGCTCATAATAGTGATGTGGCCTTTAACAACTCATGACACGACTTGACATGATATTGTTGACATGGACTAACTTGTTGAGGTGGAAATGTCAAGCCGTTGTTGCTGCTGAGTGATAGATGTGTTCTTGGATGTGCTTTCTCCTCTCCTTCGCATAGCTTGATGATGCAGGGTCTTCAATGATCTTTATTCTCAAGAGGTGGTTGCATACATGTGTCCCTTTTTCTTGTATAACTTCTTCATCTATCCAACTATAAGTGATTCTTCTAGCATGTCTGCTCCTTGTTCTCCTTCTTCATCATCTCACCATGATCTAATTGTCTACATGTTCCCGTAATTCACTCATTACGGGATGAAATAAAATCCAAAAACTCCCTAGTCTAAGATGATGCACAGTTATCCATGGACTGGGCCTTGGACAGGTGACAGGATGGGAAAGAGGACCCAATAACTATGCATTATGTAGTTTCAAGTGATAGGGAGGGAGACTGGTCACTGAGACTGCATAGAGCACAGCTTAGGCTTGGTTGAGGAACTCCTGAGCACAATCTTCATTGCCGAGAAAAATTGCGCAGAGGCCACTGGGAGACAGGATTGTGTAGTTGGGACAGTTACTGGTTGTTGTAAGATGGGACCCTAGGAGACAAGCTTGCACAGTTTTCAGAGGTAGAGCTAGATTGGGAAATAGAGGGGCTTGGGAGGACATGTCTACGCAGTTCTAGAGGTCAGTGCGTCTCGGCTGAGGGGGGACACTGGGGGACACTTTTGCACATTTTTAGGAAGCAAGGCAGGTCCGGTATTTGTGCATTGCGGGGTTCCAATAGGCAGGGAGGAGGCTTGATGACTGATCTTGCAAAATGCGCATTTCAAGTTAGGATTGAGGAAGCTACTGCGTAATTCTTGGGAGGAAGACAGTCTACTGAGTTCTGGAATTGCACAGTGCAACTTCCCTGGGGGACAGTGATTGCACACTACGCAGTGTGCAGATCAGTCGGGTTCTGGTGAAAGAGAGTTGTCTAGTCGGAAGGATTTTTAGGAAAATCGCTAAGTGTAGGAGGCAGGTGAACTTATGAGTATCTTGACATTGTGATCACATAATTAGCTTACTTTGACGACACAACAACATAGACCACCGGAAGAACAAGACAAAGTATTACCCTCTGTGAGACTGCCTAGAACTAAAAGCGACAAGTGCGACACTTGAGAGAGACTTTAGGATGACTATGACGACACTTGTTCGACAGTGCTTAAAACTTTGTGTATGAGTGCGACAGGTGTTTACATGGCTAGGACAAATTTTATACACAAATACAAATCCTCAAGGTCACTAGAATGGCTCGCAAACATGACATAACAATCAAACATTCCAAAAGATGACAGTTGATCCAACAAGCGAAAGGGAGCAAGACACTTAGAGGAAACACATGGAATGACTTTCAATGCTTGCAACCATGCATGTCATTGAAGACATAATGATATGACAATGATAAGTGATCCTTCATGCTACACTAAGAGGTGTATTTCTAAAATATGTGCTTTCTTTTCCATACCTACCCTCCAAAGGGTTATGCATCAAATGGAGTCTTCATGCGGTCTAGATCTTCTATCATACCCTCGATTCCTTGATCTCCTTATCTTTCTCCTCAACTCCTTGAGAGTCATCTAGCGTGTCATCCTTATTCATGGCCACTGAGAGACACAATTGCACTGTTTAAGCGAGCAGTGACTGCTGTGGGATATGGCCTCGGGAGGCCACATCTGTGCAATTTTAGGATGCAAGACGGATTGGGCAGCTAAGATGCCCGAGGGACAAAACTATGCAGTTTCTGGAGACAATGGTTTCTGGTTGAGGGAAGGAAACTAGAGGAAATCACTGCACAGTTTTGGATGCCAAGGGAGGTTGAGTTTTTTGCGCATTGTGCAATACTAGTAGGCAATGGAAAAAGCTTGAGGGTTGCAGATGTGAAATGCACATTTCAAGAAAGTTGGATGAGGCCAGGTTGCTAGGGAAGCTCCAGAATTCAGTTAAGTGTGGGATTGGTGGAACTGATGTGAATAGTGATAGAACTTGACTATGATCACACACTTAAACACTTAGTGACACAACATAGACCATCCATAACATATATAAATATACTTTGCTTAATGAAACAACCTTTGCGGCAACTTATGACAAGTGCGGCTCCGATGATAGACTTTGAGAGGATAAAGTCAACACTTGTGCAAGAGTGCATGAAATGAGTGCAAAACATGTCTATGTGGTGAGGACAACCCATTCTCATAAATATTTCCCCTTTAAGAAAAACAAACCTCCCTTTGCATGACAAGTGATAATCCCCATGCCCAAAGATGACACATACTATATAAAGATAAAAGCATGAACGACTCTTAAGATCGAAGAGCGGATCTTCAGATCATCAGCTCACCAATAAGTGACTAAGTAATGATCGATCATAGGATCCATAGTAGGCTTCAAAATTTAAGTGTAGGCCAAAATTTTGGAGGGTGTTGTAGCCACTACAACACTTGGTGACACAATAGTTCAATACCGACAACTTTGTCTTGCTTCGTTTTAGTCTAGGGCCTTGGTCCTTCAGGGAGTATTGATTCATTGTGCAAATTAATTTGGCTTCCCCACTTACCCCATGGGAAAACACGGTCCCATTTGTACCTTCTCAGTTGAATACAACATAAGATTCAGCTAGATCTTCGAATTGGGAAGGGTAGTTTAGATCCCGGAATTAAGAATTTCAGAGTATAGTTTTCATCTTTGGTGTTGCTCTATTGCCAGCAGGCTTGGACAGTACCCTGACAGAGTCACGCATGAATACAAACATTTCTCCACTGCCAACAAGCCTAGATAGTACCTCGGTGGAGTTTTCTGCTTCACCTCTCTACGCAGGAAGCCTTTCTCTTCTTTTGCCTTTATTTATTTTTGAAAGAGAATTGTTCATCGACACTTATTTATTTTGGGATGGAAAAGGGATCCTGACTTATTGAGAGCATGAGAGGTTTCTCCTTCAGAGAAGCACATAAATACCTATGATTTAGGTTTTCTTGTTGAGTTTTTCCCCTTCTCCATTTCTACTAGTTGGATAAGCTTGAAAACACCAAAGCAGAAAGCTGAGTATAGGCACGAGGTTCCTAGACTAAAAACAAGTTCATGGTTGGACCAAAGTTCTCCTTATAGAAGGATCATATTTTTTGGCAAGACTTCATCGGCCAAAAGTTACAACCAAAACAAAGAAGGCAGACACAAGACTAGCCAAGGGCTGCAGCGTCACAAGACTCTTTGAACTTCAGCCACGTACACACTTGGAAGCCAAATAGATCCAGGCACAACACTTATTCACGTAATGGAACAAAAGGAAAATTCAACAAGGAAGGAAACAAAGCAACAAGAAAGAAGACACAGAACCAAGAAACAAAAACAAAAGGCAAGAGAAAAAAATGACTAAAGCAAAGAAGATGTAGAATCATAACAAGGAAACAAGGATAGACTATGAAAATGAGTGCAAAATGAGTGCATGAAAGGGAAAGCTAATGATGCAACTAATCCTACTCCTAACCTAATAGCTAGAAGGGGGTTACGTGTAATGAAAATTCCAGTGAAGCCACAGTAGTCATTCCTGACCTGCATCCACAAAGATATGAACGATTAAAACAGATAAAAAGTGATGTGCAACATAAGATATAAAAACTTGAAAAACTTGCACAAGAAAAGGAAGGTCTTGCCTATGGGCAGAAAGGTGTGTCACAACCACTACTTTCATCCAATCTACATGCTTACCTTCTTGATGGATACCACTTTTCAACAAACCTCAAAAGCCTCTTGCAAATGTGTTCTCATCTACACTGAGCTTCTTAGAAAGTGCAAGGAAGGATTGAAACTTGTTGCCTGCAATAGAGCTTGCCAAGTAAGATTGTTCCAGCCATTCAACGATTGGATCGTAAAATTTATAATGGTTGTCTTGAAATCCTCGTGATATTTTAAAATATGAATCTTTTATTCAGGAAGCAGGATCATGATGGGAATCTTGTAAGGAAAAATAGATCTGATCATCCTCAACAGTCATGCCAAAACAATGCGGACCTGCCATGATCATCAGTGAAGGATAAAGTGCCTCACCTGTTTGACAGAAATATGAATAGAAGGATGTTGAACGATGAAAATCAAAGAGTGTGAAGCAACTGTCATTAGATATGATGATGGTAAAATGATAAGCTGAATGACAGTCATCAAAGGCAGAGGATTAGTCAGATGAGCTTATTGAAACATTAGATTCCCATTTTGCAATAAATGAATAGAAATCAATTTGAACAATCTTGTGAATTCTCTGAACAATCGACCCAAGTTCCTTGTGATCCAGATATGACAGAACACCTTCCTGCAACTGGTGACCCATTATACAAGAATCATAGTCATCAAAAGATTTTAAAAAGGATGCTAGCACCGTGAATACATGAAACCAATCAGGGCATGGTGAATGGAGAAGAACTTGATTCATGTGACAACTTGTGAATTTATCATCACATAGGGATATTTCCGGTGTGATGAGAGGATAATTTTTCGATACAAGATTCGCAAGAGGACCAAGGAGTTGACCATTAAGGGGGAAATTTGATAAGTATGATTCTTGTAGACAAAGATAGCCTTTGAGATGATCAACTTCACAATTCCATGACTTCATGAGAGATGAACATTCCCAACCCGAGTTTGATGAGAGGGATTTGCATGAAGATGAATGAACTGCAACAGATTTGTGAATTCGATCATAAATAAAATCATGAAAATTTAAGAGGTCACACTCAGAATATCAAACGATTTTTATATGAGAATTCACATCAAGTGAAACCATGCAGATAGAAAGATTGTGCGAGAGAAACCAGATCTGATTTAGTTCGGGGGGCTTACCAAAGTCGCAATATCCTGACATAACCATTAATGGAAGTTGAAGTGCCTCGACTCCCTAGCAGGTCCCAAAAACTTCCAGGATTGTAGAATCGCATTTTGAAGCTTGAACCAGATCATGCATGGTTTGAGGGTGGATGATGTTGCTAATTTCAAAGCTTCTCACCATATGGCAGTCATCTTTGTCACAGGTTTCACCATATTTTTTAGCTTCAACAACAATCAGATTACTTAATCGAAGAGGTTCTTCTGATAGTGTATTCAATGATAAATGAATTGGTGAGATTTAATGAGCAAGTTGATTTAAAGAGTTGTCTTCATGCAAAAGAAGAGATGACGAGGGGTGGGAAGAGTTCTCTATGATTTAACTGTTTTCAATTTCATCATGGACAACCTCACCGCCTTGTGTCAATCAAGGAGATAACCCATCGGAGGAAGAAACAAAATAGCATGGAATATCTCCATCACAAGTGGATGTGTTGTGAATGGTAGGACACAATGGATAGTGAGGTGGAGGGGAAGTTTCGATATGAGCATCTTCTTTGACCAAAGGATATTCTAGATCTAAATTAAAATCTTCATGAGAAACTGAAAGATCATTTGATGTGCTTGGCATCCGTCACGACATATGGAAGCATTGGAATGATTACTGACCAAGGCTAGGGGTTGATTAAAATAATTGATTGTACTGGATTTTCCATCGAGATTAGAGGATCGATAATCGTTAAATAATGGAAACTCATTGTTTTGGCGTGGAAATTTCGAAACAAAGTGAAAATATTGATAGTGTCTTCACTTTTATTTACCTTTACCTGCAAAATATGACTTCCTTATGCTTGATCGCAATTTGAGCCAACAGCTTGAGAATCAAGAGAAGGTGAAGAATTGGCTGGTGAAGTAGATTGATCAAGCGAGTCATGGTACAAGGATTCATGATGTGAAGAATATAGAGGATAACAAAAATCTGGATCAGTCTTGAGATTAGAGTTATGAATGATGACATCCTCTTGCGGAATAGAGGAGTGAATCTTCATTTTAGGCTTCTCGAGCCATTATGGAATTTCCTCCATTGAAGCGGGAGAAGAATGATAAGATGGACTGGAGATTTGATTCACAGATTTCCTAGTTTTACAATCACTACAAGGAGGCACCCACATCGAGACCAGAAAAAGAAGAGGACAAGGAAAAAATGGGGTAGTGGGCTCCTCCTCTATAATTTGAGGTGTATCATGATCCATGAGAGTTGGGGAGGAAGGGAAAATAGAAGGTTCACCATATTGAGAGACATGAACCAGGCGTTTAAACTCTTGTCTCAAGAAATTCGAGTTCAATTTTTTGTCAAGAATTCTGTGACAGAGGTGAAGGAACTGATCAGAAAAATCCTCAATTAATTCATTAGGTTTAATTATTAAACAACAGATTCTTTCACAGACATCTTGGTGGTTATACTTATCGAAAGCTTTATACAACATCCTGCCAAGCTGAACGAATGAACAGATGGAAGCAATTTGTAATATATGACACCAATGTTTAACACGACCTTCAAATGCAAGGGTTAGTAATCTATCCATGACATGTTCGGAACCTACTTTGTGACAAAGACAAAGACGCATAAATTGAAACAGATGTTCATGAAAATTTGATTCACCCTCACCATCAAACTTAAGTTCGGACAAGTCATGAATAAATTCCGCAGGGATGGTACAATTAAGCTCTTTAGAAAAACATTATGGGATTGTGATTTCGGGAAGACCCATTTGAAAATAAGATATTCAAACCAGACTCTATAGGCACAACCTGTCTTCTGGCCCTCCTTCTAGATGCCATTTTGTGGATGGTGCTAGAAATCTGTCAAAAAAGGGGATCTCCCCGATATGAAGTCCCAACTAGACCTCACACCATTTGGTGTAGGAGTCCCATTTGGTATAAAGGCTCGATTGCCGTATACTTAGATATCTTCATTAGCTCCAACTGTCAGCATGAGAGAGTTATGCAATGGTATCTTCGAACGACAAGGTAAGTGTGCCTATTGAGTGTGCAACACAATTATGTCAAGGTTCTCTTACTGCAAAAGGGGGGAGAAGAGTGAACCTATAAGTGAGAGGTAATAATACCACCCAGGAAAAGACACACACGAACTAGGAAGGTCTATCCAACATCCAACGGAATAGTCCACAACGGACGCGATAGTCGTTAAAACCAAAGTACAAGGAAAGACCCGTCCACCGTCCAGCGGAATAGTCCACAACGGATGTGACATTTGTTATGACCAATGAGTGAGAAAGGTTTGTCTAGTATCTTGCGGAGTAGTGCATAAGGATGAGGTAGCAGTGATAACCAATACAAAAACATTCTCAACAAGGTAAGTACTAAAACAACTGAAATAGGTCAACTATCTTAGTACATGTGAAATAAACATGAATTACAAATGTCGAAAGAATAGTATTACAAACATCCACAAGAAATGCATGAAAACATGCTAGCCTGAACAGGCTTTTGCATTAAGAAAAAGTTCCAAGACACATATTTACATCGTACATCACTAGCCCCATTGGTGGGACATTGGAGCCAGTCCTTGCTCCTCAAAGAAACTGACTAAAACTCTATATTCTTTGTGGGAGGAGCCAAGGTGAAAAGTCATTTGCTCATACAATGAGGGGGTATAGATAACCAAGGGTGATGCTTGACCCTTGTGACTCTTTGACTACCCTCATGATTTTTCGACTTCCTATGACTTTTCAACTGACATGACTCTTCATATTCATGTGTGTCCATTGGACTTCCACTTTACATTACATTCAATTTACAATATACATGGCTCATAATAGTGATGTGGCCTTTAACAACTCATGACATTACTTGACATGACAATGTTGACATGGACTAGCTTACTGAGGTGGTAATGTGAAGTCGTTGTTGCTATTGAGTGATAAATGTGTTCTTGGATGCGCTTTCTCTTCTCCTCCACATAGATTGATGATGCGAGGTCTTCAATGATCTTTGTTCTTGAGAGGTGGTTGCATGCATGTGTCCCCTTTTCTTGTACTCAATAAGATTCTTCATATGTCCATCTCTAAGTGAGTCTTCTAGCATGTCCGCTCCTTCTTCTCCTTCTTCATCATCTCACCATGATCTAATAGTCTACATGTTATTGAAATTCACTCATGACGGGACAACATCAAATCAAAAAACTCCCTAGTCTAAGATGATGCATTGTTATCCATGGACTAGGCCCGGGGTAGGTGATAGGTTGGGAAAGATGGCCTAGTAACTATGTATTACACAATTTCAGGTGACAGGGAGGGAGATTGGTCACTGAGACTATGCAGAGCATAGCTCAGGCTTGGTTGCGGATCTCTTGAGCAGTCTTCACTGCCAGGAAAAATTATGCAGAGGCCATTGGGAGATAGGATTTCACAATTGGGACAGCCATTGGCTGTTGGAAGATGGGACCCTGGGAGGCAAGCCTATGCAGTTTTCAAAGGCAAGGCAGGATTTGGCAATAGAGGGGCCTGGGAGGACATGTCTGCGCATTTTTGGAGGTCAGTGAATCCCGGTTGAGGGGGGACACTGGGGACACTTCTGTACAGTTTTGGGAGGCAAGGCAGGTCGGGTCTCTGCAAATTGCGGGGTCCCAGCAGGTAGGGAGGAGGCTTTATGACTAATCTTATGAAATGCATAGTTCATATCAGGCTTGAGGAAGCTACTGTGCAATTTTGGGGAGGAAGGTAGTTTGTTGAGCTCTGGAATTGCACAATGCAACTTCCCTGGGGGACAGTGAATGTGCACTATGCAGTTCCAAGTAGCAGAGCAACATGACTGAGGGTTGAGACTGCGTAGTGTGCAACTTAGTTGGGGTTTGGTGAAAGAGAGTTGTCTAGTTGGAAGGATTTTTATGAAAATGGCTAAGTGTGGGAGGCAGGTGAACTTGTGAGGATCTTGACATTGTGATCACACACTTAGCCTAATTTGATGACATGACAACATAGACCACCAGAACAACAAGACAAAGCATTACCCTCTGTGAGACTGTCTAGAACTAAAAGTGACAAGTGCGACACTTTAGATAGACTTTAGGATGACCGTGACGACGCTTGTGCCACATGTGTTTACATGGCTAGGACATATTATATACATAAAGACCAACCTTTGAGGTCACTAGAAAGGCTCGCAAACATGACATAACAACCAAACATGCCAAAACATGACATTTGATCCAACAAGCGAAAGGGAGCAAGACACTTAGAGGAAACACATGGAATGGCTTTTAGTTCTTGCAACCATGCATGTCATTGAAGACATAATGATATGACTGTTCTACCTGTTTCTCGTAGGCAGTTCTTGGTTGCCAAAACTACACCGAGAAACCAACTCGACCAGTCTTTAGGTTCAAGTTGGCCCTTGAACTAGAGGGGGCTCCCTCAATTGTTATGTGGCTTTGTTTAATGTTGTTCACTCTCACTGAACAATAGCCTATGAAGAATACTGGCCAGATTTATGATTTAGTTTGGGTGGTTGATGATGATTGCATGATCCATGTTCATGAATAAATCCCTCTCTTGTAGTTTCCTTGTTCAAAGTGTCAGCTTCCAACTTGACAAAATAACATGTTTTTTAAAGAATTTGACAGAAGAATATAAGGGAATTCCTGATAATTAAGCATTCATATTGAATACTTAATCAACTAGACAATTTTGGATGCGTATATAAGACTTATACAGTCAAACAAGACACATTCAACATGTGATCGAAGGCAAAACAGTAACCAGTTCAAAGAGGAGCTCTCTCATATAGTCAGTCCAATAAACTAATCTCTTTAAATGATTATAACTTTGCAGGGGATTTGAGAGAGATTGATACTCAATCTATTCTTACCCAGATCTCCTATAATACTTTGAACATGTGAAGAAAAAAAAGTTATGAAAGCACTAGAAAAACATACAGGAAACACAAATTCTATCATAAATTGGAGCCGGAAGACTTTGATTAGGAATTCTGTAATATTTTTTTTACAAAGTTGAAAGGTTTTGGCATCAAAAGCCAACCCTTTGTTTATTACAAATGAAATAATATATAGAATAAAACTCTCCTAAACCGTTACAATAATTCTAGAATAAAATCCTGAATAATAAGTAAAAATAAAATAATATCTCAAATTTATCTGCTGGAAATATTAATCTGTTTGCAAGTATCGTGCACTGAAATTTGGAATTGGTTCACTGACTGTTGGAAATCTTCAAAATGATCCTCAATCTGTTGATCTTTTGTTGCTAGGTGTCTTTTGAACGTTGATCTCTTCATGCCCTTGAAATCTAGAGCTGTTGATTTTCTGCCATTTGTCTTTCAACTGATAATTTTGTGCCTTAAAATCCGGGGTTTGTGAAGTTGTCCCTGAAGATATGTCAATTGCTTGAATTGACTAATGATTTTGTGTCACTTTTTCACAATGCTTCACCAATGTCATAAAATATTTTGGAAGGAAATATTTTATAAATGTTTTCCAATGTCATAAAATATTTTGGAAGGAAATATTTTATAAATGTTTTTCAAATATTATGTAAATGAATTTCATATTTCTCTATTTTCATGAATTTACTAAATGAAATTATGAAAATATCTCCTCAAATAATTACATCTCGTAAATCCATCCACTATTTGAAATTATGTCTTGTTTTGAAATCTTTAAATCCATGTCTTATTTTTCCTTCTCATGGATTTTCAAAACTATGTGTTGTTTTGCCTTCCCATAGATTTCCAAAACCATTTGTTGTTTGCCATGGGTGGTAAAGTATTTTTTATTTTTTTTACTTTATCTTTACCCAATTTTATGTTCTTGTACATTTTTCTTTCATAATTTCTTTTTCTCCTTATCTCTGTAAAATTATTGTTGGTTTTTCTCCCATGGTTTTGACTTTAAAAATAATTAATTATTTTCAATATCAAAGCTATGTGTATAATAAAGTTTTTGAAAATCAGAACTTTTTAAAAATATTTATTTGTGCCAACATACATGAAAATAAATGAACATAAGTGACTTTTCACTCTAGTTCAATTCCTCTTGGCAAATTTCATTTTCACTGAACCTCTTTTTACTTTCACCTGTAACCTCATTTTACTGTGAGTCTCCTTTTTACCTCAGTCTCATTCTTAATTAGCCTTTCATCCATAAACTCATTTCATAAATATATGAAATGTAAAGATCTAATCTATCTTAGCCGCATTTTACTTAGCCTTTCGTCCATAAAATTCATTTCATAAACATATGAAATCTCCTTCACACCATATTCTATAAAATTCAAATTAGTATAGACTATGGTTTTTAGGGGGGAGGTAGGCTGGGTCCGAAATGAACAAGAAATTGGCAGCTATAAAAAGCAGTAATTGTGAATCTACTTTTCGGAGCCCGGGGTCCGAAAAATATCCATGAATATTGATTTTTTTTTTTTTTTTTTGCATATCTCGAGGCATGAAAAATTAGGGAGTTTTAATAGTTAAGTATGATCATTGATTTTTTTTTTTTTTTTTTTGTATATCTAGGCTTGAAAAATTAGGGAGTTTTAATAGTTAAGTGCGGGGTGGGTTATAGGCTTTGACATTTTGACTTGGCTAAACGCTGCTTTTGTGATTAGGTTTGATCCAAATAATTTTTTATAACATAAATTTTAACTTTAAATAAATATTTTCATAAAAATATACAATTATATTTTTATAAAAATACAATTATTTTAAAATTAAAATTATTATTATAAAAAAGAATTAATAAGTCATTCAAAAGCATAAATAAGTATATGTTTGAGCATTTATCCAAGAAGGAAATTGGCAATTTATTAAAAAAAATTGTAGCTTTCTTTGGTGTAAGAAATTGCTACAACAATGACAATGATAAGCAGTCCTTCATGCTTACAGTAAGAGGTGTATTTCAAAAAGATGTGTTTTGTTTTCCATAACTACCCTCCAAAGGGTTATGCATCAGATGGAGTCTTCATGCAGTCTCGATCTTTTATCATACCCTTGGTTCCTTGGTCTCCTTGTCTTTCTTCTCGGCTCCTTGAGAGTCATCTAGCATGTCATCTTTCTTCGTGGCCACTGAGAGACACAATTGCGTAGTTTAAGCGGACATTGACTGTTGTGGGATATGGCCCTCGGAGGACACATCTGCATAGTTTTAAGGATGCAAGGCACACTGAGCAGCTGAGATGCCCGAGGGAAAAAACTGCATAGTTTCTAAAGACAGTGGGTTCCGGCTGAGGGAAGAACACTAGAGGAAACCACTGCACAGTTTTGGATGCCAAGGGAGGCTGGGATTTTTGCGCATTGTGTAGTTCTAGCAGGCAAGGGAAAAAGCTTGAGGGTTGTAGATGCGAAGTGCGCAGTTCAGGAAAGTTGGATGAGGCTAGGTTGCTAGGGAAACTCTAGAATTTGGTTAAGTGTGGGATCAGTGGAATCGATGTGAATAGTGATAGAACTTGACTACGATCACACAGTTGAACACTTAGTGACACAACATAGACCATTCAGAACATATAAAAGCATACTTCGCTTAATGCAACAACCTTTGCGGCGAATTACGACAAGTGTGGATCCAATGATAGACTTTGAGAGGATAAGGGCGAAACTTGTGCAAGAGTGCGTGAAATGAGTGAGAAACATGTCTATGTGGTGAGGACAGCCCATTCTCACAAATATTTCACATTGAAGCAAAAAAATCTTCCCTTTGCATGACAAGTGATAATTCCCATGCCCAAAGATGACACATACCATATAAATATAAAAGTGTGAACGACTCTTAAGATCGAAGATGGGAGCTTGAGATCATCAACTTACCAATAAGTGACTAAGGAATGATCGCTCACAAGATCCATAGTAGGCTCCGAAATTTAAGTGTAAGCCAAAATTTTGGAGGGTGTTGCAACCGCTACAACATCCTGTTAGGCCCAGATTATCTTTGGAGGTGCCATCAAAATTAATCTTGATAAAACCATGAGAAAGGAGAGTAAAGCATGTAGAAGAGGATGGGTGGTTGATAGGTCTAGCTCTACTTGATGCTAGCATAGATTGTGCAATTTCCTAAAAAATTAATATTGAACCCTCTTGTTGTGATACTTTCTAGTCCTCAAGAGACCAAGGTTCAAATAAGATTGTCTCCTTGATATATTGTTTTATCGTTTGCCAAACTATATTGTTAGAGGATTGCTTGTTTTGAAATATTCTCTAATTGTGTTCCTTCTAAACTACCCATAGAGAAAATCCTAAGGATAGTATCCAAGCCCTGCAGACCACAAAGTTTTTGGAAAGGGACAAGTGCCAATTTTCCAAAGTTTCCTGTAAACTGCTAGAGGAACGATCCAAATGCTTGAATAGTTGTAGAACTTTGTTCGAGATATCTTCAATAAAAGGACAAGTATTTCGAATGTGTTATGATGTCTCTTCATTCCCTTTGCATAAGAAACGAAAGGATGGTCCCTGAAAGCCCTTCTTGTGAACATTATCCCATGTGAGGAGATTTCTCTTACCAATAAGCCACAGGAAGTGTGCCACTTTTGGGCACAAGTAAGGTATCCAAATTCAGCACCATAAGGGTTTTTTGGGGATGTTCTAATGCCCTGCTATAATAGTGTATGTTAGCTTGAGAGTAAATGTACATTGAGCTTTATGACCCAACCATAGTTTATTTGGATCCTTAGTTTGTGAATCTCTCTCTTTCCATTCTTGCTCACAACTTGGCCAAGAGTTAAGAGCTTGATAATCCAACCACTCCTCTTGGGTTCTCCAAACCATCCATGAAGAGGAAGGTTGACTTTCCTTCCAATAATCCCTCACCACTAGAGCTCCCTATGCTTTTGTATACTTCTTCAATTCATGCAAGTCTATTTGTAGTCATAAAGCTAGAAGTCGTTGCCAAGATTCTTCCCAAAAGAAGTTAGTTCTTCCATTTTGTATCTCCTAGAAAGCATGGTCTTGAACACAGTTTTTATTTTCATGTGTTATAGTTCAGATCGATGAGTCTATTAGGTAGACCCTAGCTCGAAGTTTGAAGTTTTGTTTTGTTTGTTATTTTTATTTCTATTTTATTTTGATTAAGTTAAAATGTTTATAAGACATTACGTTACAACATATCTACTATATTGGTTTGAAGAACTCCTCCTGGTGCAAAAACCTTACTCTTGGATTTTAATCACCTAATTTTAAAATGATATAAAAATATTAATTAAAAAAACAAAAAACAATTAAGAAACATGGAATTTTAAAATTTCCATGAATGGTGAAGGTAAAACATTGTTTTAATGAAATTAATAAATCAAAGTAATTTTGAAGATAATTAGAGTTCAATTTTATTAAAAACTTTGTGATGCTCATTCCAAAATATAGGGAAAAGGGATTGACATTTGTGTGAATAAGAGCCATTTATATTGTTACTTTGTGCATTTTGTAAAGCTTTCAATATTAGCTTTCAACATTATTGATTAATAAATTTATAATTTAATATGGGAACTTAGGTGATATCATTTGTGATGATGTTTTATAAATTTATAGTTGGCAAGGTATATATGAGCATTGGTGTATTTGAGGGAATCTATGTTACCATAAGAGTTAAATATGATCATTTATCTTTTTCTATATTTTTTTACTTCATATTAATCAACTTAGAGGACATTATATTAAAAACTCTAGGTGACACTCATCATTACTCTTGGTTTGTGGTTTTTATTGCTATTCTTCTATTTGTTTATGGTATTTTCTTGGTGTCTTATTCAATGAAGGGACTTCAAACATAACCAAATGTTTTGGGATATTTTTGTGATACTCGTGTAAATTTGACAAAAACAAAAGTAATGGCATTTAACATCTTTATGCATGAGGGAAACCAAGTGATTCTTACATACAAAGGCAAAAGGGTTGAGATGGACACATTATATATATATATATAAATAAAGGTACTACTATATATATATATATATAAAGGTACTACTATATATATATATATATATAGATATATATAAAGGTACTACTTTTGGACTATACTTTACTTTCAGATAAACATTAGTGTATATGCTAACCATGGGTTACTTGCCACTTACCACCTTAGAGAAACAATGCTTCCAACTTCAATGTCAGGGCATTTAAATCAAGATCCATCTCTTTTAGTCATTATCACAGCTAGTGTTTTATATGGGTTTGAGATTTCACAATTATACCTTCAAGTACAAAGTGTACATGTCTTGCTAATAAATTAGTTTACTTGTCCATCATTCTGGTAGAACTTAGTACTACCCTTCTTTGTTTTGGGATGTGATGATAATACATAGGCCGAGACATGTGGCTAACTCCTAGGTGAATTTAAGTACACATATTTAACACTGGCCTTCTATGTATTTCGCTAAAACCTCTTTGTTATTATGTATAATTGATCTTAATGTTGATAAGCCACCACCACACACCTTCCAAACAGATTTACCAAAATTTTCTAAAATAAAGTTAAACTAAAGCATTTAAATTTAGCTCTACAAAGACTACATATGGTCAAAGTCTAAAAAACCAATTTTATAAAATTCCATCACTACCCCGATTTATATCTTCACTTCATGAATGGGTTCATCAAACCTCTTCCATACATCAAACACTAATTACCTTTATAATGTGCAAGTTCTAATAACACCATTAAAAATTTATTCATTAATAGGACTATACTTATCATATAATAAGACTATACATATATGTTCTCTAGAAACAAATATTAATGAGCATTTTAGATACTCCCTTTGTTATGGGATCATACGGTGGTTTTGTTGACTCACATGGTTCCCTCTTGGTTTTCATAGCCTATGACCACCCATGTTCTTTTCTTTTGCGTATCTCAAGAATTCCCTCGATACAAGTGACAAGTCGTTCAAGCGTATCTCAAGAATTCCCTCGATACAAGTGACAAGTCGTTCAAAGTGCAGCCCACCAGATCGATTTACCTCCTTTTTCCGATAAATTTTCAACATAATTGGAAAGAGACCACCCAACTAACATTTTTAAAGGGGATAGGTGCATCATGCATTGCAAATCTAGAGAGACCGTCGACCTTATATCGGCCAACAAAGCAAACAAAAAGTATGTGCTCCACATTGTTAATTAGGCATAACCAAACATTTAGGGAAATGGTCACTTGATTTTCCTTGGTCAAAAGGAAAGGAGGAAAGGAAATTGATTGCATCTATCATGTAATAGGTCTAGAAGGCATCCAATGCTTACATGGGAAAAAGGATGCGACGTTTCTTTTAATTTCTTTTCCTGTTTTAAAAGGAGACGTCATTTTACTCATATAATTTCTTTTCCTGTTTTAAAAGGAGACGTCATTTTACTCATAAAAGCAAAAGATATTTCTTTCTTCGAGAAAGAGTTTTTATATATCGAATAACGAAAATGGCAGAAAATTATTATATTATAGGATGTTCTAAGCTAAAAATAATACAAATGGGATTTTAATGTTACATTTAGTTGCTCGCTCTCATAACATTAACATTCAAATTATAGCATCATTTATATTTGATAATGGGATGGGCATTCACCATCCATCTTTACAACATTCAAAATCAATGGAATTTTTGGGCTATCTCTTAACCAGAGAATATGAATTATTATGCATCCCCTTATGGTGACAAAATTGTCCCTCCCTGTATGACCCATATAACTTTTAAAAGAAGTGTGTTCAATGGCCCATCTCGAGGGTTATTTGTGTCGAATTATATGATATAATATTATAATATTAGTACACTTATAATTATAATACATTAAGTTAAACAAAAAGTTTAAAAATGAATGAAAATAATAAAAAATGAATAATATATTAAGTTAAACAAAAATTAAAAAATTAATGAAAATAACAAAAAATGAATAATATAATATGGTTTGAAGGGTTTGAATTGGGGTGTGTATGTATTTATTTTTGTGTGTTTTTTTTTTAACTCATTGAGTACTTTTTGTGCAGGTTTCATGGAGCTTTAAATAATCTATTTTTTAATTAAGTAAAGTTTTTCGGTAGAAATCACATAAAAGAAATTTTTGGCCTATGCTTTTCGAACCAACAAGTGTGATTCATCATCAGGAACAGATGAAGAGACAGACCATAGTAAAGACTTAAATAGAGAGCAATGTAGAGACATAATTTCAAGTAACGGCTATATGTGAACAATAATATTTAAATTATGATATTAATTTATTAATATATTAAAAACAAATATTATTAAGTAACAACTATATTAAACAACTAGTTTTTGAAAAATAATATTTAAATTATGATATTATTTTATTAATTGATTAAAAAATATTAATAGGTAACGGCTATATTAAATGGCTAGTTTTTGAAAAATAATATTTAAATAATCATATTAGCTTATTATTTTATTAAAAAATATTAATAAGTAATAGGCTATATTAAACGGCTAGTTTTTGAAAAATAATATTTAATAATAATATTTGTTTATTAATTTATTAAAAATATCATTATTCAAAAACTAGCCGTTTTTGAAAAATAATATTTAATAATGATATTTTTAATAAATTAATAAATAATATCATTATTTAAATATTATTTTTCAAAAAATAATAATATTTGGTTTTAATAAATTAATTTAAATATTATTTTTCAAAAACTATCTATTACTTAATAATATTTGTTTTTAATATATTAATAAATTAACATCATAATTTAAATATTATTGCTCAAATATAGCCGTTACTTGAAATTATGTCTCTACATTGCTCTCTATTTAAGCCTTTGCCATGGTCCGTCTCTTCATCTGGTCTTGATGATGAACCACACTTGTTGGTTCGAAACGCGTCGACCAAAAATTTCTCTTATATGATTTCTATTGAAAGACCTTGCTTAATTTAAATATTATTGTTCAAATATAGCCATTACTTGAAATTTTGTCTCTACATTGCTCTCTATTTAAGCCTTTGCCATGGTTTGCCTCTTTATCTGGTCCCGATAATGAACCACACTTGTTGGTTCAAAACGCGTCGGCCAAAAGTTTCTCTTATGTGATTTCTACTGAAAGACTTTTCTTAATTCGTTATAGATCACAGAAGACTGAATACAGAAAAAAATCTATATTTTGATTTAGACTATTTCATTTATTTTATGTCTCTTTTTTCTCAGAAAGAAAAAACTAACAGTTTTCATTAAAATGAAAATGTTTACATAAACTATGATAGAAACAAGGTAGTAGGGCATGTAGATCCATCAAAGAACCCTGTAGGGAGCACTAGATATAGCTTAACAAACGGGCAGTCAATCATTACAATGCACGTCAACAGACCCCAGAATAAAACTAAAGGGTGCAAGGCCTAAAAACAAGACCCAAATGGGAACCCTGGAAAACTTCAGAAGATACTTTGACCGACAAGAAAACAATGTCAGAAGATACTATGATTGACAACGAAAAAAACACCTAAAGATACTCTGACCAACAAGGAATGGTTGGAGATGCTCTGACAAGCCTCCCTCCACAAAAGAAAACCAGAGTAAGGCACGGGCTGCCCTGTTTAGCCACACCATCACGCCCAAAAGGCAAACAAGAAGCAAAGTCAAAATATTTAGAGAATATATGGTAGGATACCCCTGTACCGGTGCCCACAAACAATAGGTTGGCAACAAGCGTAAAACCTAGGCAACAAAATACAGGCCACGAAGCCCAAAAGAGACTGATGGAAACCCCACAAAACCCTAAGGAAACCACAACAGCTAAAATAGATGAACACAAACGGCTTGAAGGTTGGACGACAACAACTTAGGTGAATCCCTGACACAGAGACTAACTCGACAACAAACACAACAAAAAACCCTAGCACAAAGATGAAATCGACAACAAACACATTAAACAATCTGTGCAAGATGAAACCACAACAGTTAAAACAGGGCACGAACAACAACAGTTTGAAGGTTAGATGATAGCTACCCAAGCGAAACCCTGACATAGAGACGAACTCGACAACAAACATAGTGAATAACCCTAGCACAAATATGGACATGGCAGTAGACACAACAAACAACCTGTGTAGCACGAATAACTACTGAAGAAGCCTGCCATGGAAAGAGAAGAAAATCCCTAGCCCCATCGATAAGGAAGCATGAAACCAGGGGGTTGAGGCGGTTAACGGTTCCAACCACCCCACCAACTCTCTCATTTATTTCATGTCTCTACCCATTGAGGAAATTTTTGCAGAAGGCTTCAAGGGGCTTTAATAAGCTCACTCTTTGCTTGGTATTATTCCATTTACTCCATGTCCCAAACCATTTGAGTACCTTTTGCACATGGCGTCAAGGAGCCTCAAATAGTATACTCGTTGTTGGATACTAAATCGATGAATGTGTTTACTATGAGGGTGTGATTTATATCAAAGATGCTCCCATGCATAGTGTTAATGAATTTCATATTAAGTTACCATGCATAGTGTTAATGAATTTCATATTAAGTTCCATGCTAAGGAAACTCTTATTTATATTACCACTTTTAAATATGAAAATGTGTGTGCGATTGTGTTTAAAGAATATATTGTACTAATTTTTTTGTGGACAGGGTTCTTTTAAGTCGATCATTAGGAACCAGATTAAAGGGTTTTAGGAACTTCGTGGGTGGTACAAACTCCACAGCATTAGCTTAACTAAAGGATACCTTCTTCTTAGTTCATTTGATTGAGATATATCATGTCTATGAAGTCATTGTCCATGATATTTGGGTATGTAAGGATACTCAAAATTGTTTTTGTAGTGGGAGGAGGATTTCTTGGTAGACTAAATGACCCGAATTTATTACCTTACGTGAATAGACTTCCTCGGACTTCTCATGTAAAACTAGCCCATCCTTGAGTACATTTATGCATTAATTAGATGGTTTATGCCATGGGCTTATGAACTTTTTCAACCCTAGTCCCTAGAAAAGGATTTTCCTTTCTATCAACCTCTTCGAATACTTGAAGGATTTTGTCTTTGTCTAGGTAGGAGCAAGGTGGTGAAACTTCTAATCATACACGTTAACATACCAAACACATGTTTTATTGCCAAAATTTAGACCATAAAATACATCGTTGTCCTCTAATGGCTCAAATCGATCCCTATGTAGATTAGGTCATGCAAGTAAAACAAGTATTTAATAAATTTGAAGCCAACAATGATGTAAATTGTAGATGAGTGCAGTTACTTTTCAAGAATAATCAATTTAGTACAACAAATGATGCCCTAAACGACCATTATACTAAAACCCACATGGTCAAAAGCTCTGATAATCCCTTCACTACTGATATTGGCAAAGTAGTGGTTCGCCCTAACATGATGTATTTATCATGATGTGTAGGCCTTTCAGTGTACTCTTTTTCCCCCTATTTAATATACCAATTGAGGAAGCAATACATAGCTTTTGGAAGAAGCCAAAAATTGTCAATTTTGATCATTAGTTTGTATCATTTAAAGTTCCTAGAACTTGTATTACCTTCATATAAGTTTTAGATGGTTAAGAGGTGGTATTGGAGACAGCTAGGAGGAGATCATGTGGAATATAATCCCACCATTTCCCAATGAATGTTTCCTCTCTGAACCACTAGGCTTGTTAGGTCTTGAAAAAAACACACAGACTAACAAATTTAGATATTTTCCATTGAGTGATATATTAGCTATTTACAAGAAGGAAAAAATATTGGTTTCCTATTTAGAGTGGCATTACATCTGATATGGACGAATGTTGCTTATATTTCTTTTAGCCATGATGGGGATGAGGGAGGTGTGACTAGTTTGATCTTTCCTTGATTAGCTTCAATGATTTTTGTGTGGGGGGAACCTTACCCAATGATTCATTGGGTTGGAAGAAAATATTAAATAAACTAGTGATATTGATATAATGGAAAAAATAACATTGCCATCTTTCTAGGGTTGAGAAAAATGATTAAAAATGGATGATGTGGTTGATAAGCATGGGAAGCACTCTACTTGCGACGCATGCATTCACTAAGGAATACAAACACCATGGAGTTCTAAGAGTAAGATTGCTACATATCCAAAAAACATAAAGCATAAGATGGATGTATGCTAACAAACATTAATGAAGAAATAAAATCTAAAACTCATCCCTTACTAAAAATATTTCACAATGGCTATGTTTATTTAATTATCAAATCGTTTTAGGATTTAACTCATATAGAAAAGTTAACATTAAAAGCTAAAAATCTTCCTTCATGTTGTACTAGCTTAAAGATAAAAAAGAATTATTCAATGTTGTTTTCAATCCAAAAATGCTTGACCAACACATCAAAATAGTCTTTTTGAATTCATTCAAAAGCATCATGATACATATCAACTTCCTTACTAGATTAAATAGAAAAAAGTTTAACTCCAAATTGATTGACAACCATAACACAATGCAAAAAATCACATTTAATTCAAAAGATACAAAAACTCTAATCATACATTCATTTGCAAGTTGTTTTACTTATAGAAATAGAGGAAAACTTCTTAAATTACATAAGAGGAGGAAATTTGAACTTGATATTCCACATAAACAAAGCCATCCAAACTTCCAAGTATCAACTTCAAACTAATAGCACATAATATATCAATATTTTGAGCTATAATGTAACAACCCTTTTGCTACCCCTCGTGTAAAAGTCATTATGAATTGTAATTCATGAAAAATAATGTGGAAATGTAAATTATGGCTAGGTTGAGAGGAGTGGACAAGAAATCAAAGGGCTAAGGAGAATTTGCTAGTAAACCCAAGCCATTGCATTTATTTTGTCACCAATCTCCCTGATGAAAATATGGCGTACTAGTGCAAGCATGGAAGAAGAGCATGGACAACCTGCAATAAAGGATGAAAATTCCACACAATCGTTGTCCTCAAGGGACATGTTTTGGAAGTTAACATGCAAGGGGGGATGGAAAATAAAAGGAAGGCAAGGGAATATGTTATAGGGAGAGAGTGGGTTGTGGTGGGAAAGTGGAGACAATGCAATATCAGTGCATGTGAACCCACTGCAACAAGGTGAGAAAAATCAATGTAAGTGCATGCTTGGAAGCATGCTAAGGAACATTGTGTGAAGATAAATTATTGTGTTAAGATGGTGGAGTTACTACAGACTCAAGATTCCTACCTCACAGGTGGAGACGTCATGTACTCAAGTATGTATCTTGGTGTTTAATAGGTGGAGAATGAGTTCTCTAGATTCCCATGGAGTTTTTCAGATGGAGACATGGTATGATATGGATTCCTGTGGGTGTAATGGGTGGAGGCACTATGGGCCCTAGATTCCTGAAGTGTGAAGCAGCTGGAGATACTCAAGGATCTGGATTCCTATAGTGATTATTTGGTGGAGATATTGCATGTTTTGTATCCCAGTAAGGTTTTAGGTGGAACACCTTGTGCTATGGATACCCAACATTGTTAGTAGGTGGAGACACTATGTGCTCTGGACCCTTAGCCGCTAGGTGGAGACACTATGTGCTCTGGATTCCTGTGTGATCTAGTTAACTTGTATTGGTAAAATTTCCCTTGAGAACTTAACTCCACCAACTTTGAATCCTGCTAGGGGGTGGTTAGTCGCAAGAAAGATTGTAGTGTAGTTGGCCTATGGTTGGGTGGAGAGTTGAAGTCCCTCCCTTAGCTTCCATTCATTCAAGCTATACAAATAAGTATATTTACTTATATTTACATGTTGCAATGTGAATGATGAATGATGTTATTATGGGTTATAATAATGAATGTATCATCATTGTTCATGGAGGGATGTGTTGTTCATAGTTTTCTTTAATAAGATGTATATGTGAATGTTTTCATGGTTTGAAGGGACTTGAATATCTCTGTGGTTGTTGATATGTTCCTGAGTTATAAAGCTACTTACATGGTCTTGTAAGAATGTGCGATCTACAAAAGTTAAGTTATTACCGTGTGTGATATCCAATGTTTAGCATGTTATGGATTTCATGGGTCGTTGACTGTTTAAGGCTAATGATCATCTTTCCTGGTAAAGGAATATTGATATTTCCATGAATGTTTCATCAATGGATCGGATTATATTGTGTGGGATTTAAGATGTAGTTTAATATGATGTTATTTCATATTAGCTCACATAATAGTGTTAGCCATGGCTTGGCTTCTTTTTTGTGTGCTTGTTAGTAGGCCTTATGATGAATTCATCTATTACATGATTTCTATGTTAATGTCTAGAATGATTGTGTCAAAGTGAAGGTTTCATTCCTGTCATGACAAGGATGTTGGGCATTGCTCGATACTAAGAAAGTATTTGCAAGCCATCAATTTCCTTAAGACTTCTAAGCATGGTTGTTGTAGAGTAATATGATTTCATTTGGTCCATGTAAGCCTTGTTATATTTATTAAGGAATTTAGAAAGTTCCGAAGGGCTAGAGAACTTTATTAGCCTGTGATATTTACCACTAAACACCTGGTTAATCTATTGCTTAATGACCTTGCTTAGTGCTAATTATCATTGCACAAGCCACACCAAGTATTATGTGTTAGTCGGTTGGAGATGGGCGTTAATGGCGAGAGGCGCACATGCCATGATAGAAAATATTTCTCGTTACCAAACGATAAGTTATAAGTGAATAGAAGATTCAAGCCCTTAACGATTGGTCCACATAGAAAGGTGACATGGATGATACAATGACATGGCGCTACCATGGCTATGACACGTGGGAATTGGTATGGACACTTTTGAAGGCTAAATCGACCGAATTTTCCTAACACGTGGTAGTGGAATTGTGGTGCCATGTGGCTTGGGAATACCACGTAGGGATAACATGGAGTCTACATGGCTATGGCCACATCATCATGGAGCTTGAATCCCTGGAGATGTTTTACAATGTTCTTTGTAAATGCAGCACGAAGTTGACACGAGTTGCGGTAGATAGAAGCTATGGGATAGGAACATTCCCATTACTTGTCTTGATCGTTTATGTCCTAGGGGAAAAATATAAAGAAATGTACGTCTTGGGGCATAGAGAAATGTACATTTTGAGGAAACAAAGATTCATTGTTTGGGTAAATAGAGATGTGTATGTCCCGGGGGACAAAAAGGAAGAGCATTGAATAACATGAAAACATTGATTTGCATGAAGGGTCATATCTTGTGGGACCCTTGAATTAGGTTGAGGTGGCAGAAGCCATGTAGGTGACATAAAGCTATGTGGATTCAATGTGGGATTTTCGAATTACGTGGCAAGGCTACTGACATGGCACACTAAAACTATGACACATGGCAGGAAGAACAACCATTTTTGGGTAGTGTTGTAGCAACTACAACCACCCTCAAAAATTTTTGCCTACACCCAATTTCGAAGCCTCCCTTGAGAGTTTCACTTGATGATTGAACACACTCGGGTTCACTCCATGAACTCATGTGAGTCTTAGAATTCACCTTTCTTGTTCATTTCACCAAGTCTTGCATGTTGGTGTCAAACATGCTTGTGACCATGTTCTAGTTATGCCCAAAGTCCTCACTTCGTGTGTACTTGTTGTGTTTGCTATGAAAGAATATGTTGCACTCGCACATAGAGTCACATCCACTGTCGCACAAGCATTTTCACAGTCAATCCACAATCAATCACGAGTATCGCGCTTGCCTCTTGCACTTTCGGTCAGTCATGTTGAACATGTGTGTTAGGTTGGTTTGAGTCGTCTCGTCGTCAAGTCATGTTGGTGTGTGTTTGTAAGATCACATTTTCATATTTCACTTGTTCACACACTTAGTCATTTTGATGAAGTTATAACAACTGGACTTCCTTATGACATTGGACCATCACCCTGTTATCAACTTGAACGACTGTCACACAGAACAATGCAGAAGCACCAAGCAAGTCTTTTCAAGCTGCGTTTCCCGAAAGCAATTCAATCAACCTTCATGCTGGCTACCCAGAGAGTTAGACCCGACAGCCACTTGAGGACTGAATCCCCTAAAAAATTGTACAAAGGCTGCTGACCTTGCCCGCTCTGCTGACTGAGGAAATTGCACAGATAGGTTGGACAAACACCTAGTGCCTATCCTTGTCTCCCTTAGAAAATTGCGCAGTTTTCCCAATCAGTCCTCCCGACAGTCTACCGACTGCTCATCCAGAAAATTGTGCAGTTTTCATGAGTAGGCCTTTTGCTACCCGACAGTCCACTCAGCTCATAAATTGCACAGAGATGATCAGCAGGCCGACATCCCAACCTCAATGTAGTTTCTCTTGCCAGCATCTCCCAGCAGCAGACTGACAGTTCCCTCTAGGAATTGCACAGTTTCTGCTGCCAAGCTCCCAACAACTAATTGCCAGTTCCCCTTGGAGATTGCGCAATTTCTTCTTCCATTGACCCTGCAGCCAGTTGCCAGTTTCCTCCAGGAATTGTGCAGTTTTGGCTGCCAGGATCCCAGCTAGTTCCTCTAAAAAACTGTGCAATTTCTACCTACTAATCCTCTATGCAACCCGACCTATTCCTCTAGAAAATTGCGCAAATTTTTATGTCAAGCCCTTGCTTCCCGCTCATTCCCAAAAATCCACAGATTCTGGCTGCCTTGCCTTCCTGCAGCCCGGACTGTCCCTCCAAAAACTTGCGTAATTTTTCCTTCCAGCTGAGCTATACATCGCAGACAGTCACTATGAACTCAGATTTCCCATCTCCATCTCCCAGTGACTATTGCATAGTTTTCATCAGCAATGCCCAGAGCCATCATCCTGCCTCACAACCTTACTGCCTCTCCTGGTCACCCACATCTGAAAAGATCATGTGTCATGGTAGACTAGGAGGTTTTTGGATTTTTGATGTCATATCCTCAGGAGTGAATGCAGGTACATGTACACTAACAAACATGGCGCGCAGACGGATGGGATGAACGAAGGGAGAACATGCAGAAGGATATGTTCACCAATGGACGAACGAACAATGCATGCAAAGAGATGTGCTCGCGAATGGATGATCATGCAAAGATGTGTTTGTGGACGGATGAACGAGAAAACATGCAAGATGTGCTCACGGATGGACGAACAAACGAAAATGCACCTTTCACGAACATATGATCCTGTCAAGCCTTCCAACATACAAGCAAGGAGAAACGTGCCAAAGCAACATCAAGCAAA
Organism: Pinus tabuliformis; assembly: GCA_031772625.1. Classification (NCBI taxonomy): domain Eukaryota; kingdom Viridiplantae; phylum Streptophyta; class Pinopsida; order Pinales; family Pinaceae; genus Pinus; species Pinus tabuliformis. The sequence goes on from CM062816.1 coordinate 1,157,059,881, forward strand.
CCAATGACTATCGAAGACTCCGTGCACCTTGCCATGTGGAGGTGAAGTTGTGACACACCATGAAGACATCCATCACCCAGCAACACTCTAGCTCAACATGCACTCCAGCAACAACACAAATGTACCAACAATGTCATGTCGAGTCATGTCATCCACATCTCTATTGTGGGCCATGTTATTCAATGAAATGTAATGTAGAAGTCCAAGAGACCCACTTGTTGTACAAAGAGTCATGTAAAGTAAAAAATTCATGGAAGTTAAACAATCATGAGGGTATTCAAACAGCCACAAAGCTTAGTTTCACCCTTGGCTATAGATACCCCCTCATTTGTACATGGAAAGGAATTTTCACCTCAGCTCCTCCAACATAGCCAAGAGAGTTTGTAATCTTTCCTTTGAGGAGTAAGTAGTGGCTCCAATGCCCCTCACACGAGGCTAGTGATGTATGGTGTAACGATGTGTCTTGGAACTTTTGATTAATTTAGAAGCCTACTAACAGGCCAACACGTTTTCACACATGTATTGTAACTATTGTAAGACTAATCTTTAACACTTGTGATGCAAGTTGCTTTAACCTGTGTTCTACATTTAAACTATTTCACTTGTTGTAATACATAATCTATTAATGGAAATGTGTTGTATATGTTGTTAATGCTTTCTCGCCTGTGTAGACTACTCTCATGGACATCAAATAGACCTTTCACATAGAATTTGCTATAATAACCATTATACTCATGCAGACTAATCCACTGAGTGTTATACTTATTATCTTCCACTGTGTGTTGTGACTGCCACATCTGTGTGGACTATTCCGCCGAAAGCTGTGCATGTTCTATTGTGTTGTGTGTTCCTAGAAGAGTTGGGACTTCTCCCAACCGACTTGGGACTCATGCCCACCCTCTCCCTCTATGGTGAAATAACCATTGGCACAAGTGACACTTACACTCACCAGGCACGCGAACCTCACTTCTTGAAGACAAAGCAGACCACTCTCCTGTGCTGGCAAGCAAGAGTTGAGGAAAATACTTAGGATAATGGCAACTGGGCCATCGTACCAGATGGGACTCCCACACCAAATGGTGTGAGGTCTAGTTGGGACTTCATACCAGGGTGATCTCCTGCATGCTGGCAGATCCGGCACTGTCAACAAGTAGCCAAAGAGTAATATTTTGAATGACATGGAATCATGAGGGGATGCCACGTAGAAAGGTCCTTGATGTAAGAATGATGTCAATGAGACGCAAAGGAGACAGGTGATGTGGAGTGGATGACATGGATGCCAAGTGGCACCATGGGTCATGCCATGTCATCTTGGAATTATGCTCATCGGAGATCCTTGGGATTTTTATTTACATATGGTCATGGAGTTAACAAAAAGCATGGGCTAATAGAAGACACCAGACAAGGAATTTCCTCGATAATTTAACATGAATATTTGTGTCACACCACATATGTTTTGGATCCATTTCTTCCTACCTTTTCTAAGCCTTGAAAAAATTCTCATTGTTAGCCTTGTAGCTTCTCAATTCAACTCTTAGACCTATAAGAGTATCCATCCAATCATGGGAACCTTCCTCTCTTATTTTCTACACTAACTCCTCTTGTTGTCCTTATTGGGACCTATCAATGCTATACTAGACCATTATGTTGCTCATCTATTTCTCTCTTTGTTGTCTTCTTATGTGTTGTCATACACAAACAACTGTTAGAAAATCTAAATAAACAATCATGTTTACTATCACCTTGGCTTAATTGCAATACACTTGTTGGTGTATATCTATTTTGAAGCATTACACCTCAAGTTAGCATCTTTGTTAGAAAGTAGTCGTGATAGCCCCAGGCTAATTCCCCCTCATTGTAAATAATTCATGTAGTTTGATTATAATTAAAAAGGCTTGAGAATTGGGACATGAAACCTAGAGTTTGAGGAAAGATGTTGCTTGGGATTGGAAGGAAGCTTGAATTTTTTATGACATCCATTGAAGGCTAGAAGGTTTGCCATAAATGGATTGGGTCTACAAATTAAATGGAGTTGGAAAGAAGGACAAGGGACCATGTTTGCCTTGGAAAAATCTACAAGGCGAAAAGGACGAAACTGAATGAGAAAAGGGTTGAACTGATAGATGAGGGTCAAAGAAGTTAACAAATGAGAAGTGTAGAGGAAGGAAGTGATGAGACACAACTTTTCCTCCACCAGTCAAACACAACATAACCGTTGTGGACAAGAAGAAAGGTGCTACAACATTGTTAGCGCATGCAACAAAAGATGGTTGCAATGACCTAAGGTGATCTAGATTAGATCATTATATTGTTTGTCATCCATATTGATGCATTCAGAGTGGAAAAAGTGGAGGAATCAACTCATAGGACCGTTTTTACCAGTGGGATCTAATTTGACAAATTGGGGTCTAAAACCTTCCGGGAGCATTTTGAGGCATCAAACGACGTTTTTTGGGGGTAAAAATTCACCACTTTTTCATAACACATTTTCATGGTATTCTACACATAGAGATATTCCCAACGACGCAAGAAGTGCGTCAATTAAAGTATGTATGCAAAAGTTATGCCACTTAGAAGTTGAACTTTTTGTATTCACACCTATAGTTTGGGAGGATGCCGCGTCATCCCCCATTTTTCATGGAAAAGGAGCCATGTTTTTTTTATGTAAAAAAATCTATAAGAGTCTATATTGTAACTCTAGTTAAGAGTTTATGTAGTCAAACTTAACCACTGGTAGGTTATGTGGTTGTGTTATAACCAGACCATTAGGAGGAAAAGCCATTCCATTATTTCAAGAGATTTTTGTTCCATAGCTAAGCAAAGATAGCCAAGAGGGATAGTAGGTATATCACATAGGGAGGATTTGTGCACTGTAGTAGTCCATGGGCCACATGCCTTACTTCTTTGTACCTGCAGCCAAATTTCCAGATAGAGAAAGAGAGCGAAGTGACCTCACCTTCCAGCTAGGTTTTTTCCTAAAAGGGTTTCCGATAGCATATTATGTGTCTTATGTGTGTGTGCGCACTTATTGTGTCGTTCTCTATTTTTCTGCATAATTTTCATTCACATGGATGCACTGATTAAAGTTAAATCTACAAATCTTAAAGTTTAATAAAACTGTAATATTGTAGAATCTCAATTTTTTAATATAATATTATGAGATGTGCTGTGACAAACTGTCCAGTGGAATATCCACAACAATTTACAGATCATTTTGTGTCCAAGCTAGGTTTCTTTGGGTATTTTATGGAGATTGAAGGGATCTAGATCAAGGGGGCCAAAAATCGTAAAACGATAATCGTGACCGATGAATTTGTAAACGAACCTCGTGATCCTATAGAGGTGAGGTTTACACGGCTACAACAACAAGTCACAAATATCAGCCGCAATGTAATCCTCCTCATTGATTTGAACGAGAAAGTTAGTGTTTGCTGTGCTAAATTCCAATTCAAAATATAAACAAAGTGCTTGAGCATTATGAGGTAGATTGCAAGTTAACCATGAGTTTTTATGTATTTATATGTAATTCATGAGCTTAAAACATGAATTAAAACAATAAACAACAACATAACAACAGAAAAAACATCACCATAATAGTAATACATTCAATAATTGATGAAGGAGTTCACCTCTCCTAGGCTACGTCTCCTTGGTCCAACTTCCAATGGCTTGACCCAATCTCATTATGCTAAAAAAAAATCAGTGATAAAGAGTACATGAAACGTGCTGACATAAAGAGTGGATAGTTTCCCCTTCAAGGAAACATTCTCCTACAAAGAACTCTCACTCTAAAATCATGAACCTATAGTCAGTCATGAAACAATCAACAAGAAAAGGGCTCTCAAATCAAGATCCCATACTCCATCTGACTATGAGCATAACAAGTACAACAATTCACTTGAAGTACTAAAAGAGAACTTTCCTCAACAAGACATAATGAGAAAAGAGAAACATGAGCTACACCATACATGTCATAGCTGCTAAAGAAAACATATGAAGGCTAGAAAACCCCTAAAAGGTACTCTCCATTTTCAAAATCCTTCAAAAACTAATTCAACCCACAGATTGATCCTAGCACCCATAGACTCAAACCTGCAAAAACTCTCTACAAAAGTGCTCCAATGGCTATAAAACCTATTCCATTAGCTTCAGAAGACCCAAAAATACCTGTATAGCCTCTTCCTGTTCTTGAAAAGACCAAAACTTGAGGAAGTTATGCCTCCTTCCTCCTGTCCCCAATTTTGCAGCTAACCATCCTACAATTTGGCCAAAACCTGGCTGGAGCGCCCCAAACGTAGAAACTACCCATTAAATCTGGCATGATTCCTGCTCAGCGGGCAAAATTGTAGGACCGTTAAGGGTGCCATTAAGCCCACAGTCTTGAAAATTTCGGCCACATGGAGGCCATGTGACCAGGTTGGGTGCCGAAATTTGGGGGCTTTGTCTAGCCCCTATCTCCTCCCATGCTCTTGGTCCTGTGGGGTCCTCATGGGACCCAGGGCTGGCATCCTTTGTTGGCTCCTTTCATCTATGCACATAGTCATGTGAGGTCCCCATGGGATCGAAGTTGGCCCCTTAAACCAACTACTGGTGGTTAAGGTTAGTGGGCCATTAGGATGTTCACATGGGAAAGGTTGGCTGGCGGTCTTGAGCTAGCAGTTTGCAGATCCGATGGTTAGGACAACAACACAGTTAGCGTGGAATGGAGATCACATGTGCGGGTTAGTGGCGATGGTTGCGATGTGGATTTAGGCATGGTCAACAAATTGACAATCCCGTGGACCATTCACATGACGATGGTTATGGTTATGGTTAAGCGTCGCGGGATTATGGTTAATGGGGAATGCCGTGGGTAAGGCCACGGTCTATGATCCCGTCACATGGCGTCGGTTGTGCTTAATGCCATGATTTTGTATGTAGCCATGTGGGCCGGGCTAGGGTCTAGCCCTTGGTCCCCCCGCCGTGGTCCCATGGCACTGGGATGGCCTGGGGCTAAGCTCTAGCCCGACCCTTCTCCAAATGCGCTCCCAAACCAACCTTAAATACCATTTCTCTGCCATACTTAACTAGTGACATGTGTGGTGTGCTGGTAAGGCCTGTGGCTTGTATAAAAAAGGTTTATGGTTCAATTCTTACGGAGGTTAATATGAACCTTAACACAATTTTTATTGGCCACCGAGGTGCCATGTGGCAGAGTCTAGTTGGGCCATGTGGAAGCCTCTGGCTAGGCCACGTGGCAGCCTCCGATTGGTCCACACCACCACACACCAACAACCAATCAAAATCACTAACTCAACACCAATAAGAGAACACAAGTGTCGACCTTCCATTGGCTTCTAAAGCCCAGTCACGTTGCACAGTCAACATGCCACGTTAGCAGTACAAACAACTGACTGGGATGACCTGCAAAAAAATCACATGTTTCCCAAAATGATCAGAACATGATAATTTTTTCATATGACATCCGTTTGACACACCGTTTGCACCGTTGGAATCATGGGAATGGGCACTACGCAAGGGTGCTATCAAAAATGAATTTTGAGACAGTAAAATTTTGAGCCTTTTAGGATCCATTTGGATGATGCCTCCCCACAAAAACGACTTTTTGTCTCCAATAGTATTATAGACTGTATTCAGACTCATTACAAAAATTCCCCAAACTTTATTTGACTTATCTATATTCAAAAGAAACACTATGTCACAAAAAATTGATTTATACATGCATCACTTTACAAAATGCCCAAATGTGGGGAAAAACGAGATGTGCTTTATAAAGATATTTACAATATTCAACTGGACAAGTAGTTCGTCCATTTCTTACCCAACTAGGTGAATGGACCCTCTACTTGAACTTGTTATTCTTCTTCAGTCGCTTCATGGATGGTCGCAACTTGTGCTACTTTTTCCTTTGTCGCTTCCTCTTCAGGTTCTTGCATGTCCTGCTTTCCCTTCTTAGGATGAAGTTGTAGATGCAATTTCCAGCACTTCTTGACCCAATGCCCACTGATATTACAATGGGTGCAGAAATTTTGGTGCTTGTTGCTTGATGACATTGTCTTTGAACTTAGAAGAGAGTCTTCTTCTCTATTTCATTCCCACATTCAAGCAACTCTTTCCTTTGCTGACACTTCACACTATGGTTAGGTGAATGACAGAAAGTGCATGGAACCATATTACATAAAACTTTATTCAATTGATCATGTGGCTCAAAATCAAAGAAACTATTTGAGTGAGGCTTATATCTTCCCTTGCTATCCTTTGAACCATGCTTCTTACACGGGGAACTTGAATGGCGAGAAGAAATTGTCTTAGTATCTTCTTCAACTTGCTCATCTCTCTTTAGAGAGGTCTTGCATTTCATGTCCTCCTTTTGCTTTAGAAACCAAGTTGGTACCAATTCTAGATGAAAATCCCAACAATTTGTCTCGTCATGTCCTCTCTTATGACAAAAAGAACATGATACCCAAGAGCTATCGCTGGAAGACCATTCTCCCTTTTCAACATAGCCCAAACCTTCATATTTAGGTCTCTCCTTTGCCTCAATTGGATGGATAATGCCTTGATTTTTCACTCCAAGGCCTCCTCCCTTGTAACCCATCTTGGACAAGAGCTTTGTTCCTATGCCTTTTCTATGCTTCTCAAAGGCTGCAAAAGAGCTTAAATCAACATTTTCATGTAAAGAAACTGCATGTAAATTCTTACCATTTTCCTCATCTTTTGACTGAGGGACAAAGATGCTCTTAAACTCTTTCCTAATTCTTGAGGTGTCTTCTTGGACTCTTGGTATTTCTTATTTCATATCCTTGTACTTTGGCCCTGATAAAACCTCATCCTCATCATCATGTAGACAAAAGGTGCAGACTTGGCCATCTTCCTTCTTTGAGGGGCTTTCTTCACTAGCCTCTTGTGGGTACTCATCCAACAATTCCTCCTTCTTCTCTACCCTAGATGAAGTGGTGGAGGATGCTTCAAGGAAACCTCCTTGTGTCCTTGGTACATAGGAGGCATCCTCCATTTGAAAAAAGCACATATAGTTGTATCCTCTTGACAAGAGCCATAGGTTACATTCTTGCCATGTCCACAAGCTTTCTTAGTATTGGAGGGACTCTTTGCTGGTTTGGTAGTATAAAATTCATTAGTCCGTTCCTCCACAACATTTTTCAACATGAGGCACATATTTTTCTTCTCTTCCTCACTAGCTTCAAGTAGTCTTTTGAGCTCCATGTTCTCTTGTTGGACAAATGCAATAATGTCCTCCAAATATTGGAGACTATCATGCTTTGAACTCATGCCCATGCTTATTGAAGCCTCAGGTACAACAGGAGGTGAAACTTGTGGTGGAGATTGTGGCAACTGTGTCCTCCTTCTCCTTGCTCCAATTTGAGAACCTACACCCACAAGCTTGCCTTCTCCTCTCTTGAGATTCAACCTTGTAAGCATTTAAACACTTGCAAAATAATTAAATCCTCCTTGCACAAGTAAACCAATAGCTCTAATACCAAACTTGATTTGAATGGGAAAGTTAGTGTTTGTTGTGCTAAATTCCAATTTAGAATATAAACAAAGTGCTTGAGGATTATGAGGTAAATTGCAAGTTAATCATGAGTTTTTATGTCTTTATATGTAATTCATGAGCTTAAAACATGAATTAAAAACATTAGCATAACAACATATAAAACATCACCATAACAGTAATACACTCAACAATTGATGAAGGAGTTCACCTCTCCTGGGCTATGTCTCCTTGGTCCAGCTTCCAATGGCTTGACCCAATCTCATTATGCTCAAAAGACTTCAGTGATAAAGAGTACATAACGTGTGCTGACATAAAGCGTAACTAGTTTCCCCTTCAAGGAAACATTCTGCTGCAAAGAACTCTCACTCTAAAAATATGAAAACCTACATTTAGTCATGAAGCAATCAACAAGAAAAGAGCTCTCAAATCAAGATCCCATACTCCATCTGATTATGAGCATAACAAGTACAACAATTCACTTGAAGTAATAAAAGAGAACTTTCCTCAATAAGACATAATGAGAAAAGAGAAACATGAGCTACACCATAGATGTCACAACTGCTAAATAAACATATGAAGGCTAGAAAACCCATACAAGGTCCTCTCCATTTTCAAAAGCCTTCAAAAGCTTATTCAACCCACTGATTAATCTTAGCACCCATAGAATCAAACCTGCAAAAAGTCTCTTCAAAAGTGCTCTAATGGCTATAAAACCTATTCCATTAGCTTCACAAGACCCAAGAATTCCTATCTAGCCTCTTCCTGCACTTGAAAAGACCAAAAACTGAAGAAGGTATGACTCCTTCCTCCTTTTCCCAAATTCTGCAGCTAACCATCCTTCAATTTGGCTAAAACCTGGCTGAAGCCCCCTAAACGTGGAAACTTCCCATTAAACCTGGCACGATTCTCGCTCGGTGGGAGAAATTGTAGGACCGTTAAGGGCGCCATTAAGCCCACAGTCCTGAAAATTTCGGCCACATAGAGGCCATGTGACGAGGTTGGGTGCTGAAATTTGGGGGCTTTTTCTAGCCCATGTATCCTCCCGTGCTCTCGGTCCTGTAGGGTCCCCATGGGACCTGGGGCTGGCCCCCTCTGCTGGCTCCTTTCCTCTGCACACACAGTCATGTGAGGTCCCCATGGGACAGGGGCTGGTCCCTTAAACCCAAATACTAGCGATAAAGGTTAGCAGACCATCGGGCTGTTCACATGGGAAAGGTTGGCTGGCGGTTTGGAGCTGGCGATTTGTAGATCCAACGGCTAGGACTGTGACACATTTAACGTAGAATGGATATCACATGGGTGGGTTAGCGATGATGGTTGTATTGCGGGTTCAGGCACGGTCAATGAACTGACAGTCCTGTGGACCATTCACATGATGACGATTACGGTTATGGTTAAGCACCATGGTGTTATGGTTAACAGGTAATGTTGCAGGTAAGGCCACAGTCTATGACCCCATCACATGGCATTGGTTGTGGTTAATGCCATGATTTTGTATATAGCCATGTGTGCTGGGTTAGGGTCTAGCCCTTGGCCCCCTTGATGTGGTCCCATGGTGCTAAGGTGGCTAGGGTCTAGGCCCTAGCCCGACCCTTCCCCAAATGTGCTCCCAAACCAACCTTAAATACCATTTCTCTGCCATACTTAACAAGTGACATGTGTGGTGTCCTGGTAAGGCCTGTGGCTTGTATAATGGAGGTTTATGGTTCGAATCTGGCAGAGGTTAATTCGACCCTTAAACAAAATTTTTAGTGGCCACTGATGTGCCAAGTGGTAGCCTCTAGCTGAGCCACGTGGTGGCCTTCGGTTGGTCCATGTCACAACACACCAACAACCAATCAAAATCACCAACTCATTACCAATGAGAGAAGCAAGTGTCGATCTTCCATTGGCTCTTGAAGTCCAGTCACCTTGCACAGTCAACAAGCCAGTCAGCATGCTACATTACCAGTATGGACTGCTGACTGGGCAGACCTACACAAAATTTTTCCTGTTTCCCAAAATGATTAGAACACGATAACGTTTTCACACGATGTCCATTTGACACATCGTTTATGCCGTTGGAATCGTGGCAATGAGAACTACACAATGGTGCTATCAATAATTAATTTTGAGACAGTAAAATTTTGAGCCTTTTAGGATCCATTTGGATCACTCATGGTGGCCTTGAATAGCAATATGGGGATATTTGGAGAAGATGGGGGTTTGAATGTAGAGGAAAAGTCTGAACAGGGATCAGAAGATCGATGAGAAATAAAGAACCAGTCGAAGAAAGAATCCATAAAGATCAACCTCATTCAAGTGGCATGAATCAATCCCTGTTTAAAATGAAAGAAAAAGTTGATATCAAGCCATACCACGATGATATCGATGCTCTTAAGCTGAACCGTTGGTTACAACAATTGAAAGTTTATTTCAGCATCCATCAGATTAAGGAAGGACAAAAAATCTCATTTCCGCAACTAAAATTGGAGGGTCATGCACAGACTTGGTGGGAGAGCCACACAGAAACACTGAGGTTGGAGGGTGAATCTCTAGTGACTTAGTGGAAGATTTAAAAACCCTCATTATGTCACATTTTTATTCCAATGGGTACGTGGAGGACTAGTGGATCCAGTTGCATTACTTCAGATAAAATTCGGTCCAAAGCATGCAAGAGTACACCAAATATTTTAGAAAGATGGCTATAATGTTGGGTATCTCTCCAAAGAACCCAAATGTACTCCTCAAGTCTTTTGGGGTTCTGCACCGCCATCTGTGTGAGAAAGTGGTGATATTCAAGCCCAAATCAGTGGACGAGGCTTGTGTACAGGCACAATACCTGGAGAATATAGGTCTGAAGAGAGAATGGATCGAAGCAAAAGAAGCAACAAGACACTTATAAGGAGTTAAAGAAGAAGTAAAGAGGGGGGAAGATAAAAATATGACAGTCACAACACACGAGTGCAAATATCCTAGCAACCATTGCAATCAATGCAACATTGATGGCCATATAAAGGAGAAGTGTTGGAAGTTGCATCTAGTGCTAAACCCGAAGAACAAGAAGAAAGATAACAAGAAAAATAATATCATGTACACGGATTCAAGCAAGAAAGTTGAAAGTAGCTCAAAATTTGATGAGAAGATCATATGTATGTCAGTGAAGAATGAGGTGAATCTGAGTAGCCTTTAGTGACAAGAAGAGAAAGAAATGACCAAACTATTCCATATAAAGATACAAGTCAAGAAGACAAAGATTGATGCTCTATTTGACTCAGGATCACAGGCGAATCTCATTGCAGTAGAGTTGGTCAAGAAGTTGGGGCTGGAAGTTCATGATCATCCAAACCCATATCCACTAGGATGGGTAAATAAGGATTCAAAGTTGAAGGTATCAAAACAATGTAAAATTAGATTTTCCATTAGTGTTGATTTTATTGATGAAGTAGATCTAATGTAGTTCCCCTTGGTGTATGTGGATTCATGTTTGGGAGTCCATACATGTGCATGCGTGATGCAATATTCATGAGGAGAGCCAATCAGTACCGATTCGTCAAGGATGGAAAATCATTTATCATCAATGTGCACAAAGGCAAGTCAAAAATTTGATTGGTAAGTGCCAACCAAACCAAGAAATTGATCAGTTCCAACAAGAAGTATGTTTTATTGCTTTTAAGAGAAAGTCAATATGAAGAGGATTCAATAATAAGCAAGGCATCATTGGATGGGTGTACTAAGAAACAAAAAAAACAATTGGAGGAGTTGTTACAGGCATACAAGGATGTGTTCTGAGAGCCTAAAGGATTACCACCTAAGACAGAAGTGGAGCACAAGATGTAGATGTTTCTAGACTCCCCATTGTCGAATATTGGGCTATACAGAAGTTTGTTATAGAATAAAGTGAGGTGAAGAAGCAATTGCAACAGCTGCTGGAACATGGTGTCATTCAACCGATTACATCACCATGTGGGTCACCCATCATAATTGTGTCGAAGAAGGATGAGACTTGGAAGATGTGTGTAGATTATAGGGCGTTGAATAAAATCACACTTAAGAATAGATACCCCTTGCCCATGATAAATGATCTGCTAGATCAGTTGCAACAAAAAAATTACTTCACCAAGTTGGACTTGAAGTCTGGATATCACCAGGTTTGAGTCAAAGAAGAAGGTACATGGAAGATCACCTTCAAAACCAGGCAAGGTTTGTATGAGTGGTTAGTTATTCCATTTGGGCTATGTAATGCACCAATTACATTTATGAGATTAATGAATGATGTACTACACCCTTTTATAAATTCATTTGTTATTGTCTATTTGGATGATATACTGGTATATAGTGCTACTTGGGAGGAGCATATTTTATATTTGACACAGGCATTGGAAACATTAAAGAAGCACTAGCTGTTGGAAAATATCAAGAAGTGTGAGTTTGTGTGGCAGCCCTTGGTGTATTTGGGGTATGTGATCGGTGGAGGAGAACTAAAGGCAGATCCTTCCAAGATGGATTCCATCATAAAATGGTCATTTCCTACTAGTGTTTATGAGTTCAAGAGTTTCATTGGGGAAACACAATACCTTAGTAAGTTCATAGCCTTATTTTAAGTGGTAGCAACACCACTCCACACCATAACAACAAGTGGAAAAAGTTTCTAGTGGGGAAAAAGTCAGCAGAAGGATTTCAAGGAGCTAAAGAAGAAGACCAGTAAATCACCAGTTCTGGCATTACCAAACTTGTGGTGCCACTTTGAAGTGGAGACAAATGCGAGTGGGTATGTTATGGGAGTTGTCTTGATGCAAGGAGGAAGGCCCATTTTCTACCATTTTGAAGTATTTCATGGGGCAATTTTTAACTACCCTACCTATGAAAAGGAGCTCTATGCCATGGTGAAAGCTATGAAGAAGTGGAAGCACTATCTCATGGGAAAGGATATAGTAATCCATAGATATCAACAACCATTACAATACCTACAGGCCTAGAGTAAGCTACAACATACCAGACATTACAAGTAGATGGGGTTTTTACAACAGTTTCATTTGATGATCAAGTATAAGAAGGGAATCACAAACAAGTTGGCCAACATGCCTTCAAGGCCACCCACATCAAAGATCACAATGCACATGGAGCCATTCATCCATGATGCATACAAAGAGGCATATTCAGAGGATGAGGACTTCAAGGAGGTGTGTTAGCAGTTATAGAGTTAGAGTCACGTGCACGATGGTGACAACACCATTGACTACCATCTCCAAGATGGGTTACTCTACAGGCTGGATAAGCTATGTGTTCCTAAAGTGAGTGACTGCAGCTGATTAGAGAGGCTCACGCCTCTAAGGTTGCAGGGCACTTTGGTGTAGGGAATACCGTGGTTAACTTGCAAAGGTATGTGTATTGGTCCAAGATGCAAGAATGGGTAGCTAGGTTCATAAGAGGAAGCATGCTTTGTTGTACCAGGAATCCTATCAATAGGAAATAGGGTTTATGTCATCCCTTATATATACCTAATATTCCTTGGGAAATCATTTCCATGGATTTTGGGGGAGGTTTACACACAACAAAGAAGGGACATGACTACCTGTTCATGGTATTTGATAGGTTCAACAAGATGTGTGTTCTGATGCCTTGTAAAAAGACCACTAACGGACAAGAAGTAACAAACTTGTTCTTTAGACAGGTCTGGGTGCACTTTGGGATACCAAGGAGAATCATTTCAGATAGGGATACAATATTTCTCAGTGCATTCCAGACTACATTGTGGGAGAAGATGGACACAAAGTTGAAGAGATCTACAACATTCCATCCACAGACAGATGGGAAGAGAACAGAAGTCAATAGGACTTTGGTGTAAGTTCTGAGGGGATAAAACTAGAAGCATCCGAAGACCTGGGATGAAAATTTGGTATATATACAACATTATTACAATAGAGTAGTCCACACTTCTATATGAAAGTCCTCATTTGAGACTTGTTTTGGATATTTCCCACCTTCACATTTGGATATTTCATATAGGAAACAAGGAGGAGTGAGGGAAGATATTTCAGGAGATTCTTTGAGGGTTGAAAAATTTATAGAGAAGATAAGGCGGATCCATATACAAATACAAGACACACTATAGAAGTCACAGGAGAAGTATAAGGCCAAACATGATTAGCACATAACTGAGAAATTGTTCAAGGTGGGAGACAAAGTATGGCTACAGTTGAACAAGGAGAGGTTGTAGGGGCCTAGTAAGAAAATCAAGGCTCTAAGATATGATCCCTTTGAGATACTAGAAAAGGTGGGTGATAGTGCCTATCGAGTCAGTTTACCACCATATATGTACATTTACTCAATTGTGAATGTAGATAATTTGAAACTATATGAGCCTTCCATGCTAGACCAGGAAGAGGAATAGGTCCTAACTTCTGCAGAGGATTTGATACCAGATACTTAAGAAAATTTGGCAGAAGATATAGTTTTGCAGAAGAGGTCTAGAACTACAAGGCATGGGCAACATAACCTTCGGTAGATTAGGTTGAAGGGACAACTTCTGGGAAAGCTAAATGGTACACTAGAAAGAAAGCGGAGGAAAAATTTCCTCACCTCATTCAATAAAATCTTTTGGGGACCAAAATCCTCCCAAAATGTGGAGGTGTGATCTAGATTGGATCATTATGTTATTTTTCATCCATATCGATGCATTTAGAGTGGAAAAACTAGAGGAATCAACTCACAAGATTGATTTTACGTATATGACCCAGTTTGGAAAAATAGGGTTCGCAACCCTCTAGGAGCGTTTTGAGGCATCAAACAATGTTTTTTGGGGATACAACTTTGTTTCTTTAGCATGGCCCATTTTTATTCTATTCTACACACATAGATATTTCCAAATACGCAAGAAGCATGTCAATCAGAGTCTGCATGCAAAAGTTATGTTAATCATAAGTTGACCTTCCTGTTTTCACACCTATATTTCGAGAGGATGCCATGTCAGCCCCCATTATTCATGGAAAGGTGCTAGACACGTGTTTTAAATGTAAAAAACTCTAGAAGAATCTATATAGTAACTCTGGTTAAGAGTTGATGTAGTCAAACTTAACCACTAGTAGGCTATCAGGCTGTGTTAAAACCGAGCCACTAGAAGAAAGAGACATTCCATTCTTTCGAGATCATTTTGTTCCATAGTTGAGCAAAGATATCCAAAAGGGATAGGAGGTCGACCACACAGGGAGGATTTGTGCTATAGAATTGAAATAAATGCTTACTTAAGCTATGTTTAAATATAACTAAGGTCAAGAGAGATAACTGTGATATACCTATATATATATATATACATATGTGTGTATCTATTCATATATAATTATCGTTATCCCTTCTAAGGTTGAACTACTTCGACCCAACTGAGCAAGCACATGCATGACCAAACTATATGTTGATCAATAGATACACACATATCTCTCTCTCTCTCTCTCTCTCTCTCTCTCTCTCTCTCTCTCTCTCTCTCTATCTATATATATATATATATATATATATATATATAATGTGCACTGAGGTAAGTCACTTGAAAAAACATTGGGTCCAAGCCACTAATGCGTATTTGCACACATATGGAAAGAGTGGGGGTTGAGCCGTAGGGCCTGACCTTCATGTGAATAAGTCGTGTGACGGGGTGCCAATACCAAACACTAAGAGCAATAAGCTACACCATATATTCTTACATCATGGGGAGGTTAGAGCTTGGAGAGGTGCAAAGACACCCACATTGTAAGCACCATATGGCCATGCCCCATGTCCATATGAGGTTGCAGGGGCCTAGTAAGAAAATCAAGGCTATTAGGTATGTTTCCTTTGAGATACTAGAAAAGGTGGGTGATAATGCCTATCAATTGAGTTTACCATCATATATGTGCATCTACTAAGTTGTGGATGTAGAGAATTTGAAACTCTATGAGCCTTCCATGCTAGATCAGGAAGAGGAACATGTCCTACCTTTTGTGGAGGATTTGGCACCAGATTCTTAGGAAAAGTTGACAAAAGATACATTTTTGTAGAAGAGGTCCAGAACTACAAGATAGGGGCAACATGAATTTTGGTATGTTTGGTTGAAGGGATAACTTCCGGGCAAAGCTAAATGGTACACCAGAGAGAAGGTGGACGAAACATTTCCTCACCTCTTTCAATAAAATATTTTGGGGACCAAAAGCCTCCCAAAATGGGGAGGTGTGATTCGGATTGGATCATTATGTTGTTTTTCATCCATCTCGATGCATTCAGAGTGGAAAAAGTGGAGGAATCAACTCATGAGTCTATTTTTATTGGCATGACCAAGTTTGGAAAAATGGGGTTTGCAAAGTTCCGAAAGTGTTTTGAGGCATCAAACAATGTTTTTTGGGGGGTAAAACTTTGTTGGTTTATCATGGAACCTTTTAAGAATATTCTACAAACATGGATCTTTCCAACGATGCAAGAAGGATGTCAATTAGAGCTCGTATGCAAACACTATGCCACTCATAAGTTGACCTTCCTATTTTCACACCTATAGTTTGAGAGGATGCTGCATCAACCCCCATTGTTCATGGAAAGGGGCTAGCCATATGTTTTTTTATGTAAAAATGTCTAGAAGAGCCAATATTATAACTCTAGTTAAGAGTTTATGTAATCAAACTTAATGATATGAATTGAAGAAGATTAGTAATGTTGTGCTAATTCCCCATTCTAAAATAAACTCAATATGCTTATCATTTCTTTTTCAAGTGCTTAAGGATTCAAAACTTTTGCATAATTAACAGATTCCCATGAGAGTTTCTTATGTAAATGTTATAAGTAGTTTAACATAAAAGCATATGCTGAACAACAACAATATAACAATAAAGAACATAAAAATATAACACACAACAAGAAAATGATAAAGGAGTTCACCCCTCCTAGGCTACGTCTCCTTGGTCCAGCTTCTAATGGCTTAGGCCTCTCTATTATGCTCAAATTACATCAAAAGTGTGTTTACAATGCTCAGATGCCTCTGAAACTTGTCTCCATGAGTTGATAATATTCAAAACTACTAGGATTGACTATTTTTTAATCAAATTTGGATAAGAACTAAAGGAGCTATGACTTCTCCTAGTTCTCCCATTATTCTTTCCACAAAACGCTCAAAATCTGGCAGAAAACTACAAATTAGCCCCAAAATCCGCTAATTGGGCAAGAATTTCTCCGCATCGTGGGGCATATCCTGTAGGTTGTATCGCAAATCACAATCAACAAGTTTACATGGGCAAAAGGTCTTGTTTTAGCGGCGGAATACTGCGATGCATTATAGGCGAACCTAACGGAATATTAAACTGTGGCATAAAGAATCATTACGTCCAGGGTCTTATCGCTCGTCTAATTCAGTAATTAGCTATGGGCTCTTTAACACAACGAAACATTTGCGATGAGATATCACGGACCTGTCGGAACATAAAACTGCAACACAATAACATATCGCATCCGGAACTCAAACTACGCTGATGTCGGGGCCGATACCTGTTCATCGATCCCTTTCACCGTTTGCGATTGTGATTTGATCGCATCACAACCCAACCTACAGGGGACCGGTTTGAGACAACTTTTCCACCTACCACTGCGATATGTGATTTGTGATGGCCAATGGCAGGCTACCACTTGGCGCCTCCTTATTGGCTGAAGACCTTGCCACACCATCCCAATCTTGTCATGTAGGCAAGTCAAATTTGATCTTTGACTTGCTCTAACTTCTTCATATAAACTTGGATTTGAGTGTTGTTCACACCGTTGGATTCAAAATGATGAGCTCTTCAATCTGAAGCTGAGTTTGACAAGATTTTGACACTTTGATTTTTGAGGATAATTCTGAGCACCTGATCACTCCTCCCCATTGGAAGCCTTTTCGACCCTAAAGGGATCACTTTTAGTTATTGAACAGATGAGGTATTGTTCCCTCACCTTCCCCACTTAAATCCATTTGGCCTTTGATGGATGTGTATCTTTGAGACACACCCGAAGATAATCAATACTTCCCCTTTTTGTTGTCCTTGTCCTTCTGTCAAGTATAATGTATTATTGAAGCACAACAATGAATTATAGAGAAAAGTATTCAATAGATGGAATTTGAACATTCTATCCTTGATCTTCAATCAAAGGAGGTTCATATAGTCTCAAATTTTCAACATTAACAACATAATAGATTTGCATATATGAAGGCAAATCAAGCTTGAAAGAATTAATCTTTTCCAGAATTTTAAATGGACCATAACGAATTGGTTTCAACTTTTTACCTTCACCTTGAAGCCTTTCCTTGCTAATGTAAAGCCAAACTTCATCACCTACTTGAAACTGATGATCCACATGATGCTTATCATGCCTTGCCTTATACTTGCCTTGACTCTTTTCTAGTTGTTCTTGAACTGTTTGGTGAATCAACTGAATTTTCTCAATGAATTTCTTTGCTCTGTCTATGTCACAATTTCCATATACAACTACATCTTTCTCAAAGATTAAATCCAAAGGCGATTTAGGAAAATAACCAAGACATGCCTCAAAAGGTGAAGTTAGAGTAGAAGAGTGTTTTACTCAGCTGTAAGCATGCTGAATATATTGCAAATGTTCATCCCACAACTTCGTATGTTTGTTGCAATATCCTCTTAGCAAATGAATGATTGTTCTGTTAACCACTTCAGTTTGACCATCTGTTTGCAGATGAAAGGTTGTACTTTTCTTCAACTTGGTGTCCATCAAGTTCCATAAACTTGACAAAAAATTCCCAACAAATCGGGAATCACGATCACTTACAATAGGAGTAGGCAATCCAAAATGAACCCATACATTTTGAAAGAAAAGTTGAGCTATTTATTCAGCTTTAATTTTCTTTTTACAAGGCATTAACATGCGCATATTGCTGAACCTATCCACAACTACATACAAATAATCATGACCTTTCCTTGATAAAGGAGGACCTCCTACAAAATCCATAGAAACACTTTCCCATGGTCGTGGAGGCACTGGAAGTGGTATGTACAATCCTAGTTTCCTATTAATAGGCTTACTGACTACACACAATGAACAACCTTTGATAAAATGTGACACACGTTCAAACATATGAGGCCAATAAAAATACCTCTGAATATTTTCCACTCTTTTACTTACACCGAAATGTCCAACAATAAGAGAAGTGTGTGCTTCCCTTGTGATATTTACTCTCTCTCCCTATTGAACACAAAGTTTTCCCAAATGATATAACATATTATCATGTACATGGTAGTCTAATTCATCAACTTGGTGGCCTTGACTCAAGTCTAAATACACCTCTTGAAAGTCAACATCATGTGCGTATTGTTCAATATAACGTTCAGGTAAAACATAATTATTCTGGAGTAAAATGGCTGCATTTACAACCAGTCTAGAAAGCATATCAACAACTTTTCTATAAATTACCTTCTTGTACCTGATTACCAAGTAGAATTTCTATAAAAATCTCATCCAATGAAATTTCCTTGATAGCTGCAATTTGGTTTGAGATTGCCGATATTGTAGAGGTTGATAATCGGTGTGAATAATGGTTTCTTTTCCCATCAAATAATGCTTCCATTTCTTCACACTTTGTACCAATGCATAAATCTCTTTATCATACATAGGATAATTAATAGCAACACCATTAAAAATTTCAGAATGAAATGAAATGGGCTTACCATGCTGCAAAAGAACTGCACCCATGGCGTAGTCACTTGCATCTGTTTGTACTTGAAATGGTTGTTTCAAATCCAGCAATGCTAAAACTGGGTTTGAACTGATATTTTGTTTCAAAGCATCAAATTCCTTTTGTTATTTGCCTCCCCACTGGAAGAAAACCTTCATGCTGGTCAATGCATGTAGTGGAGCTGCTATGGAGGAGAAATTAGAAATGAACTTCCTCCAATACTGCGCTTCTCCTAAAAACTCCTTACTTCTCTAACTGATTTGGGTATTGGCCAATTCACAATGATTGAAACTTTAGAGGGGCCAATCTTTAGCTCACCTCCTCCAACTATGTGGCCCAAATACACTAAGGAAGTTTTCCTTAATTCACATTTAGACATCTTCAGAAATAACTATTCTTTCCTCAAGACATCCAACATTTTCCTAACATTCTTGACTTGCTCTTCTTGTGATTTGTTGAATATCAAAATATCATCTCAATAGACAATTACAAACTCATCAAGAAATGATCTTAAAATATCATTCATAACTGTCATGAATGTAGATGGAGCATTGCAAAGACTGAAAGGCATAACCAACCACTCAAATGATCCACATTTGGTTTTAAAAGCAGTCTTCCATATGTCCTCCTCAACTATTCTAACTTGATGATATCCACTTCTCAAGTCTAATTTAGTGAAATACTTTTCATTTTTAAACTGATCTAGCAAATCATCTATTCTGGGCAGTGGATATCAATTCTTTATTGTAATCTTATTCAAAGCTCGATAATCTACACACATGTGCTGGGTTCCATCTTTCTTGGGTAGCAATACAATTGGTGAACCACATGGAAAAGTAGAAGGATGAATTACTCCTTTATCTAACAATTCCTAGACTTGTTTCTTAATTTCTAAGCTTTCCAGAATCGACATTCGATACATACCGATGTTTGGGAGTGGAAAATCTTGCTGTAGCTGAATTGCATGTTGAATTCCTCTTTTTGGTGGAAATCCCTTTGGTTCTTGAAACATGTCTTTATATTGATTGACCACATTAACCAATTCAAATTTCAGCTTCACATCACAGCTTGCAAAGGATTCCTGCTCCATGACATTCTTCTGCTTAATCATAAGGAGCACGAGACTCTCGTTGGAATTGACTGGTCACTTCATTTCCCGTGCACTTGCTAAAGATAGACTAAGCTTTTTGCGATGAGCTCTCACAATGTACTCCACTCCGTCTTTGAAGAAATGGTATTTGTTCTCAAATCTGTGGAAAACAACTCTCCTGTCATACATATACGAGCTTCCCAATACAATACCTAAGATATCCAATGGAACAACGTCTAATTCAACTTCATCAATGAAATTAGCGGTGATTTCAAAACTGAAAACACATTTCTGTGTGACCTGCAAATTAGCATCCTTGGTTATCCAACCAAATGGATACTGTTTATGACGAGGCATGGTTTCCATATTCATTTTCTTAACCAAATCCGTAGAAATTAAGTTGGCCTGAGATCCATTGTCAAACAACGTATCGCTCATTATATGTTTGGAAATAAATCGGATATGGAATAGGTCGATTCAGTTTTCCTCATTTGAAACGCTATGGGAATTATTTGCTATGTTGGTTCTTGCCACGACTGTCTCTGTGGTTACTTTTTCCACGGATTTCCCTTTGGTGACTGTGGCTGCGATATTGGTTTCATCTCCTAAGTCAGAACCCAAGTCTTGTTGTGCAACATCGTTGGTCTTCTATCTCCCTTTATTGGTAAATTTCTTCAGTCGTAATTCTGGATGAAGCCTCCAATAATGAGCTTCATCATGTTCCTCCTTGGAACAATTCTTGCACACGGGCTTCTCCCCTTCTTTCTTAATAAAAGCAGCTTTCTTCTGCTTTCCTTTAAACTTCTTCCCTTTTTCACCACTCTGAAATGGCTTCTTCTTACCTTCTTCTTGTATATTTTTCCCTCTTGCTTCGAGGTGTGTAGCTTGAACACAGACCTTATCAAGATTCATGGGACTGAACATAAGAATGGTATCTCGAAGATAACTATGCAACCCTCCTATGTATTTCAACAGAGTTTCTTGTGACTGTAAGTCTACTCCTAGCATAAGAGCTCTTTTCCTAAACTCTTGAGTATACTCTTGCACATTTTGAACTTTCAATTGTCTGAAATTTTTCGAATTCATAATGGCTTCTGCATATGAACTAAAGGGTAGAACTATCTTTTAATAGCAAAAATGAAATCAGACCAAGAAATATAGATCTTACCATTTTTTTTGATCTTGCCTTGAGTCCTTGCTTCCCGCCATACAAGTGTTGCACCCTCCATTCTCAATGAATCCAATTGAGTTTTGATATCATCCTCTTGAAGGTTCAAAATTCTACCTATACACCTCTAACTGATGAATCTAGTTATCTAGCTTATTTGCATTAAATTCACCATTGTACATACGTAACTTGAATTAAACATCAAGCTTCAGAAGATGTTATTTACCAATTCCTTTAAAAGAATGATGATGAGTATGAGTAACTGATTTGAAATCGATCATAAACTAAAACTGAAGTAGAATTGATTAATTTCCATCAGTGAATTTGATTGTTAACCTTAAGTGCTGAATGTGGAAGACTAAAGGAAAGCAATTGATTTAAGACTGAAATAATAACTTAAGAAACATAATTAAGCTTGAATTTTTAGAATAAAATAGAGATACCAGACAACGATATTGATTACGGAGTTCGTCCTTGATGGACTACGTCTTCGGGTCCACTTTCAAGATGGGAAACCACTTTATTAGGATTGAATCCAAGAAGGTTGATTACATAATAAATGAACTAGACTGAATGTGCACGCAGGAACTTCTGGTCTCCGTCAAAAGAAATCTCTCTGAAATAGCTTTTCAATGCCTGTCACGGTTCCAAATTCCGACTCCAAACGTTCCCTTTACACTGAAAACAAATCAACCTATAATCTCCAGAATCTGCATACAAACTTCTAAAACCACTCATGATCTCTTCAATGATCAAATTGGTGACTTTATAAGGCATTATATGCATTGTAACTCCTACTACCCAAGTTTGGCATGTACTAGCTGAAGTTAAGGGTTCATGTGCTTGGCCTTATGCTTGGTTGACACCTTAGGGAGTAGTTACATGGCGATCGAATTAAATTTATGCCAAAAAAATAAACAAAACCCAAAATACACCATAGGATATATCTTGACCCCTAACGGTCTGCTACCAGTGCGGAAATAAATTAGCTGCTGGCATGTGAACGCTGCAGGCTAACCACAAGCTACCACCTCCTAGTCACCCTCTGGCAGTTTCGGCTTGCGGTGTGCTCCAACAGTTGCATGTGATAGCTACCAACAACAATTACGGCTTACTCTCTGACAGTTTTGCTAATGGATAGGAGTTGTGTTCACATGTACTGAGGTCTCTGCCACGGTTAACCAGCCCGCCATGGTTAGGGACTATGGTTAGCCTTCGCATGTTCACATGCAACACGGTTCTGACACGGCTAATTGCTATGGCTAGGGCTGTGTATTACATTGTAATGTTTACAATAAGGTCCGAATGTGGGAATTTTGCAATAGTTTAGTGCATAGGTTTATGTAATTAGGTTTTTAACATATGTCTGACACCATAGATTTAGGCCTAGGTCTTAGGTTTAGCCACTTAGGTCTTTAGCATTGGTTTTTACAATGACTTAGGTCCCCATTTAGGGTTGCCACCTTTTTAAGTAATAAACCTTATACAACAAACATCTTTGTCACAATGCGACATAAAACACCACATGATGCCCATAATCACCATGATGATAACCATGAACCGAAACACCATGAATAACTAAATCAACACTGGATACTGATGATGAATTGAACACTGTGCAAATAATTTGATGAGATCCTCCTGGATCAATCCTCCCCACTTGAAAGCTTTTGGACCACAAAAGTTTGATTTAAGTAGATATCATGTGAGGGTAGAGCTCCCTCACTCTCCCGATCTTTATCCACTTTGCCTTGCTGATGTAAGACCACATTCGACCACCACACTGAAAGTGATGACCCTGATGATGCTTACCATGATGCATTTTGAACCTATGAACTATTCCATCCATCTGCAGTATGCACAACTTACCAAGATTGTTAAATAACCAGTCATAAACATGATGATTTATTTCTTCCATATGTGCATTATTAGTTAGTGATTCATGACTAGCTTTGTAAACAGTCTTTGCAGGATACTGTTCAATACAAATGATATGTACTAACAAACTATTTTGCAGGCTAACTAAAACATTCAAAGAAATCCTTAACATCATATCAGCTACTTTGTTTGATGTACCTTCTTGATTCCTAATTACTAAGTGGACTTGCTGCAATATACCCATCAAACTGTAATCTGAAGACTATTGCAACTTAGTTTGAATTTGAAGGTATTGAAGTAACTGTTGACTTTTTTGACTCACTGTTTCTTTGCCCATTAACTGATGTCTCCATTGTTTAACACTTTTGATTGAAGCATAAATTTCCCTATCATCTGTTGGATACTTTGATATTTTTTAAGAAAATGCTTCGATATGAAAACAAATAGGCTTCTCTTTCTGAAACAAAATTGTACTTATTGCATACTTACTAGCATCAGATTCTATTTGCTGAAGGTTTAGTGGAACTGTTACCATTTTTGACTTTGAAGTTTCACATGCTTTTAGTTGTTTACCTCTCCACTGAGATGAGGCATGAAAACTGTTTAAAACATGAAATGGTGATGCATTACAAGAGAAATGAAAAACTAACTTTCCCCAATACTGATCTACACCATTGAAACTTATAACTTCCCAACTTGGATTGAAATGATACATTCTAACATTAGGAAGAGGAGAATTGGACATCAATTGTACCTTATGTTGTAGTTCCCATTTATGGGCAAGATGTTTTGGTTCTTTAAATAGACCTAGAAAATATTCTACCACTTCAACCAAACTATCTTTAAATTGAGACTCACAACCTGTAAGCATCATGTCGATTCTTATGTTGTTCTTTTACAAACATGAGTACAAATATCTTATTTGAACTTATTAATCACTTCATCTGATTAGTAATAACTAAATCCAAATGAGGTTTAGTTTTATGTGACTTGACAATAAATTCAACCCCATCTTTCTTAAGGTGATATTTATGCTCTTTCCTATAAAACACTGTAGCAAGATCATAGAGATAAGGACTTCCTAGCACTACTCCACATATGTCTACTGGAACCATATCTAATTCCACTTCATCAATGTAATTAGATGTAATGGAAAATTTTAACCGACACTGCTTTCTGACATTTATCTGAGTTGATTTATTCAACCAACCTAATGGGTATGGTCTTGGATGATTCCGTGTCTCCAAACCCAATTTCTTAACTAAATATTCAGATATCAAATTTTCCTGTGATCCACTGTCAAACATTGTATCTATTTTTGTGTGCTTAGAAATTATCCTTATATGAAATAGTTCAACTCTTTTATCCTCATTTAGATGATTTATGTTTGAAGAAGATGCAGAAGTACTAGAACTTGAACCAGTATCAGAAGTTTTACCTGTCGAAACTATGGTAGTTATCCTCCTTTCATCCCCTGAATCGAAGCCTAGATCTTGTTGGATTTCTGCATTTGCTTTCATTTCATCCTTCTCCTTAAGGAAATTCTTTGGTTTAAGTTTGGGATGAAGTTTCCAACATCTAGATTCATCATGACCGACTCTCTGGAAATGAGAACAAGTAGGTATTTCCTTCTGAGCTGTTACTGATTTCTTTCCATTCGAATTTCTCTTCCTCTTGCTATCATTGGAATCCTCGATTTCCAACTGTTTGGATGATTGCGGTGAAAACTTGAATGGTCTACCACCTGATTCAATATGTATGGCTTGAACACACACTTCATCAAAGTCATTAGGATTAAACATCAATAATGTATGCTGCAAATATGAGTGTAAAATTCCGATGTATTTTAACAAAGTTTCACATGTATCCAATGAAAGACCAAGTGCCAATGCTTTCTTTCTGAACTCCTGAACACTTTGCCCTTTACCTTACCTCAAATGCTACCAATCAATAACAGTGTGTTGCATGTATGCTAAACAATAGAATTATTTCCTAGGAGATTTTAAAAACTTAGACCATGAAGAGATGACTTTACTTTCTGCTTTACATCTATTTGAGTTTTACTTTCCCACCAGATTAAAGCTTTCCCCCCATTCTAAGCGTAGCTAACTAAATTTTCATTTTATCATTAGAAATGTTCTGAATACGACAATACACTTCTAATTGCTTAATCCAGTTATCTAACTTTTCAGGATTCATTTCACCATCATAAACATGTAACTCAAATTTTACATCAAGTTTCAAAAGAGATGTTTTCTTAGGTTTCTTTTCTATTTTAGATTCTGAATTGGAAGAAGAAGAGGAAGAAGATGATGATGAAGATGATGGAGAAGAAGGAGGTTTATCAGCCTTTCCTTTACCCTTGCCCTTCTTCGATGTCTTTGAAGAAGAAGCTGCATCTCTCACCTTCTTATCTTCATAGAGTTCTCCCAACATTTTCTGCATGCTCAAAAACACTTTCTGAAACTACTCCTCGCTCATCTTCTCTTCAGGAGTTTCACCTACATCAGATCCTGTCATGGTCGACTTATGAGTGACTCTTCGCTTTCCAATCTTTGGATCAAACTCCTCAACTATTCCTTCTCCATGTTGAGACTTAGACCTGGTTAAAATTCACTAGAAAAATTATACAAACACAACCTGTTCTTATTCCAAATTATATGATCTGAAATCGATCATAAACTAAAACTGAAGTAGAATTGATTAATTGCCATCAGTGAATTTGATTGTTAAACTTAAGTGCTGAATGTGGAAGACTAAAGGAAAGCAGTTGATTTAAGACTGAAATAATAACTTAAGATTATGTAATTAAGCTTGAATTTCCAGAATAAAATAGATATACTAGACAACGATTGATTACGGAGTTTGTCCCTGATGCACTATGTCTCCGAGTTCACTTTCAAGATGGGCGACCACTTTATTAGGATTGAATCGGAGAAGGTTGATTGCACAGAAAATGAACCAAACTGAATGTGCATGCAAAAACTTCTAGTCTCTATCAAAAGAAATCTCTCTGAAATAGCTTTCCAGCACCTATCACGGTTCCCAATTCCGACTTTGGATGCTCCTATTACACTAAAAACAAATCAGCCTATAATCTCCAGAATTTGCATACAAACTTCTAAGACCACTCATGCCTTATTCAATGATCGAATTGGTGAATTTATAAGGCATTAGATGCATTGTAGCTCCTACTTCCCACGTTTGGCATGTACTAGTTGAAGTTAAGGGTTCATGTGTTCAGTCGTATTTTTGGTTGACACCTTAGGGAGTAGCTACATGGTGATTGAATTAACTTTATGCCAAAAAAAAAAACCCAAAATACACCATAGGATATATCTTGACCCCTAGCAGTCTACTACTGGCGCAGAAATAACTTAGCTACTTTAATGTGAACGTTGCGGGCTAACTACAGGCTGTCACCTCCTAGTCACCCTCTGGCAGTTCTAGCTTGCGATGTGCCCCGACGGTTGCATGTGACAACTACCGACAACAGTTACAGCGTACCCTATGGAGGTTCTGCTAGCAGATAGGACCTGTGTTCACATGCGCCGAGGTCTCTGCCATGGTTTGGGACTATGGGTAAGCTCCGCCTATTCACATGAAGCATGGTTCTGATGTCGCTAACTACTGCGGTTATGGCTGTGTATTGCATTGTAATGTTTACAATAAGGTCTGAATGTGGGTCTTTTGCAATAGTTTAGTGCATAGGTTTATGTAATTAGGTTTTTAACATATGCTTGACACCATAGATTTAGGGCTAGGTCTTATGTTTAGCCACTTAGGTCTTTAGCATAGGTTTTTAAAATGACTTAGGTCACCATTTAGGGTTGCAACATTTTTAAGTAATAAACCTTATACAACAAATATCTCTGTCACACTGTGACATAAAACACCACGTGATGCCCATAATCACCATGACAATAACCATGAACCGAAACACCATGAAGAACTGAATCAACATTGGATACAGATGATGAACTAAACACTAAAGATGAACTGAACAATGTGCAATTGATCTGATGAGATCCTCCTGGATTAGTAACGGTGGTATTTGTGGAAGAGTGTGAAGGTGATTTTGAAGAAGAAGATGAAGAAGATGATGGAGATGGTGGAGTTTTGCCTCCATTCCCATCACCTCCTTTCCATTACCTCCTCTGATCTATTATTGAATGTTAGTTTTGCTGTGCTAATTTCAATTATAGATTTATAATCAAATGCTTGTCCATTGCTTCCTGTATATAGGTTTCCTTAGGCTGTTTTTGAATGTAAATAGGTAAATTTGATCAAGTTTAATTATGAAATTCATGAGAAAAATAACATAAATCACAAGTACTGAACAACAACAATAAAAAGTACAACAAACCATCAATTGAACACTTAACACAGTGTTTTGATGAAGGAGTTCACCCCTCATGGGCTACAACTCCTTGGTCCAACTTCCATGGGTTGGGCCTTTGTATTAGCTCAATATGGAAAATAATTTGTTTACAAATATCTACTGCTCTTGAGACCTCTTCCAATGTGTTCATAATGTCGAAATTAGATAGGAACACCTTTTCTTCATCTCAATTTGGTCCAAAAATGCTCTAGTTATGACCAAAACTGTTTTTCCCTACAAAATCTCCTCTAAAACTAGAGGAACTCCAGTTAAGCCCGCTATTTTTGGAGTTAGGGCTGAAATTGGTGGATTCTGCCAAAACTGCTGCCGATTAAACTCCGCTTAATTGATGGTTTAATTAGTGTTAACCACATATTAATTGGAGGTTAATGGCAGATTAGCGTAATAAGAGTGGTTAGTCTAACCATTACCCCAACAGTCTTGGAGGAGGCGGACACATGGCATGGCTTCCAACATGGTTTCTGCTAACAGTTTTTGTGGAGGAGAGGTCACATGTCATACATTAAATGTTAACGATTTTAGTTATATCATGCTATCCGCTAGTGTAAATGATTGCAACCATTACATG
Organism: Pinus tabuliformis; assembly: GCA_031772625.1. Classification (NCBI taxonomy): domain Eukaryota; kingdom Viridiplantae; phylum Streptophyta; class Pinopsida; order Pinales; family Pinaceae; genus Pinus; species Pinus tabuliformis. The sequence continues at coordinate 1,157,088,171 of CM062816.1, forward strand.
TTGGGTGGTGTTCACATGGGAGGGCTGGCCCTCCTAACTGCCAACTCCAACCATAATAAAATTCAAATACATGCAAAGAGCTAATAGGTTAAGAACTAAACGGGTAGTGGAGATGGTTAAGTGCTCTGGTTTATGGAGAGGAGGTTGCAAGGTCGAACCCTGATTCCTCCATAAAAATTTTGATGCACCATAACCTGACCTTTGGGGAGGAACATGTGGCAGCCTCCTAGCTTGCCACTTGTCCCCTCCTCATTGGTCCAATTAAAACCACTAGAAATATGCCAAGTTAACCAACCTAATAACCAACCAAAATATGACACTTGGCAATATCCAATTGGATGTTGACCCAACTTTGACCTTTCACAGTCACCTGTCACGTCAGCAGTACGAGTTGCTGACTGTGCAATGACTGTGCATTTTTTTAATAAAATTTCTCCTATTTGGCAAAGCGAACAGAACTCAATAAATTCCTCATACGAACTAGGTTTTTAGTGAAATGAGTTGTGTTAGGATCGTCTTTCCAAGATGGACGAGGCCATTCAGGTTTCGAGCCATTCTGAGAACTTTGATTTTTGAGCTAAATACTAAGCGCCTGATCATTCCTCCCCACTAGAAGCCTTTTGGACCGAAAAAGATACTAAAAATTGTTTAGCAGGTGAGGGTACATCTCCCTCACCTTATCGATCTGCAACCATTTGTCTTTAGAAGACTTTTGTCCTTTGAGTCCCACTCTTAGGTATTCAACATTCCCTCTCTTTGAAGTTTTGGTTCTTTGTCAAGTATGAGATCCTGCTGAAGTTCATCAAGATATTCTAGTGATAAATCGTCTATTGATGGCAGCTAAACATGCTCTCCTTGATCATCAATCAAAGGAAGCTCAAACAATCTCAAATTCTCAACATTAACAACATAGTATATTTGCGTATAAGGAGGCAAATCAAGATTAAATGCATTGTTACCAATCTTTTCCAGAATTTTAAAAGGACCATAACGGATTGGCTTAAGCTTTTGACCTTCCCCTTGAAGTCTATCTTTGCTAATATATAAACAAACTTCGTCTCCAACTTGAAATTTGTGATCAATACGGTGTTTGTCATGCCTTGCCTTGTAGCTGTTTTGACTCTTTTACAGAAGTTCCTGCATTGTGTGATGTATCAATTGAATTTTCTCTATGAACTTCCTTTCCTTATCGATGTCACTGTGACCATTGATGGCGACATCTTTCTCAAAGATGAAGTCCAATGGAAATCTTGACAAGTACCCAAAACATGCCTCAACGGGTGATGTGTTTGTGGAATAATGCTTTGCCCTGTTGTTTGCATGCTGTATGTAATGCAATTGTTCATCCCACAACTTGGGATGTTTGCTGCAATATCCTATAAGAATATGAATGACTATTTTTTTTACCACCTTGGTTTTTCCAACTGTGTGAGGATGAAAGAATGTACTCTTCTTCAACTTTGTGTCCATCATGTCCCACAAATTTGACCAAAAATTCCCAACAAATCGAGAATCTCGATCACTTACGATGGAAGTAGGAAGACCAAAATGAACCCAAATGTTTTGGAAGAAAAGATGAGTTGTTTCTTAAGTTGTAATTTTATTTTTACATGGTGTTAGTATACACATTTTGTTGAACATGTATACAACTACATACAAGTAATCATGACCTTTTGTTGACAATGGAAGACCTCCTACAAAATCCATTGAGATACTCTCCCATGGATGTGAAGGTACCAGAAGTGGAGTGTACGATCCTAGTTTCCTATTACTAGGCTTACTTTTTGCACACAAAGAACATCCTCTAATGAAACAAGATACATATCAAACACGTGTGGCCAATAACAATACCTTTGGAGATTCGCTACTATATTGCCTATACCAAAGTGTCCAGCAATCAATGAAGTGTGCACCTCCCTCATGATATTGTTTCTTTCTCCATGTGGAATACATAACTTGCCCAAGTGATACAACAAACTTTTATGTACATGGTAATCCAAATCTTCAATTTGGTTTCCTTGACTCAAGATTGCATACACATTTCGAAAGTCATTATCATATGCATATTTCTCAATGTAACTTTCATGCATAACAGAATTATGCTTGATTATAATAGATGAATTTACAATAGGTCTTGAAAGCATATCAACTACCTTATTTTAGATTCCCTTTTTGTACTTGATAACCAAATGAAATTGTTGTAGAAAACCCATCCATATAAAGTGTCATGACTGCTGCAACTTTGATTGTGACTGTAAGTACTGCAATGGTTGATGGTAGTATGGATAATGGTCTCCTTTACCATCAATTAGTGTTTCCATTTTTTGACACTTTATACGAATGCATAAAGTTCTTTTTCATAAGTGGGATAATTAGTCACAGCTCCATTAAAAATTTCAAAATGAAATGAAATGGGCTTACCATGCTGCATAAGAACTGCTCCCATCGTGTAATCACTAGCACCAGTTTGAATCTCAAATGGATGTCTAAGATCCGGAAGAGCCAATACCAGTGTTGAACTGATCTTTTGCTTCAAAGCATCAAATTCTTTCTACTGTACATCTCCCCAATGGAATACTTTCTTGGCACTAGTCAATGCATGTAATGGTGCTGCAATGGAAGAAAAATTAGCAATAAATTTCCTCCAATATTGTGCTACCCCTAAAAAGATTCTTACCTCTGTAACTGTATTGGGCTTGGGCCAATTTAGAATGACGTCAACCTTAGAGGGGTCTATATTCAGCTCACCTCCTCCAACAATGTCTCCCAAATACACTAAAGAAGTCTTGCTAAATTCACACATTGACATCTTTAAAAACAAATGTTCTTTTCTCAAGACATTAAATACTTTGTTTACATGCATGACATGTTCATCTCTATATTTTCTGAATATGATAATATCGTCTAAGTAAACAATGACAAAGTCATCTAGAAATGGTCTCAATATATCATTCATAACTCTCATGAAATTAGTTGGAGCATTTGTAAGACCGAAAGGCATAACAAGCCACTCAAACAATCCTTGTTTAGTTTTAAATTTGGTTTTCCAAATGTTCTCTTCAACTATTATAACTTTATGATAACCACTTCCTAAGTCTAACTTAGTGAAATACTTTGCATACCTCAACTGATCAAGAAAATCATCAATTCTTGGGAGTGGATAATAATTTTTTACTGTTATTTTGTTTAGTGCACGGAAATCCACACATGCACCAAGTCCCATCCTTCTTTGTCAGCAAGACAATGGGCGAACCACATGGTGAAGTAGATGGGCATATGATACCTTTGTTCAACAATTCTTGAATTTTCTTCTTTATTTCCATGCTCTCCATAATTGACATGCAATACATGCCAATGTTTGGAATGGAACATCCTGCTGTAGCTGTATCTCATGCTAAATTACCCTCTTGGGAGGTAACCCCTTTGGTTCCTGAAACATCTCACCATGATTTCTTACCACATCAAACAAATTAGATTTCAATTTGTCATCACAACCTTCAAAATATTCATAATCAATATCATTCTTTTTCATGATCATGAGAAGCACAAAATTTTTACTTGCATTTACTAGTCTCTTCATCTTCCCTGCATTAACCAAAGAAATGTTCAAATTTTTGCGATGGGCTCTCACAATGTACTCCACTCGATTCTTAAGCAATAAGTATTTTTTCTCATGGTGATAAAATACTGCTTTCCTATCATACAAATATGGACTACCCAAAATTATTCCTGATATGTCCAGTGGAACTACATCTAACTCAACTTCATCAATGAACTTTTCAGTAATGGTGAACTTGAATAAACACTTCCTTGTAATGTGTAAATTTGCATTATGGACTATCCAACCCAATGGATATGGCTTATGATGAGGTACAATTTCAAGGTTAAGATTTTTGACCAAGCCTTCTGAAATTAAGTTTGATTGTGACCCACTATCGAATGATGCATCAATTTTTGTATGATTTGAAATTACCCTTACATGAAACAACTCTATTCTTGATTCTTCGTTTGGAGTGTTTTTCTGACTATGTGAGGAACTAGTGCTTGCAACAACTTCTTTTCCTTTTGTGACCATGCTGAAATATTGGTCTCATCACCAGAATCTGATCCATGATCTGTTGTATGGTAGCGATCATCTTTTGTTTTCCCTTATTGTTTTGTTTCTTAGGCTTTAGTTCAGGATGTAATTTCCAACAATGGGCTTCATCATGCCTAGCTTTGGAACAATGTTGGCATATGCTTTTCTCCCCATCTTTCTTCACACTTGCATTCTCCTTTCCCTTCCATTTTCGTCCCTTCTCTTTCTCCTTACCCTTGAGAGGATTCTTCTTACTACCCTCTTCCTGAATGTTCTTTCCCCTTGCTTCAAGGTGTGTGGCTTGCACACATACCTAATATAAATTGCTTGGATTGAACATAAGGATAATATGTTCCAAATAGGAATGTAAACCCCAAATATAATTTTGCTCCTAACAACAAATCCCTCTTTCTAAACTCCTGGGTATAGTATTGGACTCTTTGGCTTTTAGGCTGCCTAAAATTCTGCCAACTCATAATGCCTTTTTGCATATAGGCTAAAGGGTAAAACTATCTTTTAATTGCATAAACAAATTCAACCCAAGAAATGGATATCTTACCATGAATTCACATTTCCTCTTGAGTCTTTTTTTCCCGCCTGACTAATGTTGCTCCTTCTAGCCTTAATGAAGCCAACTAGTTCTTTAGGTTATCTTATTGAAGGTTCTGAATTCTGAAGTATACCTCCAATTGTCGAATCCAATTGTCTAACTTTTCTGCATTCACCTCACCATTGTACATGGGAAGTTCAAACTTAATGTCCAATTTGAGTAATGGAGTTTTTCCTTTTGGGGTTTGGGAATGAGTATGGACAGTTTTGGTGGTGGAAGTGGAAGATGTTGTTGTTTGAAATGTTGAGGATGATGAAGATGATGAGGAAGATGAAGATGGAGGAGACGGAGGAGGATTTCCTCCATTACCCTTTGAACCCTTCTTATCATCTTTTTTTATCTCCCAAGCTTCCTTCTCCGTGTGGAGTCTTAGAACTCTCTCCATCCATTCTAGTGTTCCTCTCTTCATAGAAGACTCTAACCATGTTATTTAAGTCATAGAAAGCTTTCTTGAATGCTTCCTCTTATGAAAGACCTTCAGTCTCTCTTGCTCCTGACATGATGGATGTGGATTCATGCTCAGTTTTTGGTACTACTTGTACCTCTTCAATCTCAATTGAAGGCAAAACTTGAGGTGTTTCAAGTGCAGCTGGAATTGGAACTTTGGGTGGAGATTGTGGCCTTGTGGCTCTCCTTCTTCTGGGAATTACCTCAGGAGTTGAAACCAACAATTTCCCTTCTCCTCTCTACAACTTTAACCTTGTAAGCATCACAATTTTGCAACTATTAAAACCCTACTTGCACAAAACTCAAGAAATCAAGCAAATAATCCTTTGCTCTGATACCAACTTTATTGAATGTTAGTTTTGTTGTGCTACTTTCAATTATAGATTTATAATCAAATTCTTTTCCATTGCTTCATGTGCATAGGTTTCCTTAGGTTGTTTGTGAATGTTAATAGGCAAATTTGATCAAGTTTAATTGTGACATTCATGAGAAAAATAGCATAAAAGACAAGTGCTGAACAACAAAAATAAAAAGTACAAAAAACTATCAATTGAACACTTAACATAGTGTTTTGATGAAGGAGTTCACCCCTCCTGGGCTACATTTCCTTGGTCTAGCTTCCATGGCTTGGGCCTCTGTATTAGCTCAATATGGGAAAAATGTTATTTACAAAGCTCTACTTCTCTTGAGATCTATTCCAATGTGTTCAGAATGTTGAAATTAGCTAGGAAAACCTTTTCCTGAGCTCAATTTAGTCGAAAAATGCTCCAGTTATGGCCAAAACTGTTTTTCCCTAGAAAAGCTCCTCTAAAACTGGAGGAACTCCACTTAAGCCCGCTATTTTTGGATTTAGGGCTGAAATTGGTGGGTTCTACCAAAATTGCCACCGAATTAAACTCTTCTTAACTGATGGTTTAATTAGTGTTAACCGTAGATTAATTGGAGGTTAATGGCAAATTAGTGTGATTAGTATAATCGTTACCCCGATGGTCTTGGAGGAGGCAGACACATGGTGTGGCTTCTGGCACAATTTCTGCTAACGGTTCCAAAACCATTAGCTTGGTAGTTTCTGCGGAGGAGAGGTCACATGCCATACATTAAGTGTTAATGGTTTTTGTTATATCGCGTTGTCCACCGGTGTAACTGACTGTAACCGTTACATGTTGGGTGGTGTTCACATGGGAGGGCTGGCCCTCCCAACCACCAACTCCAACCACAATAAACTTCAAATATTTGCAGAGAGATAATAGGTCAATAAATAAATGGGTAGTGGAGATGGTTAAGTGTTTTCATCTGTAGAGAAGAGGTCACGGGGTTGAACCTTGATGCCTCCATAAAAATTTTGATGCGCCATAACCTGACCTTTGGGGAGGGACACGTGGTAGCCTCTGGGCTTGGCACTTGTCCCCTCCTCATTTGTCCAATTCAAACCACTAGAAATGTGCCACGTCACCAACCCGATAACCAACCAAAATATGACACTTGGCGATCTCCAATTGGATGTTGACTAAACTTTGACCTTGCACAGTCAACTGCGATGTTATCAGTACAGGCTGCTGACTGTGCATTTTTTTAAATGAAATTTCTCTTGTTTGGCAAAGTGGAAAAAACTCAATAAATTTCTCATACAAACTCGGTTTTTGGTGAAATGAGTTGCGTTAGGATCATTTTTCTGAGACGAACGTGGTCATTTAGGTTTCGATCCATTTGAGGAACTTTTATTTTTGATCTAAATACTGAGCGCCTGATCATCCTTTGGAAGAACCTTCTCCATTGGGAGGCTTGGAGCTTTCTCCTTGGAATATGCTGTTCTTCTCTTCATAGAGGATGTTAAAAATCTCTATCATATCAAAGAAAGCCTTTTTGAAGGTCTTCTCATCTTCTGTCATGATAGGTTCTCCTTCATGAGACATAGTCTCTGAAGAGTCAACTACAACTTGAGGCTGTACTGGTGTTAGAATATTGGCTGCCAATTTTGAAACTTGAGGCTGAATTGGTGTAGAAGACTTTGGAAACATTTCTCTTCTTCCAGTTGACCCAAATTCGGGGCTTTCAACCAGATTTCCTTCACCTTTTTTGAGCTTTAACCTTGTAAGCATGATATAAACTTGCAAACAATTAAGCCCTTCTTTCACAAAGCAAATCTAGTAAGAAAAACCAGAGCTCTGATACCAACTTGATCTAAATTGGAGTAGATTAGTAATGTTGTGCTAATTCCCCATTATGAAATAAGCCCAACATGCTTATCATTTGATTTTTCAAGTGCTTAAGGATTCAAAAATTTTGCATAATTAACAGATTCCCATGAGAGTTTCTTATGTAAATGTTATAAACAGTTTAACATAAAACATATTCTAAACAACAGAAATATAACAACAAAGAACATAAAAATATAACACCCAACAAGCACATGATAAAGGAGTTCACCCCTCCTGGGCTACGTCTCTTTGGTCCAACTTCTAGTGGCTTGGGCCTTTCTATTATGCTCAAATTACATCAAAAGTGTGTTTACAATGCTCAGATGCCTCTAAAACCTATCTCCATGAGTTGAGAATACTAAAACCTACTAGGATTGACTGTTTTTGCATCAAATTTGGATAAGAACTAAAGGAGTTATGACTTCTCCCAGTTCTCCCACTATTCTTTCCACAAAACGCTCAAAATCCAGCAGCAAACTACAAATTAGTCCCAAAATTTGCTAAATTGGCAAGAATTTCTCTACACCATGGGCCATATCCTGTCGACCGTATCACAAATTGCAATTAGCAAGTTCAGGTGGGAAGAAGGTCTTGTAGCGGTGAAACACTGTGATGCGATATAGGCGTACCCGACAGAATATTAAACTGTGGCATAAATAATCATCGCGTCTGGGGTCTTATCGCTAGTCGCATTCGGTAATTGGATATGGGCTATTTAACACAGCGAAACATTTGTGATGCAATATCACAGACCCCCTAGAACATAAAACTGCAACACAATATTGTATCGCATCCAAAACTCAAACTGCGTCGGTGCCGGGGCTGATACCTGTTCACCGACCACTTTCACCGATTGCGATTGCGATTTGATCGCATCGCAACCCAACCTACCGAGGGTTTATTTTAGACACCTTTTCTGCCTACCGCTGCGATATGAGATTTGCGATAGCCAATGGAGCGTTACCACTTGGCGCCTCGTTATTGGCTGAAGACCTTGCCACATCATCCTAATCCTCCCATGTAGGCAAGTCAAATTTAAACTTTGACTTGCTCTAACTTCTTCATATGAACTCGGATTTGAGTACCATTCACACCATTGGATTCAGAATGAGGAGCTCTTCAATCTGAAGCTAAGTTTGACAAGATTTTGACACATTTATTTTAGAGCATAATTCTGAGCACCTAATCACTTAACCACTAGTAGGCTATCGGGTTGTGTTATAACCAGATTACTAGAAGGAAGAGGCATTCCATTCTTTCGAGAGAATTTTGTTCCATAGATGAGAAAATATAGCCAAGAGGGATAAGAGGTAGACCACATAGGGAGGATTTGTGCACTGTATCATCCCACAGGTCAGAAGGTTTACTTCTTTGTACTTGTAGCCAAACTTCCAAAGATAAAAAGAGAGTAAAGTGACCTCACCTTCTAACTGGGTTTTCTCCCAAAAGGGTTTCCTAGAGCATATTTTGTGTCTTATGCGTGTGTGTGATTATTTTTTCGTTCTCTATTTTTCTACATAATTTCCATTCATATGCATGCACTAATTACAGTTAAATCTACAGATCTAAAGTTTAATAAAATTGTAAAACTGTAGAATCTCATATTTTTAATATAATATTATCAAATATGTTGTGAGAAACTATCCAGTGGAATATCCACAGCACTTTATGGATCATGAGGAGAAGACAAGCATTCTCGAAGAAGAGGGAGAGAAAAGGCATGACATAATGCAAATCAAGCATACACATTGAGGGAACTCGCCCACGTAAGGGAGAGGGGTCAAGTTCTGATGCAGAAAGAAAAAAAATAGTGAGAACACATGAGAAAGAAACTAATAAAGAACGAGACAAGAACAAGTTTATGACTCAAGTAGAAAGCTTACTAAAGGGTGGAGATGGTTTTCTCTGGAAACCCTTGGCAACTTGGGTCAAGGCGTGATCATGTTGACCTTGGGTAAGAGAGTTCTTTAGCCCCATTTTCTTGTTTTCTTGGTTCACAATGAGCTCTTGATTCCCTTGTTGTTGATTGAGGGTGGAGGCACAACCTCTAGATTCCCTTGTCATTGATTGAGGGTGGAGGAATAACCTCTGTATTCCCTTGTTGTTGATTGAGGGTGGAGGCACAACCTTTGGATTCCATTGTTGCTGATTGAGAGTGGAGGCAAAACCTCTAGATTCCCTTGACGTTGATTGAGGGTGGAGGCATAGCCTTTAGACTCCCTTGTTGTTGATTGAGGGTGGAGGCACAACCTATAGATTCCATTGATGATGATTGAGGGTGGAGGCATAACCTTTGAACTCACTTGTTGTTGATTGAGTGTGGAGGCACAACCTATGGATTCCCTTGTTGTTGATTAAAGGATGAGGTTTTGAACCTATGGATTCCATATGAGGCAGTGAATGGGTGTAGAAGTTGGTGGGTGGAGGTGGATGGTCCTCTGGAACCCTTATATCAGCTCAAAGATTTAGTTTAATCCATTAAGCACTCATCCTCAAGCTCTGGAATGTGGCTCAGGGGTGACTAATGCAAGAAAGACTTGGCTACATTGTGTCTAAGGTTGGGTGGAGAGTCGAAGTACTAGTCTCAATTGCCTAGTTTAATTTATCAAAGATAACTGTTTGATCATGACTCTCCTATATTGAATGTTATGTCCTTGTTTAATTTATATTTCTATCATGGCCTATAATGTTGAGTAATGTGGTGTTCCTGTTTGAATGAGCATCATTGTCTAATGGTGTGTATATGGAATGGTTTAAGTTCCTATATATGGGCTATAGACTTGAAATAAATGCTTACTTAAGCTCTATTTAAATATAGCTAAGCTCAAGAAAGATAACAAGGATTGTTGGGCGCAACCCATCTTAGTCCAATTTTGGTCAAAGACTCTACATTTTGAGGAGAGGAGTGCCTGGTACCACAAAGATAGATGTACTGCACGGTGTTCTAGGGGCTTCGGGGTGGGTTGAAGCCCCTCATTTTGTGACAGTTAGCAGGGTTTTATGTGATTGTCTTGTCGGGCCCATGGTATGTGGACCATGGTTTTGTAGCAATATAGTGTATATAAAGAGATGCAATGCTTTGTTGAAGATCATGATATGATAGAGTCGATGAAGACAAGTGATTGTATCCTCTATTTTTAGGTTGTGTTTTGGGCCTTAAGGGAAGGCTCCACAGCTGAGTGCACAGAGATCATGGAAGGGTCTGCAGTTTAGTGCGTAGACCACCTGTAGCTGTGTGTGCAGGTCAAGACGCTGAATGTATTGAAGACATTCATCTTAATAAAGAAGAAGAAGTTTTGGGCAATATTATGTACTCATATATATTGTTATGTTTGCTTCCTATCTATTATGTGAAGTAATGATTGCAAGTAAATGTTTTTTTTTTTTTTTTTTTTACAAGGTCGTCTACTCATATATTATAAAAACTGCAGTAAGCAGGAGATAATACATGATATGTTGAAAGAGGAATTTAGAGGAGAAGTCCAAAGAAGGGGCGCAACCCTTGACTTCTGAGAGTTTAGCTTGAGGAAAGAGTGCTAGAAAAGATATCTACTATACTGTCTTACAAAAAGGCCATCTATAAGGCAGACTTTGCTGTTCATGAGATTAACCCCAGAATTGGTTCACTGTGTCCTCCATTTGATCTTCTTTCTGCTGCTCCTTTTGGCTGTCTTTGGTAGAGGCCTCTGCCTGCATGCTTTCCGTGAGATTTTTTAATGTGCCTGATTGCCTCCTCTAGATGCTCGCACCTGTCGTTAAGGCTCTCGATTTCCTTCTTGCGTTTTTCCAACTTTTTAGGCTTGGATCTGCTGTCTGCCATGAAGTCCTCATGGAGTTCGTTGTGATGCTTCATACACCGGGCAATCAAGAAGCAATGCTCTTTACAAAGTGTGCAAGTGTCGTTGCCCAAAACTCTGTCAAGTGGATTCACACGGGGCGCCTCTCCCCCCTGAGCCTCTGGCTGTTGTCTTTCTGCCATGACTGTGAGCAAACTGGTTAGTGAACAAATAACTTGCAATAAACTTGATTTATACCTGGATGCTGAGTTAAGGGCCGGAGTGTCGCTAATGCTCTGATGGCTTGCTTGCTGAATGCTGGTGAGATGATCGGGCGCGGGAGGCAACTGATTACTGCCGCTGAGACTGCCTTGCTTAGGAGACTCCTCTTTCCCAAACTGATTCTTGCAAAACAGGGAAGTTCTGAAGGAAGAAGGGGTAGGGGGGGGAATATAAAGGAGCGGGAGAGATCCTTCATGATGAGGGGACTCGGGATTTTTTTCTGGGGAAGCTGAGGGCGAATCCAACTGCGGATTTGAGAGGCAAACTTCGATGGTGCGGAGAGGACGTTTACCTGACAAGTTGTAGGGGAAATCACGAGAAAGATGTGGGAGAGTTGCTTTGGGATCAAGGTAGGAGGAATGCGCCGGCGAAATGAGGGAGAAAGGATGGACGGGGAAGGGAGAACCAGGAGTGTGGTTGATTTTCTGACAATTTCTGCGAAAGCTTACCTTGTGCTCTGTCTGACCACTAGAGATCTTATGGTATTGCTCTTGCATAGATTCTGCCATTTTCACTTACTTGTCCTTGTTGCCGGTTGACCGCTTTGCTCACTAGGGAGTCCGCCTCTGCATTGTTCTCTCTTAACACGTGCATAAAGGTGACTTCCCCCAAATGTCTGAGGTTATCTGTTATCCTCGCCTTGATGCTGTTGAGACTTGCTTTATTGAACTCTTTGCCTGTGTTCATTGCTACTATAATGATAGCCGAGTCCCCAAGGATTATGGCGTTCCGTAAACCTGTCCTGTGCAGAATCGAGGTGCCTAAAAGCAGGCTGTATGCTTCGGCGACGTTGTTAGTGGCGATTCCAAGTCCCCATTCATAGCTGCAAATGATATTCCCATTCTGATCTTTGATTATTCCTCCTGCACCTGCACTCCCGGGATTGCTCTTTGATGCTCCATCAAAGAGGAGAAAGGGACGATTCTGAGCTAGGATCCATTTGTTTATATCTTCTTTAGCGCCCCTGAGTTTCCAATTGTGTCGATTCTGCAGAGCTTTAAGTTGAGGAGAGGGATTTTGAGAGTGGCTAATATTAAAGCTGTTGTACCAGTCTTTCTCCTCTTTTGTCCATCTTTGTTGATCTGGGAGAGCTATATGGTTGGCACTGATAGCCTCTGAAATCCCTGCTATTGTCTTTGCGATGATCCTGTCGATTTTAATCTGTCCATTTTTGAAGACATGATTATTCCTTTCTAACCAAATGTTCCAGCACAGCGTAGCTGGAACGCATTTCCATATTCTTAAGAGATTATTCTTACCTTTCCTGTTCAAAGGGTATTCTTGCTTCCAATTTCTCTGGAGGTTGTTCACGTGATCATAACTTCTTCTAACTTCCAGAGGGCTAATAAGCTGTTTCCAACAGCTTTGGGCGAAGGGGCATCGAAGGAAGGAGTGATGAATGGACTCTTCCTCTGCTTGACAAAAACAGCAAATCGAGGGGCCTTGTATTCCTCTCTTTCTCAGATTCTCGGCTGTAAGAATTTTCCCTTTTAAGAGGGCCCAGTTGAAGTGTTTTACCTTGGGGATGCATTCGGTCTTCCAGGCTGCCTTATGAAGATTCCAATTTACTGTGGGAGTCATGTTTTGCAAAGATTTATAGCCCTCTTTAACTGTAAAGCTTCCACCACAGGTGTCCCAAATGTATCTGTCATCCATCTCCTTATTGATTGGAGCTGAACCGGATAGAGAGAGTTTCAAATTGTGCCATTGGTCTCTGAGATCCAGAGGGAGGTTCAGGACTTTCCAGTCAAGCCATCTGTTTTGGGACCAGGTGGATATGTCAAACAGAGAGGATATATTTCGCTCCTCCATCCAGACTTGAAGAGGTCTTAGTTCTTGAAGTGAGTTCCTTGGGTTGGAGCCCATGATTCTGTCAAGCCAAATTTTGACATTCTTTCCGCTTCCTGGGATTTTGGAGGTATTTCCTCTGAAGTGGGGTAAGACTTTTTTAATCAGTCTCCACATTGGAGTACACGGCCTGTCCACAATTGGATCCTGAAGAATGTTGGAGTTTGGACCGCTGAGGTATTTCCTTTTTATTGTCTCCACCCACCACGAGCCATTCCCTGAGAGGATCTTCCATATCAGCTTAAGCCCCAGAGCCTGATTGGAGAGACTTGGAATTTTTATGGATAATCCTCCTTTTTCATACGGAAGGGTGACTTGGTCCCAATTAACAAGGCTGAATTTCTTTGAGTCCTGTTTTCCCCCCTGCCAGAGAAAACTTCTCATAATGAGTTCTATGTGCTTGTGGATGCTAGCGGGAGCCATAATTACCGCATACTGGTAGATTGGGAGGCCTGAGAGGACAACCTTTATAAGAATAGTTCTGCCAGCAAGATTTAACCAAGAGGCATCCCAACTCTGAAGGAGGCCTCTCATCTTCTCGATGTGTTTTGTCCAGACTTCTGCTTTGATGTGTTCTTTTGCCAAAGGGAGACCCAAATAAGAGAAGGAGCTCCAGCTTCTTTGCAGAGGGATGTCTAGAATCTGAGAAATTCTTTGTTGGATCTGAAAGGGAACATTCCAGGTGTAAATTTTGCATTTACTGTTGTTTAGTTTTCCCCCAGATACAAGGAGGAAGGCATCCAGGACTCTTTTGAACCTCCTAGCCATCAAACTGGAGGCGCCCCCAATTAGCAGAGTGTCATCCGCGAAGAGCGAGTGATTAATCTCCTTTATCCCTCGTTCAATGCGAATGCCCGTGATTTCTTTTTTGCTGCGAAGGTTTTCTAGTTGAGCACTCAGAGTCTCGGCCATAAGAATGTAGAGGAAGGGGGAGAGGGGACAGCCCTGCCGTAGACCCCTCGAACTTCTGAAGTAGTTGCTTGGTCGTCCATTGATCAAAGGCGCTGTCCAAGGATTAGAGATGCACCCGTTGATGATGTTGACAAAGTTGGAGGAGAAGCCAAATTTTTTGAGAACTGCTCTGAGGAAGGTGTGATCCACCCGGTCGAATGCGTTTGCCATATCCAATTTGATGATCATTCCCCGCTCTCCTCTATTGAGGCTGCTATGAATGGCTTCCTGAACTAGAATGACATTGTCTATGATCTGCCTACCTGGGACAAAACCACCCTGATTCTCAGAGATTAGAAGTGGAAGGAATTTTTTTAATCTGTTGGCGAGAATTTTTGTAATGATCTTGTATGAGACATTGCAGAGCGATATGGGGCGAAATCTGTCGAAGGTTTTTGGATTTGTTTCTTTAGGAATCAAAGCTAAGTGCGAGGATTTTGTATTTTCCCCTACCTTGTGATTTCTAAAGGCATTCTTTATCACTCTCACAAAATCCTTCTTTATAGTTTCCCAGTGTTGCCTGTAGAAAGCGACAGTGAAACCGTCTGGCCCTGGGGCCTTGTCTTGTTGCATGCTGAAGGTGGCTTCTCTGATTTCTTCTTCTGTGGGATCTTGCTCCAGCTCATTGTTATGGTTTTATGTTATTTTACTCTTTATTATACTAAGGAAAGCCTCGCTGTTATGATGTTGGATGTCTGCTGTGAGAAGATCCTTAAAATGATTAAAGGCTGCGCTTTTTATTTCTTTTTGTTCTTTCAGCTCAATCCCTGCTACTTCAATTTTATCTATTTGGTTGCTGGCTCTTCTGATCTTGATATTATTGTGGAAAAAAGAAGTGTTTTTATCCCCTGCCTTCAGCCAAAGGCAGCGGGATCTTGTTCTTTGATCCTCTTCCTCCACTCGATTTTGCCGGTAAAGCTCCTTGTACAAAGTTTTTTCCTTCTCGAGGTCCTCTGCAGTGAGTTGAGTTTGCTCCTTTTCTTTGTGCCAGCGTTCCATCTCTGCTAGCAGTTCGGTTTTCTTTTTTCTGTCAAGATTTGCCTGCTCCCTCGCCCACTGCTTTATTGCTGTCCGGAGCTGTTTCAGCTTTGTTTCCCATACGAAATAAGGCGACCCTATCACTTCTTTGGCCCACTGGTTTTGAATAAGGATGCGGAAATCTTCGTAGAGATCCCAGTTTTTGTTGTATTTGAAAGGAAGGGGGCCGAGGATTGGTCCTTTATCCAAAGTGAGGACCACCGGCTTATGGTCCGAAGCTGAACCATGGATTAATTGGCTCCTTATTGATTGGAAGTTGCCTGCTACACCTTCCTGTATAAGAAACCTATCCAGCCTCTCCTTGATATTGTGTGTGCCTGATCTTTTGTTGGACCAAGTGTATTTCCCATTTGACAGAGGGGTGTCTATCAGGTTAAAGAGTTGTATTATAGATTCTAACTTGTCTCTTGAGGGATCTGCGTGGTAACTTCCACCATACTTTTCTCCCACATGCCTTATAAGATTCATGTCTCCCCCAAGAATTAGCCTGCTGCTTTGGAGAGCGGTGATGTCCTCTTCTATGGTGTTCCAGCAACTTGCTTTGTCCCTGTAATGATTGGGAGCATATATATTATATATATGAAAAGTTTCCTGCGAGCTTTTATACTTTAGATCTGTTCTGATCCACCAAGAGCATTGGTGTGAGTTGGTGATTTCCCACTTGTTTTTGTTCCAAAGTGTTCCAATCCATCCTGATGCCCCATCAGATCCTTTGGAGAGGCCTGTGAAATTTTTGAATCGTTGGGTTTGGTGAAGAAAGTCCTGTTCGTTGAGTTTGGTCTCCTGGATTAGGAGGATGTCCGGCTGTTCCTGATTTAGTAGATCCTTGATGGCTTTCAGCTTTAAGGAGGAGCCCATCCCCCTACAATTCCAAGAGACCAAGTTCATTATTTACCAGCTATGGGGTGGGATCCGGACTTCTCCTTTGTTTTTTCGCCACTTCCTTTTAGCCTGCCTAAATATGAGTCCATGGGTTGCTGAGTTCCGGTTGCCATCTCCTTTGCTGCTGTTTCATCCCTGAGTTCTTTGTTCGTTTTCCTGCCTACTTTTCTCGGAGGATCAGAAGGCTGATTGGCTTCTTTGGCTTTGTTCCTTGTGAGAATTCTTTCAATGGTGGGGGGAGGAGAGGGAGGGGGATTTGAACAGGGAGAGGCGGGGCGGGGGGATTGGGGTGGGGAGAGAGGGGTTTCAGCAGCTAAAGATTTGAAGGGATTAGAGGTTGAGGGGAAGGTTGAGGGAGGGGGAGGGGGGGGGGAAGCTTGATGCCGGGGGGGCTGTGGAACTGGGGCCCTGATTAGAAGAGGACTTTTTCCTTTTAAATTGTTCCCATGATCCCTCTGTGTTTCCCTCGTTATTTTCTATTTCCTTTGCTTTTAGCTTGCTACATCTATTAGCAAAATGACCATACTCGTGACATACCTTGCATTTGAAGGGGAGCTGTTCGTAGTCCAGCTGCTGAATGTGCATCCACTGGTCCACCTTAATCTTGATGGCTTCAGGGAGTCCTTTCCCTAAGTCAACTTCAACACAGATCCTTGCGCATGCGTGCATGTTTTCTCTTGGTTCCGATCTGTCAATATATTTTCCAACTGCATTGCCTATGGCTTTTACCGATTCATCCCCCCAACAGTGAAGCGGTAAGTGAGGGAGGCGCACCCAGACAGGAACTGCGTTAGGGATGTCCATTTCCGGATCAAAATCCGGGGTCCATCTGTTCAGATAGAGGCCTCTTGTATCCATGAAGTAGGGGCCATTGCGGAAGATGAGATTCTTGTCTTCTTTTGATTCGAACAGGAAGGTGAAGTACCCACGTCCACAAAATCTGATGGCGATCTTTCCCTGAATCATTGTGCTCCAGTTGCGCTCCACCCATTTTTGGACAGTTCTTGGGGATGGCCAGAGCCCAGTAAACTGGCCTACAAGACCTCTTTCTGCAAGGGCTATTGCCGATTTCCTTGGAAGGGAAGGAGGGAGATTCACCTCGGGTATTTCATCCAGCTTTTTTATGAACTTTGTTTGAGAGGGGCGCGGTCTAGCATCTGAAGGTTCAGACAGGAGGGAGGCGAAAATTTCTTCTTGGTTCTCTGAAGCAGGGGGAGGGGAAGCGGATCCTGCCATTGCAGGCCCGCTGAGAGCGAGAGGGATCAGACCGACGAGCAGCAGACCCCGAGGGGATCTGAGCTAGAGGACGCAGCGAGGATCGGGGCACGAAAGCCCGACCAGGCAGAGCCTGGGGGCAAGGGCAGAGGCGCACGGGGAGATCAGGCGGGAGCAGGGCCTTCAGCGGGATCGATTGCAAGTAAATGTTATGATAACACAATTTTTGTTGTTCTATGATATGTTTATGTTAGACTGAATGTGATGAAGTAAGTAGTTAAGTTATACAACACAATAGTGATATGTATGACAGAAGAGTAAGTAAAATACAAAAAAGCGAAGTAAAATCTACCTCACGCAGTCCCTCAATGTTGTAGAAACCTGGTTCTATAACCACCCATAGCCACCTCGGGTGAGATTGCGATATGCTTGCAGGTCATTGTTGAAAGGGCCGGTGTCTAAGGGTTTTATTGGTGTGAAGTCCAAGCCAAACCTGGGTCAAGCTCAACCGAGCCAACAAAATTTTACCTTGTGGGGACTGAGATCTATTTGAGGGACATGTGGATGTGGCATCCATCAAATAATGAAATAGAATATTTGGTAAATCTGAAAGAACGAGAATTCGTAGCTCAGGAGAACATAAATTCGTGGTTGACGAATGAAGCCTGGTTGCAGAGATATCTTTTCACAGAAAAGTACAAGATTTTCTTCACGTTGTTTTCTAATGAACTATATGAATGGGTATCATGGTTGATCTAGCACAGAATTATTTTAAAAAATACGAGCCTATCATATGGAGGCCTGAATTAATACAACGACTCAAGGATACCAACAACCGCATCTCAAGAGCTGTTGAATTTTGGATTAACGGTATCGTGGGAGGAGTTATCACCGAATTCGCCATATACACGACTATATCTTACAATGAATATGAGCAAAGATTCTTCAAGGGACCGATAGGTAAGTATCTAAATTCATTAAAGATGTGGATTAAGATGCTTTTGCGTGAAAAGGGCATGCTACGAATACAATCAGATTAATGTTTGGACGAAGAGGGAATAAGTTTGGACCAGAAACTCAGTCTACGTGAAGTGGAAAGAGATACATAGTATATCAGAAACTGAAGAACTTTATTGAGACTGAGTATAACCCCTTGTTAGGTGAATTCGAGAGTGAATAAGAAGGAAGTAACCCCACAACCTCAAGACATTCCCCCTCCCAACCTAAAGGTGAATCGAAGTTAGGAGCTGAGAATAATCAAGGCATCTCTGGGTTCCCCCATCCCTCTACTCCCCTTACCCCTGCCCCTTGTTAGGTGAATTCGAGAGTGAAGAAGAAGGAAGTAACCCCATAACCTCAAGACATTCCCCCTCCCAACATGAAGGTGCATCGAAGTTAGGAGCTGAGAATAATCAAGGAATCTCTGGGTTCCCCCATCCCTCTACTCCCCTTACCCCTGATCTCCCTTCCCCTAATTCCCCTACACCTCCTACCCTCCCACCTCACCCTCTAAGAAGAATGGTTGATGATATTAAGATTCCTGTTTTTTGAGGACTTGGATCAGAGGATCCAGAGCAATTCTGGTTTGTAGCTGAAGTAATATGGAAAGCAAGATAGATTAATGAAGAAGATGTAAAGAAGGAACAACTCATTACGACGTTGTGAGAAAGAGCACTGGCATGGTACATGAAGTATTCAACTAATCAGGCTGCCTCTGTAGAAATTTTGAATAATTTAACACATATTCACAGAGATTATCCTGGTCATACAATTATAATCGGAACATGTATAATACATAATCTCCTCTACGTTGATCATTAATTTACAGAAGCAGAAACATTCACACAGGCACACATAGAAGCATCAATCAAACTAATTAACACAGTATGTATCCCGGGGAAAGCATCTTGCTAAAAACCCCACACTATCTGTATATTATATTGATTGAATCATGTAACATTACAAAGTACAATGCTTATCACAAGCAAACCAGTACCAGCTCCACCTATTACACACAATACAGCTCAGATCTGATCTCCAAATCTCTTCCACTGCTTGCCTGCCTCTCCAGCTCAATACCTACTCAAGAACTGATGAGAATGGCTTACCAAACTTGTATTTGACCTGCAAATAATCACTCACACTCTATTGGACGTGAGCACAGGCTACAATTCTTGATATTGGCCAATTCATTGGCATACTCAATCCCTCTAATTGTGCAAACCATCATGCACATCTATAGTCACAACTGATAGCAATCTGATTCTCTAACACCTGTCCCTGCTGAACTGAACATGCACTGACATGCAACTGAGTTAACTGATGTATTCTATATTTGCATTATGAGTTAATAACTTGTGAATTAATTAATAACTAATTCACCCAACTCATCTCTAGTCTATTGATCAGTTAGACTAAATACAACTAGTTTAACAAAGCTAAACTGAACACAACTCCATCAACTGCACCTCCAGTCCACTAAACTCAACTCACTTGAGTTCTAACTGAAGTCATGCATGCAACAAATCAACTGACTCATAAGAAAAGCGTACTTCCTTCTGACAGCTGCATGGGCCACATCTGTAGCTCAAACTGAAGTGCTCCAAGAGAATAAGATCAAGTTTATAGTCCAAATATTATTACGAGACAATAATATTTGACTTTTCTATTTTTGACAGCCAGTCTAAAAATAGAATTTGATCACTCACACTGTGATCACTCACACTGTGGTCACCCGCACTGTGATCACCCACACTGTGATCACCCACACTGTGATCACCCATGCTGGGATCAAAAATAGAACTTGCTCCATAATTTGCCTGCGGGCCCACTTAGTGAAGGCGACTCTTTTCACTAAGCTCCATCATCTTGTTGCATTCTCAAAAAGCATTTCTTGTTGCACACTTTTCAACACTCCCTCTCAACAAGAAATGCTTCCTCTCAAACCCAATCCTATAACTCTGGAATGTTCTCCATGCAACACATCTGGCTGGTCCACTTGCTCTGTCATCAAAGTCTCTAACTGCTATTGCCTCTGTCGATTGAAACTCTGCATCTCTGTGCTCTTCAGTATTTGACTGCTCTAGCCTCTGTCACTTTGATCTCTGACTGCATCCGTGCTGCTGCTGGTTCTATCCCCCAGCATTGCATCCGCACTGCACCTCCCAACTGACCTCCCTGTTGTGCTAGAAACACCCTCTGATGCTGAAGCTCTACCTACTACTGACAAGTGCTCCCTCTCTGATATCTGCGCTACTGCAACATATCCATGCATCTCGCACCATTACACACCTCTCTGTGCCACCTAGAACTGTGCAAAACACTTGTGCCTGTCGCATTGCTGCAGCCTGCTAGCTATGCGCTGTCCTGGGATTCCCTGCACTGTCGTTCTCTTTGCCGCTCCATCCGCATCTGTCTCTACCCAATCAGTCAGTTCCTGCTACTACACATCTGGGGCTCCCGTAGCAAGGTCTCATCCAAGAGGTTGGGTACCTCAAGAATCCTGCCCCTCCTCCTTGGGACGATCAACCCACATCACCCCACCTCCTACCTGGAGGTATGGCTGCATGCGATCCCTTAGCCCACCTGGCTTGAAGTTTCCCCCTACTGGAGGTCTCTGCATGAGTAGATGTCTCTACTCGATCTCCACTCAGCTTCCCTTGTTGTGGCTCCTCCACAACCTCCTGAAGCTGCTGCACCAATCGTGGCTCCTCCACAATCGTGTGAGACTTCTTCTGGCTCTGCATGTTGAAAGGTAATGTATGCTCCCTCTCAACCACCAAGTCTCCATCATGACAATGAGAGCATCTCACCTTCGACTTGTCAATATTCTTCCCATCATTGGAAGAACAAGATTCGGAAAGAGAAAACTTCTCCTTCCCCTTCTTTACCTTACTCGCTAAGGCACAGTTCTCCTCATCCTGCATGGATGAAGAACCGTCTCTAGTGCTCCATCTAATCTCCTTCTGCATCAAATCTGACCATAGTCGTTCCCAATTTGGCAGTTTCTCCCTTCCATTCACCGAGTCCTGGTAGCTATGCCAACTCTTAGGAAGGCCAAGGAGTGCTAGACTCACCATCCTCATCCGACAGTCACCCCCACACTTCCCAGCTCATCCCGGCATTGGGTGAACTTCGTGAGATACTGGGGCATACTGTCTCCATTCTCACACTGAATGTTTCTGAGTTTTATCTCTTGCTTTGGAATTAAATTCGAATTCCACCAGCTCAAAACTCAACCGCTTCCAATCTAGAATTCGTGAGAACAAAATATTTCTCGTACAGAGATTGACTGTATGGGCTTTTACCAGATATCTCACCTTCCAAAAGAAGGATGAATCCAGAGGCTACCTGGCCCGATGACAGACTCTGCCTGAAGAAATAAAATGTAAACACTTCCTGAATAATAGATCTGATGATCAATCCTCGCTTTGATATCCTGTAGAACTTTTCCTACAAATCAAAGGGCTCTAATACCATGTAGAAACTTTTTCTACAAATCATCTAGCTCTGATACCATGTAGAAATTTCCTGCAAATTATCTACAAATCTAGCTCTGATACCATGTAGAAATTTTGAATAATTTAACACATATTCACAGAGATTATCCTGATCATACAATTATAAGCGGAACATGTATAATACATAATCTCCTCTACATTGATCATCAATTTACAGAAGCAAAAACATTCACACAGGCACACATATAAGCATCAATCAAACTCATTAACACAGTATGTATCCCGGGGAAAGCATCTCGCTAAAAACCCCACACTATCTGTATATTATATTGATTGAATCATGTAACATTACAAAGTACAATGCTTATCACAAGCAATCCAGTACCAACTCCACTTGTTACACACAATACAGCTCAGATCTGATCTCCAAATCTCTTCCACTGCTTGCCTGCCTCTCCAGCTCAATACCTGCTCAAGAACTGATGAGAATGGCTTACCAAACTCGTATTTGACCTGAAAATAATCACTCGCACTCTGTTGGACGTGAGCACAGGCTACAATTCTTGATATTGGCCAATTCATTGGCATACTCAATCCCTCTGATTGTGCAAATCATCATGCACAGCTATAGTCACAACTGATAGCAATCTGATTCTCTAACACCTGTCCCTGCTGAACTGAACATGCACTGACATGCAACTGAGTTAACTGATGTATTCTATAGTTGCATTATGAGTTAATAACTTGTGAATTAATTAATAACTAATTCACCCAACTCATCTCTAGTCTATTGATCAGTTAGACTAAATACAACTAGTTTAACAAAGATAAACTGAACACAACTCCATCAACTGCACCTCCAATCCACTAAACTCAACTCACTTGAGTTCTAACTGAAGTCATGCATGCAACAACTCAACTGACTCATAAGAAAAGCGTACTTCCTTCTGACAGCTGCATGGGCCACATCTGTAGCTCAAACTGAAGTGCTCCAAGAGAATAAGATCAAGTTTATAGTCCAAATATTATTATGAGACAATAATATTTGACTTTTCTATTTTTGACAGCCAGTCTAAAAATAGACTTTGATCACTCACACTGTGATCACTCACACTGCGGTCACCCACACTATGATCACCCACACTGTGATCGCCCACACTGTGATCGCCCACACTGTGATCACCCATGCTGGGGTCAAAAGATAGAACTTGCGCCATAATTTGCCTGCGGGCCCACTTAGTGAAGGTGTCTCTTTTCACTAAGCTCCATCATCTTGTTGCATTCTCAACAAGCATTTCTTGTTGCACACTTTTCAATAGCCTCATTGGATGATATTAAGAAAGTGTTGATATCAGAGTTTAAGAAGCTG
Organism: Pinus tabuliformis; assembly: GCA_031772625.1. Taxonomy (NCBI): domain Eukaryota; kingdom Viridiplantae; phylum Streptophyta; class Pinopsida; order Pinales; family Pinaceae; genus Pinus; species Pinus tabuliformis. The sequence continues at coordinate 1,157,111,325 of CM062816.1, forward strand.
AATTCAAAGTCACAGTCCATTACTGAGCTGAAGGAAATCAAACATATACCTAATGAATCTGTTTGGGAGTTGGATCAATGATCCAATCTAGCATAAGAAATGGTTTATATCTATGCTGCTGCCACATATCAGATTACCCTTGACTCAACAAAATATATCAACCCAAGCCGAAGCTCTAGAAATTGCAATGAAGTTGGAAGCTTCGTTGATAGGAGATACTCATGCAGGAGTACAATGAATTCAGAGTTATCTAGGAAATTTGACCTTAGAATTGCAATATCACAAGGGAGGTAAAGAAGTTAGACAAGAAGTGTGGTGTATAAAGTGTAAATCAGAAGGTCATTCTAAGGAACAATGCCCTGTGTTCAGAGATTACTTGGCTAGTGGATCACCTAATCCATTAAATCCAGGATCAAGCATGTGGTGCGAGATATGTTTTACTAACAACCAACATCGCTCTGAAGATTGCTATTTATTGCAAAAATATGTGTAGACAGCAAGGCAACTATTTTACAACTTTTGTAAATTAGTAGGACGCGATGAGAAAAATTGTTGAAATTATGATTTGATGATGGAGCGCAGTGTTGATGCTTACATAATGCAAGTTGAAAGACATGCACACAAGGATCAAGGAAAACAGACTAGTCGAGGAGGTTTCCAAGGATAAGGATGAGGAGGAGGAGCTAATTGAGGACGTGGATAGATCCTTTGCTATAACTATGGCCAGGCATGTCATTTTGTAAGAGATTGTCAGAATCCTACTACAACCTGTAAGTACTATAGATCTTTTGATCATGTGATGAAAGAATGTCCGGTCCTTATTGTTATGCTCCTATACCAATAGGTGTCATATTTCATGATTGACTGGTTGAAATCCCTGATATGTTCATCATTTCCCTGCTGTAAAGGTTTCCATATTGTGAAAAATCAAAAAATTAAAAAATGTAAAGAGGGTATACCATAAAAGAAAAATCAAAGAGTAAAAAGAATAAGATGGTTAGAAAAAAGAAAAGAAATGAACCCCAAATATAAGGACCAGGAAAGTGTGCAAGTCCAAGTGCCACTAATATTTCATTTTTTTGTAAATAAAGTATCATGTGCAGTTTGTTGAACTTTATGCTGTAGTTGATGGATGGCTAAACAGCTCAATTTTGGCCAGTTCATGTTTCAATTTTCTTGTATTATTGATAGAGAATAAAATCTGTCAAAAATGTTTAATCTTGGCAGATAAATAGTTAGGTAGAGAAGCAAAGGAGCTCAATAGTTTAATCTAAGCCCTTGGAAGAAATAAGGGCAGACTTAGATAGGATTCCCATGAAAAGAAAAGAAAATTTGTAAGGGTTTGCTAGTCTAAGTGCACCCAAAGAAAGAGAAGAAAAAAAATGTTAGGCAAACTAGGCTGGGTAGGCAGTTTTGGTGTTGCAGAAAGAGGCTTGTGACAGGTTTTGTCTCTCAGAATGTTAAAACTTACTTCTATCACAGGTACCATGGAAGAAGCATGATTAAATCCCCCTCATCTTTTCCCATATCACTTACTAATCTCCCCCCAAAGATATTAAGATCTGCTTAATATCCCTCATAAATCACTTCATCTCATTTCATAAAAGGCCTAAATAAAACGACATTTTTACTTAGGCACAAAGCCACATTTCTTGTGTAAACCCTTTTCATTCTCTTAGCCTAAGTTTCTTGACATTAGACTTAGCGCTTGCTTTTAATCATATTCATATTAACCAATAACTTTATTATAAAAATCCCTTGTATAAATTGCCCTTTCCCGTATATTATTAATATACTTAAAACCCCTATATTCTAATATCTCGCCCCGGTTTAGTTATAAACCATATCATTATGTAATTCAGGATTTAAGGGTTTATATGAAACCTTTAAATAACCTAAACCGCCATGTAAAACCTAAGAGTTAATTAACATTTGGTTAATTAATAACTTAAACCAACCCCAACAACCAATAATATTACGCCCGATGTGATTAAAAAACGTGGTTAGTGGATGGGCCCCCGCGCATTAAACCTCTGCCTTATTCATAACCCGTCCATCGCCAGATCTCGGACCTTGCATCCGACGGCTGAGATCTATATTGTGACCTCATCCGCCGTCGAAGTTTACCGCCAGGGGAAAGGGTGGTATTGCGCCTGTACCCGGGACGCGTGTCGACGTGCTGCCTTGCTCGTTGCCTCTCCACCCGAAACCGCTTGACCCCATAAGCTGTGTGAGAGGAAACCACTTACCGGTCCTGTGCTAAACGACAAGACGTCCCATCCCGATGACGTCATACCACTAATTAATGCCAAAATCATCCGCCAAAGCCAAATTTTGTTAAATTATTGGGAAAAATGTCATTTTCATTCTTTTTCTCTGTGAACTATTTACATGCAAAAAACGTCTGGTTGATTGCTCGAGCGTCCAGTCCACCACCCGGCCAACAAATTTCAACGTCATGCTCTGCAGCTCATCGGCCAACCTGCGAATTGCACTGTTTTGCCTTCTGAACACAGGTATTTACCCAACTTGCCTCCCGAACCTGTAATTTCGTTTTTCCTCGGTCAGTTTTACCCAACAAAGCCAAATTCCAGCAAAGTCAGTCCGTAGCTCTCAGAGAAAGACACCTAGAACTGTTGTTTTGCCCATTTTCCTACAGAAACACGACCTCCAGTTTGAAAACACAAGAACCAAACATGGAAGCTTCCATAGCCCTGAACGTGGCGCCCCTCAAAGCGCCTCATAAAGACCTGGATTGGTTACCCTTGGTTGACAGAGATTTTCAAATAAAAGAGTTATCTGGTGATATGAACCATATCTAGGCATTTTGCCGAATTAGGAATAGTCATCTGAGCAACTATGATATCTATGGAATATGGGAATCTAATCTTCCTAGGTATTACCTTCCCTCAGTCAATGTGTTCCCAGATATTATTCACCAATGCTGTGCCAAACTATTCTCTTTTACATAACAACTGAATCTATCAATGAGATGTTACACTTCCATCCCACTCAGCCCCTTGCTCCTCGTTCCATGGGATTTTTTCTTGAGCAAGGCTCTCAATTGCCCAATTCAGAGATAACCCGGATTGCTCAATTATTCATGAGACCAGATTGCCAACCCCAAGGCCCACCTCCCTATGTGCATTCCTAGTTTACTGAAACTGGCAGGCTTATTCTTGACATGATATCCTTTATATTGGGATTCAAAACCAGTGAATTTGTTGATGAGACCATCTTAGTTATGTTGTCAATGTTTACTCCAGGACAGCCCCCTGCGGTCAAATATGATTATGTCTCTTCATTGACAATAAAATCAATGAGCAATTCATAAATTTGGACAGAGAAGGAGTCTTCAAGTACACCTCATTCATATACCACCTTCTGCTATATTATCAGCCAGACAACTTTTCATTTCCCATCAGGAAATTGGATTCCGAAGGAGAGCGGAGGTCTGTGATATTTTGGACCTCGTTCTTCCACAATATTTGTGAATACCCTTATACCTACTGTGAATTCATTGACTTGTTTGTGCATCCAACCTCCACTCTATTGATAGGAGTTCCTCCTCCTAGGCTCTTTGGTGATATAAAGAAGATTTTATAGCTTTCCAGACAATACAAGATAGGTGAGTGGTACCTCTACCAGAATCACACTGAAATCAGAATATATGGATGTGAATTATGCCCATTCAAGTTGCATAGGTATGTGCCTATGAGGCTATTTGCCTTGGAATATTTTAGGCAACTTATCAATGCAGATTTAACCCACTTTTGCAATGCAAAGAAAAAGGCTTAGCTGAGAATTAAAAACCAGTTAGGCCCTTTTATCATCCATAAGAGGGAGGCATGGGAAGATGCTGATAAGATATTAGGGGAAGACCTTAAATTGAAGAAAAGTTTCTGGTGGGTGCCATATGACCCAAATAGTTTTATAAGTGACAGAAAAGTAAGAAACAGGCTATCAGCTTATATACATCATAGGATCCCTGAAATTGAACAGTTTGCTAATCAGGATGAGTGGGTAGAGGGTACATTAATAGAAGAAATTACTAAACAAGAAAAGATGGAAAAAGCTATGAAAGATCTTGAAAAGACCCTTGACCTGGACTCTTTTGGACATATATCTTTCAAGCTGCCTCAAAAAACCGGAGAGGGTACATCCTCCGCTGGAACTTCACAGCAGCCGGTACAAGAAGCTAACGCACCGGTTACAGGGTCTTCTAAGGGCAAGGAAGTGGCAGACGCGGAGCAGCAAGCAATGACTGATCAGCAGGGGAAAATTCCCCCGGTCCAAACCAAAGCAGCAGAGATTTCTACATTACAGACTCCTCTAAATGAGGAAAGAGGCAAGAAAAGAGACAGGGAAGAAGCCACACCTGTCACTGGGCCTACAGAACAACCAGGGGAAAAAAGGCAAAGACTCAATCCTCTGTCAGAAGATGAAATCTTTGAAGAAACAACTAAAAGTCTAAGAGGTGAGAGGGTAACCAGCCAGTAGACTTTCCCAGTGATAGAAACATCAACTAGCTCACACAGGCAGGAGCTAGAAAGGCAGCATATTGTGGAAGTTTCATCCACTAGGCCACCAAGTAGGCAAGCCTCCGACATCAAAGGAAAATTCACAAAGATAAAGGCTAGAAATGACCCACTAAGGTTGCAGATTTATAACCAGTATCTTAAGATGGCCCCCAAAAACCAGCAAAGGTTGATGTCTGCCTATGACATTAAGGAGGGAAAAATGATCATGAGTTATTTTAAGCCCAATGTGCAGCAACCACAATCAGCAGTTGATTGCATTAGGACAAATCTGGAGGTCTTGGCCAAGGATATTCATCCAATGGACCAGATTGAGCTTCATAAACAGACTGGAGAGATGGTATACTCCACACTGACTGATAAAGCTATGTTAGCTCATAAATTGCAAAACTCCTTGAATAATACCTCTGCTCAGTTAGATTTGGAGAAAGCATCTTCTCTAACAAAGGACAACGGGATCAAATCCTTGGAGGAGATCATCATTGAATTGGGGCATGATCCGAAAGATGCCAAAGGCATAAAGGCACTGATGAAGAAGAAAGAAGAGGACATTGCTGTCCTCAGAAAACAGCTGAAACTGCCTCCTTCTATGCATCCACAGACTACAGAAGTTGCACAACAGAAATCTGAAGAGGACATGATGGACCTGATCATGAGACTGAATGAGAGATTGAGTGAGACAGAGCAGGAATTGGAGAAAGATCTACAAGAAAAGTAGGGAGAGTCAACCTCCCAACCACCTGAAGTAGTCCCAACAGTCACTACTGCCCCCTCCACACTTATGACAACATTGCCTCCCACTGTCCTGGCATCAACAACAGAGATCATCACAGGTACCTCAGCAACAACCACAACAACAACAACAGCACCAGGCAGTAGTACTACTATGAGTACAGAACAAATGATAAAAACCATGGAAGAATTAAAGTTACAAGTATCAGAATTGAAACTGGTCAAAGAGCAATTGACAAAGGTGGAAAAGAATTATGATAAATCCAAAATAAATGTGGCAGAGAAAACAAGGGAGGTAAAAACATTGGAGAACAAGGTGAGAGCATTAGAAAATGATCTCGCTCTGGATAAACATCTAGCAGAAATCAAAGGAATTTTGTGGACCAACATCAATCAATCCCTTAGTAATGTGTGGAGATCTATCCAAGTCATCTATGAGCAGATTGACCTAGTAAGAGTAGCCCAAGTGGAGATTCAAAAGGCAAGGGCTTTATTGGGGCAGATGCCTGAACAAGCTAACTGGCTAATACATTTTTTGAACACCAAGGCCAGTGAAGTATTGGAAGCACTGGAAATCAGAGATAGAACAGGAACCATTCTAGAAATCAAGAGAGTTCTAACCATGAGAACTCTGATGCAAAATTTGGAACGGAGATGCCAGGACATGCAAGTAGAGATTGATTCTTTCACAGAAAAGTTTACAATTTTGCACAAAAAAAGTTTTCCAATTCCTTTGGGGAGTAATGATCGTCTAATGAGACATGTAGATTACACGCACAAGTTGAATAAATATGCTACTGATCAAGTTAATACATCATCAAGTACTTCAGGAGAGAAGGAACTTCCATCTAGCCAAACCCTATACGACAGCCTGGAAAATTTGTTCTACATTGAGCACGAAGTAGAGCATCTGTTTACCATCCCAACTAATTTCTTCAGATACACAGAGACTGACGAAACTTTGAGGAAGCTTCAGAGACATAAATTACCAGGACCGCAGTGGTGGCGAAGTATGTTAGAGATTCTATAAACTCATCTTTGGTATCTCTAGTCAATTAAAAATTTTGGACCATCTACTATAATGCGGAGAACAGAAATGAATCAGAGTCATGCGGGTCAAAGCGCATCACATCAGAGTTAAAGAGCATCCGACTCGTAGCACCTACCTCCGGTACATCTCATAAAGATGGAATAACCAACACAACATCAATTTATTGCATCAATTTATTGTTCCCCTGTTTTCGAGACTGTCTGTCTCTATCTTTGTAAAACGCATTAATCATCACCAGATATTATTTCTATAAGATATTTTGTAAGATATTTTATATTTTTGTATAAATGACCCCCCAGACGAAGTATTTGGGGTTGGTTGGTGGGTGTTCATAGTATCTAACTGTAATACTGAAGTTTTCTGGAATAAAAGGCTGTTGGAACCATTTTTGTTTGGCTTACTGGATAAGGAATTGAGGCTAAGGACCATGTTACAGAATTCTTGAATCATCTTATGGATCAATAAGTTTTTTCTAACTTGTGTTTTATAGTTTCTTTGTTTTCTATATCATCTATGTTTCATGATCTAAATAGTAAAGAAAAAGAATAATTCAGAATTTGCTTGACTGCACTCTGTCTTCAATCTTTGTTATTTTTTATGTTTTCTTCAGAATTAGAATAAAAAGTAAATTCTTAATTTCTCCTGTTTCCCCTGATTCTTTCATCTTGAATATTTTCTAAGGAATTCTTAATTGCTCCTCAGCAGTAATCATCCATTTTCCCTCTGTCAAATATGATGAAGGATTCTTAACCGCCCTTCACTCAATTGACTCCATTCCATCTGATTCTAGCCTATAAATTGTTCCATATTTGAGTACCTTGCTCTGTGATACATCCTATGATAAGAAACCTAATCCAGGAAGCTATCCTTCTTTGACTCCATCATGCCCAACGGACTGAAACTTTCCAGTTTTACCTCACTATTCTATTGAATCTCCATCCCTCCAACCAAACTCAAAACAAAACCCTTTCACTTCATAGTTAGCCTAATATACCTCAAAACAAAGCTAAATTATAAAGAGAGAGCCCTCTCTGGATGTAGATTGGCTAGAACATGTATCTAAAAGATTGGTCTGTGGTTACCTCAGCCGTATTCCCTTTCTTACAACTTTTGGGAACAACCTGAGTGATAACATCATTGGCGACTCCGCTGGGGACCTGAATAATTGTTTGTTACTGTTGTTTATTTCATAAGCTACAGATGGAGCCTGAAGTTGGCCAGGTAGCCTTTGAAACTGCTTTTGTTTTGCAATTGCAAAAATAAATAAATGCTACTTCAGTCTATCTCCAGTCTAGTTTATGTATTGAACAATTGTCTCAAATACTTGATCAGTCCCTTGTTTCAGTAGATCTTTAGGAAATTTCATAATCTCCTCATCTAAAACTTCCTAAACTATTTCAAGAAAAACTAAAAACATACTCAGAAATTGGCTCCAAAGAAAAAGATCTGTTACACCAGATCAAATCCGGATCCCAAACCCCCGCTTGTCTTTGAAAATCCTAATCTGATTCCTAAAATCCTTAGAAGCCAGGAGAGCCAAGAACATTCTGCTAGTTCACCCCGTGACAAACATTTGCAGAACACTATCCAAACTGAGCTTACTTCTGGAAAATCACAAATCCATTCTGCCATTGCTGCAACGTCTTCAAGCTCACCATCAACACTTCAAACCCTCCTTTCCACTCCTCCATCCACAACTTAAATTTCCACTGTTATCCTTGCTCTTCCAGCTGTTACACTTATCTCTACAAACATGGAAAACTGTTATGCTCCCCTGCAACTGCCTGCAAATCCAGGGGCCATGCCTCAAGATTATCAAAGAAAAATCACCTATTTTGATGGTACTGGCACTTACACAGCTCAACAACATACCAAGAAAATGACAGATTATTTTGAAAACTATGAGATTGATGATGATGATGTCAGAATGAAAGTCTTTGTTCAAAGTTTAACTAGAGATGTTAGAACATGGTTTAGAGCGGTCCCTGTAAACACTATCAATGACCCAGAAGCTCTTTATCAGACCTTCTTGAATAGATGGGAAACGAAGAAGGATCCTCTACACATTTTATCAGAATATGAAAACTTGAAAAGAGGCCCACAAGAAATTATTCAAGATTACTGTTCCAGATTTAATAATGTATACACTGTTATTCCTCAGAATCTCAGACCTCCTCCAGACTTGGCCCTAATCAAATTCCCTGACGCATTTGACTCTGATATGGCATACCAGCTTAGGGAACCTGATTTCTAAACGAGCTCGAGCTAGAGCTGAAAGGAGGATACCCATCAAAGAAGAACCTTCTACCTTTGAACAAAAATTAGATGCTATCATTAAAGGAATGGATAGACTGGGTGATAGAGTAGAAACAATTGAGAGGAAATCCACTTGGTATGATCAACCGAGCAATACTGGGAGAAATCCAAACTTTAGAAAAAACCAGAATTCTAATACTGGAAAGGCTAGCCCTGACCAAAACATTAGACCTCCATTCCAGGAAAACTATGCTGAAGCTTCAACTTCTAGTGAACCAACAAAAGATACTCAAATTAACTTAATGGGTCTCAATCGTGAGCAACAAATTTTCTTGACCCAAGAAGACCAAGAGGCTCACACTCTTAATCAATTCCAAATTCAATCAGGTGAATCATTTGATTTTAGGGAGGGATATGATACAACCATCTATGAGGTTCACATGCAATATTATCTGAGGAGCAGAAGGATAGATGTTCTTGAAACTAATAAACAGAAGGATACTAAGCAACCTAGCAAAGCTAAAATCAAGAATCCTCCTGTAAAAACCCCTAGAACAAATCCTAACCCAAACAATCCAACAATTGAAGACATATCAGATAATCAACAACCTAATAAACAACCTTCTACTTCCCTTCCTCCCGAAGGAAATGTAGAAGAACCTCTATAAATCGATTTGCAAGCAACTTCAGCTCACAACACCACTTCTGGAAAAGAAAAAGACACAGAAAATACAGTAGAAAAAGAAAATCTCACTGCCTGAAATGCAAAAATTCAAGCAGAAAAACCTTTCAATCTCGAGACTAAAATAGGCAAATTAAAGATAGCCATACCATTTTCAGAATTGGCTAAGCATGATGTCTACAGAGATCAAATTAGAAGATCACTCCAGATTTCGGGAAACAAAGATGTCATAAATGTCCTTGATGACCAACCAGAATTAATTTTTGGCCTTGAGGTAAACGACAAATCAGTAGATGGAGGGGTCCCTCCTTTCTATGTAAGTCTGAACATTCATGATAAAATACTTTATAATGCAATGTTTGATTCTGGTGCTTCTCATAACTTAATGCCTAAATCCGTAATGGAGAAGTTGGACCTAGATATTACCAGGCCATACAAAGACTTATTCTCTTTTGATTCAAGTCAAGTTAGATGTCTAGGATTAATCAAAGATCTATGTGTATCATTGGTTCAATACCCTGCCAAGACAATTTTAATGGATGTAGTGGTAGCTGACATACCACCAACATATGGAATGTTGCTGTCTAGATCTTAGGGTGCAAAGCTCCAGGGATTTTTACAATTGGACATGTCCTATGCTACCATTTCAGTATTTGGCCAGCCAAAGAGATTGTACCGAGAAACTTTGATGAAATCCGTGGTGAGCAGCCAGGAGAAACCCCAAAATTTTTCCATCTACTCCATGCATTCTGACATGGACTCAATTCTATACAATGCTGAGGTTAATCCTGCAACTAATATCAAGGTTTTACCACTTCAACAAGAAGAGATTATACACCAAAACTCCAGTGTTCAAATTCAAGAAATTTCTGTGAACAATGATATATCAGACACACAAGGGAAACCAGATGAAACTAAAAGTCCAGATTTCCCTAGTAAACAAATTTCAAAGACTCCTGATACTAACTATGAAGATGAGATCCTATGGTATTTAGAATTTGATGGATCAGTTAATAAACTAGGAGCAGGAGCAGGAATTTGGGTACACAATCTAGAAAATGATCATGCTGAAGGTCATGCATACAGGTTGAACTTTAGATGTACCTATAATATGGCTGAGTATGAAGCTCTGCTGCTAGGACTCAAATTGATCAAAATTTTAGGATCAATTAGGGTATCAGTATTGGGAGACTCTAATTTATTCATCCAGCAGATAAAAGGGAACTTCCTCACAAATGATCCCAGATTAAGATCTTATAAAGGAGCAGCGGTTGAGATCCTCAATACGTTTCTGGAAACACAGCTGGCCAAAATTCCAAGAAAACACAATTTGCATGCTCACAGTTTGGCAACATTTGCCAGCACTTGTAAACTGCCATTTGAACCCAATCATTAGTTTACAACTGAGATTAAACACAGGCCAAATGTACCTGACAATATAAAAAACTGGCAAGTGTTTGACAGTGATACACAGATTAACAATTTTCTGACCCTAAAAGAAGAATTTTCCAGCACTAATATAGACACGAACACTGTTGCTGAGTTTCATCAAATAGATAAAATTGAAACAGACATTTTAGTAGAAACTGCAAGACGAATACTTCACCCAACGAAATTTACCAAGAAAAAGTTGCAAGATCTTAGAGAAATAGAAATTGATGAAATTATTGAGGGGGAACCTAAAGTTATTGATTTAAAAGACAACTATTTGCCCACGAGATTAATTCCTTTGGAAGATTTCTTTGATTCTAATGATATTCCAAAGAAACCCAAAATGCAGCCTCTAAATGCAGACATTGAGGACTGTAACATAGGAACTGAAGAAAATCCTCAGATGATAAAACTATCCAAAACTCTGCCTCCTGACCAAAAGCTTAAATATGTTGAATTGTTCAAGGAATTCTAGGATGTTTTTGCATGGAGCTATGAAGATCTCAAATCTTATGACACCTCTATGATTCAACATACGATACCCCTCAAAGAAATCAGAAGCCATTCAAACAAAAACTCAGAAGGGTCAACCCTGTACTACTCCCTCTCATTGAAAAAGAAGTCAAAAGAATGTATGAAGTTGGGATAATTGCACCTATTAGGTTTTCAGAATGGGTCTCTAATTTAGTGCCCACTAGGAAGAAAACAAGAGAAATTAGATTGTGTGTTGATTTGAGGAATGTAAATAAGGTTTCTCTGAAAGATCACTACCCGTTACCTAAGATGGACCACATTTTACAAAGGGTGGTAGGTGCCTCTAGAATTTCACTACTGGATGGGTTCTCAGGCTTTAACCAGATTCTAGTCCATCTTGATGATCAGGAAAAGACTGCTTTTACAACACCATGGGGAACTTTCAAATATGTCAAAATGCCATTTGGACTCAAGAATGCAGGGGCAACCTTCCAACATGCAATGGACATAGCTTTTGCGAAAGAAATTCATGATTTTCTAGTCATATACTTAGATGATCTCACTGTGTTTTCCAAATCAGATCAGCAACATCTAGATCATCTGAGACAAGTGTTTTTAACATGCAGAAAGTATGGTATATCACTAAATCCAAAGAAATCCTTGTTCGGTCTAGAGGAGGGCAAACTGTTAGGTCATATAATCTCCAAAGATGGCATCAAAATTGATCCTGACAGAATAGAAGCCATTTTACAAATACCCCATCCTAGAAATATCAAAGAACTTCAAGCCTTCCTAGGGAAAATTAACTTTTTAAGAAGATTCATACCCAATTTGGCTGAACTAATTAGATTATTGAATAATATGCTGAAAAAGAATTCCAAGGTTAAATGGAAAGTAGAAGCTAAACAAGCATTTGAAGAAATCAAAATAGCTTTGAACAAAAAACCAGTCCTTACAAGCCCAAAATTTGATAGAGACTTCAGAATATTTTAATTTGCATCGGAACACACTATTGCTGCAGTTTTACTACAGAAAGATGATCAAGGTTGTGAAGAACCCATAGCATTTTTTAGTAAAGCAGTCATGGAAAAACAGGCTTATGCACTTGTGAAAGCTATCAAAGACTTTAGAGTCTACACATTATACTCCAATATAATAACGTATGTGCCAAATGCTGTTGTCAAAGATATCCTGACCCAGGAGGGGATTGAAGGCAAGAGAGGTAAATGGATTGCTACTATATTAGAGTATTATATTGAAATAAAACCTACAAAGCTGATAAAAAGACAGGGATTGGCTAAACTCATGACTGAAACCAATTGCCAAGCCCTAGATATTAATGAACTGGATAATGAACAGGAAATGGTGACTCCACAAATCAGCCAGGCCTTCTTAGAATCACCTTGGTATGCTGATATATGTTATGTATTATTAAACCCGCAGGCTCCTTTAGGGTTATCTAGAACAAAGAAAAGGTTTTTGAAAATGAAAGCTTCTAAGTTTTGTATTTTAGATGGTGCTCTTTTTTGGAAAATCGTGAAGGTGTTCTATTAAATTGTCTAATAAAAGATGAAGCTGACAAGGTACTCAAAGAATTTCATGCAAGGGACTGTGGTGGACATCTTTACTGGAAATCAACTGCAGACAACATTCTAAGGGCCGGATTTTACTGGCCAACCTTGTTTGTTGATGTTAAAAAGTTTGTTACTGCTTTCCATAAATGTCAAATTTTTGAGGGCAAGAGAAAACTTTTACCTCTACCCCTTAGACCAATTTCCACTAAAAGACCATTCCAACAATGGGGTTTAGATTTTATTGGGGAAATCCATCCTCCCTCTTCTGGCCAACATAAATGGATCCTGACTGCTACAGACTATTTCACCAAGTGGATAAAAGCCATTCCTTGTAGACAAGCCAATGATTCAGTGATCATACAATTCTTAGAACCAACACCTTGTCCAAATTTGGCTGTCCTGAAAAGATCATAACTGATAATGATGCTTCTTTTAAATCCAAGAGAATGATCAGTTTCTGTCACAAGTACCACATCACCTTAGGCCATTCCACAGCCTATTACCCTCAAGGTAATGGTCTAGCTGAGTCATCCAATAAAATCTTGATCAATATCATTAAGAAAGTGTTGGAAGAAAACAAGAAAAACTGTCATAAGAAACTTACTACTGCACTATGGGCAGACAGATTAACTACCAAGAGATCCATTGGGACTAGCCATTATGAGTTAGTCTATGGTATGGAGGCTGTATTTCCTTCATCTTTGGGAGTACCTGTAATGAAGCTACTGCAAGAAGCCTAGATGGAACCCAATGACATTCAGAGAAGAATAAATCAGACTATCCACTTACAACAAACGAGGGAGGAAGTGTATCAAAGATCCCATGTGTTACAAGAAAAACTCAAGAAAATATTTTATAAGAGGACCAAGGTGGAAGATTTCTACATTGGAGACAAAGTTCTAAAATGGGATTCCAGGAGAGAAGACAAAGGGAAACATGGGAGGTTTGACTTCCTATGGAAAGGACCTTTTATTATTCAGGCCTCACAGGGAAACAATACCTACTTTTTGAAGAACTTGAATGACTCAGAAGCAGAAGATGGACCAGTTAATGGTCGGATGCTGAAACACTATTTTGATCGAGTCTGTTGATATATCTTGACTCTAACTTGTACATAGGAAGTTCAGTTTATACAGCTTTCTACAGCAATAAGAATAGGAAGGAATGTGCAGAAAATTTTGAGGAACAGTCAAGGAACTTTACCACTTTTTTGTTTTGCCTCATTTTTAGTTTATCAGAAGTTGTAGAAGAAGACTTGGGAGCTGAAAACATAAGAACAAACATTCAGACAAACTATCCAAAACAGAGGTGCAATTGTTTGAATCAGCTCAAGAGAAATGTATATATTTTACATGGTCCTCTGTATAGTTTTGTTTACTTACAGCAAAGGAAGATTTCAGAGTGCAGCAAGAGTTGTTTAGAAGGCCATCTGACCTGCTGTTCTAGACTTTCCACCAGGGAAAGCCATCCCCAAGTGGAGCTAGTGTTATGCTCCTATACCAATAGGTGTCATATTTCATGATTGACTGGTTGAAATCCCTGATATGTTCATCCTTTCCCTGCTGTAAAGGTTTCCATATTGTGAAAAATAAAAAAATTAAAAAATGTAAAGAGGGTATACCCTAAAAGAAAAATCAAAGGGTAAAAAGAATAAGATGGTTAGAAAAGAGAAAAGAAATGAACCCCAAATATAAGGACCAGGAAAGTGTGCAAGTCCAAGTGCCACTAATATTTCATTTTTTGTAAATAAAGTATCATGTGCAGTTTGTTGAACTTTATGCTGTAGTTGATGAATGGCCAAATAGCTCAATCTTGGCCAGTTCATGTTTTAATTTTCTTGTTTTAGTGATAAAGAATAATATCTGTCCAAAATGTTTAATCTTGGCAGACAAATAGTTAGGTAGAGAAGCAAAGGAGCTCAACAGTTTAATCTGAGCCCTTGGAAGAAATAAGGGTAGACTTAGATAGGATTCCCATGAAAAGAAAAGAAAATTTGTAAGGGTTTGCTAGTCTAAGTGCACCCAAAGAAAGAGAAGAAAAAAAATGTTAGGCAAACTAGGCTGGGTAGGCAGTTTTGGTGTTGCAGAAAGAGGCTTGTGATAGGTTTTGTCTCTCAGAATGTTAAAACTTACTTCTATCACAGGTACCATGGTAGAAGCATGATTAACTCCCCCTTCATCTTTTCCCAAATCACTTACTAATCTCCCCCCAAAGATATTAAGATCTGCTTAATATCCCTCTTAAATCACTTCATCTCATTTCATAAAAGGCCTAAATAAAACCACATTTTTACTTAGGCACAAAGCCACATTTCTTGTGTAAAACCCTTTTCATTCCCTTAGCCTAAGTTTCTTAACATTAGACTTAGCGCTTGCTTTCAATCATATTCATATTAACCAATAACTTTATTATAAAAATCCCTTGTATAAATTGCCCTTTCCCGTATATTATTAATATACTTAAAACCCCTATATTCTAATATCCCGCCCCGGTTTAGTTATAAACCATATCATTATGTAATTCAGGATTTAAGGGTTTATTTGAAACCTTTAAATAACCTAACCCGCTGCGCAAAACCCAAGAGTTAATTAACATTTGGTTAATTAATAACTTAAACCAACCCCGACAACCAATAATATTACGCCCGATGCGATTAAAAAACGTGGTTAGTGGATGGGCCCCCGTGCATTAAACCTCTGCCTTATTCATAACCCGTCCATCGCCAGATCTCAGCCCTCGCATTCGACGGCTGAGATCTATATCGCGACCCCATCCGTCACTGAAGTTTACCGCCCGGGGAAAGGGTGGTATTGCACCCGTACCTGAGACATGTGTCGACCTACCGCCTTACTCGCTGCCTCCTTGCCCGAAACCGCTTGACCCCATAAGCTGTGCGGGAGGAAACTGCTTACCGCTCCTACGCTAAACGACAAGACATCCCATATGATGACATCATACCACTAATTAATGCCAAAATCACCTGCCAAAGCCAAATTTTGTTAAATTATCGGGAAAAATGTCATTTTCATTCATTTTCTCTGTGAACTGTTTACATGCAAAACACGTCCAGTTGATTGCTCGAGCATCCAGTCCACCACCCGGCCAACAAATTTCAACGTCGTGCTCTACAGCTCGTCGGCCAACCTGCGAATTGCTTTGTTTTTCCTTCTGAACACAGGTATTTACCCAACTTGCCTCCCGAACCTGTAATTTCATTTTTCCTCGGTCAATTTTACCCAACAAAGCCAAATTCCAGTAAAGTCAGTCTGTAGCTCTAAGAGAAAGACACCCAGAACTGCTGTTTTGTCGATTTAACTACAGAAACCCGACCTCCAGTTTGAAAACACAAGAATCAAACATGGAAGCTCCCATAGCCCTGAACGTGGTGCCCCTCAATGTGCCTCATAAAGACCCGGATTGGTTACCCTTGTCTGACAAAGATTTTCAAATAAAAGAGTTATCTGGTGATATGAACCATCTCTAGGAATTTTGCTGAATTAGGAATAGTCATCTGAGCAACTGTGATATTTATGGAATATGGGAATCTAATCTTCCCAGGTATTACCTTCCCTCAGTCAATGTGTTCCTAGGTATTATTCACCAATGCTGTGCCAACTATGACCCTATCAGTAAAGAAGTTAGGACCCCATCCCAAACTGTTCTCTTTTACATAACTGCCAAATATATCAATAAGATGTTACACTTCCATCCCACTCAGCCCCTTGCTCCTCTTTCCATGGGATTTTTGCTTGAGCAAGGCTCTCAATTGCCCAATTCAAAGATAACCCAGATTTCTCAATTATTCATGAGACCAAATTGCTAGCCCCAAGGCCCACCTACCTATGTGCATTCCTGGTTTATTGAAACTGGCAGGCTTATTCTTGACATGATATCCTTTATCTTGGGATTCAAAACCAATGAATTTGTTGATGAGACCATATTAGTTATGTTGTCAATGTTTACTCCAGGATAGCCCCCTGCGGTCAAATATGATTATGCCTCTTTCATTGCCAATAAAATCAATGAGCAACTCATAAATCTGGATAGAGAAGGAGTCTTCTAGTACACCTCATTCATATACCACCTTCCGCTATATTATTAGCCAGACAACTTTTCATTTCCCATCAGGAAATTGGATTCCAAAGGAGAGCGGAGGTCTGTGATCTTTTGGACCTCGGTCTTCCACAATGTTTGTGAATCCCCTTATACCTATTGTCTATTCATTGACTTATTTGTGCATCCAGTCTCCACTCTATTGATAGGAGCTCCTCCTCCTAGGCTCTCTGGTGATATAAAGAAGATTTTACAGCTTTCTAGACAATACAAGATAGGTGAGTGGTACCTCTACCAGAATCACACTGAAATCTGAATATATGGATGTGAATTATGCCCATTCAAGTTTCCTAGGTATGTGCCTATGAGGCTATTTGCATTGGAATATTTCAGGCAACTGATTAATGCAGATTTAACCTAATTTTGCAATGCAAAGAAAAAGGCTCAGCTGAAAATTAAAAACCAGTTAGGCCCTTTTATCATCCATAAGAGGGAGGCATGGGAAGATGCTGATAAGATATTAGGGGAAGACCTTAAATTGAAGAAAAGTTTTTGGTGGGTGCCATATGACCCAAATAGTTTTATAAGTGACAAAAAAGTAAGAAACATGCTATCAGCTTATATACATCATAGGATCCCTGAAATTGAACAGTTTGCTAATCAGTATGAGTGGGTAGAGGGTACATTAATAGAGGAAATTACTGAACAAGAAAAGATGGAAAAAGATATGAAAGATCTTGAAAAGACCCTTGACCTGGAATCTTTTGGATAGGTATCTTTCAAGCTGCCTCAGCAAACCGGAGTGGGTACATCCTCTGCTGGAACTTCAGAGCAGCTGGTACAAGAAACTAGCGCACTAGTTACAGGGTCTTCTAAGGGGAAGAGAGTGGTAGAAACAGAGTAGCAAGAAATGACTAATCAGCAGGGCAAATTCCCCGGTCCAAACCAAAGCAGCAGAGATTCCTTCATTACAGACTCCTCTAAATGAGGAAAGAGGCAAGAAAAGAGACAGGGAAGAAGCCACACCTATCAGTGGGCTTGTAGAACAACCAGGGGAAAAAAGGCAAAGTCTCAATCCTCTGTCAGAAGAGGAAATCTTTGAAGAAACAACTGAAAGTCTAAGAGGTGATAGGGTAACCAGCCAACAAAGTTCCCCAGTGATAGAAACATCAACTAGCTCACACAGGCAGGAGCTAGAAAGGCAGCATAGTGTGGAAGTTTCATCCACTAGGCCACCAAGCAGGCAAGCCTCCAACATCAAAAGAACATTCACAGAGATAAAGGCTAGAAACGACCCACTAAGGTTGCAGATTTATAACCAATATCTTAATATGGCCCCCACAAACTAGCAAAGGTTGATGTCTGCCTATGACATTAAGGTGGGCAAAATGATCATGAGTTATTTTAAGCCCAAGGTGCAGCAACCACAATCAGCAATTGATTACATCAGGACAAATCTAGAGGTCTTGGCCAAGGATATTCATCCAATGGACCAGATTGAGCTTCATAAACAGACTGGAGAGATGGTATACTCCACACTGACTGATAAAGCTATGTTAGTTCATAAATTGCAAAACTCCTTGAATAATACCTCTGCTCAGTTAGATTTGGAGAAAGCCTCTTCTCTAGCAAAGGAAAACAGGATCAAATCCTTGGAGGAGATCATCAGTTAACTGGGGCATGATCCGAAAGATGCCAAAGGCATAAAGGCACTGATGAAAAATAAAGAAGAGGACATTGCTGCCCTCAGAAAACAGCTGAAACTGCCTCCTTCTATGCATCCACAGACTGCAGAAGTTGCACAATAGAAATCTGAAGAGGACATGATGGACCTACTCATGAGACTGAATGAGAGATTGAGTGAGACAGAGCAGGCATTGGAGAAATCTCTACAAGGAAAGCAGGGAGAGTCGACCTCCCAACCACTTGAAGTAGTCCCAACAGTCACTATTGCCCCCTCCACACTTATAACATCATTGCCTCCCACTGTCCCGACATCAACAACAGAGATCATCACAGGTACCTCAGCAACAACAACAACACCAGGCAACAGTACTACTATGTGTACAAAAGAGTTGATAAAAGCCATGGAAGAATTAAAGCTGCAAGTATCAGAATTGAAACTGTTCAAAGAGAAATTGGCAAAGGTGGAAAAGAATTATGGTAAATCCAAAATGAATGTGGCAGAGAAAACAGGGGAGCTAAAAACATTGGAGAACAAGGTGAGATCATTAGAAAAGGATATCTCTCTGGATAAACCTCTAGCAGAAATCAAAGAAATTTTGTGGACCAACATCAATCAATCCCTTAGTAATGTGTGGAGATCTATCCAATTCATCTATGAGCAGATTGACCTAGTAAGAGCGGCCCAAGTGGAGATTCAAAAGGCAAGGGATTTATTGGGACAGATGCCTGAACAAGCTAACCGGCTAATACATTTTTTGAACACCAAGACCAGTGAAGAACTAGAGGCACTGGAAATCAGAGACAAAATAGGCACCATTATAGAAATCAAGAGAGTTCTAACCATGAGAACTCTGATGAAAAATTTGGAAAGGAGATGCTAGGACATGCAAGTAGATATTGATTCTTTCACAGAAAAGTTTACAGTTTTGCATAAAAAAGGTTTGACAAGTCCTTTAGGGAGTAATGATCATCTGATGAGACATGTAGATTACATGCACAAGTTGAATAAATATGCTGCTGATCAAGTTAATACATCATCAAGTACTTCAGGAGAGAAGGCACTTCCATCTGGCCAAACCCTATATGACAGCCTGGAAAATTTATTCTACATTGAGCACGAGGTAGAGCATCTGTTCACCATCCCACCTAATTTCTTCAGATACACAGAGACTGACGAAACTTTGAGGAAGCTTCAGAGACATAAATTACCAGGACCGCAGTGGTGGCAAAGTATGTTAGAGATTCTATAAACTTATCTTTGGTATCTTTGGTCAATTGAAAATTTTGGACCATCTACTATAATGCGGAGAACAGAAATGAATCAGAGTCATGCGGGTCAAAGTGCATCACATCAGAGTTAAAGAGCATCCGACGCACAACACCTACCTCCAGTACATCTCATAAAGATGGAACAACCAGCACAACATCAATTTATTGCATCAATTTATTGTTCCCTTGTTTTCGAGGCTCTCTGTCTCTATCTTTGTAAAACGCATTAATCATCACCATATATTATTTCTATCAGATATTTTGTAATATATTTGATATTTTTGTATAAATACCCCCCCAGACGAAGTATTTGGGGTTGGTTGGTGGGTGTTCATAGTATCTGACTGTAATACTGAAGTTTTCTAGAATAAAAGGCTGTTGAAACCATTTTTGTCTGGCTTACTGGATAAGGAATTGAGGCTAAGGACCATGTTACAGAATTCTTGAATCATCTTATGGATCAATAAGTTCTTTCTAACTTGTGTTTTACAGTTTCTTTGTTTTCTATATCATCTACGTTTCATGATCTAAATAGTAAAGAAAAAGAATAATTCAAAATTTTCTTGACTGCACTCTGTCTTCCATATTTGTTATTTTCTATGTTTTCTTCAGAATTAGAATAAACAGTGAATTCTTAATTGCTCCCGTTTCCCCTGATTCTTTCATCTTGAATATTTTCTATGGAATTCTTAATTGCTCCTTAGCAGTAATCATCCATTTTCCCTCTGTAAAATATGATGAAGGATTTTTAACTACCCTTCACCCAATTGACTCCATTCCATCTGATTCCAACCTATAAATTGTTCCATATTTGAGTACCTTGCTCTGTGATACATCCTCTGATAAGAAACCTAATCCAGGAAGCTATCCTTCTTTGACTCCATCATGCCCAATGGATTGAAACTTTCCAGTTTTACCTAACTGTTCTATTGAATCTCCATCCATCCAACCAAACTCAAAACAAAAACCTTGCACTTCATAGCTAGCCTAATATACCTCAAAACAAAGCTAAATTATAAAGAGAGATCCCTCTTTGGATGCAGATTGGCTAGAATCTGTATCTAAAAGATTGGTCTGTGGTTACCTTGGCCGTATTCCCTTTCTTACAACTTTTGGGAACAACCTGAGTGATAAGACTTATGACGAAGATGTAGGAGAAAATGAACCAACAACCCAAACAAAATCTGCAAATGATGACCACTGAACTAAGGGAGGATGAACTACACATCAACATCGTAACAAGGAGTGTGTGGAGCAGGTAAATTATCGATGCAGACAAAGACAACCTCAAGCCCGAGAGAGCGGGTCTAGCCACAAATAAACAATCTATGGAAAAATTCCTTAAGATAGAATCAAATAAGAGGGCCTATCTCTTAGAACGTTATTCTGCTTGGTGATGATCGTGCTTCCTTACTCCAACTACCTTTCGTTTCCTTTTTTCGAATACTTCAAACAAGAAAGCAAACAACAACAATAAATGTGATAACATACAAATTGCATTCAGCCTACTTAAAAGGTCAAGGAACCTTAAGCCATCAAATGTGAGATAACACTTAATGTAGGAAATCAATCAATAATTGTATTCATATATGTTGATAAAGAGATTACAACCAATGCCTTGACGTTGCTGGTCTCCTCCAACGTATCTCGGTTCCCACACCTCCACTAGCTTCTCATGGATAGCCCCAACAATGGAAGTTTTAAGGCTTCTTCCCTTTAGTTTCAAACCAAACCAAACACACTATTCTCCCTCCACAAACATAAACTAGAAGGCTACAATCTATGATATCTTGTTGGTTACTCAAGCTCCAAAAATACTAAGACTAGATTAGCTTGGAAAAAGAGGTGTTTATATAGCTTGGATGGAGGGTAGATGGTTCCTCTTAACATGGGAGAGGCCTTATCTCTTGGGTTTGTTCCATCCTAATAGGGGAAAGGAGCCCAAACTGTCTTCTTCGCCTCCATCCAGTGTAACCATTTACCAGACTTCCATTACAAAGCTTCTAGACCTAGAAGCTTCGACTCCATATTTAAAAAACATGCCAAAAGAGGTCGACACGACTGAGAAAAGGATCAGTTGCAGCGTATGGCATTAGTCCTGGTTTCAATCTCTACAAATCAGCATGAGGAGGGAATGGGTCATTAGCGTCGCTCTATTAAACTGGGGTAAAAGGAATATTTTTGGGAAATTATGCACAAGGGAATTGTTCTGCTCATGAAGAGGGACATAATGGGGTTCTATTCATGATGGGACAATATGTAGGGTTCACTATAGAGGTCATCTAGGATCGAGGAATGCGGAGTACAGAGACAGTGAAAAAATTCTGTGTAACAGATGCCCCCTAAAGCATGAAGGCCGAACTAGAGTTGGGTGAAATGATTTACAAGTAGATGCGGGAACCAGAGTCTATCATTGGAAAACCTGCAAGAAAGCATAGATACATATACATCACTGAAACTATAACAAATGATACATGAATCGTGGTATGGACACAGTCATCTAGAGAGAGATCATGTAAATGGATCTAAGGCATGGGCGCATCCATCCAATAAAGAGGATCATATCAAAACCAAGGTTTGGTCACAACCATCCAATAATGAGAAGGATCACATATAACAACTCATGGTATGGTCGCAACCATCCATCTGAGAGATACATGTATATCAACATGATCATGTCACATCACCTTGCAACGTGGACTTTTGTAATCTGAGTCCAGGGTCTTGTGCTCCAACACGACCCAATCAAAGTACAAATTCTAACATGTGAATAGATGTGTTGAGGTCAAACATGCTAGAAAGTCACTTGATTACCGGTCAATGATGTGAACCGTTAACAAGCATGAGAGAGACCACCAATAATGACAATGGTTCTCAAGGTACCAACAACACAATCCATGGAATGTGAGTAAGGGAACTGAAGTCGAACACCCGTTAAATCACCCGATCGAAAGCCAATCATGTGAACTTGTCATCGAGTGCGAAGAACTTGCCATTAGGGCATTCAAGCTCTAAGGTATTGGAAAGGACTCTCTCGACAAACTTCCTGGATAATGTGCAGAAGTCGACAGGAAGTGACCGTGTCGAAGGAGGGCCATGATTTATCCCACATCATCGAAACAAGAGAAAGGGATGCAATGATAATGGATGATACAAAGAATCAGGAATGGGTGTAACTGCAGAAGGACAACTCATGAACATATCGGCGACACGACTCTAGAGTTTTGCATATTTTGGATCCATAGACCAAAGGTCATGATGATGTGGTAGAGATCAAATGGAAGGTAAAAATGACCGGTCAAACTCAAGAAAGTCAACGATGGACTGAGGATATCCCAACCCGACATGAAGCAGAAAGTGTCATGTTCAAGAGTGAGTTGCCGACACAACTGATAGAATTTCCCATTTCCCCCCAGCATTTTGGCAGGTACCCCAATTATTTTTAATCACAAACTTGAAGGGGATAGCATATGCTTGCACTGTAAGTCCATCCTTTGAATGAATCCGACCTAGTAAGATTAAAGATCCCTAGGAAGGAGAAGCTCATGTCTCATCATAATGATGAGTCCTATGTTGTTTAATCTTTTAACGAGTCTGACAAAGGTGAAGCTCATAATCTTTTTCATGTTTAGAGAGTTTGAAAGAGACATGGAAAAGGAAACTCCAAGGGTCCCTTTTCATAAAGTTGTCTCTCGATCCCAAAAAGGTAGAAAATAATACTTGAGAGAACCTCTTGGCCATGTCGACCAAGGAGTACCTTTTTTATTAATAGTTTATTCACGCCCGAAAAAGGGGTAAACGTATGCTGGGTAAATGACGTTTCAAAACTATTTATGAGGTCAAAACGATAAGAACTCGACAATCTTTTTGTGTTTTGAGAGTCGGAAAATTGCTGAAAGAAGACCCCCCATTTTTATTATCTTTAACGAGTCAGAAAGGGAAAAATACTTGGCAATCTTTTCATTTTTTACGAGTCAGAAAAGAGCTTAAAGGTGACTCGTCCTGGAGGAACGAATGGTATAAAGGGTAGAAACTAGTTCTGGCAATGATGGAACTGCTGAAAAACATGTAATGGTTAAGAGGCTAGCTAACAAGACCACTCATTACTGCGGTTCCTCAGGAAAGAAAAAAACAACCAAGTGAAAGCATATGATCAGAGAAAGAGATGGTGGCGATGGAATGAAACAACCAAGGCTTATCTAGCAGAATTTAGTTGATAAAAATGGAAATCATGAGATGTAAATTGGGCATGGGTTCATTTTTACACAAGCTTGAACCATGGGGAACTCTGCTTGAATTCGGTTTCATGTTTAACCAAGCTTGAAACGAAAATCTATGCTTGATTTTGATTGAAGATGGTTTCATTTTTTGTAGGCTTGAAACATGAGGAAAAACTATGCTTTGATTTGGTTTCATTTTTACACAAGCTTGAAACAAAGATAAACTATGGTTGGGTAAGGTTTGCATGCCCCCAACATAATGACTCAATTTGAGGTACATGCCCCCCAAGCTTCATTTCATTCAGCTAGGTGGATGGAATGAAGGTTCACTTTCGAGATCCAGGAAAGAATCGACTCGGATTTTATGAGATCTTCATCAAAGACTCGATTTGGAAAAGGGAGTTGTTTCATTTTTTAATGAGGTTGACACAGTAAAAGAACTATCCTTAGACATCTGTGTCATTTTTAAATGAGGCAGATACAGGAAGAAACTATCCTCGGACCCTAGTCTCATTTTTAACGAGATTGACACAAGAAAAGGAACTATGCTCCGACCCCTTGTTTCATTTTTTAATGAGCTTGACACAATACAAGTAATTATGCTCTGTTATGGCCTAAATCTACCTCAGGTTGAGAAAGGCAGGTCTAGGGTAACATCAAACCACACTTAACCTGGTAGCTAGCCCTACCATGTCGGGAGGGGCTCTCTCCTTGTCAATCTTAGGAAAATATAGCAAATGAGGCTTGAGATGATTGATGTAAAGACTAATTTTAGGCTAGGTATATGCTCAGAGGAGTTTGATTGAGTTTTATGGTTGATTACTGGATCAGATGTGAAAGGCAGATTTGGGTCCGGGGAATGAACTCAGTCTTGCAGAGGTTTCTGTGGGGCGAGGTAGGCAAGTACTTTAGTACTTCAGATTAGGTATAATGGTGAGTCTTGAGACTAGTGAGGAGTTGGAGATGGCATGAATGTGTCATAAGTCCTCTTCAAACAGTAGAAAACATGTAAAACCAATGAAACCCTAAGGTAGAGCACTACAACATCAATGATTTCCACCTTTATACTTGATTCATTTAGTTAAGCTGAAAAGAGAGAGATAATGGTACAAATAAACACATGATAACTTGAATCAAAGAAGGAAAAACAATACTAAGTCACCTTGCTACAAGAATCCCACAAAATGCTGCAAACCCTGGTCTATTTCCTTGCCAAACCGTAGAGATGATGTACAATAGTGCTCAAAGAATTCACAAGAGTCCAACCTTTACAAATGATTGAAAAAGTACTAGATATAGGCAAAAAACCACCAATGCTAGCCTTTAGGGGTCGAATTCATGAGTTTAGGAGCTTTTTCAACAAGATCTAAACTAAAAACACAAAAATAGGCAGTGGAACAGCTTGCCTCTAGAACCTAGGAAACTGATTCATTCAACTCTAAACCACCTACAACTGATGTATCTACCTTATCAAGTCAATTTTTATCATTTTTACATCATAGCACATCAATTTACATCATGTCACATCATGAATTTGACCATAAGAGAGAAACATTCAAACTAGAAGAAAACTAGGAGAAAAACAGAGTTTTTGAAGAAAATTGGCACTTTTTCGTCCTGTGCGTAGCGCTTTTTCCACGTTGCTTTTGGAGGGCTTCTCGAGGTCCAAATCAGGTGCAGGATTGCTTGTTGGAAGGCCTGGTGAGTATAATTTTTGAAGAAACTTGAATTTTTTGATTTGGAGTCCATTTTCCCCTCCAAAATTGCAATCTCCCAAAAATGCTTCCTGTGTGGCCAAAAAGTGGCAAAGAGGGCATTTTTTAGGTGTTTTTGGCCCTTTTGAAGGTACAAAACTTGTAAAAACTTCCTAGTAATTTCTATGTATGCATAATTTTTCATGAGGAATCCAAAAATGTAAAGTTTTCCTCTAGAGGATGTCCCTATCAAAAGCGAGCGCCGGGTGGCACTACGCACCTGCCGGAAAACCCTGTTTTTTCCTTGGAAAATTCAAAATTGCCAAAAAGTTTGCAAAATTTCTTGAGATTTGGCATGAGTTATTTTCATCAAGTACTATTGAGCCAATGAAGCTTCAGCCAAGATCTTGAGCTTATCTTGTTCTTTCTTGCTCCTCAAAATTTTCCTCAACTTGGCTTTTAAGCTCCTTATCCTTGCTTTGCAAATTTTGTTTCGTGCCAAATAGTGATAAGCCATGTGTCGCAACATATTTTTCTCCTTATTGGCTTTATCAAGTAGCTTCTCTAAGTGCATATTTTCCCTCTTTAGCCAAGATTCCCGGTCAGCATCTATCTCTTTCTCAAGCGGTGTCAATTTGACTTTCCTCCTTTTTACTGCTTGCTTGTTTTCCCTTATGGTTTGCAGCTCCATGATTGTCTTCTTATCCTCCAACTGTTTGTTCCGTTGCTCAAGGTAATTTATGATCCACTTAGCTCTTTCAAGGTTAAGAGATAAGTCATGGACGTTAGCTTCTTGTTCTTTGATGATCTCCTTGAGTTTTGAGCTTTGGGAGCCCAAATTAGTATCCTCATCCTGAATCAAAATGAAATCTCTCTCCTGAACTTCAGAAGGCCCTTCATCATGCAATGGTTGTTTCCATTTATCTTGTACTTGCTTTGACGAAGAAGCAGGCAAAGCCCCTTTCACCCTGGGTGAAGATAGCATTTGCCTATGGTTTGATGAAGGAAACAAGACCCCTTCCACTCCAGGTGGATATAGTACTTGTTTAGCAACTACAAATATTCTCCTTGTGCCTCTTTCATAAGTGAAAAATACTGGCACACCTGTAGTTTGAGTCTCATGAACCTCTTACTGATCTGAAGGTCCTCCCTCCTCTTGAAATACTGATGGGGTCACTTGAGGGCCTTTGAAAACCTCATGTGAAATGAAAGCATCCCATGAAACATTCAACAAACTCAGCTGGTGCAAAACAACAATCTTGATCAATGCAAAGTGATAAATGTTGTTGTACTATTGATGAGGAGGTTTTCTTTGCACCAATGTGGTCATTTTCTCAATATTTCTGCATATGAAATAGGGGAGGTTCATCATCCTCACTCTAGTGAAATGCATCAATAATCTAACATGATAATTGTACAAGCAAGAAAATCTCCCTTCACAGCTGAAGTATTTGATATTGAGCTTCATGAGTGGAGCATAAGTGCCTTGTAGATATCTGAAAGGAAAGACCCTACTGATTTGCTTTTGATAACTAGCCTTGATATAAGGCTCATAATGCTCTTTGTCCACAAGCTGTCCTTTGTTCCACCATTCACCCACATTAGAAATACCTGTTGCTTTAGTTATAGTTTCAGGTGTCAAAGTGAAGGTAACACTTGCTAAATTGACTTGGCCATTGTGAAGATGAAGAACAAATAGTCTAGCAAGTTCATGGTGATATTTCACCCTTTCCACCATCTGACAAAATTGGTAGCAAGGCTGATGTTTGAAACATGTTACTGCAAGGGGGCAAGCTAGTAACTCTGTGAGTGTAGTGGGCTCCTCCTGGATGTGTTTTCCTCCCTTATGTGGTTTTCTTGGTGCATGAATCTCTTGGGAGGAATCACTCACAGTTTCCTCATTCCTTTTATAAGCTGAATCTGTTTCCATATTTGCCACTGTATGGTGTAAAATGATGAGTATGAAGAGATTTTATTTCAAGAATAGGTGATTGCTGTTTGATGAATGGGACTAATGACTGGGACTAATGAGTGGAGGATTTTGATGCTGACTGTAGGGTTATTAGGGAGTGATAAGGTTTGGGAATGCAGATTAGGGTTTGGGGAATAGTGGAAATTAGGTGTTAGGGTTTTTAGGGTTTTGGGGATAGGGGGGTAGGATGAGTGTAAATGAGAGAGGGGAAGGGAAATAAAATTAGGGAAATTCAGTGGAGAGGAATGGGATATGTGAAAATGATGCAGGGGAGTAAACAACAACTATGAAAAAAATTACAAAACCCTAGATAGTTTTGCAATGCACTGTGAAGCAAATTAGGGTTTGATTTTTCACCTATTAAAACACCATGAAGGATGATCAAATGTCTTGCTATAGCAAAATGGGAGGTTTTACTTACTTGAGGAATGATATTTGTAAGGTTTTGGGAGCTTGAGGAGGTCGTTAGAATGAAAATTTGGCTTGGCAAACTGGTGCGCCGTGCCAATTCAACTCTGAATGCAAATTCTGCACTCGTTGCGCCACGCCTATACCCAGGTGTACCGCACCAAGAAAATTTCAAAGTTTTTTCTGCAATTTCTCCCCTTTCACCTCAAAAACGCGATTTTCTCTTGCTCTATCTATCTCTTTGAGCAAAAATGAAGTCTTTAACACAAGGAACACTTCATATACCTTTTGACTTTAATTTTTTCATTTGGAAAACCCACTTTCTAAAGTTTTCTTTTTCACTTTGTTCTTTAAAAACTCTGTTTTGCAATTTGGCTCTCTTTTTGACATTTGATGGACTAATTCTTGGATTTTCTTGTCTCTTTTGCAGGAGCTAGAGTGTAGGAGTTTGGCAAGGTGACCCATGGCTGCATTTCCGAACTTATTACATATAGGAAAATTAAAATTATATGAAATTTTTATACATAGAACATAAAACTCTGTTTTCCTCAAAACCCTGTTTTGAGGAAAAATCAATCATTGAGTATATCATTATTGAATTTTTGAAGCTGAGACCTTATTAGACCTCCTCATGTGCCTGATGACCTCTTATTGAGCTTTTGAAGACCATGGTGACAAAACCCTAGACCTAATGAGACTTGAAAACCCTAAAATGACTTCTGCAAATGAAATGAAATAAAAATGACAACAGATGACTTGTACATATGAAAATAGGCCAGCAGATGAAAGGCATGAGGGAAATTGACAAAGAACCACTACCATTAGATGATCCATGACCTAATGGAGTGCAACTAATTGGATGAGACACCTAAAATGCAATGCAAAAAGAGAATTTTGATCACTGATGGAGGAATGAAGATACCGACACTAACATGCTCCACACACTGTTTCATTTTTTAATGAGGTTGACATAGAAAAAAAACTATCCTCATGACATCTGATCATGGACCATACGCGAACATGTCTCCTAAGAGGTCCTCACTAGACCGGAGAACCATGCTCTGGGAGGGATACATGTCAACTGGTACAAATGACAAATCAAGTTCTAGTGCCCCCAGTACTTAGTCTACTATACCATCTGTGTGATCATCAACAGGTGTGGAGATGGAATAGGTAGCCACCAAATTGAACTATGGCGAGGAGGGTACTTCTTGAAAAAAAGAACCAATAAGGGACGATGTTTGCAAAGGATGAACTTGGTGACCAATGAATGACAATTGATTAATGGTCACTATTCTCCCTTCGTGTGGAAAAAAAAACACATGGAAAAGCGAAGAAACAAGAGGTCCCATGACATAAACATAGTCACGTCCAAGGAGAAGATTGAAATCTAAGGGACCTTGGACTACCATCACGTCTATATAGACGGTCTTTCCTCCCAAAGTAATAATGAACTTCAGAAGGATCCCTAAGGGTTGACTGGTTCCTCCATTGAAAGCCAATAGATTCTGGGTGATAGGCATAAGCTAGGAACCCAAATATTTCCAAGTAGTAGAATACATGATTCTAATAGACACACCTTCATCTAATACAGTTCAATGTACTACCATATTATAGGCTTGTACTGTGATCTAGAAAGGCACATAAGATGGAAGGCAGAATGTAGTCAATTGAATCCAATCAAAAGAAACAACAGAACTACTTGGTGGGGGTATCATAGGATTTCCCCCATGCTTTACAAGAATAGGGGAGGGATTCTCCTGAATAACTGGGATGGGAGGGTCACTCTTTGATTCGTGAGAAGCTGAGGAGATGAGAAGAACATGAGCAATATGATCATCACTACTCTCTTCAGGAACAGAGTGAACAACTGAAGGCGCATCCAAGTTGACACTCTTTTCAACGAATGGTTGGTTGGGAACAGACCCAGGAGAGTCATGCTCAGGAAGATCAGGATGGGCAAGGGATGAATCCAAGTCAATCTCTTTACCAACTAAGAGAGGGCTAGAATAAAGCCTTTGATAACAAACATGAAGTTGGGGTTGAGGAGCTGTAATGTTCTCTAAAACTTTGGAAGCTTTATCCATGAGAGGACAAAGGTGAAGAAGATGCTCTCCTTCACATAACCTACATGGGAATCTAATCTTTCCTTTCTTCTTACCATCAGTAGCTAAAGTCGTAGCATCAACATGATATCCAAAGGTTGATGGGGACGATCGATCAATATTTTGAGACCATACCTCCAAGACTCTGGGAATGCCAAGACAGTCTCGAAGGAGATGGTCACCCTTACACAACCTGCAAGGGAATTTTACCTTTCGTGGAGGATCAGAAGGTTTGTCTACAGGAGATGCATTTGGAGCTATAGCTACACGGTTGGCCTCTCGCTTATTTGACTTCTTTTTCTTCGTCTTCTTGTTATTCTTCTGAGCCTCTTGGTTATTGGATTTCAAACTTTCACCAGGTGAAGTATAAGAGGAAGGTGAAGAAATAGGGTAATAAGGTGAGAGGTCAACCTTAGAATCATCGTAATGTGATTCAAAAGGCTGGACAAGGGTTGGGACACTCAGGACCACTGAGGTCAAAAATAACCATATAGGTAAACCAATGGTTAACCCAAGTAGAGACAACGTTTCCATATAAGGAGCACCAAGATTTCCAAAAGAAGGAAAAGGACCAGAATTCTCATCAGAGGGGAATCCTTGACTGGTAGACTTTGGGAATGTTTCCATTGGAATCGGCCTTTAAAGAAATACTAAGGAAGATAACTTTAACTAGGAATATTTCGTGGGTAGTTAATTTTAAGGCACTGAAACAAAACTTTGCCTTTTCATATTTTAAGAGTCGAGAAAATGGCGCAAGGTGAATCTAGTCGCTTTCAGAGTTAACGAGCTCGAAAGGACAAGTGCTCGGTGATATTTTAAATTTAAAGAGTCAAAAAGAACAAAATGACCGCTCATGATAATATAGGCAAAAGGATTACTAGGTAATCGTGAACTGCATAATATATCCCGGTGAATTGAGAAGTATGGGCAGAAAATCTCCTTGAATGTTATGTTCGGTGTATCACATTTATAAGGTGACAGACTCGGCTCCCTATGGATAAAGGATTGCAACCTATAGGGGTCTCCCTTTATATACACGGCGGTACAGGGAGCACAAGTGTTCTCTGGAAATCTAGTGTCCACTCGGAGCTACTAGTCCCACTAAGACTGGTAGCTATCTTAGAAACAAACAAACTAAAACTACTTTTGCTTTCCTTTAAGAGAAGTAGATAAGAGGGGAACAAAGGACACCAACCTCAGTCTTGCACTTAGTTCCTTGCTTGGTTCCTCTCCCTTCTGACAGATCCTTACCGCTTTGCCTTCGTCAACCCGGCTTCAAAGAGCACTTGTGGAATCAAAGCAGCATAATACTATCGAAGAACAGAGATCTACAATCATAAACAATATAGGAACAGATATATATTGACCACACAAATGCATATATCATCAAACATACAAGAATGTGGAGGAAAACTTGAATAGCTTTATTAATATCAAGAATAGAAAAGAGGATTACAACCAATTGTTTTGACCCAGTGTCATCCTCCCAACATGAAAGCCCTTCTTCACCTCATGAAAAGATTAGATCACCCAACACTATGATATTCCACCAAGAAACCAACAGCACTTCCTTAGAAGATACAAAATTCCAGCCTCTGGATCTCTGGGATGAGGGATCCATATATAGATGATTGCAGGGGAGTGAGTCAGCTTTTTGGATTTTGATTAGTGTCCTCTCTTTGATAGTTCTTGATTCCACTTGGATATTGATGATCTCTTACTCATCCCTGGGCGAATTTAGAGAGGCAAGTGTCACAGGAGAAGTTTCTGGAAGATTCCATGACGATCCACCTTGCAAACTATCTCTGCCATTTGTCTACTCTCGCCCATCACACCCTACAGAAGGGATTTTCAGTATGCATCGCACCCTTTACACTGGGTAGGTGGGATGCATTGCACCCTTAGCACTGAGCAACCTATATGGTCCAGTTTTGACCAGTTCTGAGCAGTTTCCTGTGGGGAACTTCTGGGAGATGATGTAATCAGTTGACCTTGTTCCTTTAGGGTATGAAACAACACTTTTAGGGACTTAGGAGCCCTTGGTTTATGGACATGTATGATTGGTGTTGCAGTGCCCAAAAATGTCTATAATAGTTGCCCCCTAAAGCATGAGGTCGTTAATCTTTTGATATCGGGTGAAATGATTTATCATGAGGATCCGAAGTTTTTTCGAGCTGGAAGGTGACCTGTAATAAGACAGAATACAACACATAATCTTCAGAATATTTTTCATGATCTAGCTTAGGCGGGCATTCCCATGCTCAGCTTTATAAATTCATTTTCATGTACATAAGACAGACAACCGTCTTTGTGGCATATTGATGATTTTGGTAGAGCCATCATCCTTTGATTCGGATGATCATATGTGCAACAATGATGTACATTTGATGTCTTTATTTTCCTGAATATATCGCAGCCCGGATGGATGAAACTAGATCCGAGTTCTTCAAACTCGTCCAATCTTCACTCGGAGTACAAGTCGATCCATGTGAAAGATGTTCTGGAGTCGAACATGGAAAGACATCGCCTGATTACCAGCCAATGATGTAATTTGTTAACAAGTGTGAGAGGAATCACCGATAATGATGATGACCCTCAAGGTACTACAATACAATTCGCATGGTGTGAAAAGGGACTTAGCATTGAACACCAAGCAAAGTCTTTCGGTCGAAGGCCATTGATGTAAACCTATCACCGGAAGTGAGAAACTTGCCATTGAGGCATGCAAGCTTCAAAGTACTGAAAAGGTTGTTCCTAAGTCGACTTCTTGGATAATGAGCTGATGTCGACAAGAAGTGACCCGTCGTAGGAAGGCCTTAATGGATCCCACATCTATGACATGGAACAGAGTAAATGATTTTTGGAGGTGAAAACGATATGATGATACAGGCTTTAGGGTGGCAGTCATGAAAGAATGGAGCGTGAATTTATTGCAGCGGATGAGACACAGGTGAATTCTCTGAGCGAGTTCTCTTGAACATATTGGTGACACTGACATGGATTGGTAGTGTTAACCCCAAATATGGATGGTGCGATGGACCAATGGTGATATGACCGGTGAATGCAACAACTCAACCCGACTTGGATGTGGAGTGAAAGTGTCATGTTCAAGAGCGACTTGCTACCAATAAAGTTTCTTCAAGTTTTCTTCCCAATCTTTCCCCAGTCATTGCTGACCAGTACCTCTTTATTTTTATCAAGCTTGAGGAGGATAACATATGCTTGTTCTATAATCTACCCTTCGGGCAAACCTGTTGCTATGTTTTAATGAGCCTAGCGACAGTAAAACTCATTCTTGTCTGTATGGACAAGTTTGTCGCTATTTGGCTTTAATGAGTTTAACGACAAAGATAACCCAGTCCTTTGGAATTTTAGAGAGTCTGAAAGGGACGTAAAGGAGACTCCAATAATCCTTTTTCGTCATATAATCCCTTAGGTCCGAAAAAGTATAAAATAATATGAAAGGGATGATTTTTCGATAATTTTAATGAGTCGAACAAAACAAGCACTCGATCTTTTTGTGTAATAATCCCTTAGGTCCAAAAAGATTAAAATCTAGAGGAGGGATAACACTTCCGGTAGCTTTAATGAGCTGGAGAGGCCAATTTCTGGGCAATCTTTTTATATTTTACGAGTCAGATTAAAAGAGCTTAAAGGAGACTCGTCTTTTGAGGAACGAGTGATAATTTCAGGTAGCAGTTGATTCCAGGTAAGGTTTGGAATTTTCCAATCACGGCAGTGTCACAAGGATGGCTAACAGGATCAATCTTCGCAGCTGTTCCTCAAAAGGGGTAAACAATCAAATGGAGGTGAATGATCAGCTAAAACAGAGTGGAGGTGATGGTAAAAATACGACCAGGGTTCAAAAGCTGATGATAATGCATTCACAATGGTTATTTACTGGAAATTGGTTCATTTTTTAATGAGCTTAAACTCTGGGGGAACGTTTTCTCATTGCTAAGGTTTAATTTTTAACGAGCTTGAACTTCGCATAAAAACTGCTCATGATAATGGTCATTGATTATTTAATTTCACCGCTAACCACTTTGTTCCTTCAAAGGTCATATTGCCTATTCAATTGCTTCATCAAACCGATTAGAAATGAACAATATATGTTTGAAAAATTAGTTAAAACACTAATATTTTACTCGAATTATGTGAAAAGTAATTTAAAAGTGGATTTTACCCCTCATTTTACCATTTCATTTGAAATTTGGTTTGTTGGAGCTCTAGAGGTGCTTTTCCCCCTTGATTTTCACTAGTTGATTCCGGGAGATTCTGTGGATGATTCTTGGTGCTGTTCGGACCAGTTAGGAGCTAAACCCGAGCTTTTCAGTTGCATTCCTTCCTTTTTGAATTCTGTGCATGTTTCCCTATTTTTCTGAGCCTCTGGGGTTTAAAAAATTCGCCCTGGCTCCATCGCACCCTTCCTATATCGAAAGGTGCGATGTATACTAGCTTGGCCATTGGCCAGTCAGTATGCATCTCACCCAGTACACTTCTGGGGGTGCGATGGGCATGAGAAGGGAAATTTTTGCACATTTTTCTCATGGAATTTTTGCCTGTTTTTTGCCGAATCAGGACCCTGACTTCTCTTGCTTGTTTTGCAGAGATTCATCGCAGCAAAATGGTTGTTACTTGGTGAGAATGTGAGCATGAATAAGAGCACATGGTTGCTTTACATGATCCGGTTACGGTAACTGCACTGCGGAACTCTGGCTTGTTCAAGTTTTTCTGCATCTCTAGCATGAGGCAACAAATCAAATTGTTGGAATATCTTCTCGATGCATGGGATCCTACCAATCAGGTGTTTCAGATCAGAGGCAAATCTATCCCCTTGACTGTCGTGGACATCTATTTTTTGACCAGTTTATCGAGGCGTGGTGCCCCTCTTTCATTATCAGGTTTCGCCCGTGGGGTCGAATCTGTGAGAGATTATGTTCACCGGTATTGCAGAGAGGGATCTCATCCGAGTAGGGACGGCAAGATCAACATCCGAGAGGTCAATGACCGGTCCTTGAGGACCATTCTATTCTCTTTCGCTAAACTGGCTGGTAGTGCGGCTCTTCACGTGGCTAACAGGTCCTATATGTAGTACGCCTTGGAATGCCTTGAACCAAAGGTGTTCAACTGGTGTGACGCAGTACTCCCTATGATGAAAGAACAAATGACCAAGGTAAAAAGCGGAAAATCCAAGAACTTCAGCTATGGTTCTATTTTGACTGCTTTTGCCTTGGAAAAGATCCCACTGATGCAGCCGCAATACATTTCACTTGGCTTACCTCCATCGACTGAGCCACAGATGCAGAGATGGGTCGACCTTATGGCCCGACATGCTGGTCAGTCCCAAGTTTCCTTTTCTGATACCTTCTTTGAGTGGTTCAACCATCAGGAGATGGTTTTTTCCAAGTGTCCATATGCTGGTATGGATTTCCGGGGTGACCCGGATTTGGTGCTGTCGGCTAGTGAGCAGTGGGGTGCTATCGGTAAATTCTCTGACCATATCTCTGTTTATCATTTCTTTTTATAATTTTCTTGTGCTTTCTTCTATCAGGACTAATCAAAACTCATGTGCTCATGCAGATATTGGACCAGTTTGGCTAGCAGTACATCTGAGAGTACCAGCTGCCGCTCCAGTAGGAGAGGCTATGGGGAGGGCTATCCTTTGTGACCTTGATGTGGCCGAGACTATTTCAGCATTGCAGGATCAGATCGAGGGCCTCAGTCTTGGTATTCCAGATGTGAGGACCGGCGAGCTGCCTCTGAGGTTGCAGCGACATACTACTGGCGTGCTTAGTCGATGGACTAGGCTTTTATGCATGATTGCACATGCGATGACTTGTTATCACCAACATCATTAGACTAGGGTGCCCCCTAGCATTTTGAGTTTTGGGTCATTTGACCGATTTTTTCTTGGTTATAGAACATTATGTATAAACCATAAACAGTTATATATATATTTTTGATTTTCAGAGCTTTATTTTGGTTGAGTTACATGATCTTGATGCAAATATTGATGAAATGCTTCTTTTATAAATGTTGCAAATGTCTATCTAACACATAATTTGCCAATGAGTCTGTTAATGTGTTTAAGTTTTTGGAAATATGCTGATATTGAATAGAATCAAACTGCCTTTCCAAAATCTTGACCCTTAGGAACATGCGATAGATAGCTGGATTCCGTACGGAGTAGATACCAGTGAGCTATAGGATGACGAGTTGTGAGTCTAGCCTGACGACGAGTCGGCGTATGCCACGCGTAATGGCATCAGAGAGGAGCTCTATCAACATGCTGTATTCAGCAATATTGTTCGTTGACCGACCAATACATACCCCTCTAAAACTCACTAACTCGCCGCTTGGATCGAAGATGACCCAGGCCACAGAAGATAGGTTCCGCGAACTACGACTCGCTCCGTCGGCATAACCAAAAAATGATTCCAATAGGTTCGACATCTGAAACAAACGTAAAAGCAGATCACTTAACCAAAACAATTACCCTTAGCGAAAACAAAAATGTAACAAAAGCATAGGGGTTACTATCTTGAGTCAAGCATAGTAACGCTTAAGGTACAACCTGTTGCGGGGTTGCGCCAGCGAAATCCCATCATAATCCACTAACTCGTAGGCTCCTTTTGCTAACACGTGCTTAACAATATATGGGCCCATCCATAAAGACTTGAATTTACTTGCTCCCAATTTATCTGATTCTTGGTCATAAAGTAAGACCAGGTCACCTTCCGAGAAGACATGGGGTTTGACATTCTTGTCGAATTGCGCCTTGACTCATTTTTTATGGGCTTCATTAGCCAAATTGGCATCACGATAGGTTTCATCCAATCGGATTAGTTCCAAGAAACGAGCCTCCTCTTCTGAAGTTCTGGGGAGAAGGTCGACCGCGAGTCTGAGGGACGAGATTTCACATTGAATCGGTAAGATTGCTTCCAGGCCATACACCAGTTGAAAGGGTGTAAACCTGGTTGCATTCCTCACCGATGTCACGTATGCCCACAAGGCTGAGTACAGGATCAGGTGCCAACTCCTTTAATGGACTCCAATCATCCTTTGCAGCATCTGCTTCAGGACCTTGTTGGTTGCCTCAACTTGTCCGTTGGCCTGCGGATAATATGGAGTAGAGCTGTCATGGGATAGCCCTAATTTGGCAGCCAATTCAACCATCATGTGATTGCGAAAATGTGATCCATGATCTGTGACTATGGCCTATGGAATGCCGAATCTGGAGACTACATGATTGAAAAAAAAGAGGGCAGCCGTTTTGCTGCTGTTGTTTAATGTAGGCATTGCCTTGGCCCATTTGGTAAAATAGTCTACTGCGACTATGATATACCCATGCCCCCCGACCGAGGTGGGGTTACATGTCATGAAATCTATGCCCCATTTGGCAAATTGCCCAACAACAACTACTGGTTGTAGAGGTGCAGGTGGTATTCTGGTTTTTCGATCAAAGATTTGACATGCATGGCAACTTCTGACTGTGGTTATGAAATCTTTGAACATTGTTGGCCAGAAGTATCCTGCTTGTAAAATCTTTTGTGCCATAGCGTAACCAGATTGATGCCCCCCACATGCACCTGAATGGCAATCATTTAGGACCTTTTCAGCCTCCTCGTGGGTGAGGCACCTCCTCAGAACTGTATCAACACCACAACGGTAAAGTGTATCACTGACAATCATGTAGTATTTTGCTTGGTATCGAATGCGTCTTTGTTCCAAGTGGGAGGTATTAGACCTATATGTTTGGGTTTGGAGATAGATTATTATGTCTCCATACCACAGATTGCTTGAAGATATCAGAAACAAAGATTCGTCCACGATCGCTTCTTCTGATGTTACATCGTTGGACGACGATGGGAGATCGCATAGTAACTCTGCGAAAACCAGGGATTTCTTCGATTTGGATTTTATAAATTCCAGATAAAACTCTTGTATAATTTCTATCCATTTTGAATATTTTCCCCCCAGCAACTGTCGCAACAATATATAAGTCATGGGGTTGTAATCTGACAAAATGGTAGTTTTTCGAAAGAGGACATAGTGTCGAAATCTCTGTATCGCTTGAACAGCTACGAGAGCTAGCTTTTCAATGTAGGAGTACTTGATTTCTATATCATTTAAGTTTAAGTAAAATAATATATAGGATGTTCAATTCCATTGTCTTCTTGAACTAAAACCATTGCGATGGTCGTATCCGTTGCAGCCAGATACAGGTTAAAGTCTTTTTGATAATCAGGAGTGTACATTAATGATGCTTTTATTAGGGATTCCTTTAAAGCATCAAAGGAAGCTTGCGCGACCTGATCCCAAACGAAGGGTACTTCTTTTTCAATAGACGAGTATAACCTTTAGCAAGTTCGGTGTAATTTGGAATGAATCTCCTCAGAAAGTTTGCTTTCCCTTGGAGTTTCTGAATCTGAAGCAGATTTGAAGGTGGAGGCAAATCAATGATTGCCTGAACCTTACATGGGTTGAGACGAATCCCGTCCTTTGAGACCACAAAGCCAAGTAAACAACTAGAACCGACAAAAAACACACATTTGTGTGGATTGAGTCGTATCTTGTAGTGTCGGCAACGTAGAAATATCGCTCTCAAATGCTGCGGATGATCGGTTCGCTTTTGCGAATGAGTTGGAAGATTGTCGAGATATGGTTGAACAATGGTTTTGATGTCATGGAAGGCATAATTCATTGCCCTCTGAAATGTTTCCCCTATGTTCTTTAAACCAAAGGGTAGCTTGCGATATGCAAATGTGCCCCACGGATAAATAAATGCAGTCTTTGACTGGTCCTGTGGGTGGATATTTATTTAATTATACTCAAAAAATCCATCCATAAATGAAAATAATTCACATCCGATGCATTCGTCAATTATCTGGTCAATGAAGGGTGTAGGTTAGTTGTCTTTTGGACAAGCTTTGTTTACATCCCTATAATCGACGCACACTCTAATCATTCCTTGTTTTACATTACAGGAACAATATTCGATACCCAATCGGTTAGAGGAACCGGGTAAATAAAACTAGCATGGAGAAGTTTTTCAACTTCTGCTTTGATGGCAACGACTTTCTTGGGGTGCACTTGCCGTAGTCGTTGTCATACCGGCTTGACATCTGGATACATCTTAATTTCGTGTTCAACTTTGCTCGAGTCAATGCCTGGCATTTCATCATATGACTAAGCAAAGACATCTCTGAACTCGTGAAAAAGAGTGTGATATATTTCCAGTTCTGAAGGAGAACACGATTTGCCAACATGAATATTCTCTACAACATTTGTTTTGGTCGGGATATTTATGGTGATAGTCTCTTCAATATTGGATAAGTTTCACTCGGAATCCACCATGTTTACAGTATTTGATAGAAAGTCAAAATCTGAGGGATGATGAAGGTCAGTAGGAGTATCTTCGTTGTAATCCAGAAGATGGGAACGATGGTGGTAATCTTCCCATGGCACCCCGTCAGTCATCATCGACTGAAAAATTCCTTCATCTGCAACGTGTATTTGTGACCAAGGATCTGAAGGGGTACCATATTCCTTAGAACTATCTATCCAAATGCTTTGATGAGAGTTGATTTGGGTTTACCTCCCATGCCGAAAACATTGATTGCTACAATATTTCTATTGGGCTTGGAGGCAATATCTGCAGATGATCCATGTTAATATCATTTTCTGAGATCTTTTGAATAGAAGATATCATATTGCAGGTTCCTACCATTGCCACTTACACCAGATTGATTGGAGGCGGTAGGGAAAAATTCCCCATTAATATAGGGTCTTTTAATAGGCCTACTCCGATATTTTGAAGCGAATGAGGGCTTTCGTGGATCATCGGAATGCTTCCTGTAACTTGTGAAATGTTGGGGAGAAATGTTTGTTGGTCGACGATTGTAATTCCTCCTTGAAAGGGAAATGAAATCTTCCTGAAGTAGGTCGAAAAAACGACAGCCATAGCATATATCCAGGGCCTTCCCACTAGGATGTTGTAATCGAGGTTTCCGTCAATTACTTCAACATCTATTTCTACTGTTTTTCCCCCCAGTTTGACTTGCAAGTTACTTAAAATCCCATATGGGGTGTATGTTCATCCATCAAATGCTTTTAATGTCGTCGAAGATCGTGACAAGGGTGGAGATCCTAAAGTTTTCCAGCAACTCATTGACATAATACATGTAGATGCCCCCTCATCAATAATTGTTTGATGAACAGTTTTGTTGAGGGCTTTCACTTGAATGAGGAAAGCTAGTTGAGCTGGTAACTGAGGGTCATATCCTTTGTGATTAAAGGACACAAGATTGGAATCCGTTGGGTCAATCCCACCTATCGCTGATAATAAAGCCTGCTTTTGGGAGGGGCAATTTTGTAGTACCTCAAGTGTCGACATAGCAGATGGTGATTGGGCCAGATCCTCCACTATATTATAATGCTGTGTTGCTCTGGCACGAGGATTAAATGTCGATTTGTGTACTACTCCCTTTGGTGGCTTTATCGTTAGTTCAGGAATGATGGGTGGCACAACTTCGGTCGAAGTTGTTGTCAAACTACTAGGTTGATCATTAGCCTTGTTGTTTGACAGCTGTGGATTCCCGTAATATTTATCCCTTGTCGATATCAAAGCATCATTTTGCTGCTTCGAAACGACAACATTAGCACTTGGGACGGGGAAGCATTGTCACTAGCAACCAGATTTGTTCCTGGATTTGGAAACGGAACAATCAATACCGCCGAGGTTTTTGAATTCTTGAAGAATTTTCTAAGCTCAACTTTATATGGACATTCTCTTGTCCAATGATCCTCATCACATATAAGTCATATACGATTTGATTTCCTATCTCCAGAAGGGTTTGCAGAAGAATTTTCAGGGGACGACTCTTCTTCTTCCCTTTCTTTTTCTTCTTGCCTCCTGGTTGCTTGGTTTCTTTTCCTTTGTTAGTCGATACGACATTTACTTCTGAGGCGAGAAGTTCTTCATTTTCATTTTGACCTGAAACCGTACGGGCCTTCTTCGACTTAGCCTTGACGGTTTTCGTGCTGGTCATTCCTATCATGCCGTCCCCGGCATGAGAGTCTTTTTGATTTAGGAGAGGGAGGAACGGAAAATTCTGGTGTAGGACCATCAGGGATTTTATCGTAGAGCGTGCCAGACTGAGTATAGATAAAATCTAAATATTGTGCACGAGCAATAACTTGCTCTTTAGTGCCAACTCCTCCTTTTGCCACATCTTCTGTAATAGAAGGTAACAATGAATTAATAAACCATTCAGCCAACAGCTGATCAGGAACATATGTTTTTACCATTCTACAATGACGTCACCACTCATGAATATGATCGGATATGTGAGCGGCTGTCGTTTGCTTGAAATTGGTAAGAAACTCTGTTCCTGTTTCATACCTTATGGGTAACTGAAAATGGGTTAAAAAGGTTGTCGCTAGGGTACTGAAGTTATCAAACGAAGATCTAGGTAATTCGATATACCATTTTGCTTCCAGACGAGTTAACGTTTGCTGAAAAAGGCGAAGCCTAATCAAATCATCATTTAGAGTGTTAGATGAACACCACAAATGAAAGGTCATCACATGATTTGACGGGTCTTCACCCGGATTTCCATTAAATTTAGGAATATCTAACAGAAGTTTACGAGGAATCGTTGGCCACCAAGGGGCGTAAGCGATTGGATCGTTTGTTAGCCGATTTAGATCTGGTAACTCTAAATTTGCCACGCAGGGCAACTGTTGATTCAGGTTCGGTGAAGCATACGGAGGATAAGATGGGATTGCTTGAGCAGTGGGTCTTTGCATCCTAGCATAGTGCATTTGATGCTGATAACGTTGGTAAGGTTGATGGGCATAACCATTATGAAATGATTGATGTTGATCGTTTTGAATATACGGCTGCCCATTACTTGCAAAGATTTGGTGCTTAGATCCTTGGTAAACTTGTTGGAATTGTGGTTGTTGATATTGCACTAGCCATTGTTGTGAGACCATGTGCTGTTGTCCCATACTGGCTATTTGACCATGAGGGGTAATGGTACCCGTTTGAGCCTGGGTCACTCCAGTTGAGGAGCCACCAATCGATGATTGTGGTGGCGTCATAGAGACAAGTGGCTGTTGGATTGCGACCTGAGAAACTTGAGGTTGGCATACAACAGGTAATGCTTGTACTTGCGATACCGTCACAATAGCCGGTGTAGTGGGGATATTTGACATAGGTAGACTTTTTTGCATTGAGTATACAACTCTTGGTTGTTGAGGCAGTATTGGCATCCAACCACTGGATGCAATTCCAGCATAACTTGAATTCTGTTGCGAACTCTCGTATGTTTGACCTCCTGGAGGAGAAAATTAAAGGGCATATTGACCCCCATACGGTGGTAATCCAGTGCTTAAGGGAATGATTTGCCTTTGAGGACCGGACTACCCAAATTGACACTACGAAGGATCAATTTGCTGAGACTCAACATAAGAGATTCCAGATATTATTCCAGACAAACAAATGGGAACAGACCATACTGTCGAAAGCTAGTTGTGACAGACGGTACGCCGACGAACATTGTTGGAGTGGCAGCAGGAAGTTCTTCCACTGCTGTGTCAGATGACACAGTCCTAGATGTCGGCGGTTGTTCAGACATATTTAGTCTATCCAAAAGATTTCCTAGCGATTCTACAGGAACTTCCGATAACGGTAGACTAATTTTCGACGAAGAAGGATATAAGGTGATCCTAACTCCAAAATGCGATGGAGTACTAGATGGGGGATCCTCCACAACCTCTTCTATAGCAATCAATCCAGGTGGAAGAGGTAGACTGTCAGGTCTGTAAAATATTTCCAGTGCCGAAGAAGGTATAGATTTTGCAGCGACAGATGTTTGGGGAATAGCACTTTCTGAATCAGCTGTAGATGGAGCTGGTTCAGGTATAGAAGTGTTTATCCTCACACTAGGATCAGTTCTATTGTCCTCTAGTGGCTGTAGACCTTCTTCCGTAGAGGTAGGGACACCATAAATGTTTGGAGTAACCGGAGTCTCCGAGGGTGTCAGAACACTTGTTCCAAGCAGACCAGGGGACTTTGAACCGGTTAAACGAGTTTGCTTTGTCCAGAATAGTTTTTATTCCGGGGACAAAGACGGTTGACTCGTATGTCTCCACGAATGATGGGGTTTCAATTGAATTTCTTCCACGATTGCGGATTACTCGATCAACTAGAAATAAAGCGGAAAATGTTTCCGAATTAAATGAATTTTAGACGCTTTGACACAACTTGTTTTTTCAATTTTTAAGAGTTGAGAAAAAACAAAAGATGACTCTAGTCGCCTTTGATTTTTAATGAGCCTGAAGTGACAAGTGCTCAGATGGACCTTTTCCTTTAAGGAGTCTAAAAAGGAGTGAAAGAGACTACTATGGAAATCTAGATAGAGGGATTACCAAACCAATCGCAAAACTACAAAATACTTTTTATGGTACGACAGCTAATCTTCCCGAATGCTCT
Organism: Pinus tabuliformis; assembly: GCA_031772625.1. Classification (NCBI taxonomy): domain Eukaryota; kingdom Viridiplantae; phylum Streptophyta; class Pinopsida; order Pinales; family Pinaceae; genus Pinus; species Pinus tabuliformis. Next base: position 1,157,154,974 of record CM062816.1, read on the forward strand.
GTTCAGTGCATTGCGATCGATAGGGCGGCAGACACGGCTTCCTATGGATAAAGAATATAGCCTATTGTGGCCTCCCAATATATACTCGACGGTATGTGGGAGCATAAGTCTGTACTGGCACTTGTCATCTCAAAGAGGAGGAATCACCCAACCAACAATGAAAGCGACGGTTACCAAGCTTTATGACACCGGAATACGTCTCTAGCCTAGACTTCTAGATGTTGTGCATTAGGTTCCAAAGCGTTTTTAGGTTCATTGAATTTATTTTACAGTTGATCTTTCTTAAGAAATTTGCCTTTCAGGTTCACCGCATGATGTAGATATACAATTCCTAAAATGAAATATAAGATGATAAACAATCATTTAATCTTCTTTTTGCAATGAAAATCCTAGCTACTAAAGAAAGAGAGATGATATTCTTTCAACAGAGAGCAGAGAGCACACACTAGATGCACTGTCCTAAATCAAACCAACAAGCAGTCTAAATGCAAATGCAGATGCATGTATTTTTTTTCAGCTTTCTTAATGCATGAATGACAAGAAGAATGCTAAGTACAAATCTGAACTATCTTTTCAAAGCGACAGTACTAACAAATTTCTCTTAAAAAACAAAAGGAAAATAATGACGACACTTTGCGATTTTGAATTGAAAACTTCTTTCGACACTTGAAAAACTACTAACTCAAATCAAATACAAGAGTAACTATATAATCGACCACCAAGAACGATAGGATTCTTTTCTATGACTAAAAATGATACTTGTGACACTTCCAAATCAAGAAACGACAGTTCGATTATGCTACTACTTTGTAAAAGAGAACTGAAAATGGTGCACAATACATAAAAACATTCACAGTTCTTTGCACAATGGAGGTGGAATTATGGAAAGGAAGGGGGTTTCCACAGTGGTATACTGATCACAGACAACAAAACTCCTGAATAGAGCTGAAAAGAGTGAAGAAAAACCAAAACCTGGAGGCAAAATTAGCCTTTTCTGATCATCGCACCTGTAACACAGGGAATCTAGTATGCATCCCAGCTACTACACACGGGAGGTGTGATGGATAGAGTATTCCTTGAAGAGAGGCTGCAATGGTACCAAGACGAGACTTTACTTGGCTCTTGGTCACAGTTTGCAGCTCAGTTCAGGGATTTAGGCCGAGCAAGTGATGTTCAGTAAATATAAATCACAAGGGTTGATCTAATGAGGTTACTAGAGCCACCACTAGGGCAATTAGAAGGTTTGCAAATTGATTGTTCAGTTTATAAACAAAACCCGGAGATAGACTGAAGCAACATTGATCTACTTTGCACTTGCATAGCAAATGTAGTTCGAAGGCTAGCTAGCTTAACTTCAGGCTCCGTCTGTAAGTTTAAAAAACAAACAAATATAAACAAGAAAACAATCTATTCGCTCCCCAGTGGAGTTGCCATTTTGTTATTGGGAAATCTAGTGTCCACTTGGAGCTGCTAGTCCCACTAAGACTGGTAGCTATCTTAGAAACAAACAAACTAAAACTACTTTCACTTTCCTTTATGAGAAGTAGATAAGAGGGGAACAAAGGACACCAACCTTAGCCTTGTGCTTAGTTCCTTGCTTGGTTCCTCTCCCTTCTGACAAATATTTGCTGCTTTGCCTTCGACTACCCAACTTCAAAGAGCACTTGTGGAATCAAAGCAGCATAATATTATCGAAGAACAGAGATCTACAATCATAAACAATATAGGACTAGATATATATTGACCACACGAATGCATATATCATCAAACATACAAGAATGTGGAGGAAAACTTGAATAGATTTATTAATATCAAGAATAGCAAAGACGACTACAACCAATTGCTCTGACCCAACATCATCCTCCTAGCATGAAATCCCTTCTTCACCTCATGAAAAGCTTAGATCACCCAACACTATGATATTCCACCAAGAAACCAACAACACTTCCTTACAAGATACAAAATTCCAGCCTCTGGATCTCTGGGATGAGGGATCCATACATAGATGATTGCAGGGGAGTTTTCAGCTTCTGGGATTTTGATTAGTGTCCTCTCTTTGATAGTTCTTGATTCCACTTGGAGATTGATGATCTCTTACTCATCCCTGGGTGAATTCAGAGAGGCAAGTGTCATAGGAGAAGTTTCTGGAAGATTCGATGGTGATCCACCTTGTAAACTGTCTCTGCCATTTGTCTACTCTCGCCCATCGCACCCTACAGAAGGGATTTTCAGTGTGCATCACACCCTTTACACTCAGCAGGTGGGATGCATCACACCCTTGGCACTGAGCAACCTGTATGGTCCAGTTTTGACCAGTTCTGAGCAGTTTCCTGTGGAGAACTTCTGGGAGATGATGTAATCAACTGACCTTGTTCCTTTAGGGTATGAAACAAAACTTTTAGGGAATTAGGAGCCTTGGTTTATGGACATGTATGATTGGGGTTGCAGTGCCCAAAAATGTCTATAACAATAGGTCCGTACTAACGTTGTCTAATGCCGAAGCGAACGACAATTGCTAGGTTTAAAGATGCTGGAACACATCTCTAGCCTAGACCACTAAATGTGAGCGTTAAGTTTCAACGCTTCCTGAGGTTAATTCAATAAATTTTAACGGTTTATCTTCAATTAGGTTTCAATTCCGAGGCCCTACTACTGTCATTTGAAAACTCCTATATGCAACTGTATGAGAAAAGAAATCTTTCTTCGATGAAAGTTAACACTAATTGAAGGATAGAGAGCACACAATCAATGTAACAATCAAAGAACGAAATCTTTCACTAATACATGTCCTAAATGCACTTAATCTTCCCTTAACAACAAAATAAGTTTCATTTCATCTCCAATGCTTATGATGATGAAATTCTAGCTTCTCATTGATGCTACTAGTGTAATATTGTTGCTTAAGTAAACTAGAATGATGTTCTTCTTTTCATAAAATGCAAAATGAATCTTCCACATAAAGCACTTTACTGAACTTCTTCACAATTCCGAACAAACAAGCATTAATCAAATCCAAAACATGATAAATGAAACTAAAAACAACTTCTTCACTGAATCAAACAAACCAAACACAGAAATGCTTCAATCGACAAACCAAGCAATGTAATCTATGCTTGAAAAGAGAAAAGAGACACTCGAAATAAGAGAACAAATGAGACTCTTTCACTCATTCAATTGAAAATGAAGTAATGAAGATGTTGCGACTGAAAGATGGGCTAAATGAAGCAGCAAATAAAAAACTTGACACAATGAGTAAATAAACAAATGAACGGTAATTGACCTAGATGCCCTAGGGTAATAGAAAACATAAAAAAAAAACTCAAAAAAATCAAGCAATGAAACTTCAAGCCAATAAATCAATCAAAACCAACAACACAAAGCATTCTAGTCACTTCTGGGTGGAAGAAGGGAGTCTGAGGGTCAAGACACACTTGCAGTGGAAAGGTAGAAATTCTGATTTTTTCTTAACTTAGAGACTGGCATGACTGGCTAGGCTACAACTAGTGCTGATCGACATGACCGACATGACTAGCCATGCTACAACTAGCATTGATAGGCCTGATCGGCGTGACTGGCCAGGCTACAACTAGTGCTGATCAAGGGATTCAAAGGAAAAATAAAAAATAACTTCACATAGGGCCAGACTTAACACATCATAGGGTGGGCTAGTGTCTGTATGCCTTCAAATAGGCTAAGAGGCAGAAATTATGAGGGCAAGACACACTAGTTATGATCCATGATAAACCTTGATATTCACCTACAGGAATCAGTGCGATGTGACTGTTTTAAAACAAATCACATTGGTCTGTGCGACTGTCAGAAAATTAAATACGCTGACTGAGGATTTCAAGAAAAAAATAAAAAATTTCAAAGGCCAAAACCAGACCTGCCACTGTAAATTTCATACTCAGAGCAATAAACCAGGCAAAGCAGAGAAAACCTAAGGGAAAAGGTGATACTACAAAATTTCACAAACCTTGACATGAAAATCAATCAAATGAGAGGATGACTTCCCTAGTGGAGTCACCAATTTATGGTGTAGGTAAATTCTCGATGCGAACAAAGACAATCCTTCTAGCCCAAGAGAGCGGGTCTAGCCACAAACAAACAATCTATCGAAAACTTCCTTAAGCTAGAATCAAATAACAGGTCCTACCTCTTTGAACACTATTTCGCTTAGTGAGGATCCTGCTTCCTTATTGCAGCTACCTTTCGTTTCCTTCCTTCGAATACCTGAAACAAGCAAGAAAACAACAACACCAAATGTGATAGCATACAAATTGCATTCAACCTACTTAAAAGGTTAAGGAATCTTAAGCCATAAAATGTGAGATAACAATTAATGTAGGAAATCAATCAATAGTTGTATTCATATAAGTTTAGAAAGAGATTACTACCAATGCCTTGACATTGCTGGTCTCCTCCAATGTATCCAGGTTCACACACCTCCACTAGCATCTCATGGATATCCCCAAAAATGGAAGTTTTAAGGCTTCTTCCCTTTAGTTCCAAACCAAACCAAACACACTATTCTCCCTCCACAAACATAAACTAGAAGGCTGCAAGCTATGATATCTTGTTGGGTATTCAAGATCCAAAAATACTAAGACTAGTTTAGCTTGGAAAAGGAGGAGTTTATATAGATTGGATGGAAGGGAGATGGTTCCTCTTTTCATGGGAGAGGCCTTATCTTTTGGGTTTGTTCCATCCTAATAGGGGAAAGGAGCCCAAACTGACTTCTTCAGCTCCATCCAACCCAACTATTTACTAGAATTCCGTTACAAAGCTTCTAGACTTGGAAGATTCGACTCCATATTTAAAAAAATTTCTAAAAGAGGACCAGCATGACTAAGAAAAGGCTCAGTTGCATTGTACGACGCTAGTCCTGGTTTCAATCTCCGAAAATTAGCGTGATGAGGGAATGGGTCATTAGCGCTGGTCTTGTAAATTTGGGAAAAAGGAAGATTCTTGGGAAATGATGCAAAAGGGAATTCTTATGCTCATGAAGAGGGATATAATGGGAGTCTCTCCATGATGGGATAATACGTAGGGTTCACTATAGAGGTCCTCCAAGATCGAGGAACGAGGAGTATAGGGACAGTGACAAAATGATGTGTAATAGCGCGGAGCTGCGATAAGAGATGATAAAGTAGAAGGGAATACGAAAATGGAAGATACATGGGTAAGAAAGTCCACAGAAAAATCCCCTGGGTTCAGTATTCAGAAGGAAAAATAAATGTTTATGGAGGCAAAGTGAAGCTTCATGGATTTCGGGGATTCAACATCTAGTGCGGAACCAAAGTTAATGCCATAGAAGGACTGCGACAAAGTATCTACTCTGATGCAAGAATGAGATCCACGCATTTTAAAGTCGTTCTTATAGACCTTCATGAAGTTGTCGAGGAATCAGAAGGCTATCGAAGGATTCCATGAGTTGACATACTCCTACGTTGATAAAGAAGTGCCATGAAGCGATCTATGCACAGTAAACAATTTACATCAGCATAAGAAGAGAACGAGGAAGGAAATGAGACTAAATATGCCGATTGGGGAATATGATATGGATAAGGTAATCCTAGACTTACGATTTGATGCCAACATGTTACCTAAGAAAACTTGGGACTTAATGGGAAGACAAAAGTTGCAGTGGTCGCTAATACAGTTGAGGATAGACAACCAACATAAGATCCTTTGTATGGGAAGGTTACCTGGCATTGTAGTAGTTATTGAAGGAGTGTGTGTCGTTGCAGACTTCGAGGTGATTGAAACTTTAGATGATAACAACCCCTATCTAGCGCTGCTTGGATTGGATTGGGATTTTGATAATTTGGTGATAATCAATTTCAAGAAGAGACAAATGGTGTTGAAAAAAGACAATTTGAGGGTCATTGCTCCCTTCTACCCATCAAAAGGAGTGTGTTATACAAGGATTTTTCAGGATGAGTACTGTGATGCAGATGTTGACAACATTTATCAGATGAAAACTAAGGAAAAACATTGGATTAATCCCACTCTAGGAGGTAAACTAAGCTGGGAATAAGATAGTTCATGTACTTTAGATTCTGAGGAATAACTGGAAAATTGGTAGAACAAGTTACATGAAGTATCTACCAAACAATGTGCCAGAATCACAAAATCACTTCGTTGCATAACTTCAGAAGTATGTAATCTACCTTATTATGATGGAATAGGAGATGTAAGCCTTTTTCTTGATGAATACAAAAGAGAAATACCAAAAGAATAGAGGTTGCAAGCTTTGGATGTAGCCTTGAAATCTACACCTGCTAGATGGTGGGGTACTCATAAAAGGAATATAGGAAGTTGGGAGGAGTATCAAAGGCTGATGTGGATCAGATTTGGGCTAGCAGATACAGGAGTCGAAGTAAAGTATGATGGTAAGGTTGACCCATGGGAGCATATTTATTGTTGCACTTCAGTTTGGAAGGAGGTTCCAAAACAAGAGTGGGTACATGGGTTTATCCACACACTAGAAACGATTCCTATGAATTGGTATCTTGAGACAAAATTACAACATGGAACTGCGAATTGGATAGATTTGGTTGAAGGGTTCATACTAACATTTAGTTTTGAAGATCTCTGTCTATGCATAGATCATCCCTTTAGAAAGTCAGGGAAAAGGTTTTTGAGAACACAACTTCGCTAACATGGAAGCAACCAGATTGGACCACGTAGTTGGAGCAAGCACTAGAGTGCTATAATGTGATTGCAGAAGAAGATGATGAGGATACACACAATATCAAAATCGAAAAATCAGAAGGACATTGCGAAGTTGTTGAAATAGAACCTGAAATACCCGATCTAGCGAAACTCACAAAAACGAAGAGGGTAAATATTAGATCAGAAGAAGAACCAAAATTTGCAATGATCAGAGATTGTTGGGACGAAGACACCGATAGCGTAATTATAGAGCTGCTGCATGAGTACCAAGAGCTCTTCCCCACAAAATTTTCTGAATTGAAGGGCATATTAGGGGACCTAGGAGTTATGAGGATTCCCATGAAACCTGAAGTGAAGCCAGTAAAGCAAAGGCCCTATAGGTTGAATCCGAAATACAAGGAAAAAGTAAAGGAGGAGTTAGATAAAATGATCAAAGCTGGGATCATCGAACCTGTCGAAGAGTCTGAATGGGTAAGTCCCATGGTAGTTCAAGAAAAGAAGACAAAAGGAGAGATCAAAATTTGTGTTGACTTGAGAAAATTAAATGATGCATGTCTGCATGACCCCTTCCCTACACCATTTACATACAACATATTGGACAATGAAGCAGGATATGGGGCCTATTCTTTCATAGATGGTTTTTCAGTTTACCATTAGATCATAATTGCGCCAGAAGCTAGACATAAGATAAGTTTTTGTACAGAGTGGGGCTCTTACTAGCACATGGTGGTGCCTTTTGGCTTGAAGAATGCTCCTGCCATATTTTCTAGAGCTATAGTTGCAACCTTTAAAGAATATATACACAATTTTTTTGAATTTTACTTTGATGACTCGACAGTATTTGGGCTATTGAAAAATCATGTTGCGAGCTTGAGGTTGATGCTAGATACATGTAGGAAATAACAAATATCATTAAATTTGAGGAAGTGTATCTTTTGTGTGCCATTTGGTATACTATTGGGACATGTGGTTTGTAAGTAGGGATTAACGGTGGATCCCATGAAGATCGCAGTTATTGTGAACTTACCAGCACCAAAAATAGTGAGACAATTGCGCATGACACTTGGACACACTAGCTATTACACAAATTTTATAACGGGGGATGTATAGATAACTGTGCCAATGGAGAAATTGTTGAAAAAAGATGTGCCTTTTTAGTGGAATGAAGAGTGCCAAAAAATCCTGGATGTACTGAAAGAGAAAACGGTAACTGCGCCTATTTTGGTTTTCTTGAACTGGAATAAGGAGTTTCATGTACATGTCGAAGCATCTTGCACAACATTGGGTATAGTATTAGCACAACCAGAAGCAGGAGAAATTGAGCACCCCTTAGCTTTTGCAAGCAGAAAACCATCCAAGGTAGAAAAGAACTATACTACGATAGAAAGAGAAGGGATAACCATGGTCTATGAATTTAGAAGTTCAGGAAATACTTTTTGATCACTTCACACTGAGTTATTTGGTGAATAAGCTATTTTAGGAGGAAAAATCTATCAGTGGTTATTATTGTTCCAGGAATATGACTTCGAGGTTGTAGTGAAACTAGGAATATTGAATGGCAGGCTTGATCATTAGACGAGGTTGGAGACAGGAGAAGAACCCACAAGTATCGAGGATAACCTACCCGATGTGTAATTATTTGAAATCAGGGTCACAGATGATCACTTCGCGGATATTATTCAGTTTCTGACCATAAGAATGGCGCCTGCAGAGTACACAACACAAAAAAAGATGGACTTGGTAGTCAAAGCAGTTATTGCATAGATACATGCTTGAATATGAAAGGCAGAGTATTTTGGAAGAAGCTCATGGAGGATTCGCGGGTGGACATTATGCATGAAAAGCCACTACGTAGAAAATCTTGAGAGTTGGGTTATGGTGGTGCACAATACATAAGGATGAAAAAGAGTTTTGTCGAGCATGTGATGTATGCCAAAGAATAGGAAATCCATTTAGAAGAGATGAGATGCCCTTAGTGCCATAGGTGACGTTGCAAGCATTTGAAAAATGGGCTATTGAATTTGTGGGACCTATTAACCCATTAGGAAAGATGACTGGTGCAATATACATAATCACTACAACTAATTATTTGACAAGGTGGGCTAAGGCACAACTAGTGAAGGATTGCAGTGCATATACCGACGTAAAGTTCATATTTGAATATATTTTGTCCAGATTTGGGTGTCCCAAGATATTGATGAGTGATCGGGGTTCACATTTCTTGCATAAGACTATTGAGGCGCTGACTGAAGAGTTTCAAGTATACCATCAGAAAATTACTCCATATCATCCTCAAGCGAATGGGACAGTAGAAGCCTTCAATAAGATTCTGGAGAATGCACTCAATGTGAATAGAAATGACTGGGATCTATGGATTCCAACAATGTTGTGGGCATATAGGACAACATGCAATAAACTAACAGGACATACACCTTGTAGGTTGGTATATGGATAAGAAGCAATCATGCCTATGGAATACATTGTACCAAGTTTGAAAATTATAACCTTCACAGATGTTATCACTCAGATTTTCCTTGAAGTTGTTGGGAAGAGAAAAGGGGTCTGAGGTAACCACAAACGAACTTTTAGGTATAGAATCTAGCCAATCTGTACCCAGAGAGGGCTCTCTCTTGAAGTTTTAGCTTTGTTTTGAAAGATATTAGGCTAGTTATGAAGTTTAGGAGTTTTGATTGAGTTGGGTGGTGAAATTCAATAGAAGAGGGGTAGGATTGAGTAGTTTAGGCCATTGGGCTAATGGAGTCAAAGAAGATGGCTTAACTGGATTTGGTTTCTTAACAAGGGATGGTTTCACAGGGCAAGGTAGCTAAACATGGAACAAATAGAGACTTAAAATAGATGGAATGGAATCAAAAGGGATGAAGGGCAATTAAGAATCCTTCAACATATTCGAAAGAGGGAACTTGAATGATTACCAATAAAGAGAAATTAAGAATTCCTTACTAAATAATCAAAGTGAATAAACTAGGAAATAGGAGCAATTAAGAATTCACTGTTTATGCCACTTTAGAGGAAAACATTAATAACAACAACGATTGAAAACAGATTGCACTCAAGCAATTTCTGAATTATTCTTTTTCGTTTATCATTCAGATATGAAACACAATTGATATAATAAACTAGAAAACTTTAAAACATGAGATATAAAAGACTTATTGATCCGGTGTCTGACTCAAGAATCTTGTGAAAAGTCCTTTGCATCAATTCTTCATCCAGCTAGCCATACAAAATTTTGTCCAACAACACTTTATTCCAAAATAATTAGTATTACAGCAATGTCTAAGAATCCACACTCAATACTCCAATTGAGGGAGTATTTATACAAATTTTTTTTACAAAAAATATCTCATAACAGAGTGAGATATATTTTAGGATGACTATCAATAGGTTACAAGAAAAATAGAGACAGATAGTCTTGTAGATAGAAGAAAAGGAAAACTAATGTTGTGTTGTTCCTATTCTTATGAATGTGTTGGAGGTAGGCCCTATGATTTGGCTTGTTGCTGTCTTTTGGGTAATTTTGTGCTGGCTGCCCTGTTTTCACTGATACTCTTTACCCGCTCTAATACTCTTCGACATGTTTGATCTCTATTTATCCTTTTTACCATTACTTACTATAGTAAATAATCAAAATTTACATTTTACCAAGGATAATTTACAAAATTTATAACATTTCTTCCCACCATTGTTGTTCTGGTATTCTAGTTCTTTGAAGTTTTCTCAGGGTCTCATTAGTTTCAGTGTACCTGAAAAAGGTAAGCTGAATTGGAAACAAGTGCTTTATTTCATGCTCGACATAGAATAAGTTCTCTAGACTGTCATAGAGAACTCTACCTGTAGGTAATGCTTTTGATGTTGATGCACTTGTTGATGGACCTGCCTGGTTTCCTGCATATTGATTCAATTTCTCCACATCGTCTATATGCCTCATTAGTTTATCATTAATAACTAAAGGACTAGGCAACCCTTTACTTTGCAAAATATCATATCTTTTCATGAAAGAATTAATTTCTTCCTGCATGTCATGGCACCTTCTTTCTAAATTTTGCAGAGTCCTTTTAGTAAAAACCCTTTTGACTTCTCGAATTGTTCCTGTTCTATCTTGAATGCTCAGTTCTTTGAGCTGGTACTTATTCTTGGTATTCAAAAGCTGTATGAGCCTGGTGGCTTCCTCAGGCATATTTCCTAACTCTACTCTTGCCTTTTGAACCTCTTCTCAAGCTGCCTTTACTAAATCAATTTGCTCAAAAATTATTTTGATTGATGGCCAAACATCATTTATTGACTGAGTGATGTTGGCCCAAAGAATTTTCCTAATTTCTGTCAAAGGTTTCTCAAATGTGAGATCCTTTTCTAATGATTTCACTCTCTGTTCTAATCCTTTAATTTCCCTTGTCCTTTCTGCAACATTTATCTTTGAGAGATCATACCTTTGCTCCAAGGTAGCATATTGTTCTTTTACCTTTTGCAGCTCTGTAACTTGGAGCTTCAATTCCTCCATTGATTTTACTAATTCATCTGGGCTAAGACCTGTAATTCCTGCTTGTGCTGTACCTGTTGTTGTTGTTGTTGTTACTGCCTCTGCTGTGACTGCTGGAACATTAGGTGCTAGAGCTGTTCCAAGGGTGGAAGGGATTGCAGTGGAAACTACTGGAATCACATTAGGAGGCTGAGAGGTCGACTCTCCCTGCTTATCCTTCAATGATTTCTCAAATTCTTTTTCAGTTTCCTTTAGCTACTCATTAAGATTCAGGACTAAGTCCACCAACTCTTCTTCTTTTCTTTGTTGTATCAACTCAGTTCTTTGTGGGTGTCTTGAAGGTGGCAATTTCAGTTGCTTTCTCAAAGCAACAATGTCTTCATCCTTCTTTTTGATTAAGGCTTCTACAACCTTTACATCTTTGGGATCATGACCCAACCCAATAATCAATTCTTCTAATGTCTTGATCTTGTTGTATTTAGCCTATGAAGAGGCTTTCTCCAACTGTAGTTGGGCAGTTGTGTTGTTTAAAGAATTTTCCAGCCTTTGGGTCATCATAGCCTTACCACTCAAGGTGGAAGAAATCATTTCTCTAGTTTCTTTGTGCAATTCAATTTGATCCAAAGGATGAATATCCTTTGCCATGACCTCAAAATTGGTTCTAAGATAGTCTGCTGCTGATTGAGGTTATTGCACTTTAGGTTTGAAATAACTCATTATCATCTTACCTTCCTTGATGTCATAGGCTGACATCAATCTGTTTTGATTAGTGGGAGCCATTTTCAAATACTGATTATAAACCTGAATCCTTAGTGTATCATTTCTGGCTTTTATCTCCATAAATGTCTTCTTGATATCTGAAGTGTCCTTTCCTGGTGGTCTGAAAGATGATACCTCTGCACTTTGTTGTCTTTCTAGCTCCTGTCTCTGTGAGCTAGTAGATGTTCCACCTACTGGGAATGTTTGATGACTATCTTTTCCTTCTTTTCTTTGACTATGAGTAGTCCCTTCAAGAAACTCTTCCTATGAAAGAGGATTTAACCTTTGTCTTTTTGCACCAGGCTGCACTGAGGGTCCACTGGCAGGGGTAGCTAATTCCCTGTCTCTTTTCTTATTCCTTTCCTCATTCAGGGGAGTTTGCAAAATTGGAGGTTCCGCATTGCCCTGAGTTGGGGGAGTTTGCATTTGGGCCTATTCCTTGGAAGTTTCAGGTTGTTTTGGCATTGTAGATTGCTCAGTGGCATGTGTACTGGTCTCTGTTCCTTTGCCCTTGGAGGTCTCTATCGCTGGTGTATTAGTCTGCTGTGAGTGCCCTTCTGAGGTCCCAGCTGTTGAGGCACTTATTCCTGATACTGATTTCTAAGAACTACCATGTACCTGCCCAAAACAATCTAAGTCAAGAGACTTTTCAAGATCTCTCATTACATTTTCAATATTAACCTATTCAATGTCAGCAGCTACTAAGGTCCCCTCTCTCCATTCATCCATATTGGAAAACTGTTCAATTTCTGGGATCCTATGATGCATATAGGGGGAAAACCTATTCTTCATTCTTCTATCATAGATAAAGCCCTAAGGGTCATATGGGGCCCAACCAAAACTCTTTTGTAATCTAAGGTAGTCTTCTAGAATTCTTTCTGCTACTTCTCCTGCTTCTCTATTGTTGCAGACAAAAGGGCCTATTTGATGTTTGATCCTTAGCTGTGCTTTCTTTTTGGCTTTAGTAAAATGGATCAAATCTGCATTACACATCTGCCTATAATATTCCAATGCAAATAGTCACATTGGAACATAATTTGGTAACTTGAAGGGGGCAAGATCACAGCCATATATTCTGAATTCTATGAAGTTCTGGTATAGATACCAGTCTCCCAATTTGTACTGCTTGGAAAGTTGAAGGGTCTTTTTAATATCACCACTGATCCTGGGAGGGGAAACCCCTGTCAACAAGGTGGTTGCTGGGTGAATAAATAGGTCAATGAATTCATTGTAGGAGTAAGGGGTTTCAAAGGAACTATGGAAGACTGCAGACCAGAAGATTATAGACCTTGGATTTCCTCTGGTGTCAAGTTTCAAGACAGGGAATGGGAAATTGTCTGATTGATAGAAGAGCATAAGATGGTATATAAAGGTGGAGTACTTGAAAAATCTTTCATTTTCTAGTCTCATGAACTGGTCATGAATCTTGTCAGCAATGTAGGATGCAAAGTCATATTTGATAGTAGGGGGTTGTCCAGGAGTAAAAATTGACAATAGTACTAGGGTTAATTCATCAACAAATTCACTAGTATTGAAACCCATTATTGATGATATCATGTCAATTATGAGTTGTCCCATACCTGTGAAGAAATTTTTCATGTAAGGAGGTGGGCCATCAGGCTGATGCTTTGGTAACATGAAAATTTGACAGAGGCGAGTGAGTTCCTCTTGGGATAATTTAAATGATTTCTCAAGTAAATCTCCCATGGAAAGGGGAGTCAGGGCTTGATTAGAATGAAACTGTAACATTTCATTAATTGACTCCGCAGTTATTGGAAAAAGGTCTATTTGGCTCAGGGACATGACTGCTTGGCGATTAGGGTCGTAATTGGCACGACAATGATGAATTATTTATGCGAAAATACGAACTGAGGGTAGAAAATACATAGGAAGGTTGGATTCCCATAGTCCTATGATATCAGAACCATTTAGGTAGTTATCTCTGCTTTGGCAAAATACTTTTAGGTGATTTTTGTCAGTGATGAGGTCTTTTATCTGGAAGTCCTTATCAGCCAAAGGTAGATAGTCTAAATCTTTATGAGGAGCATTTAGGGGTGCAACACTCAGGGCCACAGGGGTTTCCATGTCTGGTTCTTGTGTATTCAGATGGAAACAATGATTTTCTATAACAATGGGCAAAACAGAGGGTCTGGGAACTTATATAATGAAGGCAAAGACTGAATTGTAACCAATTTTGGTCTTTTTCTGTGGAATTTATAGTGTAAAACGAGAAATTGTAGGGTTTATGTAGAAATTGGATAAATACCTGTGTTTGGGGAATGGACAGTGAAATAACAGGTGCTGGTAGTGGCTAACAGGTTCTGGGCTGCGTCGGCTGCAATTTTTTTAGCAAGTTGGCGATTGAAAACCTCGGACAGTTGACCTCGACGTTCTTTGCATGGGAGTATAGGTTTATGGTAAAAAACAATGAAAACAACATTCATTTGTTTTATTAACAAAGTCATAGGTTGGTGGGGTTTTTTGGTTTCGAGACGGATGACATTAGCGGGGAATGAAGTGACATTTTTGTCATATGCGGGAAGGTGGTAATCGGTTTCTGATCACACCGCTTTTGGGGATGGGCAGTAACTAGCCGGGAGCGAGCGATTCCACAGGATGTGTGACGTGTGGCGAAGGTATGGGGATAAAACCGCTTAGTGATCGCGCGCTAATGCACTGTCACAAAGAGGTGCGTGATATCGAGGATAGTCGTTGGATGTGAGAGGCGTGATCGGACGACTAACGGGAGGCACGATGAGATGGGTTTTAATAACGACGGGCCCGACACAATTAAGTTTTAATTAATTATATCGGGGTGGTATGATAGGTCGGGGAGGTTCTTAATTAACCATGAGGGTTAATTAATCACTTATTAATGCAGCAGGGATTAAGGCTGTTAACTAGTTACGGGTTAACTAGTTATGTTATGAAACCAACTCACAAAAAGATAGAAAATATAGTTGAACGCCTTAGAATTCAGCCTCTTTGAGGGGGCAACCGCCTTTACATTACACAAATGAACAATTCTTGGATGATTCAAATGACAAAACCTCCTTTCTATATATAGGAGTCTAAGGAGTTACAATATAACCCAGCCGACCTAACAATAATAATATAAAGCCACAAAAATAACAATAGAGGGATTCTATGGGGCACAGTAATAAAAATATGGGGACAATAGGGGTGCAACAATATTAATAAGGGATACAAATACAACAGTAATGGGGTAATCACTAATATTATAGGGACCTAACATCCCCCTCTCCTTCAAAAAAGTGTTGTCCTCAACACTTGAGTAGTTCTGGATGCTTCTGTATAAAATTCTCATCCTCCCATGTGGAATCTTTAGTGGATAAGTTCTTCCACTCGATGAGATACTCCGAAATTGATCGATTTCATAGCTATCGAATTCTTGTTTCTGTGACTGCTTCCGATTCCAATATAATTTTTCCTTCCTCGTTAAGTTCTGGCAATATTTTTTGAACTAGGAGCTTGTCGCCTATAAACTTCTTTAAAAATGAAACATGGAAAACTGGGTGCACTTGAGACGCTGGAGGAAGCTCCAATTTGTATGCCATAGTATCAATATTTTGCAACACCTTGTATGGACCATAATACTTTGGTGATAATTTATTATCCTTCTTAGCTTGCTTGAGGGACATTTGTTTATATAGTTGTAGCCATAGGAATACCCAATCACCTACATCAAAACTTCTTTCACTGCAATGTTGATCTGCCTGTTGTTTCATTCTATTTTGTGCCAACACGAGGTTATCCTTTAAGAGTTGGAGGACTTGTTTTTGATGTTCGGTGTGATGTTCCACTGCTTGAACCTTAGAATTTTCTCTTAAATATGATGTGATGGATGGTGGCTGATATCCATAAAGTGCCATAAATGGGGTCATTTTTGTAGCTGTATGGAAGGAAGTGTTATACAATCATTCAGCCAGAGGCAACCATTTGACCCATTGTGTCTGTTTATGAGATAGAAAGCAACGAAGATATCCTTCCAAAAACTTGTTTACTATCTCAGTTTGCCCATCAGATTGAGGATGATAAGATGAGCTATGAGCTAACTGAGTACCAAGACAAGAAAATGATTCGGTCCAAAAATTTCCAGTGAAAATGGGATCTCTGTCACTTACAATAATCTTTGGGTTTCCATGTAGCTTTTGAATTGTTTCCATAAATGTAGTAGAAACTATACTGGCTTTAAATGGATGTGATAATGCACAAAAGTGTGCATACTTGGTAAGTTTGTCAACTACCACTATGATGACACTCTTTCCCTCAAACTTGGGTAAACCTGTGATAAAATCCATTGAAACCTCCTCCAAACGTTGGATTGGAATGGATAAAGGTTGTAATAGACCCGGGGTCTTAATTGCTTCAACTTTATTTTGTTGGAAAACCAAACATTCCACCACAAAATTTTGAATATCTGATTTAAGGTCATCCCAAAAAAATTCCTTCTTAACCCTGTGGTAAGTTTTTAAAAATACTGAGAGCCCTCCTAAGGGAGAAGTGTGCAATTCCATAAGAATCTTTTGTTTGAGTTGCGAATTCTTACAAAGATAGAAGCGATCTTTGTACCATAAAGAAACATTTTGCCAGCTAAATGTATCAGATGTACTGGAATCTTGTTGTGACTTTCCAATAAGTGCCCACACTTCTTCATCATTCTTCCATTCCTCCCTTGCTTCGTTTATCCAATCTGGTTGGATAATAGAAATGGCAGACAACAATGCTTCCACATCCTCATCCTTTCTTGAGAGTGCATCTTCCACCGTATTTTGCTTCCCTTTTTTGAATATGATTTCAAAGTCATAACCCAACATCTTTGTGACCCACTTTTGTTGCTCTTTAGAGGATAATCTTTGTTCTAAAAAGTATTTAAGGCTATCATGATCCATTTTTACCTTGAAGTGTCTTCCCATTAGGTAGGGTCGCCATTTCTTAAGTGCATGTAGTATTGCCAACATTTCCTTCTCATAAATAGCTTTGTGTAAAAACTTTCCCTTGATTGGATGGCTTTCAAAAGAAATGGGTCTTTCATCTTGCATTAAAATAACACCAATTCCATTTCTTGAAGCATCACATTCCACAATAAAGGTTTTTGTGAAGTCCGGTGCAGCTAAGACCGGTGCTTGGCACATTGCCTCTTTAAGATGTTCGAAGGCCTTTGTTGCTTCTGGAGTTCGTGAAAATGCATCTTTCTTCAATAATGTTGTTAGAGGTGCTGCTATTCCGCCATAATTCTTAACAAACTTGCGATAATACCTTGTCAACCCGAGAAATCTTCACAAATTCTTTATGGATGTAGGGATTTTCGATTCCTTAATGGCTTTAATTTTGCTAGGGTCTACCTTAACTCCTTCATGAGATGCAATATGACCCATATATTCTACCTCTTGTACTCCAAAGAAACATTTGGATCTTTTTGCATATAATTGTTTCTCCTCCAATAGTTGTAGCACCCTGTCAACATGTTCAACATGATCCTTCCAAGACTTGCTGTAGATTAGTATATCATCAAAAAGTACTAACACAAATTTTCTAAGGAAGGGTTTGAAAATGGAATTCATCAAACCTTGAAATGTATAAGGTGCATTAGTAAGGCCAAAAGGCATGACCAAAAATTCATAATGACCCTCATGAGTTCTAAATGTTGTTTTTAGAATGTCTTCAGTCTTCATTCTGATTTGATGATATCCTGAATGAAGATCCAACTTGGTGAAGTAAATTGATCCATGTAATTCATCCAGTAATTCATTAATGACAGGAATGGGAAACTTATCTTTAATAGTGAGCTTGTTGAGCTCCCTATAATTCGGACACATGCGCCATCATCCATCCTTCTTGTGCACCAATACTACTGGAGCATAGAAAGAACTTTGACTGTGTTGAACTATACTAGCCTCTAGCATTTTTGCAACCATACGTTCAATTTCACTCTTTTGGGCATAGGGATATCTATACAGCCTGATGTTTGGAGGAACAGTTCCTAGAATCAGATGAATAGCATGATCATGATCACGAATAGGTGGAACACCTTTGGGAGTCTCAAATACCTTGGAATGATTGTCCAAGACTTTTTGGAGATCTGGAGAAATAGATGATTCCGATGTGGAAACATCTAGCGAACATAGTTGTGCAATTACACCTCTTTTTTCCTTTTTTAGAATCTTTGTCATACCGTTAGAGCTGATTATCTGTCCCAGTTTCCCTGCAATACCCCTTAATTCAACTTCCTTTCCTTCCACAGAAAATTTCATGAAAAGTTCTTGAAAATTAAAAGCTATTGCACCCAAGGACTGTAGCCATTGGACTCCTAATACAACATCAGCACCTCCCATTGGAATGGAAAGCATTGGGCTCGTCAATACACATTCTCCCATGGATAGCTTGATATTATGGCACTTTCCAGAGCAATTTGTCATTCCTCCATTTGCAACCATCACTTGACACTCTGGTGCTAGATATAGGAAGCAATTCAATTCTTTTGCTACCTTACAATGAATAAAATTGTGGGTACTTCCTGAATCAATCAACACTATTACATTTTTCTTCTTGATTTGTCCTTCTATCTTGATGGTTTGATGAGTAGTAATTCCAGCCAATGCATTACAAGATATGGTCAGATTCATTTCTTCTTTATCTAGACTTTGTTCCTGGAGTGTATCCTCTTCTTTTGACCTTTCTTGCTCCTTTTCTTCTTCCTCTTCACAATCTATGTAGAATAATTTCTTCTCAGCATACTTATAACCATTAGTGTATTTGCTATCGCAGCTGTAACAAAACCCTTTTGCTCTTTTTTCTTCCAATTTTTGTGGTGTCCACCTTATAGGTTGTGGAAGGCTAGGGGTAACAACACTTCCATCTTTATAGTTGTGACTGGTGTGCTTCCTGGTTTCCATTATTTTGCTTTCCATTTTTCTTACTAACCTGAATGCCTTCTCTAATGAATCAGTTCCCAAAGGCGAACATCATGTTGGATATTATCCTTTAAATTCCCTATGAACAGATCAATCCTATGCTCCTCTGGAATATTTTTTACTCTTATGTTCAATTTTTGGAACTCCTCAATGTGCTCCATTATTGAACCCTTTTGTTTGAGACTTATCAATTGGCTAAAAAAAGTGTTGCTTTTTGTGTCCTCATAATGTGCTGTCAATTATTCTGTAAAAATTGCCCAAGTGATAATTTGTTTACGATAGCAAAGCCGTTGATACCATACAAACTGATCTGGTTCGAAATATAAAGTCTCAATACATACCTTTTGTGTGTTTTGCACATTATTGAGATCGAAAATTGCTCCATCTGTAATATCCATGTTGCGGGGTCCTTGCCATCAAACTTCCTCATATCGATTTTTGGAATATGGTGGGTCTTCGATCCAACATTAGAGTCTATGGAATCATGATTAATGTTTCTTTTTTTCTCATCATGAGTTTCCTTTACTACCCTTTCACCATTAGTGACAATTTCTTATACCAAATTATTCATATATATCTTCAATTCTTACATGCATGTCTTCAAATATGTCTTCAAATCGTCCATCTTAGCTTCCATGCCATTCATCTTAGCTTCCACGCCATTTATCTTAGATTCCACGCCATTTATCTTAGCTTCTGTTAGCTTTTGTGAGAGTGAGATTTGTTGCACTTGGTCTTGTAATTTTGATATATCATGTAGCATTTCTTCCTCTTCTTCATGAGTCATGCTAGTGCTTTCAGGTTGCTTACTAGGTGTTTGTATTTTTTTTCCTCAGGGCATTCGTTACTGATAATAATGCTCTACTATGCCTTTTGAATTCTTCAAAATAATTTTTCAAACCAAGCTTAAGAAAAAATTTAAAAAAATCTACACACCTTTTTTCACTTTGAAGGAGCTTGATATTGCCTGTGATGTATCTCTGTAATTTTGAATCATCTAGTTCTGAAATTATGATCTGCAGTAGGCCTCTGTGTCTTCTTTCCAATGCCACCAGTATGATCCAAATTGGATTCTCCAAGGAAGAGTTATGCCAAATATCCCACAGTGACCTGATTATAGACTACTTCAGTAGAGCGAACTTGTACGACATGCCACGTGTCCCTGTTTCAACCTTTGGCTCTGAAAAATATATACATGAAACTAAAGTCCGTCCTCTTTCTATATCTTCTTACGAAACTTCAATCCGATTCTCACAGAAAAAGTTATGACGATTTTCCCTAGGTCACCTGTTTGGAATGTAATTCAGGAGTCTGCAAAAAGACCAACTTCCTCAGATCATATCTCTGCAAATATAGCGCAAAAAGCTCTGAAATTGTGACCCGAGGTTCAGTGCGATTTCTTTTCAAATGGGTTTTTTTTTTCGCTTTTGAAACATCCCATGGAAAAAATTTATAGTGAATATGCCAGGATGACCTATTTGGAGTAGCGAAACCCTAGAATCCAAAGCTCTGATACCAAATGTTATGAAACCAGCTCACAAAAAGATAGAAAAGATAGTTGAACGCCTTAGAATTCAGCCTCTTCGAGGGGGAAACCTCCTTTAAATTACACAAATGAACAATTCTTGGATGATTCAAATGACAAAACCTCCTTTCTATATATAGGAGTCTAAAGAGTCGCAATCTAACCCAGCCGACCTAACAATAATAATATAAAGCCACAAAAATAACAATAGAGGGATTCCATGGGGCACAATAATAAAAATAAGGGGACAATAGCAGCACAATAATATTAATAAGGGATACAACTACATTAGTAAATGGGGTAATCTCTAGTATTATAGGGACCTAACAAGTTAATCCCGGTTTAAAATGTATTTATGGTTATAACTTAACCATCGGGGCGGGATACATAATTTTTCGGGATTTTGTATAATAATATAATACGTGTGTGGGTAATTT
Source organism: Pinus tabuliformis (assembly GCA_031772625.1). Classification (NCBI taxonomy): domain Eukaryota; kingdom Viridiplantae; phylum Streptophyta; class Pinopsida; order Pinales; family Pinaceae; genus Pinus; species Pinus tabuliformis. The sequence continues at coordinate 1,157,175,806 of CM062816.1, forward strand.
TCTTTTATTTTGGAATTATATAATAAAACATTAATAGTTAATATGACCGAATGAATGGGAAAGCGCTAAGTGCAATGTTTTCTGAATGTATTTCATCTATAACATATTGACTTAGGCTAAAGTGTATAAAAGGGTTTTTATAGGGTATTGTGTAATTTTCCTAAGTAAAATAGGATTTTACTTAGGAAAAGACTAATGAAAGTAAATGAATGATTTATGGATGGTTTTAAGTGCTTAGGCTTTTAAATTATTGGGCCGAGGGTCCAGTCCCTCCAGAAGTCAGAGAAATGCTCTGAGCCCCTCTAATTTTAAAATGCCTTAGTACTTAGGGGGAATTAGTGAAAATTTAGGGAAAGATGAGAAGGGGAGTTAATTATTTGACCTTGCCTTACTTGAAATGCTTCCAGTGTAATGTCTACCTTGCACTTGTGATGAAAGTAAAAATTAACACATTTAGAGTCATTATCCATCACATGTAATTCTGCAACATCATCTACCTACCCTACCTACTTTAACCTAACATTTTTTCTTCTTTATTTGGGTGCACTTAAACTGGCAAACCCTTATCAAACTTTTATTTTCTTTTACATGGAGATATCTATCTAAGTCCAACCTTATTACATCCAAGGGCTCAGATTAAACTATTGAGCTCCTTTTATTCACTCTACCTATCTATTTATCTGCCAAGTTTAAACAGTTTGGTCAGACTTTATTCTCTATCTCTAAAACATAATATTCAAATATGAACTAGCCAAGCTTAAGCTATTTGACTGTTCATCAATTGTGGAATAAGTTACAAGCTGCACACAATTGTTTATTGCATAAGAGTAAAAAGTAGTGGCATTTAGACTTGCAAACTTTCCTTGGTCTTTATTTTGGTGGGGTTTATTTTCTTTCACTTTTTTTTTTTTTGACCATCTTATTCTTTTCACCCTTTGATTTTTCTTTTAGGGTATAACCTCTTTACATTTTTTAAATTTTTTGATTTTTTTTAAAATATGGAAAACCTTTGCAACAAGGAAGGGTAAGAACATATTCATAGCTCATCAAGTCAATCATGAAATATGACACCTATTGGTATAGAAGCATAACAACAGACATGGCAGACTTCAATATAATGGAAGAAAGGATGGTACAATTAATTTCTCTGGAAGAAGAAAGGTTTATAACATGTTTTCATCAGCAAGTACAAAAAGCAAGGGAGAAATCTTGGCATGATAGGCACATCAAGTAGAAGACATTACAAGAAGTAGATATTGTACTTTTATATGATAGAGAATTTGTGAAGTTCCCAGGAAAATTTAAAACACATTGGTTAGGACTGTATATAATCAAGCACATCTCTGATGGTGGTGCAATTCAGCTCATGAAGTTAAATGGTTAGCTGATTTGAGGACGAGTGAATGGTAGCAGATTGAAGGTATACAAGGATGACTTTGTCCTTAGAGCTTTGCACTAAAGGATGAAAGGAGAAGAGTCTTAGTGCCACGTGTAGCTAAAAGTGGGAATTGGACTATAAACTACTCTGTAGAAGGGAACTTCACCAAAGGAAGATTACTACACAATATTCAGGAGTATGTTGAAGTCTGAAAGAACAACGATGAAGGAATGATTGCTACACCACAACGGAAGTTTCATTGAAGTTCACTGGAAATATCATCGTTGGAAGGAAAAAGCTATCATTAAAAGAAAATTGCCATTAAGAGGCATGGGAGAAACACATTTATGAAGCACAAATAGTCAGATCTAGAGCCATATCTGCATTGAATAAGAAATATCTAATCTAATCATGGGGTTCAAAATTCAAATTGGCTATAAAATCCATGTCTCGCTCCACATTTTACACTTTTCTATCTGGAGAACTCAGTTTGAGAATTTGTGAACAAGTGTGAGACAAGTGTGCTACTATATGTCTGAGAGAAGTGTCAACAAAATTTCTAGAGAGTTTACAGAGAAAGGGCTAGTAGGCATCATGGAAGCCCAAATGGGTAAATCTGCAACATCAAATGTACCTCTGTCCCCATAGTGCACAAGGTCGCCGTGAAAACAAGTAGCCATGGAAGAAAAACCACAAAGAAGACAAGAAAAGAGACAAGATAAAGCCTCTGGAGTAGAGCTAAGGACATCCCTGAGAAAGCAGGTAGCAAAGGAGCAACAGACAAAGAAAAAGCAGGATAAGAAACTTGCATAGAAGGCAAAGAAACCAGTGCAACGGAAATAAATAGAACAACTCCATGACAATGAGGAGGAAGTCGAGATGCAGCAGATGGAGATAGAGGGCACATAAATTCCCTCTGTGCGGCCACCATATTTTCCACCAATGAAACCGGGTGCTAAGTTGATTAAAGATCCCAAAGACGTGAAATTTGGTAGTTTCACACCACTGCTACCAGAAAAAGTTCCATTTGAAGGAGAATCACTGGGAAAATTTTCGCAATTAAAAATGGAGGATTGGGACTTCAATGACCAAAGTAAGTATCCGTAGTTCAATATGAGCATGTACCTACACTAGGTATGCTATCCAAAGAGTGGAGTTACAAGGTTCGAGCCACTCCAGTGGGCTTAGGGATTGTAGATATCGGGCTGGCAGAACATGTTAAACGTGCCACACTTCGATAGAAGGATGACTAACAAAGCCTGTGTTTGAGAGTTACTGGTATTAGTGCATGAAGGATGCCTCTGGTTGGGGAAGAGGATCCCAATTGATGAAATATTGATACAAAGGATTACTAGATTGCCCTACCAAGGAAGGGACCTCGTCGAAGAGTTCGACGGAAAAAACCAAGACAAGGTAGTAGAAAAAACCATGAAGGAAAAGTTTTGGAGAATAAAAAAGTCGTGGGGTTATGATATCAACTCCATCAATGACGAAGGGGTGCGATTCGCCACACACATCTTAGCCGAAAAGATAATGAGGAAGTGTAGAGCAAACAAAGTCCCTACAACCATGGTTTCCTTAGCAGCACAGTGCAACATCAGGATTTAGTTCCACTAGGTTATATATTTATGTAGAGAATTTTTGGAGTACTGCCAAGAAGCATAGGAAGAGGGTAAGACATTTCACTATACGTGGTTGATCTTGATCATCACACTTTTAGCATGAAAGTAGCCGAAGGATTCACAGTTTCCTTTAGTTGAAGCAGATGTATGCGAACCCGCGTGGTATGCCTCACTCTGGCATACCAAGGAGCCATCACACACACAAGAGAATAATATATTCTTTGTACTATTGCAAATAGACTTGCACATGGTGGTGAACCAACATCCCAGGCTATCACCAAGTTTGTATGATCAATATCGCAATATAGAAGAGTTTAAGGAAAAAATTCACAGGATATATGTAAAGGCTCGGAAGGATCCGATGGAGACATGACATCCTCTGCCATATTCGGTCATCAAAGATGACCTTCTTGGGATAATACAACACTTTTCAGTAGAGTGGATTACCCCAACCATAGAAGACATTGAAGCAGAGAATGAAACCTTGCAACATGCGAGTCCAAGTGGAAAGGATAAAGGAAAAGGCACAGAAGAGATTGAGCTAGAGCAGTAACAGGGTACCTAGGACCCTCTCAGCGATGAAGAGGCAACAGAGGAATCACCATTCATCATCAAGAAGAGGATACCTACAGTGACTACAATGAGCGCAAGGAAGAAGCAGAAGGTAGACAAATCTAAGGGTGCAATACCACTTGTCCTTACTGATGGGGATATCGATGAAATTGGAGACAAAGTCCAAGAAGTAACAATAGAAACATGGAACAAGATTGATAATCGCTACAAAGCACTCTTAATAGATGTTCAACAAGGCATTGTAGAGTCAAAGGCACTGCCTTAGACAGACAGACAACTGAAAGAGACGGGTCAACCACTGTAGCTAGAGTGACCTATAGAAACAACATGTGGATTAAGGATTATGCAGATACTATATGGAGAGTTACAGTTTAAATTAACAGAAGACAAAGAGTGAGAAAAAGGGTGGGACTGTGTCAATATGAACATCACTACACTGCCAACTTAGATATTGCATGATTTCCACCAAGATATAACAAATGAAACGGAGGAGCGAGAACAACGCACTTCACTGTTAAATAGTCAGGTGGAGAAGGAAAGAGCTTCATTGAAGAAGGAGCTTGATCTACTAATTAAGCAAAGGGATGGAGCATGCCAACAACAACAACACCTAGAGGAAGTCATCGCAAAAACTTGTAGTGAATTTTCAGATGTAAAAGTCCTCGAAGAAGAGTCACTAGTAGAGAAGGTCGTGAAGCTTGACCTCGCAATAAGGGATTCAAAGAATAACTTTGCAGGAATGAATTACAGGTATGAAGTGAAGATTACTGAGCTAGAAATGAAGCTGCAACTAGTCACACCACCAGAAGTACATAAGTAGAGGGAAATGGATCTAAAATCTTCACTTGATGGGACCTGACCCAAGTTCGGAGTTAGTTAGCCAAACAAATCCCTACACTACTGGTCCTTTCGGCAACAACCCATGGAGCACGTACTGAGGCCTCACTTGAATCAATATGGGGGAATGCTGGAACCAAGTTTTTGCACCCTTGAGATGTCTAAGGGGTCGTTTTAGTCCAACTGTGAATACCTTCACGAAGGTCACTTCACGCACTATCCTAACCTATGAGGCCTTCGTGATTTGTTATAATCACCTTCACACAGCCCTTACTGGGGCCTGAGGTAATTTCACGCTACCTTAGCAGCGATCTGCACTACTTCCCCAAGTTATAATGCGGCTCTTACTTATCTTCTTATAATAGTTAGTTATCTTCACATAAACAAATACTTTATCTTATATTCACTTTATAAACACATTCATATAAGTTCACGCATCATATAAATGATACAAAGATAATTTATATCTGATACATTCAATGCACAAAACAGGAAAAAGATACACAGAAATGATGTAAAACTTGTCTTTATTACTTCTCCAAAGGTTACAGACTTGACCCGCCTTACGCACTAAGCTGTAGGGGTCTGTACACTCAGCTGCAGACTACTAGGCCTCTACGCACTCAGCGGCAGAGCCTTCTCCTACTTTACGACCAAAATACTTGACCCTACACTTAGATAAGACTCAATTCTCCATCTATTACTTTCACTTCTCTTTCTTCAGTTCTTTACAGCTTAAAGCCTCACTCTATTTATACAATCCCATGGTCTGCGGACCATGGGTATATTTCTGAAGCCAAAATTACATTAAAAAAATGAGGGCGGACAACCCTATGACTCATTTACAATCTTCGTGCTCCGCGCCCACAAAACATGGAGTCTTTACCTCAGATTTAGTCAAAATCTGGGCTTTAAGCCCCAAAACTTGCCTTGGGGGATCCCGCACCCAACAGGCCCCCAACACAAACATTGTGACTCACCCTCGAGTCACTCTGTTGGTGTAGAGATCTTCACATGGAGACCTTCCAACTCTGTCTGAACTGCTGCAAGATCGACAATACAATGAGCAGCTGCCTACTGTATCTCCTGCATGCGCTGTTCAGAGACCGCTGTAGCTGAACTACTTCCCTCTACCTGGTTATAGTCCATGCCTCTTTTCATCTACCTAGAGAGCTAAGACTGTGCTTTGGTCAGCTAGTCAGATAGCTAGGCCACTCGTGTATGGCTTCAACCGACTGCCATTTACTTTTCCTGGAAAGAGTTCTCCATTTAACTTTACCAACTGCACCGTGCCACCATCGGTGATCCCTTTAGTAATAAACGACCCAATCCAAGGCATCACACTGATCAACTCTCGGCGTTAGCTCCTAAATTTTTCAATGGAACTGTGTGCCTCTTGTCTTATCACGTTGACCTTTCTATCAAGAAATTCCTTCTTTATTCCTTCCTCAAGCTTCTTGACTTCTTCTTTCGTCATGGCACTTTTTGCCCTTAACTGAAAATTTTCCTTCATGAGTTCTTGGAGCCTAAGATCACCCTGTTGGATCTCTTCATCAGGTCCCAAGCATTCTTCTTTGTCTAGTTGTGCGATCCCTTCTTCCAAGGCTCCGTGATTCGTCATATCCATTGGCGCTGATATGCGTGAACTAGCCATGATAGACTCCATCGGCATTACAGCGTTCGCTCCATAGGCCAGCCTAGAAGGCATATATTCCATCAGTTTCTTGCACATCACCCTATAAGCCCATAAAACTACTGGTACGTGCAAGCCCCAATTACTTCGCTGCTCATTATATACCTTTTACAGTGCTTCACACACCTCGTTAAATGCTTCCACATGGATAACCTTCTGCACGCTCGTTCTCTTCACACTTTGTCATTCCAACTTGAGGAACCATTCGTGCATTTGCCCCCCCAAAACAGGCTTATTGACCATATTTCCCAACGTGAAGCTCATGTGCATTTGTGTAGGTTGTTGACCATATGTCTGTACCCACCTGGACAGATGCGTGTGAGGACCATCCTGTCCATTGTATTTATCTACCCATCGCACTATAGGTTTCCCAAACCGTGAGTGCAACATTTTCCTACATGCATGCTAGTATTCAAAGATTCCTCTGTGTGTACCCCACCACCTTGCGGGCGTAGTGCGCAGTACCAATTCAAGGCCTGGAAACATTGCTTTTTCAGCACTTCCCTTTCGAATCTATTCAAGAAAGCATCCATCTCACCTAAACCTTCATACGTAGGCAGATCTCTCATTTCTGTCGATACACAACATAGTGACCTTATCATCATGTTATAATTAAGCGTGGTTACCTCCTGTAACCGGTTTTGCCAATGTTCTATCTCCTCATCTGAATCTGAAGTACAGGAGCTTTCACGCTCACATGAGATCCATCCATCCATGGTGGGATTTACCCAATCTTGCTCTCACGCAGTTATTTTGTAGATGCAGTCCAAATCATCTTCACTTTCATAGTCACACACTGGCTCTTTATATTGTGATCCTTCCACAAGGCCCAAGGGTATAACTACGTGTAGAGACTTCTTTTCAAAAATCATCTTGCGATTCTTTAGATTAATCACCCCATTCATTTCAGTGGCCCAATCAATTCCTAAGAGCACGGGGTAGGGATTGCTGTCATCAACAATCTCTATCACTTCAAAGTCTGCTAGCGCACTCACTCCCTCAATATCCATGGTGATTCCCTGCAATTGCCCCATGCATATTATCTTCTGCTGGTTTTCCATTCACAGCTGAATAGGAGACCATTGCAGTCTAGGCCTCCCCATGCACTCCCATGTCTACTTCAGCAGAGCGTTCGAATCTGATCCTAAATCCAGAATTACTTGGTCCATCTCATATTCTCCAATCTGTATGGTTAGCCTCATTTCTCTCCCTCTCCTAGTCTTTTGTTTTCCAATATTCTGGACTATGCGTGGTTCTCCTGGCGCAGTCCCAACGCATCTGTTAATGAGTTCCTACAATCCTTTTACAACCTTACTGTCGTGCAGTAGCTTCATGCATGTTTCTAGGAACGTCGTAAGCATAGATGGGTCCAATTCTGGCTCTGATCTATCTTTGCTTCCTGAAGTGGAGGCATCAGCGAGCTCTTCTTAGCTTCCATGAAGGTTTCCTTAACATGCTCCAAATCAAACTCTGCTTCTTTCATCGGAGCCTTACGAACCCAAGTACTATCTTTGGGCTATTTTCCTTTATCATCTCCCATCGTGATTCCACTTCGAAGCACATTGTTCACATTTGGATCTTCCTCACATGGCTCAGACCTCATCATCTGCAGGTTCTGAGTTGGGGGAGGTGGTAGCGCTCCCTTGTCATGTATCCTAACTATCAGCGTAGGACAATCCTCCATCTCATGATCAAACGAGGTACAATACATACATGATGGACGCGTTGGGTTTGTACAATCATAGGCATAATGTCCTGGCCCTCTGTAATTGTAGCATATCAGCCGTCTGCAACCTCTTCCAGGTCCTCCTCCACCTTGGCCTCATCCGTGCCCCTGAAATCCGGTTCGTGTCACTCCTGCATTCTGGTCTAGGGGCCGACTTTCGGCCTGAGCTCTATAGGTGGGAGTTATATCCATCATCAACTCATAGCTTCTACAAGTGCGCTCATCATGTCCAACCAATCTACAAAAATTATAGAACAACTGTTGCGAATTTTGCGTGTACTTCTATAGCAAATGGCAATTGTTTGTAGCATGCATTCCTCCTATTTGACAAATCGCACATCACAAAGAAGGTGTCACACTAGGTCCTGCTTGTGCTTTTGGCCTTAACAACATCGATTCTCCTCCTGTGAGGTAATTTTTGAACACAGGGCATTGGTCCTTATCATGACCCTGACCTTTTCATTTTACGCACCACACCTCTTCACACACTTTTGGTCGGGCTGCCCTGTCCTGTTTCAGACTCTGCATCTCAAGGCACAAGTTTTTCAACTGCTCATGGATCTGCTGAACTCCAAGTTAGGATCATGCATCAAGGTTTCATGAAGCCTCATCGCGATCTCCAAGGCCTCTTCTTGATTCGTCAACCTTTGTTGTGACAGTGCATTCTCAAATGCAGCATTAGCGATTCTACAAGCCATTCACGGTGCTATCCATCCGTCAAAGTCATATTAGCTTCGCGAATCATACACTTCGGTCTCTGATCCAGCTCCCAAGGAGTCTCACCTGGTATCATTGTGATCTCTTTGAATCCAATGATTGACGACACTTCTGACTTCGGCCTGCTAAATTCTCTGTTTAGCACAATTTGGATATCCGCGATTCCCGCATTCAGATTGTCATTAGAATGCTTAATATACCAGGTAAACACACAATTGTGCAAAGCACTGAACAATGTCACTTTCTTTATATTATCATCTGTAACTCCCTGCACTTCCCATACGGCTCTCATCACAAACCAAAACTGGTCTGGATCTTCATTTTCTACTCCCTTGAACATAGACAACTTTATCGTGCTTGCCATACTGATTCGCGGTGGCGGTGGAGGTGGTACGGGTGAAGATGGAGGTGAAGGTGGTGAAACTGGTGGTGGTGTGGGTGGGGGTAGTATGCATGGAATCCTTTGCCTTATCAAATGGATCACACTTTACTGTGAGACCTTTGCGAGATATTCCTCGTCCCCTCGTGGAGGTGAAATCAAAGGGCTATTCTATGGTCCCTTACTTCCTTCGTTTCTGTAAGTTTTTCCTAGCAACAGAACCATTTTTTGGCTTGATGGGGCCCAACCTAAGTTCAAAGTTAATTAGCCAAACAAATCCCTACACTACTGGCCCTTTCGCAACAGCTTGTGGAGCGTAGACTGAGGAATCACCCGAACAAGTATGGGGGGATGTTGGAACCAAGTTTCTGCACCCTTGAGATGTCTGAGGGGTTGGTTTAGTCCATGCACTATCCTGAACTACAAGGCCTTCACGATCTGTTATAATCACCTTCGTGCAACCCTCACCAGGGGTTGAGGTGATTTTTCACTGCCCTAGCAGTGAACTGCGCTACTTCCCCAAGTTATACCACAAATCTTACTTATCTTCTTATAACAGTTAGTTATCTTTGCGTAAACAAATAATTTATCTTATATTCACTTTATCAACACATTCATATAATTTCATGCATCATATAAACAATAGAAATGTAATTTATATACGATACATTCAATGCACAAAACAAGAAAAAGATACACAAAAATGATGTAAAACTTCTCTTTATTACTTCTCCAAAGGTTACAGACTCGATCCGCCTTGTGCACTCAGCTGCAGGGGTCTGCGCACTTAGCTGCTGACTACTAGGCCTTTGGGCACTCAGCTGTAGAGCCTCTCCTACTCTACGACCCAAAGACTCAACTATACACTTAGATAAGACACAATTTTCCATCTATTACTTTCACTTCTGTTTTTTTGGTTCTTTACAAATTAGAACCTTGCTCTATTTATACAATCCCATGGTCCGTGAAACATGGGTAGATTTATAAAGCCGACATTACATTAAAAAAATGAGGGTGGACAAACCTATGACTCATTTACAATCTTTGCACTCCACGCCCACAAATCGCGGAGTCTTTACATTGGATTTGGTCAAAATTTGGGCTTTAAGCCCCAAAACTTTCCTTGGGGGATCCCGCACCCAACAAAACTGAAAGGCATCTCCAACAAAGTGGTGGACTGTGGAAAACTACTAGATGAAACTATACAGATTTGGACCTCACTCCAGGAGGATCCAAACATTCAGAGGATTGAAGAGGAGCTCTAGATGAAGCAGAAACAATTGGAAGAAATTCGGGCAACTATGAAGACCTTACCAATCTAGCAAAGGCTCGCCATAATCACTTAAGGAAACACTCTTCAAAAGCAGATTGAAGGCCTTCGGAGAAAGGAGAAGATTTTGACAGAGGGGACTCAGCCATGGCAGGATGAGGCCATCAAACTTTCATAGACAGTAGACGGTAGGGTCAAGGAACTACAACAGAGGCAGAAATAAGTGTTACAGAATATTGCTAGACCAACAATAGAGGCACTACTGGAAGAAGTTCGCTGTTAGGAGAAGCATGTAGCATAAATAATTCAGCCGTATAATGATGCCTACATGAACATCGAAGCAAATATTCGGGGCACAACAACTGAGTGACTCGGGATGAGTGTAGAAAATCTTGTAGATTCACAAGCTCATGTAATCTACTCTTTACATCGGAAGCCCATAAAGATCAAGAAAAATAATAATCAATAGAGGAAGAGAATCAAAGGAGCATAGCACAATGAATGTATGGGAAAAGCCACAGCTCAAAACCCCAATATTTGTTTTGTATTAATCCGAAAAATCAAGATGAAATTAAAATTCTTGTTCTCTCTAGAATAATCCCAACACTCAGCAAATTCAATATCCAACTCATAAGAAAGCTCAAGGCCAAAGCTTAGCCAATTCACAAGCCCTCCAAGTCTCTATTCCAATGTGTAATTCCTATGGAGAATAACTTGTATTTAAAGGGAAATAAAGCCTCTAAAAATAGCACAATCACAAAAGGATCAGTTCTTGAATGCATGCACTATCAGTGCAACTCAGAAAAATATAAAACAATTAGTACATCATCCCTACACTCTAGTCTCAACTTGGTATTTCTCAGAATCAACATGCATGAGTTTCTGATGGTGAAATCTTCAGTTAACTAGAGTAGCACTAATTAGGTCACTAGTGTCCCAATTGACTATTTACTCACTAGTAGTTCTTGAAACTGATTGGAACTAATTTAACTATACTTAACTCATTAAACTGAGTTAACTAATTAAAATTCATTCATAACTCATCCTTAACTCCTATAAGTTAGGGAGAACATATACATGCCTTCTAAAAGACTTCCAATTCGAATTTCCTAAATTAATTAAAATTAATTAATTATTTTCAAATTGCTATGAGAAAAGAATACTATTTTAATTCACAGTTTACTTCAAGGACAAATTAAACTGGAATTTCTTGTTGCCATTTCTCAACACTCCCTCTCAACAAGAAAGGAATTATCCACTACCCTGATCCTGTCTTTGTGAAACTCGAATTTACATCTTGGCAATGCCTTTGTCAAGATGTTAGTATCTTGCTCCTCCATGGGAATGTAGTCTAACAACATGATCCGCCTCAATACACAATCTATGAGATGATGATACCAGATATCTATAAGATTGGACTGATCATGAAAAACTGGATTTTCAGAGAGTTTGATACAACTCTGCTTATGGCAATAAATCACTGTCAGATCCATTTACAGACCAAACAAACCAACCAGGATCTTCCTCATCCATATAGCCTCACATATTTCTTGATTTGCAGCCATGTACTCTTCCTGATCCATAATGAGTACAATCAATCTCTATTTCCTGTTGTACCAAGAAACTATAGCTGACCCAATACTAAAGATACCTCTTGATGTGCTCTTCCTATCAGATGGACTCCACACCCAATCTGCATCGGTGAAGCCTTGAAGCTTCACTCCCTCTATCTGTCTGTACCACAACCCAAACTGAGTAGTGCCTCTCAGGTATCTCAATACATGCTTTACTACCTTCCAATACAGCTTGGTAGGCCTAACCATCGCTTGACTAAACTCGTTAACTGCATAACACATATATAGTCATGTGTTCACCAAATACATGAGTGAACCCAAAAGTGACCTATAAATAGTAGCTTCCACTACTTCTCCTAAAGTAACATCCTCCTTCCTCTAGTTACCAGCTAGAGGAGCCTCCATGGGTTTACTGCTCTCCATGTGAAATCTCCTGAGTATCTCACTGGCATACTTGACTTGAGAAACAAACAACTCCGAATCTCCCTGCCATACCTCCATGCCAAGAAAGCAAGATATGAGCCCCATGTCCTTCATCTCAAAATCTCTTGCAAGGTACTCCTTCAATATTTGATGAGATTCTCATCACCTGTCAGTATGAGATCATCTACATAAAGTACAATGATCAAAATCTTACCTTCCACCACTATGTGATACAAGTTGGCATCTGCTTCACTCTTCTTGAAGCCTAACCCAGTGAATAGCTATCTATCCTGGTGTACCAAGCATGGGGTGCTTTCTTCAGCCCATAAAATGCTCTCTTGAATCGACACACATGCAACTTGCGGTCCAAGGTTTAAAAAACTTCAGGCTGCTCTATGTACACCTCTTCCTAAATCATGCCATTGAGGAAGGCAATCTTCACATCCATCTGATGGATACTCCAACCCATTTGTACAAATAGTGCCAAAATAGATATGATAGATGAGTAAATTGCAATAGGAGAAAAGGTCTCATCATAGTCAATCTCCTCTACCTGTGAAAAGACACGAGCCACAAATATGGCCTTATGCTTCTCAACACTACCATCTACAGCTTGCTTTACCTTGTAAAGCCAACGGGGGCTCACAACTGACATGTCCTCCAATCTCGGGCCCACATCCCAAACACTCTTTCGAACTATGGAGTCATACTTCTCCACCATCTCATCAACCCAAACTGGCTGCTGCATTGCTTCCTGAAAGGAAGATGGCTCTGTCACAACACATGAACCCATAAATTCCATTTATCTAGTGTACCTATCTGGTGACCTCCTGTGTCTATGATGAGAAGAGGGTTCTCCCAAATTCTCCCGTGCATCATCCAACAATCTATCAGCCTCTCTAGTGCACTTTCTTCCCTCTCTAGAAGACTTTTCTTGAGTGGATGTATCCACTCCCAGAACCTCTGCATGTGGCTACAACACATAAATTTGAGGCTCCTCAATCTTAGGAGCTAAAATCTCCTCATCCGCATGTAACTCAAGCTCCCTCTCAAGGGATACTCGCATGGCCTTCTCCCCATCAAACCTGATATCCCTGCGAACCACTGTCATCCGACTGTTCGGCATGTACATCTGATAGTTGTGGGGTGTATCAGTGTACCCCACAAAGATCCATAACTATGTTGTTGGCTCAAGCTTCTTTTGTGCATCTTTGGTTACATGGAAATAAACTAATAACCCAAAAATCCTGAAGTGACCAACTTCTGGCCTCTTACCGGAATAAGCCTCCTTTGGTGTCTTCATCTCAAATATCTGATGTGGGCTACGGTTCTGAACATAAACCGTTGTGTTGCATGCCTCAGCCCACAAGTGTAGCGGTAGGCCCTGATCATGAACCATCGCTCTTGCTGCCCCTACCATGCTCCTGTTCTTTCTCTCAGAAACCCCATTCTATTGAGGGTTATGAGGTGCCGTCAACACTCTTTTAATCCCTTCCATTGCAGAGAAGTTCTTAAACTCATTGGAGACATATTCTCCACCATTATCACTTCGTAGGGCTTTAACCTTCTTGCCTGAATCTTTCTCAACCAATTCTTTGAATTTACAAAACTTTGTGAATGTCTGATCCTTTCTCTCCATGAAAAATATCCAGCATTTACGAGAATATTCATCTACAAATATAACATAATACCTGTGTTTGGTGGTGGATACTATCGAGAATGGTCCACACACATTTGAATGGACTCTCTCCAGAATAGAATCTTCTCGACTGTCTCTATCTCCAAAGGAAGACTTGGTGTATTTTCCCAAAGTACAACCCTTACATGTACCAACTTTCTCAAGCGTACCTTTGGGAAGACAGATAGAGATTTGCTGCAATATCTTCAAAGCCCCATGATGCAAGTGGCCCAATTTCCTATGACACAACTCATCGACTTCTCGGCTCAACATCTTTCCTGCTTTTGAACTAAAAGAAGCACAATCCTATACCTTTATCTTATAGAGATTCTAAACTCAAATCCCTCTCTTCTTTTCTCGACCCATGGCTATGTGTCGAAGGAATGCCTTTCCTTTCGAAAAGATCATATCGTAACCTTTATCCTCAAGCATGGCAGTGGATACCAAGTTCTTCGTTAGCCTGGGTACATGCATAACATTCTTCAAGGTGAGTGGAGACGCATCCTCCCTCAAAAAAGTAATATTGCCCACACTAGTAACACTATACTTACCATCATCACCCATCTCGATATGCATCTTGAGATATTTCTCCTCCAGTTCACTGAATAACTCTTTGTCGCCAGTCATGTGGAAAGAAGCTCCACTTTCTAAGTACCAGACACTTCCCATCATTGAAGACACCATGCATGAAATGAGGGAAAAGTCCAATTCGAATTGGGAGGCCAAAGCCTCACCTGCCACTCCTCCTGAGGAATTCTCCTTGGACTTCTTCAATGCACAATTTGTAGCAAAGTGACCCATCTTGTGACAATGAAAGCATTTAAATTTTGTCATGTCCTTTTTCTTACTGATTTGGAAAGAGAAATTTTACCTTTCCCCTTCCTTGCCTTAATCTCTAAGGCACAATTCTCTTCATCATCAGTCTTTGATGAAGAGCCATCCCTAGTGTTCCTCGTGATGTCATCCTGCATCAAATCTGACCATAGTCGTTCCCAATCTGGCAGCTTCTCCCGACCATTGAAAGAGTCCTGATAACTATGCCAACTCTTTGGGAGTCCAAGAAAAGCAAGGCTCACCATATCCTCCTCAGAAACTGTGATTCCAACAATTCAAAGTTCATCCTGACATTGAGTGAACTTGGTCAAGTACTTTGGAATTGTCTCGCCTTTCTCCATCTTGATTTTACAAAGTTTATCCTTCAGTGCCAACTTCCTTTGATCACTGCTATTCTGATACAATTTTGTCAATGTTTTCCACATATCATGCAAAGTTTCCTTGCCATTGAGACTCGAGACAATGTGGTCTCGAACTCCCTCAAGGATTTTCACCTTGCCTTCGTCACACACTTCTTCCATTCAACCAAGTTTTGTGCATCCGTAGCTGCTAGCTTGGGGCATTCTTGATCAATGAATTCCTTCAAGTCATTATCTTCTAGAACAACCTCCATCCTGTCCCTCTAGGCTATAAAATTCGAGCTGCCTTCCAAGGCATACTGAAGCCTCAACCCATGTAATGCCATCTGCCGATCCTGAAGTATGTACGCAAATTTGACTTTCACCTGTAACCCAGAAACTCAAAACTTCGAAATCTCCTCTAGAGTGTTGATGTTAAATAAACGATATATCCCTCATCCGAACTCCAATTTGGCCGATTTTGTTTTTGAAATTGGGTATATTTTCCCAAGGAATCCATATCTACAATTTTTTTTTGAAAATTTTGCACAGAAATGCTCAGAAATTCTCTGCAAACTCTCATCCCAAAAAACAATCTTGCTCCGATACCATGTAGAAAAACCTATAGATTCACAAGCTCTTGTAATCTACTAAAATAAGAGACAAGAATATACTTCTACTCTTTACAACAGAAGCACATAAAGATCGAGCAAAACAATAATCAATAGAGGAAGAGAATCAAAGTCACATAACACAATGAATATCTGGGGAAATCCACAACTCAAAAGCCCACTATTTGTTTTGTATTAATCAGAAAATCAAGATGAAATTAAAATGCTCATTCTCTCTAGAAAAATCCCAGCACTCAGCAAATTCATTCTCCAACTCATAAGAAAGCTCAAGGCCAAACCTTATCCAATTCACAATCTTTCCAAGTATCTATTCCAATGTGTAATTCCTATGGAAAATAGCTTGTTTTTTAAGGGAAATAAAGCCTCTAGAAATAGCGCAATCCCTCGAGGATCAATTCTTGAATGCATGCACTATTAGTGCAAATTAGAAAAATCTAAAACAATTAGTACACTTTCCCTTCACTCTAGTTCCAATTGGGTATTTCTTAGAATAAACATGCATGAGTTTCTGATGGTGGAATCTTTAGTTAACTAGAGTAGCACTAATTAGGTCACTAGTGTCCTAACTGACTATTTACTCACAATTAGTTCTTGAAACTGATTGGAACTAATTTAACTGGACTTAAATCAACAAAATGAGTTAACTAATTACAACTCATTCATAACTCATCCTTAACTCCTATAAGTTAGGGAGAACATATACGTGTCTTCTAAAAGACTTCCAATTCAAATTTCCTAAATTAATTAAGTTAATTAAACTTAATTAATTATTTTCAAATTGATATGAGAAAAGAATTCTATTTTAATTCACAGTTTAATTTAAGGACAAATTAAACTGGAATTTCTTGTTGCCATTTCTCAACAACGAGTCACATGTGAGTGTTGGGGGCCTGTTGGGTGCGGCCCAATTTGGTCCAATTTTGGTCAAAGACTCTGCATTTTGAGGAGATGAGTGTGTGGTACCGTGAAGCTATATTTACTGCACGATGTTATAAGGGCTTTGGGGTAGGTCAGAGCCCCTCATTTTGTAACAAGTATCAGGGTTTTATGAGGTTTTCTTGTTGAGCCCATGGTATGTGGACCATGGTTTTGTAGCGATGTAATATATATAAATAGATGTAATGTTGTCAAAAATCATGATATGATATAGTCGATGAACACAAGTGATTGTATCTTATGTTTTATACTCTGTGTTTTGGGCCTTAAGGGAAGGCTACATAGCTAAGTGTGCGAAGATATTGGAAGGGTTTGCATCTTAGTGCGCAGACCACCTACAGATGTGTGTGCAAGTTGAGAATATGAATGTATTGGAGAGATTCATCTCAATAAAGAAGAAGAAGTTTTGGGAAATATTTTGTATTCTTATGTATTGTTATGTTTGGTTTCTATGTATTATGCGAAGCTATGATTGCAAGTTAATGTTGTAATAACACAATTTGTATTGTTCCATGATATGTTTATGTTAGACTAAATGTGACGAAGTAAGTAGTTAATTTATACAACGTAGTAGCGATATGTATTCCATAAGGCTAAGTAAAATGCAGAAAAGAGAATTAAAAGCCACCTCACGTAGTCCCTCAAGGCTGCAGAAACCTGGTTCTTCAACCACCCATAGCCACCTCGGGTGAGACTGCGATGTGATTGTAGGTCGTTGCTGAAAGGGCTGGTGTCTGAGGGTTTTGTTTGTGCAAAGTCCAAGATGAACCTGGGTCAAGCCCAAACGATCCATTAAGGACTCATCCTCAATTTCTAGAATGTGGCTCAGGGGTGACTACTGCAAAAAAGACTTGGCTACAGTGTCTCTAAGGTTGGGTGGAGAGTCAAAGTTCCAGTCTCAATTTCCTAGTTCAATTTATCAAAGATAACTGTTTGATCATGACTCTCCTATCTTGAATGTTATGTCCTTGTTTAATATATATTTATATCATGGCCTATAATGTTGAGTAATGTGGAGTTCCTACTCGAATGAGCATCATTTTCTAATGGTGTGTTTATGGAATGGTTTAAGTTCCTGTGTATGTGCTATAGAATTGAAATAAATGCTTACTTAAGCTCTATTTAAATATAGCTAAGCTCAAGAGAGATAACTGGAGCTCAAGAGAGATAACTGGATTATCTATATATATATATATATATATATATATATATATATATATATAGATATATATATATATATATATATATAATAGTTATAGTTATACTATATATGTGTGTGTGTGTGTGTGTGTCTATTCATATATAAATATCGCTATCCCTTCTAAGCTTGAACTACTTCAACCCAACCCAACCAGCACGTGCATGACCAAACTATATGGTAGTTCAAGCTTAGAAGGGATGGCAATAGTTATATATGAATAAACACACACACACATGTATGTATGTATGTATATATATATATATATATATATATATATATATATATATATATATATATATATATATATATATATATATATATATATATATATATATATATATATATCTATATAGATATATATATAATGTGTGTTGAGGTAAGAGTCACTTGAGAAAACACCGGGTCTAAGCCACCAATGCCTATCTGCACACATAAGGAAAGAGTGGGAGCTAATCCATAGGGCCTGACCTTCATGTGAATAAGATGTGTGACGAGTTGTTGATACCAAACACTAAGGGAGATAAGCTACACAATATATGATTAGGTTGCTGGAGGTTAGAACTCGGAGAGGTGCAAATACACCCACATTGTAAGCACCATATGGCCATGCCCCATGTCCATGCAAGGTTGTAAGGGCCTGGTAAGAAAATCAAGGCTCTGAGGTATGGTCCCTTTGAGATACTACAAAAGGTGGGTGATAGTTCCTATCAACTTAGTTTACCACCGTATATGCACATTTACTCAGTTGTGAATGTAGAGAATTTGGAACTCTATGAGCCTTCCATGCAAATCAAGGAAGAGGAATAAGTCCTATATTTTGTGGAGGATTTGGCACCAAATGCTTAGGCATAGTTGAAAGAAGATACAGTTTTGCATATGAGGTCCAAAACTACAAGATAGGGACAACATGACCTTTGGTAGATTGGGTTGAAGGGACAATTTCTGGGCAAAGCTAAATGGTACACCAGAGAGAAGGTGGAGGAAAAATTTTCTCACCTCATTCAATAAAAGCTTTTGGGGAACAAAATACTCCGAAAATGGGGAGGTGTGATCTGGATTGGATCATTATATTGTTTTTCATCCATATTGATAGATTCAGAGAGGAAAAAGTGGAGGAATCAACTCATGATACTATTTTTACCGACACGACCCAGTTTGGAAAAATGGGGTCTGCAATGTTCCGAGAGCGTTTTGAGGCATCAAACAATGTTTTTCGGGGGTAAAAATTTTATGCTCTAGCATGGAACTTTTTTATGCTTATTCTACACATAATGATCTTTCCAACAACGAAAGAATCATATCAATCAAAGTCCGTATGAAAAAGTTATCCTACTCATAAGTTGACCTTCATGTTTTCACACCTATAGTTTGAGAGGATGCTGCATCAGTCCCCATTACTCATGGAAAGGGGCTAGCCACATGTTTTTTTATGTAAAAAACTCTAGAAGAGTCTATATTGTAACTCATATTAAGAGTTGATTTAGTCAAACTTAATCACTATTAGGTTATCAAGCTGTGTTAAAACCAAGCCACTAGAAGGAAGAGGAATTCCATTCTTTCCAGAGCATTTTGTTCCATAGCTGAGTAAATATGGCCAAGAGGGATAGGAGGTAGATCACACAGGGATGATTTTTTCACTATAGCAGCCCACAGGCCACAAACCTTACTTCTTTGTATATGCAACCAAATTTTCAGACAGAGAAAGAGGGAAAAGCGACCTCACCTTCTAACTAGGTTTTCTCCCAAAAGGGTTTCCCTAAGCATATTTTGTGTCTTATGTGTGTATCTGTGTGCTTATTTCGTCGTTCTCTATTTTTCTGCGTAATTTCCATTTGCATGCATGTTTTAATTACATTTAAATATACAAATCTTAAAGCTTAATAAAATTGTAATAGTGTAGAATCTCATATTTTTAATATAATATTATCAGATATGTTATGCAAACTATCCAATGGAATATCCACGACAATTTATGGATCATGAGGAGAATACAAGAATCCACAAGGAAGAGGGAGAGAAAAGGCATGACATAATGCAGATGAAACATACACATTGAGAGCACTCACACACGTAAGGGAGAGCGGATGAGTTTCGATGAAGAAAGAAAAAAACAGTGAGAACACATGAGAAAGAAACTAAGCAAGAACAAGACAAGAAAATATGTGTGATTCTATTAGAACACTTACTAGAGGGTGGAGATGGTTTTCTCTAGAATTCATTGACACCTTGGGTCAAAGCCTGATCCTCGAATTCTAGGTAAGAGAGTTCTTTAGACCCCTTTGTTTGTTTTCTTGGTTCACAATGAGCTCTTGATTCCCTTGCTGTTTATTAACAGTGGAGGTACAAACTATAGATTCCCTTGTTGTTGATTGAGGGTGGAGGAATAATCTCTGGATTCCCTTGTTGTTGATTGAGGGTGGAGGCACAACCTTTGGATTCCATTGTTGCTAATTGAGAGTGGAGGCACAACCTCTATATTCTCTTGATGTTGATTGAGGGTGGAGGCATAACCTTTAGACTCCCTTGTTGTTGATTGAGGGTGGATGCACAACCTATAGATTCCCTTGATGATGATTGAGGGTGGAGGCATAACCTTTGAACTCACTTGTTGTTGATTGAGTGTGGAGGCACAACCTATGGATTCCCTTGTTGTTGACTAAAGGATGAAGTGTTGAACCTCTGGATTCCTTATGAGATAGTGAATGAGTGTAGAAGCTAGTGGGTGGGGATAGATGGTCTTCTGGAACCCTTGTATCAGCTCAAAGATTTGGTTAATCCATTAATCACTCATCCTCAAGCTCTGGAATGTGGCTCAGGAGTGAATACTATAAGAAATACTTGGCTACAACGTGTCTAAGGTTTGGTGGAGAGTCTAAGTTCGAGTCTCAATTGCCTAGTTCAATTTATCAAAGCTAAGTGTTTGATCATGACTCTTCTATCTTGAATGATATGTCCTTGTTTAATGTATATTTCTATCATGTCCTAAAATGTTGAGTAATATGGTGTTCCTGCTCGAATGAGAATCATTGTCTAATGGTATGTTTATGGAATGGTTTAAGTTCATGTGTATATGATATAGACTTGAAATAAATTCTTACTTAAGCTATGCTTAAATATAGCTAATCTCAAGAGAGATAGCTGGGAAATACACACACACACACACACACACATATATATTGATATAATGCTCATTGAGGTAAGATTCACTTGAAAAAGCACATGGTCCATACCACCAATGCCTATTTGCACACATATGGAAAGAGTGGGGTTTGATCCGTAGGGCCTGGCCTTCATGTGAATATGCCGTGTGACTAGATGCCGAGACCAAATGCTAAGGGTGATAAGATACACCATATATGCTTACATTGTGAGGAGGTTAGAGCTCGGAGAGGTGAAAAAATACCCACATTGTAAGTGCCATATGGCCATGCCCCATGTCCATGTGCGAAGAGGGAGAGATTTGAGCTGTTGATGGGGAGGCGCTATGGGCGTTGGATGACCTTGGAGTGGAGCATGGTGGAAAACCATCAGGATATTATCACTTGGATGATGTGATAATGAAGCCAATTTCCCTACGCATAAAGCGGGAAAACCCTCCATATTTCAAAAAACAGGGAAGCCAATAATGGTTTTGGTTCAAAGGTTACGTCAGACCCCATCCGTGTGGGCAGAGTCACAAAGGATGACATCATGCCAGACCCGAGAAGATTTAGAGGGAGGTCATGATAAAGTTGTCAAGATGAAAGTCTCGGGGTGACTTGGCACAATGGGGCCAATATGAAGTGTCAACACATCATCACAGCGGAAAGAATCCCAAACCATTATAATATGGAGATGTGATCACATCGTGAATTGGAGGACCATGTGGGGACCCGGGGCCAGTACACTTTAGGCAAACAAATTTTCCTTGACAATATTCCATAAAGCTAGGTACCAAAGTTCTGGGATTTTTTATCAGGGGGACATGGCATAGTGGGCTAGTGTTTATGCCATGATGGAACAGGGAAAGGTGTCATGTCATATGTCCACACCAACCCAGAGGTAGAATGAAGGCTAGGTCATCCTGGCAGTGTGGCAAGTGTCTAAGAGAGTCTTAACGAGGGTGAAGTGGAGTTAAACATGCAATGATGAAATAGGTAATGGGTCACTTTAGTGGTGGGGTCTGTGGGGTTCCATGTATGCCTAGAAGAATCATCCCCAAAAGGAACGGATGGGGGTGACAAGATTTACCTTTGGGGAGAGTGTTTATGGGGTGATGTGGTATTCAAGGGGTCCGCACCCATAATATTCTTCATATAGCACATATGTGTGATGGGTTGGGTCACGCCATTGTATAGTGGGTATTATGTAACCAACATGAAGGGGTCAACATCAACGGTAACACTGCCATGTGGTAAAGAGGGGCCGACTAGGATCGCCATGTGGGGACCACGAGGTAGGTTGGTGAGGTGGAACTAATTAAATGACTAATCTTTGGATCTGAGAGTTAGATCAAAGTAAAATTTATACCGTTGAGATCATCTCGAAGAGATAAACATGATGGTATCATTCATTTTGTGTTTCTAGAAAATAAAAAAAGCGAAAATTTTGGGCCCCATTTCCATAATTAGACCATGGAAATTAGGTTAGCATAGTAGTTGGATCCTTCTAACCTTAGTTAATGTTGGGGTTAATAGGGGTATGTTACAAAGTGGTATCAAAGCTTCTAGGTTCAACAATTAGACTAGATAGGCTCTATTGTGGATAATGTAAAGAAAAGGTTCAATCTTGGGCCTTAGGAAGATAGAAAAGTACTAGTACATGTGATATGTGTCAACCTGAATTGTTGCATGGATTAATTGAATGTACTGATTAGGTTTTTTTTCATTGTGAGGTATATATACATGTGGCATGATATTAATGATCAATATGATTTTATTGATACTGATATAATAATTGAGGTGTAATGTGTAGCTAGCTTCACACCAATAGATTTCCAACATCAAGCTAAGGTGATATTGTTTACTATGCATATGAATTTTGTTAAAATCTAATAGTTATGGTTGTGTATGACAACAAATAGAAAACACTAAGGCCCAAAGAGATGAAGTTCGAAGACCACGTGAAAAAAAAAGTGTGGTACAATATAGAACCAATGGACCAAGGAATGAATATTAAAATGATTACTTACAAATTTAATCAATAATAACATGGATATGATGGAGAGGGGAAAGATGAAAAAGAAAGATCATTGGATCAACGAGGGGAGGAAAACTCTCCTGATTGAATGGATACTTTGAGGAGCTTAAGAGCCAAGATAGGAAGTTATAAACTTGATAATGAAAGGCTTGTTGAAGCACAAGAAAGGCTTGTCAAAGCACGGGAAAGATAGGCATAAGTGAATGTTGTTATATTGCAAATCCTCTCAGACTTGCAAAGGAAAGAATAACATGAATTAGGATCTAGAAATAGAAATCAGAAAATCCCTTTGGGACAAGAAGAAATAACCAATGGGGTGGATGATAGTGGGTCCATGAAAAGGAACTAGTTGACAAGTGAAGACACCATGAAAGGAGGCATTTTTTTGGATATTCCTAAGAGAAACCCTGAACAACAACATGCAAACACCCAAAGAGGACCCCAACATTGTCATTATCAGCAATATCATGAAGAAAGGAGGGGAAAATACTATATTCCAAAGGAATTTAGAAAGTCCAAGCCTTCTACATTTGATGGTGAAGTGAAGAAATCAAAAGTTGTTGAGGCATGGATCCTTGGAATGAAGAAGTTTTTTAGAATTTGTAGCTACTCAAGGAACATGAAAGCAAGGATAACCACCCTTTAGCTTGAAGGGAAAATCTAACATCTGGTGGGATGAATTAAGAAATGTAAAACACATAAAAGAAGAAGATCTATCTTGGGATGAATTTGAGGAATATTTCAAGGACAAGTATTTGTTTGAGAGATACTTCAACAAAAAATCTGAGGAGTTCTATGAACTCATATTGGGCCAAATGATAGATGAGGAGTACACCACGAAATTCTTGGACCTATTAAGGTATGTTCCCTTCCTTAAGGAAGAAAAAGAAAATATCCATATGTATGTTAGTGGGTTGCCACAATCCTTCAAGGATAGGATTGAGTTTGATTAGCCTAAGACATTGGCGGATGCAATTCAAAAGCTAAAGCATTGCTATCAATAGTTAAAGAGTAGGCCAAAGTTCAAGAAGGATTGGAAGGTGAAAGGTAGCCTGAAACATAAAGAAAATCGGCATAGGAAATGACGGAATCCGAAAACCGCAAGAAAGAGAGAAAATATAATTTCGTAAGGTCGAGGTTGACCTCAACAGGGAGGAACCACAATAGACATAGTCAGGTTAATCATGCTATGGGAGGATAGAGTAAGAATGATACAAGTGAGCTCCTGAAGTGATGGAATTGCGAAGGAAATAACCACAAGGTAGATTGTCCACAATAGAGGGATGTCGAGCCACATCTGTACAACATGCAAGAAGCCCAGATAGTGGGAGATATGGATCGTAGTATACCTAATATATACACGACTGTGAATAATAGGCAAACCAACCATCGATCTTCTATAGTTGAAATGGAAGGGAATCTCCTTAATCAAATTTTTTCTATTTTAATTGAACCAGGCTCCAATTACAACTATATTAGTCCCGAACTTGTGGATCGATGCTAGTTAGATAAAAATATGCACATATAAATATGGCTCATTAAATTAGTGACATGAACCAAAAGAAGGGTTAGCCAATGGGTAAAATCATGTGCATTTGAAATAAATGGTATGCCAATAACAAAAAACATTAATTTTCTTCCTTTGTGTGCATATGACATGTTTTTGGCCATGGACTGGTTGTATGCACATCAGATAAAAATATACTATTATGAGAAGGCCACTGAATGCCTAGATGAGGCCGGAGAGAGAAGAGTGTTACGAGGAAAAAGGAAACCTACTTTAGTGAGAATAATCATAGCCATGTAAGCCAAGAGAATCTATAAGAAGATATGGAACCTATTTTTTGTGCAAATTTCCAGTGATGCTAAAGTTAATAATAGTGCCGAGGAAAGCGACAACGAAATTACATCAAAATATCCTATATTGAATCAATTCCAAAATGTTTTCCCTAAAGAGATACCTAGATTACCTCCACACACAGAGGTAGAATTTTCCATTGAGTTGATGCCAGGGGCACACCAACGTCCAAGGCAACATACAGAATGAGCACTCCTAAGTTGGTTGAATTGAAGTTACAACTGAAGGATATGATTGAAAAGGGTTATTAAAGACCGAGTTTGTCCCTACAGGGAGCACGATTTTTTCTTGTAAAGAAAAAGGATGCTACACTCAAGCTATCCATTAACTACATGCAGTTTAATAAGGTGACTATAAAAAACAAATATCCCTTGCCATGAATTAATGATCTATTTGATTAGTTAGGAGGACGAGAGATCTTATCCAAGTTTGATTCAAGCTCAGGCTACCATCAAGTATACATCAAGGAGGAAGACATCCATAAAACAACCTTCAAAACAAGGTATGGGAATTACAAGTTTGTGGTGGTTCCCTTTGGACTTACTAATTCCCCTACAACTTTTATGTGCCTTATGAACAATGTGTTGTGCATTTATTTGTATTAGTTTGTCATAGTATTTATTGATGACATTTTGGTCTAATCAAAGACCAAGGAGGAGCATGAAGAACACCTGATCAAAACACTACAATTGCCAAGAGAGCATAAGCTTTATACAAATATTAGTAAGTGCAATTATTTCAATCATAGATTCATTACTTTAGACCCATTATCTCAAGAGAGGGAGTATAATTTGACCCTGAGAAGGTCAAGGATATCATGGAATGGCCAACACCTAGGAATGTGGCTAAATTTAGGTCCTTCATGGGACTAGTAGTCTATTATAAGAGATTATTTAAGAACTTATCTAGGATTGGTTATCTAATTACCACCTTTCAAAGGAAAGGAAAGAAATTTTAATGGATGAATGATTGTGCATAAAGTTTTGAATAGCTAAAGTAGTTGTTAACCAATGCACTAGTACTATGAATAGAAAATTTTGAAAGTATTTCATGATATGCATGATTTCCTACAAGGAGGGGTTTGGTGGAGTCTTGATGCAATAAGACCAAGTAGTTTGTTATGAATCACGGAAGTTGAATGAGCACGAGCATAATTATTTAACTATTGATATGGAATTGGATGCCATCATTCACACCCTAAAAAAGTGGAGACACTACTTTCTCAGTATAAAATATACCCTAATGATTGATTATGGAGTGATGAAATATTTGTTTAATCAACCTAAATTAAATTCCTGGCAAGCTATATGGTTGGCTACGCTCAACGAGTTTGATATTGAGATCAGATACATTAAATGCAAGGAGAACAAAGTTGTTGATCACTTAGCAAAAGAGTGCAAATAAACCACCTAGAAGCTCTAATTTCTTATGGGACTGATCTTGAACAGCGAATATAAAATGTAGGTCAACATGATGAAAAGTATTAGTAGATAAAGGAAAGGTTACAACAAGTTGGTGAGGTTGAAAAGAGTGATGAATATCACCTTATAGGAGATGAATTAATCAAATTTAAGAACAAAATCTATGTGCCAAATAAAAATGACTTGAAGAAAATCATACTAAAGGATTTTCATGCCAAGCCATATTCTGTGCATCCTAAATACCAAAATACCTTCATGATCATCAAGAAGTTTTAATACTGGCCTGATTTGAAGGGAGAGGTCGCTGATTTCGTTGCAAAGTGCATGGAGTGCCCACAAGTGAACACTGAGTGAAAGCACCCAACAGGATTATTGAAACCCATTCCCATTCCGGAATGGAACTGTGAAGTGATTTCAATCGAATCCATTTCATGTATGCCAAGGAATCCAAAACAACATGATGCAATCATGGTAGTGGTCAATAAGTTGAGCAATATGGCTCATTTTGTGGCTGTTAAATCTACAAATTACTCTACTGATGTGAATTAAAATTTCATAAAGGAAATCGTAAGACTGTAGGGAGTTTCCGTGAAAATAATCTTAGTTAGAGGATGTTAAATTCACCTCAAAGTTCTCAAAATAACTATTCACGAGCTTTGGCAGAGATTTTTCCTTCAGTAAAATATATCATTGAGGACCTGCTAAAAATGTATGTATAGCAGAGAGTTCTAGAAAAATAAAGAGGATGAATAAAATTATTGAGGAATTGCTAAAAATGTAGGTAATGCACCAACCAAAGAAGTGGGAAAAATACCTTACACTTGTTGAATTTCCATATAACAATGGGTATTAGGAATCAATGAAAATGAGCCCATTTGAAGCATTGTATGGGAGAAGTTACAACACTCCTATCGGTTGGAGTGATTCAGTGAATAGGGTCCTTATTGGGACTAACATGTTGAAGGAAATAGAACAAGAAGTGAAAACTCTCAGAAGGAACTTAAAGGTGAAACATGACAGACAAAAGAGTTGTACAGACCAACATAGAGTGTAGTGTACAAAGAGTTCCAAGTTGGGGAACATGTATATTTGTGCAATAGATGCAATAAGAGTTGCTTGAAGATTGGGTCATGTGCCAAGTTGGCACCACAATTTTGTGGGCCTTCTGAAATACTTGAAAGGATAGGGTCAGTAGCCTATAGGTTGGCATTGCCACCATCAATGAAAGTTCATGATGTTATCCATGTTTCATTGCTTAAAATATATGTGTAGGATGTTGATCATGTCATTGAATGGTTTGTGTTATAGGTAGAACCATAGGGAATGTTCCAACCAAAACCTCTATGCATCCTAGATCAGAGACAACTCATGCTCCATAATCGAGCAATAGAGAAAGTAAAAGTGCAGTGGAGGAACTTTTGGCCAGAGGAAGCCATAAGGAAAAAGGTTGACCAGATTCAGGCATAATATCCTTTTTTGTTTGTTGGTTGAAGAAAATGTAAATAAATTCTATAAATATTATATATATTTGTGTATATAAAGCTCCAAATATATTATGTTTGGTTTTAAAACATGTTACTATATTGTGATTAGTTGACAATGTTCCTCCAAGGGGGAGGGGTTTGTGATAGCCCTAGGCTAATTCCCCTCCAATGTAAATAATTAATGCACTTTAATTATAATTAAAAAGGCTTGAGAATTGGGATAGATTCTAGAGATTAAGGAAGGAGGTTGCTTGGGATTGGAAGGAAGCTTGACTTGTTTTATGATATCCATTGAAGGCTAATAGGTTTTCCATAAATGGATTGGTTCTACAAATTAAATGGGCTAGAAAGAAGGACAAGGGACCATGCTTACCTTTGAAAAATATGCAAGAAAAAAGAAAAAATTGAACGAGAAAATAGTTTCAATAGAAAATGAGGGACAAAGAAGTCAACCAACGAGAAGTGGGGAGGAAGGAGGTGTTGACATACAAGTTTTCCTCCATAAGTCAAACACAACAGAATCACCATGGATGAGAAGAAAAGGTGCTAAAACATTGTCGGTCCACACTACAGAAGATAGTTGCAACAACCTGAGGAACATATAATCATCCTCAAGGAAGAGGGAGAGACAACACGTGATAGAACACCGAGGGAGAAAACACTCTAAGAGCACTCTCACGTGTAAGGAAGAGGGGTCAAGTTTTTATGTAGAAAGAAAAAACAATGAGAGCGCATGAGAAATAAAATGAGCAAGAATGAGACAAGAAAAGCTTTATGATGCTATCATAATGTAGGGAAGAAGAACCAATATTTGGTTTAGCATTGGGAAGTGGAAGAATAACTCATAGGTGAGTAAAAGGTCCTCTATATTCCCTGTAATACTAGAGGGCATAGATGGTTATCTCTAGATTCCTTTGAAAACTTGGATGGAGGATTGATCCTTGGATTCCTATTAAGAGAGTTGTTTATCCCCCTCTGCTTGTTTTCTTGGTTCACAATGAGCTTTGGATTCCCTTGTTGTTGATTGAGGTTGGAGGCACAACCTTTAGATTCCCTTGTTGTTGATTGATGGTGGAGGAAAAAGCTTTGGATTCCCTTGTTTCCAATTGAGGGTGGAGGCACAACCTATGGATTCCCTTGATGTTGATTGAGGGTGGATGCACAACCTTTGGATTCCCTTGTTTTTAATTGAGGGTGGAGACATAACCTATGGATTCCCTTGCTGCTGATTGAGGGTGGATGAATAGTCTCTGTCTTTCCTTGTTGTTGGTTGAGGGTGGAGGCACAACCTATGGATTCCCTTGTTGTTGATTAAGGGTGGAGGTGGTGAACCTCTGGATTCCTTGGGAGACATTGAATGAGTGTAGAACCTGGTGGGTGGAGGTGGATGGTACTATGGATCCCTTGTATCAGCTGGTATATTTGGTTTAATCCCTTAAGAAATCATTGTCAAGATCTGGAATCTGGCTTAGCGGTGACTACTGCAAGAAATATTTGGATGTAGTGGTTCTAAGGTTGAGTGGAGATTCGAAGTCCCAATATTAGTTTCCTAGTTCAATTTATCAAAGATAAGTGCATGATCATGGCTCTCTTGTCTTAAATGTTATGACCTTATTTAATGTATATTTCTATCATGGCGTATAATCTTGAGTAATGTGGCATTCCTTCTCAAATGAGCATTGTTGTTTAAAGGAGTGGATATGGAATGGTTTAATTTCTTGTGTTGGCCTAAGGCATATACTAACATGTATTTAATGTGTTAGTTAAATGCGTATGTCATGAAATGTGATATTATTTTCTTTCTTGAGGAAGGTTGTGTCTATATCTATATATTTCCCAAGTAAATGGAAGGATTTCTTATATATACCTGTGGGATTGTTTTTATTATTATTATTGGTCGAGAGGCCTATAGCTTGGTGAGCTGTGATGATATTAAAATTCATCAAAAAGGGCCATAATGAAATAGATGGGAAGACCTTGGTGTATATGCTATAGAGTTGAAATAAATGCTTACTTAATCTATATTTAAATATCCCTAAGCTTAGGAAAGGTAGTTGGGATATATATATATATATATATATATATATCTATATATATCTATATATATATATATATATATATATATATATATATATATATATATATAGATATATATATATAGGATATATATATATATATATATATATATATATATATATATATAGATATATATATATATAGATATATATAGATATATATATATATATATATATATATATATCTATATATATCTATATATATATATATATATATATATATATATATATATATATATATATATATATATAGATATATATATATAGATATATATATATATATAGATATATATATATATATATATATATATATATATCTATATCTATATATATCTATATATATATATAGTTGAGTCACACATTTGTTGGTTAAGTTGGGCTAAAGTAGTTCAACCTTAGAAGGGATAGTGATAGTTATATATGAATACACACACACACACAATGTGTGCTAACGTAAGAGTCCCTTAAAAAACCACTGGGTCCAAGCCACCAAAGCCTATTTGTATACATATGGAAAGACGAGGGCTAAGTTATAGGGCTTGGCCTTCATGTGAATTAGTCATGTGATTTGGTGGCAAGACCAAATACCAAGGGTGATAAGCCACACCATATATGATTACATCACAAGGAGGTTAAGGCTCAAAGAGGTGCGGAGGCACCCACATTGTAAGCATCATATGGCCACATGCCATGTCCATGTGCGAAGGGCGAGAGATATGAGCCATCAATGGGGAGGAACTATGGCCATTGGATGATATTGGAGGTTCCTCCTTAAAGTTTTTGAGTGGAAAATGGTTGAAAATCATTAGGGTATTATCCTGAGGGAAATGTGCTTGTGGGGCCTATTTCTATACGCATAAAGACGGAAAACCATCCAAATTGCACAAAACGGTCACACAATATATGGTTGGCGTTTTAAGGTTATGTGGGACCCTATCCACATGGGCTAAGTGATGAAGGATGACATGAGCTTGGGCCCTATTTAGAGTAAGGGCATGATAAAGTTGTTGGGATCAAAGTCCCGAGGTGACGTAGCATAGTGGGGCCAATATGAAGTGTCATGCATCATCACAATAGGAAACTCACAAATAATTATAACATGATAATGAAATCAAATCATGTGTTGAATTCCCAAATGGGGACCTAGGGTAATACACGTCAAATTGACAACGTTTCCCTGCCAGTATTCCATGAAGTTGTGTACCAAAGTCCTAGGATTTTATTTCCGGATAGACATGGCATATTGGGCTAGTGTTTATGCTGTAGAGGAATAGGGAAAGGTGTTATGTCATATGTCCATGGCACCTTGGAGGTTGAATGGAGGCTAGGTTATTCTGGTAGCATGGAAAGTTCTGAAGAGAGTCTCGACTTGGGTGAATAGGGACTTAGGTATTGGGCCAATTTGGTGGTGGGGTCTGTGGGTTCCACGTATGTCTAGAAGGATCACCCCCATAAGGAACGACCAAGGGGGCAATAAGAGTTACCTCTAGGGAGAGCGGTTATAGGGTGACGTGGTCTTTGAGTGGACCACACCCATAATACTTTTGACATAGCACATATGTGTGATGGGTTGGGTCACGCCACTGTATATTGGGTATTACATGACTAACATGAATGGGTTGGAAATTAGGGTAACACTACCACATGGCATAGAGGGCCCGAATGGGATTTCCATGTGGGCGCCATGTGGGGACCACCTAGATGCCACATGGTACGTTGGTGAGGTGGCACTAATTAAATTAATAATATTTGGATGTCCATATTTTTGGATCTTGGAGTCATAATGGAGCAAAATTTATATGATTAATGATGAGCCTCAATATTGCAATAAGAATACTGTAACTCCCAAGACTACCAACTTTAATTATCAACACAAAATTAAGAGTTATCGACATTATATGTGCAACATACAATGTGTCATTATTTTTTTGATCTAATGTAATGGAGTGAATGACATTAAATCGAAGCCTAAACTAATTTCAAAAATGGAATTTTTATTCTATTTGCAAAAAATGGAAATGCTACTTGTTGAACCTGTAAATGCTAACTAATAAATTCATGAAAGGACAAAGGTTAATCTAATTGTAGAAAGAAAGCTATTTAATCTTGCGTAATTCATCAAACTACCAATCAGAATTGCATGTACCATCTACCTACTTCACATTTACTTGTAAATCAATAACCTACTTCCATCATACTCGTGATAAAGAAACTAAGTCTACTTTATTTTTGCAGTGAAGGAAAGGAAGGGTTGGAGTGTCTTAGGAGCTTTCCCTGATAATAAAATCATGGTTGGGGGTCATTATTCATCTATAATAAGTCGTAGTTGTAGTCAGGACCAAAATTGATGAAGGAAAGTGGTGTTATAGGTTTGCTATAGGAAGGGGAAAATTTGCTATAAGAGAAGACAAAAATGCTACAGGAGGAAATAACTCACCGAATGACCAAGTAAATCGAATGGAACTAGGATGTGATATATATATATATATATATATATATATATATATATTATTGAGTATGATGTTTTAGGTCTCCATTCCAAGTGGAATCACTCCAAAATACCCTTGTTCACACGTTCTAAAAAATAGTAGAAAATTACTAGTATAGAAATTATGGAACTTTGAGAACTAGTGAGCCAATTAACCTATCAAACTCCTAAATTAATCAAGTGAAAATTAAATTTGATAAATTTTGTTATTAAATTTAATGTTTTTATGATATAATCCAAGTGTAATCAACTCAAATGAAGCTTATTAACATGTTCTAAAAAATAGTAGAAAATTACTACTATTTGCTACAAGGGACTTCCAAAAATTTTAGATTGTGAATAAGTAAACTAATCCAAGTAGCTTATGATTACTATGACCTTCCAAAGTTGTTCCAAGGATGAAATCATGTTTGTGACTCTGTAAATAACTTGCAAAATAACTCACTTCAAAAATTTAATCCAATCCTACAACAAAAAATCATTAATATTAAATGCAGAAATAGGAAAAACAAGAACAAGAGATGCATGCGAATAAGAAGTGAAAAGAAGAAACGTAAATTATACAAAAGCGCTATGAGGCTCCTAGGGTGGCCAATCCCAAGGATAATAAAATTAATATTAAGGAGAACAAGCTCTAGAAGCTAAAAATGGCAGCAAACTTCATTATTTGAATCAATCCAAGTACATCCCTACTAGAAATGAAAGTGGAGTTGCAAAAATACAAGTTTTTATGCATAATAAGAATAAAAAATGCATGTCTCTAGATGAAAATTCGAATTGGTACTTATACAAAATTATGAGGAAGCATTATCCTTGAAAGGAGGAAGATTTCCCCTCCAAAATCCCTCAAATAGTGGATATGGTTCCCAACAGTAGGAATCTGCATTACATAACAGGGAATACATTTATAGATTTTCTCAATCATTGGATCTTTAGAATTTGTCAATGATTTCATGATATTTTGTTCATTTATTATCCATTCTTGATCCTCATGTAGTATGGATAAAGTCCCTATATTATCTCCTCCTCCAAATCTTCATAATATGCCCAATATTCTCACATTATTCTACAAAAATAAATAATATTAGGCTTAAATATGCAATTATCATTAAACCTTCTTTATGAAAATGTTAAAGCTAAAAAAACATTATTAAGTGTAGAAGGAGAGGTTTAATATAGCCTTCATGTCCCTAAGTAAGGTTAGATGGGCCTTAATTTGTTCTTTTCTTATGCCTCAGATGAATTTCATGATATCCCATATCAATGTGGATGTAACTGGCCCATTTTCCTCATGATTATTTCCACCTTCATAGGGTTTGAGGGCAATGTTGTCCACTACCAAGCTTCTTATAGAGACATGTGACTTTCCTATAACACTTTTTGCAGACCGTGTAGGTTCCTATGTAGTGGAGGTTTTTGTAACAAAATAAGTTTTTGACATTCTTGTTTCAAGTTTTAGGAAAGAAAAATTACAAGATGCACCCTTTCCTTATTCAACACGCCATATTATTAAGCAAATGCTCAACCAATCCAACTGTTTTCTCTTACTAGAATCCAAACTGTAAATTTGCATAGTACTTCTACTTGATGAATGAGGTGATTTTATAACCCTTATGCCAAATGTTAGAGAAAAGGAATTTTTACTTACTTTTCCTTTGAATATTTCCTTGCTTCCCAAGTCTCTAGTGGTTGTTCTGGGTGAAATTTTCCTTCCTATAGCACTACGATAACTTCCTGTAGAAATTTTTTCCTTCCTATAGAAAATATGTCCTTCGTGTAGAAAATTTGTTCTTCCTATAGTAGTTTTTCTTTCTCCTATAGCAACCAACTTGAATCCTATAGCAGCTACTCCTTGCATGCCAAGAGGTGGCGAATCCACCTTTTTAAATTTTTTTTACTTGATTTTTTCATTATTATTTTTTTCAAATTTGTCTCTCTTTTTACATTGCATGCAAAATAAACTCAAAGTGATTTGAGTTAACTGAGTTGGCCTTCACTTATCCCTTTGCACTCCTTGTCCTCCATCACTACTAAATGATTACAACCCACTTTCACAAGTCCACTTCACTCTTGTCTTATTCCTCTCCCACACATGTGGTTGTGATGGCAGAAAGGTGAAGTTATTTGCTAGATAAGGCTGATGTTTCTCTTCTACTCATTTTAGCTATAAAAAAACTTTTCCTTCATACACTTGCAACATTTTTCAAGCTAAAATAAGTTCATAGTAAAGTTTTAGAGGATTGCATATCTGAGCCCTCCCTTGATGTGTTTTTTCAAGTGATGTCGAGGCTGCTGATATGACTATTGAAGCTTCCTTTGGTGGTTCTTAAGTTGTTACTGATTATCCTGGAGTTGCATGTGATAATCTGTTGGAGGTCCTATTGCTAATAGCCTTGAATCTGGTCTTCTCGATTTTTGTTGTTGTTGCTTCACATCCCTAGATAAAATGTTGTTATTGAGATGCTCATGATGCGAGGTTTGTAGTTGATGATTGACTTGATGCTTCCCTGAGGCTATTGGAACATTGATGAAGTTTCTAGAATTATCTTTGAGGTACAAAATGCCACTTTCATCAATCATTTTTGATTGGATGGAATTTTCTTATTGCTGATTAAAGTTCCATGTGATCAAAATAAAGGTGCCACCATGGATCAAAGGTTTTTGTTAGAGATGAACAATGATCTTGCAACAATCTGTAAAGGTCCTGTAGCTTTCCAAAATTGAGGAAATGACTCTCCAATGTCTTCAAGATTATTGGTTCTTCATTCTAGTTCTACCAATTTTGGTTTTGTAAGGTAATTGCAGACTACTACAGGAATGTAGTTATTCCTATGGAAGTCACAGAAACCCTTCTATGACAACAATATCCTTCAAATAATTCTTTTAAAAACATTGATAATTCATGATCAATCTATGGACAAGGATCAAAAACCTTGGTTGTGGTGAAAGCAATGAAAGAAGGGGTGAAAATGGATAATTTTCATGGTCAGGGATGAAAATGAGAGTGGAGAAGAGGTCAAGTGGTGTGGAAAATGAAGGATGAGGCTATGGTGGACCTATCTAACGATTTCTTAAATAATACCTGACCTTTTTGCCTCTTTCTCCAATCAGATTTGCCTCCTGTAGTGATCCGGATTTAAACAGGAACGCAACAAATTACAGAGATAACCATATACACAAAGATGCAGCAGAAATAATACTTCATTTCATTAATGGAAAATACTGAAATATGCTTACAACCAGAAATGGAAATAAACCAGCTAGGGCGATGGTAGCTTATCTCTGAGAAGAGATGTGATGGCTACATGCCTCTGAACTGTGTTACAATGAGGCTCGAAGGCCTATTTATTGTTGAGAAACAATGGAAAACCCTTAACATTCCAAAACCTAACCCTAGGAGATGAAACGCCAAACTGTGGGCCCCGTTTGGGGTAAATTGGTACATCAACTTCTCGGGGTCGTAACTTTGGCATATGATCTCCGTTTGACGCGTACAATAGCTCATTAGAAAGATCTATCCAAGCACTATCATTGTTGGAACGGGCAACATCGGTCCATGCCATGGACCCATGTTGCCCCCGGATTCCCCCAAAAACGTCGTTTAGGGCCTCAAAACGGCTCCGGAAGTTCAGGACCCGAAAAACTGCTAAAAATAGTAAGTTGTGCTACAATTAAGGAAACTAAAAATGCTGAGAAAGACAATGGTGGGGGTCCAGGTGGACTTGGCAGGTGGCCACCAATATCCACCTGGATCATGTAGCAATTTTGGTCCCTCTTATAACATTTCAAGACAACCTCTTGTAGTAGAATATTTTTATCCATATCTCTCAAACGGTAGACTGGATTGACCTAAAATTTTTTGAGCTTGTTTCCATCATCCTTATGAACCTCCCCATAACAAATATTGGCTAATGGTTGCAAGAATATCAAGAAAAATTAAAAATGGTTTTAGGTGATGGAGGCCGATTTCTCGAAAAGTGTGCACTAGAATTTGCTGAAATTGCTTGATCATGTTACCATCATCCATATGCATCTCCCCATGAAACAACTAGGAAAATTGATGCGCAATTTTCAACATATAATAAAACTAATTTTTTCCTCTATGTATTTTATCATCTTGTAGCAAAACAGAGCCCTCCTGTAGCATTTTAGGACAACGAGGAAAATGAATGGGAAAATCTTGGGAATGATGGGTGGATGGTGGAAATATATGAGGGTGATGGATGGGCATGAACTTGGTCCTATTGGATCATCTGGGAAAAGGAGGAGAAATCCCAAGTTTGCCTTCCTTTGACTAGATTTTTGAACAATTTTTTCCTTTTGGTGCTAAAGCATTCTTGTTGCTTGTAAATGTTGGAGAGCACTTGCATTCATCAGGGAGAGATACACGGAGCAAATACTTTTTTCATTACATTTTTACATTTTCTTCTTTTAGGCCTACTAGCTTCCTCAATGAGGTTTTCAACTAGTAGGTCTGCCTAGGTGCCCCAAAGGAGGTTTTCACCTAGGAACTTTTCTCTTTCTCTTTTTTTCCAACCCATTGACCTCCTCATGGAGGTTTTCAATCAATGAGCCAATATTAGGCGCAACAAATGAGTTTTTCTCCTGAGATTTTATTTTTTCCTCTTATTTTTTATTTTATTTTTTCTATCATACTCTAATTGAAAAAAACAAAATCTCTTTCAACCATAGGAATATTTCCAATGGAGCCATGTGCATATCAAGATGACAGATAAACTCATGTGTAGGCTCGAAATATATTCTTTAATATGTAACTGAATGTAAGAGACCAAATGCTTTGACTGAGATGAGATCAAGAATTGTTGGAGAAGAGTGTGTTGCTGCAACTTAATGATTGTCTGGAACTATATTTCAATATAGTTATGATGCCCTTGGCCCACTTGTAAATTTGGATATCTTTTTGTGTCCTCTTCTATCATGACATTCAAATCTTCCTCCTTTTTCTAATTGTTCTCTTTAACACATGGAGGATTTGATGGTAAACATGAGGGAACTTTCTTAATCTCTGATTCTGATGCCGACTCTTCATCAAGTGCAACCCATGATTCTTTGGTCTTCTCATTTGAATCTTCTTTTTCTAAATGTTGTCCTTCAATGACATCAAGAGAATCTCTTTTTTTCAATATTCTTACTGAGCTAAGATTAATACCATTGAGATCAAGAGGATATGTTAGGAAGTGTTGTACCTCAACGTTGTAAGTGGGTTGAGCTACTTCCTTGTGTGGGTTTTGAAATGGTGATACAAGTAGTTGAGTGGGAGTGGATCCTTGATATGGATGTGGTTGGGGTTGTGGTTGTGGTGGAGGTGGATGGTAGGGATAACATGGAGTTGGGTATGGAGGATATTTAGAAAAATATTAAGGATATTGTGGATTTCTCCCATACGTTTCTTGCCAACCTTGTTGCCAAGATTGGTTTTGGGGTTGAGATGGCCAAGGTTGCCAAGGAAAGGGTGTGATATAATTAATTTTAGATGGATGTGCATAATATTGAAATTATGAATTAAGTTCTTGCATCATACTAGGTTGACTAGGATGCAATGGTCATCTTCGAGATACATAACATAACTGCTTTGGTTATTGACTTGCTCTATTGTCCTCTTGGTAAACTTCCTTCAACCTTAGTAATGATGGGCAATATTTAATAGCATGTGATTATACATAGACAACACAAATATCAATATCTTCTTTTTCCTCGTCTTGCATTCTTAACATTTCTACTTGTTCACTTATATTGCTAAGAATTTCTGTTTTAAGGTCATCAAATAAAGTTTAGCTTGACTTACTGATCTTGTTGCTGATTTACTCACTCTTGTCCTTCCTCTTGATATGTGTTTGCATGTTTCACAAATTTCTCAAATTATAATTGGTATGCATCACCTCTACTCATGAGATCAAGGAGATCAATCCAATCATCCCTAATTGTTCTAAGTAAGAGGGTTTTTAGTGTGTCAGATCCTAATGTAATTTTCCCTCTTAAGTTTATACATGAACCTCTCTATTAGATCCTCAAGGATATCATCTTATTTCTGACTCATTTTAAAAATTTCTTCTTTAATATCATGATCTTTATATTTTTCTAGAAATATCTTTTGCATATCATTCCATGATCTTATTGAATTAGTCACTAAACTCATGAACCATTTAAGAGCTTTATCCTTCAATGTTTTCAGAAACAATCTCAATTTTTGAGTGTTTAGTAAGTAACTATAAGATCTACAAAAGATTTCAAATTAAAAGAGAAAGGTTTCTGGATCCTTTGACCTCATACCATGGAACTTGGGAAAGAAATATGAAGGGATGTTCTTCATATGCACGTTTACATCAATATCTTGAATGGGAAATTCAAGAGGATCTTCTTCATTATCATCATCTCCATCCATTTCTTCTACCTTATCTGCCACCTCTTCTTCTACCTACAAAAGTGGATGGTCATGTGGCTCTTACTACACCACGTGCTCAAATGCGGGAGGGGGGGTTGGTGTTGGAGATATTATATTATATATATATATATATATATATATATATATATATATATATATATATATATATATTTGAATAAGAATGATAATGCAACGAAATTTTCTATTTTTGAAATGAAATATGCCTAATGCAAATATTTTGTTTTTGAAAAAAGTAA
Organism: Pinus tabuliformis; assembly: GCA_031772625.1. Classification (NCBI taxonomy): domain Eukaryota; kingdom Viridiplantae; phylum Streptophyta; class Pinopsida; order Pinales; family Pinaceae; genus Pinus; species Pinus tabuliformis. The sequence goes on from CM062816.1 coordinate 1,157,214,781, forward strand.
AAGAAATGAATCAACTAGGGAAGAAAACAATGCATACTTTGATACCTCCCCAACAATGGTGGAAAAAAGTGACGAGCCTCAATATTACAAAAGGAATGTCGCAACTCCCAAGACTGCCAACTTTAATTATCAACCCGAGGTTCGTACAAACTTAAGAGTCATTGACACTATATGTGTAGCATATAATGTGTCCTTTTTTTGATCTGATGTAATGGAGTGAATTTCATGAAACCAAAGCCTAAACTAATTGCAAAAATGGAATTGTTATTCTATTTGCAAGAAATGGAAATGCTACTTGCTCAACTTGTAAATGCTAACTAATCAATTCATGAAAGGACATATTTCAATCTACTTGCAAAAATAGATCTATTTTATCTTACATAATTCATCAAACTATTAATCAAAATTGCATGTACCATCTACCTACTTCACACTTGCTTGTAAATGGGTAACTTACTTGCATCATACTCATGATAAGGAAACTAAGTCCACTATGCTTTTATAGTGAAGAAAAGGAAGGGTTGGAGTGTCTTAGGATCATCCCCCGATCATAAAATCATAATTGGGGGTCATTATTCATCTATACTAAGTCATAGTTATAGTCGGGATCAAAACTAATGAAGGAAAGTGGTGTTACAGGTTTGCTACAGGAAGGGACATATTTGCTACAAGAGAAGACATAATTGCTACAGGAAGAGATAAGTCACCCAATGACCAAGTAAATCAAATGAAACGAGGATGGGATTTTTTTATTTATTGAGTAGGATGTCTTAGGTCTCCATTCCAAGTGGAATCACCCCAAAATACTGTTGTTCACACATGTTAAAAAAAGCAGAAAATTACTAGTCAAAAATTTGGAAATTCGAGAACTAGTGAGCTAGTTAACCTATCAAATGCATTATCTAATCAAGTGAAAATGAAATGGGGTAATTTTTTTTATTAACTTTAATTTTTTTATGATATAATGCAAGTGGAATAAACTCAAATGAAGCTAATTAACATTTTCTAAAAACTTAGCCGAAAATTACTACTATTTGTGACAAGGGACTTCTAGAAATTTTAGATTTGTGAATAAGTAAACTAATCCAAGTAGCTTAATGATAACTATGACCTTCCAAATATATTCCAAGGATGAAATAATGTTTGTGACTCTATAAATAACCTATAAAATAACTCACTTCAACCATTTAACCCAATCCTCCAGCAAGAAATCATCTATACTAAATGTAGAAATAGGAAAAACAAGAATAGGAGACACACTTGAATAAGAAGTGAAAACAAGAAACATAAATTATAAAAAAGGGCTCTGAGGCTCCTGGATTGTCCAAGCCCAAGGATACTCAAAGTCATAAGAAGGAGAACAAGCTTTAGAAGCCAAAAATGGCACCAAAATTCATTATTTGAATCAATCCAAGTACATCCCTACTAGAAATGAAAGTGGAGCTGCAAAATTACAAGTGTTTTCCATAAGAAGACTAAAAAATGCATGCCTCTAGAGGAAAATTCGAATTGGTATTTATAAAAAAAATATGAGGAAGTATTCTCCATGAAAGGAGGAATCTTCCCCCTCCAAAATCTCTCAAATAGTGGATTTCGTTCCCAATACTAGGAATCTACATTAAATAAGAGGGAACACATTCCTAGATTTTCTCGATCATTGGAGCTCCAGAATTTTTCAACGATTTCATGATATTTTGTTCATTTACAATGTTTGTGACTATAAATAACTTGTAAAATAACTCGCTTCAACCATTTAACCCAATTCTACATCAAAAAATCATCAATACTAAATGCAGAAATAGGAAAAACAAGAACAAGAGATGCATGTGAATAATAAGTGAAAAGAAGAAACATAAATTATACAAAAGGGATCTGAGGCTCCTGGGATGTCAAAGCCAAATGATACTCAAAGTCCTATGAAGGATAACAAGCTTTAGAAGATAAAAATGGCACCAAACTTCATTATTTGAATCAATCCAAGTACATCCCTGCTAGAAATGAAAGTGGAACCGCAAAATATAAGGTTTCTCCACAAGAAGACTAAAAAATGCATGAATCTAGAGGAAAATTCGAATTTGTACTTATACAAAATGATTATGAATCATTCTCCTTGAAAGGAGGAAGATTTCCCCTAAAAAAATCCTTTAGATAGTGGATTTGTTTCCCAACACTAGGAATTTGCATTAAATAACAGTGAACACATTTCTAGATTTTCTCAATCAATGGATCTCTAGAATTTGTCAATGACTGCATGATATTTTTTTCATTTATTATATAATCATGATCCTCCTATAGTAGGGAGCAAGTCCCTAGATTATCCCCTCCAAATCTTCATAATCTGCCCAATATTCTCACAATATTCTACAAAAATAAATAATTTTAGGCACAAATACGAGCCTTAATTTGTGTCTAATTTAGAGGTCCATAAATTAGAATCATGTTGAGGAGATGAACATGATGGTATCATTCATTTTGAGTTTCTCGAGAATAAAATAAAGCGAAAAATTTGGACCCCATTTCTATGATTGGACCATGAAAATTGGGTTAGCGTAGTAAGTGCCTCCTTTTGACCTCGGTTAGGGCTGGGGTTATTAGGGGGTATCTTATAGAGTGGTATCATAGCTTCCAAGTTCAACACTTGGACTAGATATGCTCTTTCATGGATAAAGTAAAGACAAGATTCAATCTTAAGCGTTAGGAAGATGGAAAAGTAGTAGTACAATGGATACGTGTCAACCATGATTATTGCATGGAATGATCAAATGTATTGATTGGGTGTGTTTTCTTTCTGAGGTATATATGCATGTGGCATGATATTAACGATTGATACGATTTTATTGATATTGACGTGCTAATCGAGGTGTAATGTGCAACTAGATTCACACAAATATATTTCCCATAGCAAGCTAAGGTGATAGTGTTTACTATTGATCCAGATTTAGACAGGGACACAACAAATTAAATATATAACCATACATATAGAGATGCAACAGAAATAACACTTCATTTCATTACTATAAAATACTGAAATATGCTTACAAACAGAAATGGAAATAAACTAGCTAGGGCGATGGTAGCTTATCTCTGAGAAGAGATGTGGCGGCTAGATGCCTCTGAACTATGTTACAATGAGGCTCAAAGGCCTATTTATTATTGAGAAACAATGGAACACCCTAAAAATCCAAAAACCTAACCCTAGAAGATGAAACACCAAACTGTGGGCCCCGTTTGGGTAAATTGGTACATCAACTTCCCGGGGTTGTAACTTTGACATACGATCTCCGTTTGATGCACACAATATCTCATTAGAAAGATCTATCCAAGAACTATAACTTTTAGAATATGGACTAATGTTCCTCCCAGTTTTTGCAAAAAAATGTCATTTAGGGCCTTAAAATGACTCTGGAACTTCAGGACCCGAAAAACTGCTAAAAATAGTAAACTGTGCTACAATTAAGGAAACTGAAAAGTTGAAAGAAATAATGGTGGGGGTCCAAGTGGACTTAGCGGGTGGCCACCAAAATCCACCTAGATCAACTATGCATCTAAATTTTGTTAAAATCTAATAGTTATGCGTGTGTATGACAACACATAAATGGCACTAAGGCCCACAAAGATGAAGTTCAAAGACCACGTGAGCAACAAAGGTCGTTATAATATAGATCCAACAAACCAAGGAATGAATAATAGAATGGTACAATACAGCCATGATAAATCATAGCACACATATGAAGGAGAGAGGAAAACTGAAAAGGAAGGATTAGTTGAACAACAAAGGGGAGGAAAACTCTCCTCATTGGATGGATACTCTAAGTATTTTAAGAGTCAAGATAATAAGTTGTAAAGGTGATAATGAAAGGCTTGCGAGAGCGTAGGAAAGACATGTAGATGTGAATGATGTTATATTGCAGAGCATCTTAAAGTTGCAAAGGCAAGAACAACATGAATTTGGATCTAGAGATAGAAACAAGCAAAGTCTTTTGGGACAAGAAGAAAGAACCAATGGGGTATATGGTAGTGGGTCTAGGAAAAGCCACGAGTTGACAAATGAAGACACTGTGAAATGAGGCATTATGCTAGATACTCCTGAAATCAACCCTAAACAACAACATGAAAACACCCAAATAAGACCCTAACATTGTCATTATCAACAAAATCATGCATAAAGGAGGCGATAATACTATATGCCATAGGATTTTAGGAAGGCCATGCCTCCTACATTTGATGATGAAGTGAAGAAATAAGAAGATGTTGAGGCATGGCTCCTTGGAATGAAGAAGTTTTTTAGAATTCATAGTTACTCAGAGAACATGAAATGAAGGATAGATACCTTCAACTTGAAGGACAAAAGCTGACAACTGGTGGTATGATCTAAGAAATGTAGAAGGAATAAAAGAATAAGAGTTGTCTTGGAATGAATTTGAGGGATATTTGAGGGACAAGTATCTATTTTAGAGATACTTTGGCAACAAGGCTATGAATTTCTATGAACTCAGATTGGGCTAAATGACAGACTAGGAGTACCTGACCAAATTATTAAAGTTGTTAAGGTATGTTCCCTACCTTAAGGAAGAAAAAGAAAAGATCCATTGGTATGTAAATGGGCTTGTTATCAGGAAATCTAGTGTCTATTCAGAGCTACTAGTCCCACTAAGATGGGTAGCTATCTTAGAAGCAAACAGATTAAAGTCACTTGTTTTCCTTTATGAGAGAGAGATGAGAAGGAAGCAGAGAGTACCAACCTCAGTCTTCCGCTTGGCTCCCTGCTTGTTTCCTTTATCCTTTGACAAAATCTCGCCACTACTTCCTTAATTGTCCCGCTTCAAAGAGCACCAGTAGATTTACAGCAGCATAATACCATCAAAGCATAGAGATCTATCACTGTAAACCATATAGGATAAATTATATATTGACCATACAAATGCATATATCAACACAATATTCAGAGATACACAAGAATATGGAGGAAAACTCAAATATATTTATTAGTAAAAGTAGTAGAAGAGAGAATTACAACCACTTGGTCTGACCCAACACCATCCTCCCCAGGGAAAATTTTAAGAACCCCCCCTAAATTTATAAATATAATAAATGGGCGAATCTCCATGGTATATAGGAAAAATGGAAGGCGATTTTATCAATAATATAATATGTATATATAATTTTTTGGCGAATCTCTCACCAGGCATGGCGAATATTTTACTCAATTATAAAATCTTGTAAGATCTTGGCGAGTCTTTCACTAAATAATAAAACTTTGTAAAGTCCTAGTGAATCTTAGCATAGGCTACATGCTGGTTTAATTCCCCCATTTAAATAGGCTACATTCCAGGTGAATACCATGGGTCAATACCATGTGCCATTTTGGTGAATACCCTGGGTCAATACCATGTGCCATTTTTATTTTTATTAATTCTAATATTAGGGTTAATAATGGCTTTTTGCATGGTATTAATAACAATCTAGTCCATGGTATTTGTCCCATAGTATTTTGGCCATAGGTTTAACCTAAATATAACCCATTTTTTGAGTGTTCGTAAATATAAGGTGACTTATGGAGTAAATGTAAAAAAATGTTTTATTTTTTTACCATACCTCTCGTTTATTTATATTTTTATTAATTTACCTAACCTATTTTACAAATATGGTATTTGGCCCATAGGATTCACTTAAATAAAACCTCTTTCTTGAGCCTTCATAAATAGAACGAGGGTTATGGACTAAATATAAAAAGAGGTTTTATTTATTTACGATACGTCTAGTTTATTTATATTTTTATTTATTTACCATACCTTTTGAGTAAGTATAAAAAGACGTTTTATTTATTTACCATACCTCCACTTTACTTATATTTTTATTTGTTTACACCCTTACATGTATATAAGGTGACTTATGGAGTAAATTATAAAAAATGTTTTATTTATTTACCATACCTCTCATTTATTTATATTTTTATTAATTTACCATGCCTCTTTTATAAATATGGTATTTGGCCCATAGGATTCACTTAAATAAAACCTATTCTTGAAAATGGGCGAATGGATTCACTTAAATAAAACCTATTCTTGAAAATGGGCGAATGGAAGGTTGTAAGTCCTAATTTCAAGGGCTAAATTTACATTTTTACCCTCTCCCTTAAAATAAGGTGGGCTATTTGAGGTGATTTGTAAAAATGTACTATGATACAAAATATTCGCCCACTAAAAATTTAAAACCCCTTAATTTCGCCAAAGGGCGAACATTCGCCCCTAAAATCATCCTTGATCCTCCCAGCATGAAATCCCTCTTCACCTAATACAAAGAAAGATCACCCAACAATGTATTCAAAGAGAAACTAACAGCACTTCCTTGCAAATTACAAAATTCCAGCCTTTGGATCTCTTAGATGAGGGATCCATATACAGATATTTGTAGAGGTGTGAGTCAGCTCTGGGTTTTTGATTAGTGTCATTCCATTTATAGTTCTTGGTTCCACTTGGATATTTCATTGATCTCTTACTCATCCCTGGGCGAATTCTGAGAGGCAAGTGTCATATGAGAAGTTTCTAGAAGATTCCTTGATCATCCACTTAGCAAACTGTCTCTGCCATTTGTCTATTCTCACTCATCGCACCCTATAGAAGGCCTTTTCAGTATGCATCACACCTCCCGTGTGTACAAGGTGAGATGCATCGCACCCTGGCCATGGAGCAAGTGAGATGATCCAGTTTTGACCAGTTCTGAGCAGTTTTTCAGGGAGAACTTCTGGGAAATGATGTAATCAGTTGACCTTGATCCTTTAGGGTATGAAACAACACTTTTAGGGGTTTATAAGCCCTTGGTTTATGGACATATGTGATTGGGGTTGCAGTGCCCAAATATGTCTATAACAGTTTCCCCCTAAAGCATGAGGTCGTAAATCTCTTTGATGTCGGGTGAAATGCTTTATAATGAGGATCCGAGGTTTTTCGAACTGGAAGGTGACCTGTAATAAGATACAATACAATACATTATCTTCATAATATTTTCATGATCTAGCTGAGGCAGGCGTTCCCATGCTCAGCTTGATAAATTCATTTTCATGTACATAGGACAGACAACCGTCTATGTGCAGACTGATGATTCTGGTAGAGCCATCATCCCTTAGTTTGGATGATTATCTGTGTAGCAATGATGTACATTTGATGTCTTTATTTTCCTGAATATATCACAGCCCGGATGGATGAAACTAGATCTGGGGTCTTCAAAACTCGTCCAATCTTTGCCCGAAAGTACAAGTCGATCCATGTGAAAAGATGTTCTGATGTCGAACATGGAAGGACATCGCCTGAGTACTAGCCAATGATGTAAGATGTTAACAGACGTGAGAGGAATCACCGATGATGATGATGACCCTTAAGGTACTGTAGTACAAATCACGTGGTGTGAATACATGAGTCGATGTCGAACACCACGCAAAATCTTTCGGTCGAAGGTCATTAGTGTAAACTTGTTGCCGGAAGTGAGAAACTTGCCATTGAGGCATGCAAGCTTCAAAGTACTGAAAGGGTTGTTCCTAGGTGGGCTTCTTGGATAATGAGTTGATGTCAAAAAGAAGTGACCCATCGTAGGAAGGCATTGATGGATCCCACATCTACGACATAGAACGGAGCAAATGATTTTGTAGAGGTGAAAACAATCTGATGATACAAGGTTCAGGGTGGCGGTCATGAAAGAATGAAGCGTGAAGGTATTGCAGTAGATGAGACACAAGCTGGGTAGGTGAATTCTCTGAGCGAATTCTCTTGAACATATCGGCGACACTGAAATGGATTGGTAGCATTAACCCCAAAAGTGGATGGTACGGTGGACCAATGGTGATATGACCGGTGAACGGAATAACCCAACTCGACACAATCATGGTGATGGAGTGAAAGTGTCATGTTCAAGAGCGACTTGCTACTAATAAAGTTTCTTCAAGTTTTCTTCCCAATTTTCCCTAGTCATTTCTGACTAGTACCTCTTTATTTTTGTCAAGCTTGAGGAGGATAACATATTCTTGTTCTATAATTTGCCCTTCGGGCAAACCCGTTGCTATGTTTTAACGAGCCTAGCAACAATGAAACTCGCTCTTGTCTGAATGGACATGTTTGTCGCTATTGTTTTAACGAGTTTAACGACAAGGATAACTCGGTCCTTTTCAATTTTAGAGAGTCTGAAAAGAGATGGAAAGGAAACTCCAATATTCCTTTTTCGTAGTATAATCCCTTAGGTCTGAAAAAGTATAAAACAATGTGAAAGGGTTGACTTTTCGATAGTTTTAATGAGCCGAACAAGACAAACGCTCGATCTTTTTGTGTAATAATCCCTTAGGTCCAAAAAGATTAAAATCTAGAGGGATGGCACTTCCAATCACTTTAACGAGCTGGAGAGGCCAATTTCTCAGCAATCTTTTCATATTTTACGAGTCAGATGAAAAGAGCTTAAAGGAGACTTGTTTTTGAGGAATGAGTGATATTTTGGGTAGCAGTTGGTTCCAGGTGAGGGTTGGAACTTTCCAATCACGGTAGTGTTAAGAAGATGGCTGATAGAATCACTTGTCGCAGCTGTTCCTCAAAAGGGGTAAACAATCAAAGGGAGGCGTATGATCGGCTAAAACAAAGTGGAGGTGATGGTAAGAACACGACCAAGGCTCAAAAGCTGATGATAATGCATTCACAATGGTTATTTACCGGAGGTGGGTTCATTTTTTAACGAGCTTAAACTCTGGTGGAACATATGCTCATTGCTAGGTTTAATTTTTAACGAGCTTGAACCTTGCGTAAAATTGCTCGTGGCTAGGTTTATTTTTAAATGAGCTTGAACTTTACATAAAACTGCTCGTGACTAATTCGCGTGCCCCCAACATAATGATGCAAATCGAGGTGCATGCCCCCCAAGCTTCATTTCATTCAACGTGGTGGTTGGAATGAAGGTTTACCTTCGAAATCTTTGAAAGACTCGACATGGATTTTACGAGATCGTAATCAAAGACTCGATTTGGAGAGGGAGTTAATTCATTTTTTAATGAGGTTGACACAATAAAAGAACTATCCTCATAATCCATCGTATTTACAGTATTTGATGGAAAATTAAAAATTAAAGGATGATTAAGGTTGGTGGAATAATCTTCGTGGTGATCTAGAAGATGGGAACGATGGTGGTAATCTTCCCATGGTGCCTCTCCTATCATCATTGACTGAATGATTCCTTCATCTGTAGAATGTACATGCGACCAAGGATCTGAAGAGGTGCCATATTCCTTAGACCTATCTATCCAAAAACTTGATGAGCGTTGATTTGGGTTTGCTCCCCAGGCCAAGAAAATTGATTGCTACAGTATTTCTAAAATGGCGATGATCCATGCTGACAAAATGTTCGGGAATCTTTTGAATCTTTTAGATATAGAAGATATCACATCACAGGTTTCCACTGTGGCCACTTCTGCCAGATTACTCGGAGGCGGTAGGGAAAAAGTACCCATTAAGGTAGGGTCTTTTAGGAGGCCTACTCTGACATTTTGAGGCGAATGAGAGCTTCCATGGATCATTGGAATGCTTCCCGTAACTTGTGAACTGTTGGGGAGAAGGGTTTGTTGGTCGACGATTGTAATTCCTCCTTGAAAAGGAAATGCAATATTTCTGGAGTACGTTGACACAACAACGGCCATAGCATAAATCCAAGGCCTTCCCAGTAGGATGTTATAATCGAGATCTTCATCGATAACTTGAACATCAATTTCTACTGCTTTCCCCCCAGTTCGACTTGCAAGTTACTTAAAATCCCGTATGGAGCATATGTTCATCCATAAAATGCTTTTAACGTTGTTGACGATTGCGACAAGGGTGGTGAGCCTAAAGTTTTCCAGCAACTCATTGACATAATACATGTAGATGCCCCCTCATCAATAATTGTTCAATGAACAATTTTGTTGAGGGCTTTCACTTGAATGAGGAAAGCAAGTTGAGCTGGTAACTGAGGTTCATATCCTTTATGATTAAAGGCCACAAGATTGGAATCTGTTGGGTCAATCCCACCTATTGCTGATAATAGAGCTTGCTTTTGGGAGGGGCAATTTTGCAGTACCTCAAGTGTCGACATAGCAGACGGTGATTGGGACAGGTCCTCTACTATATTATAATTCTATGCCACTATGGCACGAGGATTAAAAGTCGATTTGTGAATAACTCCCTTTGGCGGCTTTATCGTTAGCTCAGGAATGATGGGTGGCACAACTTCAGTCGAAGTTGTTGATCAGTAGCCTTGTTGTTCAACAACTGTGGATTCCCATAATCTTTATTCCTTATTTTTATCAAAGCATCATTTTTCTATTTCGAAATGGACAACATAAGGACTTGGACGGGGAAGCATTGTCACTAGCAACCAGATTGGTTCCTGGGTTTGGAAATGGATCAGTCAATACTGCTGAGGTTTTTGAATTCTTAAAGAATTTCCTAACTTCAGCTTTATATGGAAAATCTCTCGTCCAATGATCCTCATCGCATATGAGGCATGGCTGAGTAGGTTTCTTTTGCCCAGAAGGGTTTGCAGAAGATTTTTCAGGAGACGAATCGTCTTGTTTCTTCTTTTTGCTTTTTCCTTTCTTCTTGCCCCCTGGTTGCTTCGGTTCTTTGCCTTTGTCAGTCAACATGGCATTAACCTCTGAGGCGAGAATTTCTTCATTTGCATCTTGACCAGAAACCTTATGGGATTTTTTGGATGCAACCTTTGTTGATTTCGTGCTTTTCGTACCTATCACGCCATTGCCGGCATGAGAGTCATTGTTTGATTTAGGAGGAGGAGGAACAGAAGATTCTGGTCTTGGAGAATCAGGGATTTTGTCATAGAGCATGCCAGATTGAGTATAGATCAAGTCTAGATATTGCGCATGAGCAATGATTTGCTCTTCAGTGACGAATCCTCCCTTTCTCACATCTTCTGTAATAGAAGGTAACAAGGACTTAATAAACCATTCAGCTAGTAGCTGATCAGGGACATATGTTTTTACCATTCTACGACGACGTCGACATTCATGAATATGATCAGATATGTGAGTGGCTGTTGCCTGTTTGAAATTGGTAAGAAGTTCTGTTCCTGTTTTGTACCTTATTGGTAACTGAAAATAGGTTAAAAAAGTGGTGGCAAGGGCACTGAAGTTGTCAAACGAAGCTCTAGGCAATTCGATGTACCATTTTGCTACTGGACTAGTTAACGTTAGCTGAAAAAGGAAAAGCCTAATCGAATCATCATTGAGAGTGTTGGACGAACACCACAGATGAAAGGTCATCACATGATTCGACGGGTCTTCACCCAGATTTCCATTAAATTTAGGAATAGCTAATGAAAGTTTATGAGGAATCGCTGGCCACCAAGGGGCATAAGCGATTGGATCGTTCATCAGCCGATTTAGATCTAGTACAACTATTCGAAGGACAACTGTTGATTCAGGTTTGACGAAGCGTACCCAAGATAAGATGGGATCACCTGAGCAGTGGGTCTTTGCATACCAGCACAATGTATTTGATGCTGATAACTTTGATAAGGTGGTTGGGCATAACCAATTTGAGACAATTGGTGATAACCGTTTTGAATATACGGCTGCCCATTACCTGCAAATTTTTGTTTCTCAGGTCCTTGGTAAGCTTGCTGGAATTGCGGTTATTGATGTTGCACCAGCCATGGCTGTGAAGCCATTTGCTATTACCCAATACTGGAAATTTGACCAAGATGAGGGGTAATAGTACCCGTTTGAGCCTGAGTTGCTCTAGTTAAGGATCCACTAATTGGCGATTGAGGTTGTGTCGCGGAGACAAGAAGCTGTTGTATAACGACTTGAGAAATTTGAGGTTGGCATACAACAGGAAACACTTGTACTTGCGACACTGTCACAATAGCTGGTGTAGTGGGTATATTCGACATAGGTAGACTCGGTTGCATTGAGTATACAACTCTTGGTTGTTGAGGCAGTATTGGCACCCAACCGTTGGATGTGATTCCATTTTGACCTGAATTCGGTTGTGAACTCTCATATGGTTGTTCTCCTGGAGGGAACAATGAAAGGGTGTAGTGCCCCCCATATGGCAGCAATCCAGTGCTCAAAGGAATGATTGGCCTTTGGAGACTAGACTACCAAAATTGATATTGTTGTGAAGGATCAATTTGTTGAGATTCAACATAAGAGATTCCAGATACTATTCCGGATGAACAAATGGGAACAGACCATACTGTCGAAATAGTCCCTGGGTGGACTCCTTCTAGTGGTTGAGAGATAGTTGGGACAGATGGTATACCAGTGAACATTTTCAGAGTGGTGGCAGGAGGTTCTGCTACTGCTGTATCAGATGACATAGTCCTAGATGTCAATGGTTGTCCAGACATATCGAGTCTATCCAAAAGACTTCCTAGCGATTCTACAGGAACTTGCGATGAAGGGGTATTTACTTCTGAAGTAGAAGGATATAGGTGGATCCCAGTCCCAAATGCGATGGAATACTAGATGGGAGATCCTTCGTAATCTCTTCTATAGTAATCATTCCAGGTGGAAAGGGTAGACCGTCAGGTTTGTAAAATATTTCTGGTGCCAAAGAAGGTATAGGTTCTGCAGCGATAGATGCTGGAGGGGTAACACCTTCCAAATCAATTCTGGATGGAGTTGGTTCAAGAATCGAAGTGTTTACTGTTACACTAGGATTAGTTCCAATGTCCTCTTGTAACAGTGGAACTTCTTCTGTAGAGGCAGGGATACCAGAAATGGTTGGAGTAACCGGAGTCTCAGAGGATGTTGAAACACAAGTTTAAAACAAACCAGGAGACTTTGACCTAGTTAAACGAGTTTGCTTGGCCCGGAATGGTTTCGTTTTCGGAGACAAAAATGGTTGACTTGTCAGTCTCCGCGAACGACGGGGTTTTGATTGACTTTCTTCCACGATTGCAGATTATTCAATCAACTCAAAAAAAGAGGGAAAAAGTTATTCCGAATTAAATGAATTTTAGATGCTTTGACACAACTTGCTTTTTCAATTTTTAAGAGTCGAGAAAAAGCTAAAGATGACTCTAGTTGCCTACGATTTTTAATGAGCCTAAAGTGACAAGTGCTCAGATGGACCTTTTCTTTCAAGAAGTCTGAAAAGGAATGAAAGAGACTACTCTAGAAATCTAGACAGAGGGATTACCAAACCAATCACAAAACTGCAGAATACTTTTTACGGTATGGCAGTCAATCTTCCCGAATGCTCTGTTCAGTGCATTGCGATTGATAGGGCGGCAGACATGACTTCCTAAGGATAAAGGATATAGCCTATTATGGTCTACCAATATATACTTGACAGTACGTGGGAGCACAAGTCCGTACTGGAACTTGTCGTCTCAAGGAGGAGGAATCACCCAACCTACGATGAAAGCGATAGTTACTAGGCTTTACGACGCCAGAATACGTCTCTAGCCTAGACTTATAAATGTTGTGTGTTAGGTTCCAAAGAGTTTTTATGTTCATTGAATTTATTTTATAGTTGATCCTTCTTAAGAAGTTTACCTTTAAGGTTCACCGCGTGATGTAGATATACAATTCCTAAAATGTAAGCTAAGATGATAAACAGATGTTTAATCTTTTTTTGCAATGAAAATCCTAGCTACTAAGGAAAGAGGAATGAAATCCTTTCAACATAGAGCAGAGAGCACACACTAGATGCACTGTCCTAAATCAAAATCAACAAACAGTCTAAATGCAAATGCACATGCATGTATTTGTTTTCGCTTTCTTAATGTGTGAATGACAAAAAGAATGCTAAGTACAAATCTGAATTATTCCTTCTTTAAAAGCGACAGTACTAACGATTTTCTTTTCAGAAAATGAAAAGGAGAGAAGACGACACTTTACAATTTTGAATTGAAAACTGCTTTCGACACTTGAAATATTACTAATTCAGATCAAATACAAGAGTAACAGTGTAATCGACTATCAAAAAGAGAAGGACTTTTCCTTGACTAAAAACGACACTTGCGACACTTTCAAATCCAAAGACGACAGTCTGATTAAGCTACCATTTTGTAAATGAGAATTGCGAATGGCAAAAAATACATAAAAACATTCACAAATCTTTGCACAATGGAGGTTGGGTGATGCAAAGAAAGGGGGTTTCAGCAGTGGTCTACTGATCATAGACAACAAAACTCCTGAATAAAGCTGAAGAGAGTGAAGAAAAAACCAAAATCTGGAGGCAGATCTAGTCTTGTATGATCATCGCACCTGTAACATAGGGAAACAGGGATGCATCCTAGCTACTGCACACAGGAGGTGCGATGCATCTATATTTCCATGAAGAGAAGGTGTGATGGTCTAGGGACGAGACTTTAACTTGGTTTTTGGTCAAAGTTTGCAGTTTAGTTCAGGGATTTCGGCCGAGCAAATGATAGTCAGTAACTACAAAGTACAGGGGCTGATCTAATGAGGTTACTCAAGCTACCTCTAGGGCACTTAGGATGTTTGCAAGTCAATTTTTCAGTTCATAAACAAACCTGGAGATTGACTGAAGTAGCATTGATCTACTTTGCACTTGCATAGCAAATGCAGTTAAAAGGCTAGCTGGCTTAACTTTAGGATCCGTCTGTGGTTTATGAATCAAAGAAATAGAGACAAGCAATCAAACTAATCGCTCCTCAGCAGAGTCACCATTTTGTTATCAGGAAATCTAGTGTCTATTCAGAGCTGCTAGTCCCACTAAGACAGGTAGCTATCTTAGAAACAAACAGATTAAAGTCACTTGTTTTTCCTTTACGAGAGAGAGATGCGAAAGAAGCAGCGAGTACCAACCTCAGTCTTCCGCTTGGTTCCTTGCTTCTTTCCTCTCTCCTTTGACAGAATCTCGCCACTGCTTCCTTACTTGTCCCATTTTAAAGAGCACCTGTAGATTCACAGCAGCATAATACCATCAAAGCATAGAGATCTATCATTGTAAACAATATAGGATCAGATATATATTGACCATACAAATGCATATATCAACACAATATTCAGAGATACACAAGAATATGGAGGAAAACTCAAATAGCTTTATTAGTAAAAGTAGTAGAAGAGAGAATTACAACCACTTGGTCTGACCCAGTGCCAGCCTCCCAGCATGAAAGTCCTCTTCACCTCATACAAAGCAAGATCACTCAACAATGTCTTCAAAGAGAAACAAACAACAGTTCCTTGCAAATTAAAAAATTCCAACCTTTGGATCTCTTGGATGAGGGATCCATATATAGATATTTGTAGAGGTGTGAGTTAGATCTGGGTTTTTGATTAGTGTCATTCCACTGATAGTTCTTGGTTCCACTTGGAGATTTCAATGATCTCTTACTCATCCCTGGGCGAATTCTAAGAGGCAAGTGTCGTATGAGAAGTTTCTAGAAGATTCCTTGATCATCCACTTAGCAAACTGTCTCTACCATTTGTCAATTCTCACTCATCGCACCCTATATAAGGCCTTTTCAGTATGCATCGCACCTCCCATGAAGCAAGTGAGATGATCCAGTTTTGACCAGTTTTTCAGGGAGACCTTCTGGGAAATGATGTAATTAGTTGACCTTGATCCTTTAGGGTATGAAACAACACTTTTAGGAGTTTAGAAGCCCTTGGTTTATGGACATATGTGATTGGGGTTGCAGTGCCCAAATATGTCTATAACAAGGCTATACAAATCCTTCAAGGATACGATTGAGTTCGATGGGCCTAAGACATTAGAGGATGTAATTCAGAAGCTAAAGCATGGCTATGAGATGTCAAAGAGAATGTCCTAGTTCAAGAAGTATTGGAGGGCGAAAGGAAACCTAAAACATAAGGAAAAGGGGCATAGAAAATGTTGGAATTCCCAAATCATAGGCAAGAGAGAAAATATAATTTCATTGGGTTGAGGTCGACCTCAATAAGGAAGCAACACAATATATAGAGGTCATGTTAATCAACATGTGGGAGGACAGAGTAAGAAAAATACAAGGGAGCCCCTGAAGTGCTGGACTTACAAAAGAAATCACCGCAAGGTAGATTTTCCATAGTAGAGGGACATCGGGCCACACCTGTACACCTTGCAAGAAGCCCATACATTGGGAGATATGACTCATAGTATACCCAAGATATACATGATCTTGGACAACAGGTAGGTTGACCATCAACCTTTTATTGTTGGAATGGAAGGTAAGCTCCATAATCAAATTGTTTTTATTTTAATTGATGCGGGTTCCAATTATAGTTATGTCAATTTCGAACTTGTGGATCGATGCCAGTTAGCTAAAGAGATGCAAGAAAAATCATGGATGGTTCAATTAGCAACGAGAACAAAAATAAGTGTGAACCAATGAGTAAAACCATATGCATTTGAACTCAATGGTATGCCAACAACAACAAACCTTAATTTACTTCCTTTGTGTGCATATGACACATTGATGGGCATGGATTGGAGTGAGGAGAGTGTTAATAGCAAAAAGGAAACCTACTTTAGTGAGAATACTCACAACCGAGCAAGCCAAGAGAAGCTACAGGAAGAGATGCACCCTATTTATTGTGCAAATTTCTTGTGATGTTGAAGTTAATAATAGAGTTGAGTAAAGTGACAATGATATTATGTCAAAATATCCCATTTTGAATTAGATCCAAGATGTTTTCCCTGAAGAGATACCTAGATTACCTCCCCACAGAAAGGTATAATTTTCCATTGAGTTGATACCAAGGGTGACACTAGTGTCCAAGGCACAATTAGAATGAGAAATCCTGATTTGGTTGTATTGAAGTTACAATTTAAGGAGATGATTGACGAGGTGTACATAAGACCGAGCGTGTCCTGGTGGGGAGCACCAATTTTGTTTGTAAAGAAAAAGGATGGTATGCTTAGGCTATGCATTGAATACAGAAGTTTAATAAGTTTACAATTAAAAAAAATATCCCTTTCCATGAATCGATGATCTATTTGGTTAGTTAAGAGGAGTAACAACCTTCTCCAAGATTGATTTGCGGTTAAGATACCATGAAGTACACATCAAGGAGGAATACATCCATAAAAAAACCTTCAGAATAAGGTATGGGCATTACAAATTCCTAGTGGTGCCCTTTGGACTTATTAATGCCCCAGCAACTTTTATGTGCCTTATGAACAATGTAGTGCACCCTTATTTAGATAATGTTTTCTTAGTCTCCATTGATGTTGTTTTGGTCTATTCAAAGACCAAGGAGGAGCATTAAGGACACTTAGCCGCAGTACTACAATTACTAAGAGAGCATAAGCTTTATGAAAATCTTAGTAAGTGCAATTTCTTTCAGTCACATATTCATTACTTGGGACACATTATCTCAAGAGGGAGTAGCAGTTGACCCTGAGAAGGTAAAGGCTGTCATGGAAATGGCTAACACCTAGGAATGTGATCATGATCGGAGAATCCACAGTTTTAAGATTTTTGTATCAAAAATCTTAAAACTGTGGATTCTCCGATCATGATTTCAAAAGATTCAAGCCACAGATCTCTGAAAACCTAGGAATGTGGTTGAAGGTAGGTCCTTCATGGCACTAGCAGATATTATACGAGATTCATTAAGAATTTCTCCAGGATTGGTTATCCAATTATTGACTTGCAAAGGAAAGGAAATAAATTTGAATGAAAAATCGATTATGAAACAAGTTTTGATCAACTAAAGAAATTTTTAACCAATGCACTAGTACTAAGAATAACAGATCTTGAAAAGGATTTCCTGGTATGCACAAATTCCTGCAAGGAGGGGCTTGGTGGAGTCTTCATGGAGCAATGCAAAGTGGTTTTTATGAATCATGAAAATTAAATTAGAATGAGAAAGATTATGTAGCTCATGACACGGAAGTGGCTACCATCATTCACGCTGTAAAATGTTGAGACACTACCCCCTCAGTAGAAAATTTACTCTAATGACTAATCATGGAGTGTTGAAATATTTGTTCGATCAATGTAAACTAAATGCCTGGAAAGCTAGATGTTGGGCTACGCTTAGTAAGTTTGGTTTTGAGAGCAAATACATTAAAGGCAAGGAGAATATAGTTATTGATGCAATTAATAGAAGAGTTGTTAAAATTGGAAACCAGGGAAAACCTTCATGTGGGTCATCTTATTCATGGCTGATAATATTCTTATTAGATTCCTCTCGTCGAGAGGTGTAGTATTGATATAAAGATCATCCGATTCCGATAAGTATTCATGGAGATATGAATTTATTTTGATTATGGAATTATTATCAACCCAACCTACAACTCATGTAGGGTCAGAAGCCCAACAGTTGCATATATTCAAACATCAACGTTGTGTATAAATATAAGAGGACTTTTCCTCATTTGCACTCATTCATCTCATCACATCTCTCTCTCTCTACTGTGCAGAAATGAGTCTCTTCTCTACTGCGTAGAAATGGGTCTCTCTCTCACACATGTGAAGCCGAAAACTGTTGAACCTGAAGCTACAACTGCAGAAGTAAAGATTGACTTGCGTGGCCTAGATGATCTCCTCTTTGGAACTATGTTGTAGGTTCATCTGAACCTCCTCTGAAATCTGCAACTTTTGGTGGTGGAATTAAGTCAATCCGACGAACGGTTTGCAAGATATCGACTACCCTAGTTTGAAGCCAAAAACTGTTGAACCTGAAGCTGCAACTGCAGAAGTAAAGATTGACTTGCGTGGCCTAGAAGATATCCTCTTTGGAATTGCATTGTAGGTTCATTTGAACCTCCTCTGAAAGCTGCAACTTTTGGTGGTGGAATGAAGTCAATCCGACGAACGGTTTGCAAGATATCAAATGCCCTAGTTTGAAGCTGGAAACTGCTGAAACTGAAGCTGCAACTGTAGAAGTAAAGATTGACCTGCGTGGCCTAGAATATCTCCTCATCTGAACTGTGCTGTAGGTTCATCTGAACCTCCTCTGAAAGCCACAACTTTTGCTGGTGGAATGAAGTCAATCCGATGGTCTGTTTGTGAGATATCGTCTGCCCTAGTTTGATAATGAAGCCGCTAATGTTGATGCTGCTGATCTAGGGTTTGCTACTGCTGATATGAATCGGATTTATTGTACTATTTCTCTCTGCTGAATTATTGAATATAAAATAAGATTTGATCAAAGGGTTTCCCCACACATTGTGGGGTATGTCCCTGGCTAGCCGCCACATCTTGTGTCCCTTATCTTGGCTTGTTTTCTGTCGATCGTTTAATGTTCTATCTGCACTTTACTTTATGTACATGTGATTGCTAATCTGTGGAATATAATAAGAAAAAGAAGTAAACTGTTATAAGCATAGAACATACCATAACTTAACATGGTATCAGAGTTGAGGTGAAGACAAAGCCCGAGCAAGAGCAAGAGCAGTCACCGAAGAGAAGATTGGCAAGGCTATCCTAAAAGAACTATGGGGTCCTCAACACTCTTTCCTGCCGAAGACAAGCTCCGTGAGAAAGATGACTATCACGCCTGGAAGATGTCTATCGATCTAACCCTAGAAGACCTAGGAGTGCTGGACTATGTAAGAGACAATATTGTTGAGCCTCCATCAAATGCATCCGCTGCTGCATGGAACAAATGGAAAACCGAAGAAGTCAAAATAGAAGATCATCTGGCACTCTATCGACAAGCACTTGGTGACCTACATCTCTGAACTGGACACCTCCAAGGAAATCTACGATAGACTGGGAAATAGCACTCACGACTCTTGGAGGATTACCATCCGAATGGTATGTGTTCAGGACTACTCTTCTGAACTATAATGTAATTCCTGGTTTCAAGGAATTAATGGCTAGATGCATTCAAGAAGAAATAAGGGAAGAAGAGCAAGAAATGCCCATGCCTAAAGGTCCTCCTGCTGCTTTTTCTTCTCATGCTAAGAGAATAAATAATTCTTGCTCTAAATCAAAAGGAAAGGCTAGATCTAAGTGTGGAAGAAAAGGACGATGTTTCATCTGCGATGAAGCAGGTCACTATGCAAGGGAGTGCCTTGATAGAAAGGACTCACAATGGGACGATGATCAAAATCCCTTTGATGGCAATCAAAGGAATGAAAAATTCAATAGCAAACGTAAGAGGAGAGCTGGGAATCAATGAAGAGGACAACCATTCAAGAAGGCTAGAAAGTCCAGGATGTATTAAATGCACCTGACCTCAAAAAGAACCTAGTGTCCATCTCGGCAATGGAAGACAAAGGCTACAAGGTAACCTTCAGCAATGGCAAGGTATGTATATGGAAAAATAATGTTAAAGATGACTTTACTCTTGGGTTTAGTGTTATATCAGGTCGATGGAAGTCCGCTAGGTGTCATGTCTTGTGACACAACTCTTTAGTTCGAACTTTGGCATCGGAGGTTTGCCCACCTTCATTACAAAGCTCTACCCGATGTAAGACATATGGTAACAGGGATGCCCGAATTCCAAGTAGAGAAAGAAGTTATATGTCCGGGATGTGCCGAAAGAAAGCTCAAAAGGGGACTGTTCCCCTCAAGCCAAAGCAAGACCTCCGATATATTACAGTTAGTTCACTCAGGCATATCTGAGGTTGGAATTAAGAGGGAGGCTGCTACACCACATACTCCTGAGCAGAATGGTGTGGCAGGAAGGAAGAACCACATGATTGTGGAAGCTGTCCGGGCCATGCTACATGATCAAAGACTTCTGAAGTTTCTATGGGCTGAAACTACAAACACTGTCGTATATGTACAAAATTCGATGCCCTCATCAAGCATTGGGTTCCAAGACTCCTGAAGAAAAGTTCACTAGTAAGAAACCTGATGTTTCTCATTTTAGAATTTTTGGAAGCCCTATATATTTTCATGTGCCGAAAGAGAAAAGAAATAAATTGGGTGCATTTGGAAAGAAGGGAATTTTCGTGGGCTATGGTGAAAATACTAAAAGCTATAGAATCTATGTAGCCGGACAAAGGGAAGTTGTAATTAGTCATGATGTCACCTTTGATGAAGATATGGCTCTTAGCAAGGTGAACAATCTTCTGACTTTGAGGAGCTCTCAAGAAGCCAACACCAGGGAACCGAAAGAAAAAGATGATGAATCAATGCCTGATGTAGAAGAACCCGTGGATCCGATTGATCCTCATCCACATGAGCCTTCCTCTTCTAGGAAGGGGCCTTCATGGCTTAGGGGGATACTTGATGATGCTAAAGGACATGCTGCACCCTGAGGAACCTTTCGTCAAAGTAAGAAACCTAACAGGTATCAAGGGTACCTGACCATCATGAGCACAATCATACAAAATGAGCCTTCATCATTCTCAGATGTCGTCAAGCATTAAGTATGGAAGGATGCTATGACCAAAGAATATGAGTCTATCATGAAGAATTATGTCTGGGAAGTAGTTCCCAGACCCCAAGACAAGACAGTTGTTACTTCCAAATGGCTTTACAAGATAAAGCATGCAGCAGATGGAAGTACGGAAAAGTATAAGGATCGTTTTGTTGCTCATGGTTTCTCCTAGAAGGAAGGTATAGACTATGATGTGATATTTGCACCTGTTTCCAGATATACAACCATCTGCTCGATCATAGCCCTTGTCACTTCACAAGGATGGAACCTACATCAGATGGATGTCAAGACTGCGTTCTTACATAGCTCGATCAAAGAAGAGGTCTACGTGGAGCAACCCGAAGGATTTGATTGAAAATATCATGTATGCAGGTTGAAGAAGGCCCTCTATGGGCTGAAGCAAACACCCCGAGCATGGTATGAGAGGATTGATAGCTACTTGATGAAGCTGGGATTCATAAGGAGTGAAGCCAATCCTAACCTTTACTTTAAGGTTGAAGATGACAAGCCTCTCATACTGGTGCTGTATGTGGATGACCTCTTTCTAATAGGTGCAAACCCTCTCATTCACAAATGTAAGAGGGAGTTGGCTTCTGAATTTGAAATGAAGGACCAAGGACTTGAAGTGTGGCAGAAGCCGGGGGAAATTTTCCTATCTCAAGGAAAATATGTGGTAATGATATTGGAAAGACTCGGTACGATGGACTACAAGATTGTGACTACCCCAAGGATCTTAAATTTTAGAAGTTATATGGTAGTGATGTCGGACCAGATTTGGGAAATGCCTCTGAGTTTCATAAACTCATTCGCATTGATGTTCTTGGTGAACCTCCATCTGAACATATGTTTTGTAGTTAGCATTGTGAGCTCATATTTGGTTGAGCCTCACTGGATTGATGCCAAGAATATTCTAAGATATATTAATGGCACAATGGGTTAAGATACACTGCCGAAGATGTGAGACTACTTGGATATACTGATGTTGATTGCGCATAAAGTGTGGTGGACCGTAAGAGCACTTCCGAGTGTTGTTTCACCTTGGGATATGCTTCGATATCCTAGATGAGCAGGAAGCAGAAGTCAGTGGCTTTGAGTACCGCCGAAGTAGAATATATTGCTGCTAGCATGACCTTGTGTGAGGCAGTATGGTTGCAAAAGCTCTTCAGTGAGCTGTTTGGATTTACATTGGATACCACTGTGATTCTCTGTAATAACCAGAGGTGGGATTCGATTATTGAGGAATCCCGTATTTGTCGATTGCTCCAACAGATAGACATCATATGGGATATGGTAAGTCGATGATCAAGGATGCTCCATCGCATTAAGATGATGTAGAGGTTGATACACCTTGTCAAA
This sequence comes from Pinus tabuliformis, assembly GCA_031772625.1. Taxonomy (NCBI): domain Eukaryota; kingdom Viridiplantae; phylum Streptophyta; class Pinopsida; order Pinales; family Pinaceae; genus Pinus; species Pinus tabuliformis. The sequence goes on from CM062816.1 coordinate 1,157,237,423, forward strand.
GCCCCGAGGAAAGATCTAATCTGTGATTTTCCCAAACAACTTGGAGTCATTAAGAAACCCTTGTACAAGGGTCTTGCATGTTGCATACATTGATCTCTGGGAGCTCTGAGGGCTTGCGGTTATTACTGGAGCAACATACGACCACAGGGTGACTCACCCTCCCCTGGTGGTGCGCACTGGAACAAGATGATTTGCTCTCTTGTGGACAAGATGATTCGCTCTCTTGTGGAACAAGATGATTCGCTCTCCTATGTAGCAAGATGATTAGTTCTCCTGTGAGGCCTAGATTGATGTGTTCTCCATGGCGATTGTAGCAGGATTGATGTGTTCTCCTGTGAGGCCTGGATTGATGTGTTCTCCATGGCGATTGTAGCAGGATTGATGTGTTCTCCTGTGACAGGATTGATTAGTTCTCTTGTTAAGGCATCCTACCCATATAGTCTAGGACTCATGGGAAGTACCTCTCATTTGATCAATGAGCAGGGAAATGAAGTTAGGGACCATAGTAGTACCGATGGACGCATCGTTGTATCTACCGTACTCCCTATGCTAGGATGACCTCCATTGATCTGGGATCAATGATATTGGTCTAGGACTAGTGGTAGGAGTTGTACCATACTATGATGCTGACTTCGGCTCAGTTGAGATTGGTCTGGGAACAGTGGTACATACTCTGAGACTGACTTTGTGTCAATGCAGTACTGGTCTGGGACCAGTGAGAGTGGTACATACTATGACGCTGACTTCGGGTCAGTTGAGACTGGTTTGGGACCAGTGGTACACTCTCTGAGATTGTGATATTGGTCTGGGACCAGTGGTAGGAGTGGTACTTACCATGACGCTGACTTTGGATTGGCTGAGACTGGTTTGGGACTAGTGATACACACTCTGAGACTGACTTTGAGTCAGTGGAGGATGATACCGGTCTAGGACCAGTGGACTTGTACTCACTATGACGCTGACTTCGGGTTGGTTGAGACTGGTCTGGGACCAGTGGTACATACTCTGAGACTGACTTTGAGTCAGTATGATACATCCTCGATCATTTCTTCTTCTTCATAATTAGGACAAAAGCAGAGCAGAACAGAACAATGCAAGAGTAGAGTAGAACAGAGCAAAACAGTACCGATCAGTACAGGGCAGAACAAGACAAAGTAGAATAGGTAAGATAGAGCAGAGCAGGGCAAGGGTTAGGATGTACAGGGTAGTGCATTTGATGGATGAATAGTAATGACCGATAGACAGATTGTAGATGAAGTTCTCCCTGGTTGAGAGGGAGTGTTAAAATTGGCAACCAGGGAAAAACTTCATGTGGTTCATCTTATTCATGGCTGATAATATTTTTATTAGATTCCTCTCATCGAGAGGTGTATTATTGATATAAAGATCATTCGATTCCGATAAGTATTCATGGAGATATGAATTTATTTTGATTATGGAATTATTATCAACCCGACCTACAACTCATGTAGGCTCAGAAGCCCAACAGTCGCATCTATTCAAACACCAACGTTGTGTATAAATATAAGAGGACTTTTCCTCATTTTCACTCACTCATCTCATCACATCTCTCTCTCTACTGCGCAGAAATGAGTCTCTTCTCTACTGTGTAGAAATGGGTCTCTCTCTCACACATGTGAAGCCGGAAACTGTTGAACCTGAAGCTGCAATTGCAGAAGTAAATATTGACTTTCGTGGCCTAGAAGATCTCCTCCTTGGAATTGTGCTATAGGTTCATCTGAACCTCCTCTGAAAGCTGCAACTTTTGGTGGTGGGATGAAGTCAATTCGACGAACGGTTTGCAAGATATCGACTGCCCTAGTTTGAAGCTGGAAACTGTTGAACCTGAAGCTGCAACTGCAAAAGTAAATATTGACTTGCGTGGCCTAGAAGATCTCCTCTTTGGAACTGTGTTATAGGTTCATTAGAACCTCCTCTGAAAGCTGTAACTTTTGGTGGTGGAATGAAGTCAATTCGACGAACGGTTTGCAAGATATCGACTGCCCTAGTTTGAAGCTGGAAATTGCTGAAACTGAAGCTGCAACTGCAGAAGTAAAGATTAACCTGCGTGGCCTAGAAGATCTACTCATCTGAACTACACTGTAGTTTCATCTGAACCTCCTCTAGAATCCACAACTTTTGGTGGTGGAATGAAGTCAATCCGACGGTCGGTTTGTGAGATATCGTCTGCCCTAGTTTGATAATGAAGCCACTAATGCTGATCCTGCTAATCTAGGGTTTGCTACTGCTGATATGAATCAGATTTATTGTACTATTTATCTCTGCTGAATTATGGAAGATAAAAGAAGATTTGATCAAAGGGTTTCCCCACACATTGTGGGGTTTGTCCCTGGCTAGCCGCCACATCTTGTGTCTCTTGTCTTGGCTTGTTTTCTGTCGATCGTTTAATGTTCTATCTGCACTTTACTTTATGTACATGTGATTGCTAATCTATGGAATATAATAAGAAAAAGAAGTAAACTGTTATAAGCATAGAACATACCATAACTTAACAAGAGTGCAAATAAATCAACTAGAAACCATAATTTCTTGTTGTACCAACCTCGAAGAGCAAATAAAAATCGCAGGACAACATGATGAAAAGCATCAGAAGATAAAGGAAAGGTTACAATGAATTGGTGAAGGTGAAAAGAGTGAGGAATATCACCTTACAAGAGATGACTTAATTAGATTCAAGAACACAACCCATGTGACAAATAACAGTGCCTTGAAGAAACTCATACTAAAGAAGTTTGATGCCAAGACATATTTTGGCCATCTCGAACACCAAAACACCCTCATGACCATCAAGAAGTTTTACTACTGGCCTGATTTGAAGGGAGAGGTGGCTGATTTTGTTGTGAAGTTCATGGAGTGCCAACAAGTGAAGTATGAGAGAAAGCACCCAACAAGATCATTGTAACACATTCCCATTATGGAATGGAAGTGGGAAATTATTCTGATGGACTCCATTACAGGGTTGTTAAGGACTCCAAAAAGACATGATGCAATCATGATAGTGGTTGATAAGTTGAACAAGGTGGCTTACTTCGTGGTTGTTAAATATAGAAATTAAACTAGTGATGTGGTTCAGAATTTCATAAAGGAAATATTAAGTATGCATGGAGTTCCTAATAAAATCATCTCATATAGAGATTCCAAATCCACCTCAAAGTTCTAGAAAAAACTATTCACAGGCTTGGGAACAAAGTTGGCCTTTATTACAACATATCACCCTCAAAATGGTGGGAAAATAGAGAGTACAAACATAATTATTGAGGAACCACTAAGAATGTGATGTAATTCACTAGCCAAAGAAGTGGGAAGAATACCTTCCACTTATGGAATTTGCATATATAAATGGGTATCAGGAATGGCTGAAAATGAACCCATTTGAAGCATTGTATGGGAGAAGTTGTAACAGTCATATCGACTAGAGTTATCAAGTGAACATGGTCCTTATTGGGCTTGACATATTGAGGGAAATGGAACAAGAAGTGAGAACAATCATAAGGAACTTAAAGGTGGCACATGATAAGAAAAAGAGCTATGCAGACCAACATAGAGTGGACAAAGAGTTCAAAGTTGGGGAACATGTGTATTTCTGCAGTAGACCCAAGAAGAGTTCCCTTAATATTGGGTCATGTGTCAAGTTAACACCACTGTTTTGTGGGATTTTTGAAATAATTGAAAGCACAGGGCCAGTAGTGTGCAGGATGGACTTGCCACCATCAGTGAAAGTTCATGATGTTTTCAATTTTTCATTGCTTAAAATATATTTACAAGATGATGATGATGTAATTGATTGGTTTGTGTTATAGGTAGAAACAAAGGGAGAGTTCCAACCAAAACCTCTATATATCATAGATCCTAGATAACTCATGCTCTAAAATCGAGCAGAAGAGAAAGGCAAAGTTTATTAGAGGCACTTTGGGCTAGAGGAAGCCACAAGGGAAATGTTTGACTAGATGTGAGCATAATATCCTTATTTTTTTTCGGTTGAAGCAAATATAAAAAAATTCCGTACATATTGTATAGAACTATTTATATAAAGCTCCAAATCTATTGTGCTTGGTTTTAAATCATGTTACTATTTTGTGTTCTGTTATAGAACACCAAGGACAATGTTTCTCCAAGGGGAGGGGTTTGTGATAGCTGCGAGCTAATCCCCCCTTATTGTAAATAATTCATGCACTTTAATTATAATTAAAAGGGCCTGAGAATCGAGATGCGAATTCCAGATTTTGAGGAAGGAGGTTCCTTGGGATTGAAAGTAAGATTTACTTGTTTTATGACATCCATTAAAGGTTGGAAGGTTTTCCATAAATCGATTGGTTCTACAAATTAAATGGAGCAAGAAAGAAGGACAAGGGACCATGATTTACTTGGAAAATATGCAAGGAAGAAAGGAAAAAATTGAATGAGAAAAGGGTTGCACTAAAAAATGAGGTACATAGAAGTCAGCCAACAAGAATTGGGGAGGAAGGAGGTGTTGACACACAACTTTTCCTCCACCGATAAAACACAAAAAAACCACTGTGGATGAGAAGAAAATGTGCTACAAAATTGTTGGCCCAACTTGAGGAAAATAGGGGGAGACAACACATGACATAATGCAGAGGGAGCATATGCACTGAGAGAACTCTCATGCATAATGGAGAGGTGTCCAGTTCTAATGCAGAAATACAAAAATAGTGAGAACATAGGAAAAAGCAACTATGCAAGAACGAGACAAGAAAAAATTTGTGAAGCTATCAGAAAGTAGGAAAGAAGAACCAATACTTGTTTTAGCTTTGGGAGGTGGAATAATAACTCATAGGTGAGGAAAGGGTCCTATGGATTTGTTGGTAGTGTTAGACCTACCAAAATTTAGGGGATCTCCCCGGTATGAAGTCCCAACTAGACCTCACACCGTTTAGTGTAGGAGTCCCATCCGATATGATGGATTGGTTTCCATTATCTTAAAAATATGCCTTAGTTCTTGCTTGTCATCACATGAGAGTGGTAAACTTAGTCTTCAAACAACGAGGTTCGTGTGCCTGGTGAGTGATTAGTGTAACTTGTGTCTAAGTTCTTTCACTGCAGAGGGAGAGGGTGAGAGTGAGTCTCAAGCCAAAAGGGAGTAGTCCCAACTCTGTTAGAGACATACAACACAAAAGGACATGCACAAATTTCGGTGGAGTATTCCACACTGATGCGGCAGTCACAGACACAAAGTGAACATATAGCACGTACAACACCCAGCGGAATAGTGCACACGAGTGTGACGGTCGTTATAACACGTTTACAAGAATGAATATGTTGAGTGTTTGAAAGAATACTCCACACAAGCGAGACAACGTTAACAACTAATACAACAGATTTCCAACAACATATGCACTAAAACAACCAAAATAGTTCAACTGTCTTAATACAAGTTAAAGCAACATGCATTACAAGAGTCTAAAGAATAGTATTACAAATGAATACAATACATGCGTAAAAATGTGCTAGCCTATTAATAGGCTTCTGAATTAAGCGAAATTTCCAAGACACATCCGCACACCATACATCACTAACCCCAATTACGGGGTGTTGGAGCCACTGCTCGCTCCTCAAAGAAAAGACTACAGACTCTCAAGGCTATGTGGGAGGAGCCAAGGTGAAAATTATTTTAGATGTACAAATGGGGGGTATATATAGCCAAGGGTGAACTTGACCCTTATGACTCTTTGATTTCCCTCATGACTATTTGACTTACATGACTCTTAGATTGACATGATGCTTCAACTTCATATGTGGGTCTCTTGGACTTCCACGTTAAATTACATTGATTACAATAGTATGGTCCACATTGGTGATGTGGTCGAGATGACTGATGATATGACTTGACATGACAATGCTGGTATGTTTGTACTGATGTTGGTGTCTGTTGAGCGATGGAAAAGGTATGTATTTACCATTTATTTCTTTATCTTTTCCTTTGAATCATAACTCCTTTACATTCTAAGATGGTAATATGTTAAATAATTATGATAGAATTAAGGAGATTTGTGATTGAACAGTCACTTTTCGAGTAGCCAGATAAGGTTTAGCTGATCTAATGACTAAAGATTCCTCATCAACTTTGACTCGAGAACCTTTCAGTGGTTAAACTAGTTCATGAATGAAATCAAGGAACTGAATTGACTTTTGACCATAATGGTGCGAATTGTCCAAAAATACATATACAGATGTGCGTATGAAGAGAACAGATAATGATCAATGAGAGAAAGGTCATGAATAATTATTGTATTTTTCTATACAAAAGGTGAAGGAAATAGAAAATCATTCGGGAGGAAAAGACAAAGCAGAAGCAACTACTGCCCTTTGATAGGAAGCCGTATCCAGACAAGGAGATCAAGATCAGAGCGCATGGTCCAGGAAAAGTAAGAGAAAACGCAACATCAACGTAAGAAGACAAAACGATAAACTGGAGATCAAAGATATAGTGAATCCCTTAGGATCCTTTGATCCTAAGGGATCACTGCTTTAAGACTTATCTGTACTCTTGATATTTCCGCCTGGCCATTATAAAAAGGGAGAGTGCTTGCAACCCAAGATATTATTATCACTTTGTAGAACTTACTGTTGTAATCTCAACTTTTATCATCGACTCTCTTTGAAGAGCGATAGCTGTAAACCTTGCCATATATGATTAATATATAACTCAACTGCTATTCCATTATTTGATCCTGGAGTAAACTCAGCGGTGCTTCACTAGTGGTTATGGGCCCGGCCCAAGTGGATCCACTTGCTTCTTGTATCACTATTTTACAATTACAGCCGCGTGTGGTTTGATTTCCTTTTCATTTCCTTAACTCGCTTTATACGGTAATCTTCTGTTTCTGAACATTTCACTGAATTGCTCTGTTATATTGAAATCATAATTTGATAGCAAGATTATTATTCACAACTTAAAATGTCATGCTCTTTATTCTGAAATAATATTGCACTATCTAATTCAGATTCTGTTGTTCATTTACAGTTGCGATTGATTTTCATTTAACTACGGTTCACTTAAAATTGCGATTGTTGTTCATTTAACTACCGTTCAATTATAACTGCAATTTCCGTTCCTTTATACTTGTGGTTAATGTCCATTATGCTAGGCTAATATTACTAATTCAATTTAGTTTACAGCCGTTGTGTGTTTCCACTTAATTAGATTTACTGTTCCGTTATATTTTAGATTGATGTTCAATTCATTTAGAATAAAGCTTTGCTATTCAATTCATTTCTATTAGATTAAGATTTACTGTCTAGGTTTCCAATAGACTTAGTCGCTGTTTCTTTTCTGCAAAGATTTGCTTTCACCTTTTAATTGATAGTGCAGCAAGTGTGTTTTACTAAGCATTTCCAATTGAATTACCATTTCTAGTTATTTTCTCTAGAGTGGATTGAAAGATCAATAACTATAAAGAACATTGACTATCGTTGTCTAAGTTCTCAGATTGGAGATCCTGTTTATGGTTGTTTTCATTTATATCAGTTGACAGAGGAAAGAGCTATCACTATTGCATCCTTGACTTAAATTGTTGTAGTTTACTGAATGAATGATTTAAGTTTTAGAGCATTTCTTTTAATTACAAGTAGATTCTATTACCAGCATCCGTTTACTCTTGTATTTAGCACTATACTGCAAACTAGAAGACATTACTCTTTAATCAAGTGACCACCTCAGATTGAGTACACTCTTGAGATAAAAAATTGTACCTGGATTGATAATTAATGTAGGATAAATAGGGGTTAAAAAGACACCTTTTATCACTCAACATTTTGGCGTCGTTTCCGGGGAGAGTGTAGCCATTTGTTTTTAAGAAGAGTAGTGTGCATTTGATAAGTGCCTACTAGGAGAGAGTTGGGTTTTAAAAACGGAAGGTAAGAACCTGCGTACGGAGCATGTAACAACCCTACTCCCCCGCCCGCTTTCCTGCAGATTTGTTGATTATTTTGGGTAGAAATAAGTATTTGATTTGTGTGTGTGACTAAGCAGAAAAAGCCTGAAAATAATCCAAAACCACTACCCAAACCTGATAAAGTTAAGGGACCGATGACACTTGGCTGATTGACCTTTACAGACGATATCATTAAAAAAGCAGAATCTTAGCCGTCGGTAGGTCCTAGAAAAGTTGTTTCTAGACAACCTACTAGCTCCCTTCGGGCCACAAAATCACCATTTGTAGCCTTTGCTGAGGTGCACAGCCAGACAGAGAAGCAAGATTTTCAAGAAATTGAGAATTCTAGCCCAAAATTGTTACAATAAGGGAACCTTAGTAATCTCTGCGAAGGAGGAGGAGAAACAGGGGAAACAGAAGAACCAAGATCTCCTCTTGGAATAGTTTAGCCACTAAGCAGCCCAGATAAGGGAAGTGCTGTCAAAATCATCCAGAACAAAGTTGAAGAACCTGAAGAGCTAAGATCTCCCCAGATATTAGTTCAGCAAGGAAATCTCATCATCCCAGACCAAGGAAGTGTTGTTAAGGCCATTCCTACTCCTTCTAGTCAACCTAGGAATAACTCCCTAGAAATCCCAAAAGGATATTGGCACATATTTGATCAAATGGCCCAGAACCAGCAAACACCTCAAACCTCCACACTGCAATATCCCATTGTAGATACTGCAATTAATGCACCTATGAATTCCGTTCCTCTCTAGCATATTCCTACATTCCATGGCCTAACATCGGAAGATCCAGATGCATTTCTGTTTGAATTCGATGTATTATGCCGGGGGTATGACTATACCATCGATCCCCAAAAGATAAAATTATTTCCCTCCACATTAAAAGGATTAGCTTTACGATGGTTTATGGGGTTAGGTGGAGGTGTTATAAACGACTGGGATTAAATGAAAGGTGTTTTTCTAAAGAAATATCAGGATTATTGCAGGTCCAGAGAATTAAAGGATGAAATATTTCAAATGACAGCCAGGCCTAATGAAACATTGGAGGAATATGTAGAACGCTTCCAGTACAATCTTCAGAGATCTCCTTATGCATCTTTACCCTTACCTGACAATGTGTTAAGAACTACATTAATTAAAGGGATGAAGGAACAATGGGTTGAAACATTAAACATTACGGGAAAAGGTGACATATATCAGGAAAGTTTTGCTGAAATTATTGATTTATGTATCAGGAGTTCGAGAGGTAGTACAAGGCTAAAACTGGCCGAACGTGACATAATCACAAGGGACAACAAGATCTTCGATGGAGGTGTAACCCGCACAGAAATTGGGAATCTACTGGAAGACTTTAAAACCAATATTCTAGGGACTCTAACAACACAACTCGACATTATGCGGGTTAAACAAAAGCAAGCAGAAGTAGAGAAAAATTTAGCAATATTTTGCCCTAGATGTAGAAAGAAACATAGCCATAAAGAGTGCCCACTGGATGAAGTTCACGTCTGCACTATTTGCACAAAAGACCACTCCACAGGGAACTTCCCCTCACTCCTGGGTCTGAATGCAGTGTACAAAGAAGCGAAAGAAGAATCAGAACCATTGTACCTACTCAATCAGTGCCTTCAATGGCAGCCACAACAACTAGGTATGCCCTCTGATCCATCTTCTTCTTTCCAACCTCTGCAATATCATACTGAGCAATATAATACAATGTGGCAAAATCAACCACCCTTTCTAAGCTGGCCACAACAACCATTTCCTTCATCACCATGGCCAAATCAGATAAACTAATTGGCGAAACTTTCCCTACTCTCCACCATGTTGGAAAAATAATGCATATCCAACACAATGGTCCCCTTCCACTTCGTAGAGTCAAAGCTAGCAATCAAACTGGCAAAGACCAATGAATCAGCCAGCTGGAACCATCCCTCTCCCTCAACCCACACTGCCAGTGCCATATACACTACAACAAAGTCCCCAGTCCAACTTAAGACTGCAACTCCCATCACAATCCAACCCAAACCCTAATAATAGACCGGTTCAATCTGTTCAAATAATCGAAACACCAGAACTAGAAACCGACGTAAGGGAGTGAAAAGACCTTCAATTAAGTTCTAGGCGCATAATAGAAACTGAGGGAGATAAAAATGCTCAAGTTGAAAATCCATTACCTGTAGAACAACCACTACAAGAAGAGGATGTGGTCAGACAACAAACTCATGACCAAGCAACCACGTCTTCTCCCCCATTCCCAGAACGATTAATCATACTGCACCCTATAGAACATCCTGACTTTGATCTTCTGGGGGAATTAAGAAATTTGTGTATAAAGATCCCACTCCTCCAGGCAATCCAAGATATCCCAATCTACGCAAAAACCATCAAGGAATTGTGTATAAAGAAGCCAAAGAGGAGAATAACAACTAACCCAACCATCCAAGTAGTCGGCACCCTATCTGACTTACTATCAAGGAGAGAGGCACCCATAAAATATGACCCAGGGAATCCTATAGTTACGGTGCAAATCAATGGACAAACCTTTTCAAATGCCCTAGTTGATTTAGGGGTTGCAATTAATATTTTAACAACCACCACTTGTCAAAAACTTGGCATTACATCAGTGGAACCAACCACCACCTTATTGGAACTGGCTGACCAATCGGTAGTTAGGCCAGAAGGTACACTACATGATGTAATGGTATCTATAGATTTCTAGGAATACCCTGTTGACTTTCTAATAATCAACCCCAAAAACCGACTTGATGGACACCCTTTAATCTTAGGTAGACCTTGGCTAGCAACTGTTGATGCTTACATTGGTTGCCGACAAGGCAGCATGACCATAGCAAGAGGGAGTAATATCAAGAATTTAGCCTTATACCCTCCAGCCCAGCCAAGTTTAACAATCATCAAAACAAAGAAACAACCTGTATCATACTTGACTGAAAACATTAGATCACCATTAACCATAGAAGATGCCTTTGATTTTAAAGACCAAACAGAGGATGACATCATTAACAGTTTCATTAACCAACCAGAAACCAGATCCCATTTCCAATGTCACATGATAGAGGCAGCATTTGACAATGAATTAGAAGAAGATCCCCTCAAAGACACCCATGATCAATCAATACCTACTACCTCTATTTCAAACAGCAAAACTATAGAGATTGAGCCGGGAAAAACCTTGAACATTAACAAAAAATTGACTCCTGAACAAGAAGAAAAGCTGGTCCAACTACTGAGAAAATACAAGGAAGCTTTTGTATGGGACTATCTAGACATGAAAGAAATTGATCCCCAGCTGTGTATGCACCACATTTATAGAGAAAAGGATGCTAGACCCATTCGCAAACCCCAATGGAGACTCAACCCTCATCTTAAGGATATTGTGAAAGCTGAATTACAAAAACTTTTGGATGTAAACTTTATTTACCCCATATCTGATAGCAAGTGGGTCTCTCCACTAGTAGTGGTGCCAAAGAAGAATGGAAACTGGAGGATTTGTGTAGACTACATAGAATTAAACAAAGAAACCCAAAAAGACCACTTTCCCCTTCCATTCATTGATAAGGTATTAGATACATTAGAAGGAAAGAAATTCTTTTCTCTCTTGGATGGCTTCAGTGGATACAATCAGATTCAGATTGTCCTTGAAGACTAGGATAAAACTACTTTTACATGTCCTTGGGGAACATTTGCTTACAGAGTCCTACCCTTTGGCCTATGCAATGCCCCTGCCACATTTCAGAGGGCCATCCTCAGCATCTTTTCAGATTTAATAAATGAAGGGATCGAAGTATATATGGATGATTTCACACCATATGGAGATGATTTTGAGCCAACACTAGACACATTGGAAAAGGTGTTGCAACAATGTATTGCCACCAGGGACTGCTTGAGCCATGAAAAGTGCCATATGATGATGACTGAAGGGCTAATCCTAGGTCATTATATCTCAGCAGCTGGAATACAGGTAGATCTGGCCAAAATTCAAACAATTTTATTAGTACCTACTCCTACCATACAGACTGAGGTACACAGTTTTCTAGGATTTTCTGGTTATTATAGGGGATTCATAGAGCATTTTTTTCAAATAGCTGCACCTTTATACGCACTGACAGGGAATGTTGATTTTATTTGGACAGATAAATGCGACTGTGCTTTTAAAGATCTGAAAAAGTTTGTGTCAACAGACCCAGTGCTCAGAGGCCCAAATTGGGATCTTCCATTTCAAATTTCATCGGATGCTTCAGACATAGCTATTGGAGCAGTCCTTGGGCAGGAAGAAGACAAAAAACCATATGCAATCTATTATATTAGCAAGAATTTATCTCCTGTTGAACTAAACTACACTGTAACCGAAAAACAGTTTTTAGCTGTAATACATGCTGTAAATAAATTTAGGCATTATATCACTGGACATCCTATTGTTTTATATAAAGATCACTCTGCCATAAAATATTTAGCAAATAAACATGTTACAAACGGTAGAGTAGCAAGATGGTTGACTTTATTGTAGGAATTTGACATCACAATAAAAGATCGACCTGGCAAAGAGAATCTTGTAGTTGATTTTCTCTTACGAATGCTGAAGCAGTCGAAGATCAGTTCCCAGCTGAATATTTGTTTGCTGTTACTGTCAAGACATCATGGTATGCTTATGTTGCAAATTATTTAGCAGTAGGTAAATTACCAAAGCATCTAATCCTCAATGAAAGAAAACAGATTGTGTAATGTAGTACCTGATTTTCTTGGATTGGGGGCTACTTATTTCATACAGGGGTAGATATACACATCATAAGATGCATTCGTGAAGACAAAATATTTGACATTCTGAAAGCTTGTCATGACGGACCGTGTGGCAGACATTTCGCAGATCGCAGGACTAGTCACAAGGTTTTGCAAACAGGTTATTACTGGCCCACAATCTTTAAAGACGCTAAGAAATTTGTTCAAGCTTGTGATAGTTGCCAAAGAGTAGTACACCATGGATAGTCCGACGAAATGCCTTTAAACCCACAGTTAGTAATGGAACCATTTGAGTGTTGGGCGCTCGATTTTGTTGGTCCGATCAACCCATCATCAAATCAGAAAACATATATTTCCTGTTCCAAATATTTGTGCGATATGGCCTCCCAAGGGACATAATCACGGATGGAGGGCCGCAGTTTGTAGGTAATAAAATCACTACAACATTAAAAAATTATCACATTTAGCACAAAATTACCACTCTGTATCACCCACAGGAAAATGGCCAAGTAGAGAGCACGAATAAGGTGATAGAGGCAACACTTACAAAAATAGTTGCATCGCACAGATGCAACTGGGCTTCAAGATTCCCTGAAGCCTTGCGGGCATACTGAACAACGTGGAGAAACACCATTGGCTTTTCACCATATCAGCTAGTATTTGGAAAAGAACCCATCTTTCCAATAGAGTTTGAAATACAAACATTAAGAATAGCACAAGAGATCGGTCTGAATTTAAATGAGGCCTATACTAACAGACTACAAAAAATCAACAAGCTAGATGAAATTAGGCTCTCGACCTTTCAACATACTACATTAATTCAACAACAGAGAGAAAAATGGCACGATGCCTTGATCAAAAAGAAAATCTTCCATGAAGGAGATTGGGCACTCCTATATGATTCTAGGTTTCAAGATTTTCCAGGAAAACTCTAGACATGATGGCTTGGACCTTATGAGACACAGAAAGTGCATGACCATGGCACCATTACATTGACTACCATTGATGGATTTGGACATTCGTTCAAAGCAAACAGTCATCGAGTGCGACTTTACCATAAACCGCTCACTCGGGAATCCTTTTACCAGCAATTACGGGAAGATTCCGCTATGTAGATTCTTGCTGAGGAAGATAACCCCTCCTCAGCAGAAGTTCACTGAATAATTCTTTTGTTTTTGAATTTTGTATATAACTCTTTTTCTTTGATTTTTTCCTGTATAAACTGTTTTTTGTGTACAAATTGTTACTGCTATTCCTCTTAAGGAAAAACAATCTTGCGTGCCTATATTTTTCGTGCTATTCCTCTTAAGGAATAGTTGTTGTTCCTCTTAAAGTATAGCTACTGTTACTTCTAAGGAACAACAAACGTTCCTCTTAAGGAACAACAATTTTGAGCACGTACATTTGTTTGCTGTACCTTTTAAAGGAATAGCTATCGTTCCTTTCCAAAGGAACATCATTTGTTCCTCTTTAAAGAACAACACTTCTGCGTACTTTACAATTTTTGCCGTTCCTCTGAAGGAACAACATTTTCGCACTTTTGTTTTTGTTGTTCGTTTTAAAGGAACAACTGTTGTTCCTTTCAAAGAAACACCACTTCAAGGAACAACACTTCTGCATGTTTGTTTTTGTTGCTGTTCCTTTCAAAGGAACAACATTTTTGCATGTTTGTTTATTTTGTTGTTCCTTTCAAAGGAACATCACTTCTGCGTGCTTATTTTTGATGTTCCTTTTAAAGGAACAAATGTTGTTCCTTTTTAGAGGAACAACACTTCCATGTGATTGTTTTTGCTATTCCTCTTAGAGGAACAACACTTCTGCCTGATTATTTTTGTTGTTCCTCTTAAAGGAACAACAATTCCATGTGATTGTTTTTGTTGTTCCTCTTAAAGGAACAACACTTCCGCTGATTATTTTTGTTGTTCCTCTTAAAGGAACAACACTTCCACCTGATTATTTTTGTTGTTCCTCTTAAAGGAACAACACTTCTGCCCGATTGTTTTTTCTATTCCTCTAAAAGGAACAACACTTCCACCAAGTTGTTTTTGTTGTTCCTCTTAAAGGGACAGCACTTCCGCCAGATTGTTTTGCTATTCCTTTTAAAAGAACAACCCTCCTTCACATTTTTACTTTCTGTTGTTCCTTCCAAAGGAACAACAGTTTCGATTTTAGATGATCTTAGGCTGTTCCGTCAAAGGATCGGTATTTTATTTCGCGTTTGCTTTATTTGATGTTCCTCTTAAGGAACAACAGTTTTGAGTGTATCCTTTTCTTTTGTTTGCTGTTCCTCTTAAAGGAACCATGGTTTTTGCATGTAGATGTTCTCTTTGCTATCCCTCTTAAGGAACATTTTTGTGAATGATGGTTCACTGTTCATGATCCCTTTAAGGCACAGGTATACATTTACGCAAGAACACAAAAGCTAGAGGATACTGAAATCAACAAACCAAAGAAAAATCGTTATCTTTAGAGAAATTGCTTTGTATCGATAAGAAAAAAGAGGAAAGGACACAACTATTTATATCACTTTGCTATCTTTATTTTCACTAAAACTAATTTGATTGATTATTTTTATCATGTTGGTTCTTCCTTAATTCTCATAATTCTCTTTGATCATTATTATTGAATAAGAATAAGGGCATATTTTCCTCTACTGAGATGTTCAGACTTCTTCCACCATCCCTACTCTTAAGGAGTGTTGAGCCATTCCTTGTATATAAATAGGAAAGTGCTAGATAAAAGAAAAGAAAGAAAAAAGAGAAAAATATATATCTATATGATTACTAACATGATTTGCTAGATGAAGGATAGGGGGTCTCATCAAGAGCCAACCTACCATGATCATAAGGAAGCAGTGAAGTGGCATTCCCACTATGGCCACCACACCAGGGATATGATCCAAGAGGCATATTAGAAAAAAAAAAAGTCCTTGGAACAGGAGGTCTCATCACGAGCCGGCCTGCCCACCTTTCACTCCTTCTTGGTGAATGGCATTGTGATTCATCTGGTTACCAAGCTAGCACAATGGCCTCCATTCTAACATCACACAACACTTTCCTAGGCATACATAAAGGATTATGGTTCCAAGGGTGAAAAAAGAAACTTTGTCAAGGTTATGAACACCTGTGGGCAACAGAGCTCTGCTGATGGTATTGAAGTCATACTTTTCATACATCAATAGTCATTATAAACCCTTTTCTTATATCTTTATCTTGATTTCAAATGAGATTATGTTATATAACCCTTTCGAACCTCTTACACATGAAATATCGTTTAAAAATCAATCATAATGGTTAAAGTGGATAATGACCGCATAAGCATTTTTACTTACGTCAACTATCCTCTCCCTTATTTTCGCATCATTTCATAGCATTTCCATATCTATTCGCGATCTTCATCATAAGCCTTGATTTCAGTAATTCGTTGCATTTTGTAATCATGTCATGGATATATACGCCGTTCCTTTCTTTTTACTGTACGACTGCAGTCCCGCATGATGCTCCTTCATTTCCTGGTTGAGGACGACCTATCATATTTCAGGGGGTGCAAGTGACCTCCAAAATACACCGGCATACTTGTCAACTCCCTATTTGGAGGTACTACGGCTCCATCAGAACTTGGAAATAACAAATTTAATGGTATTGATATTTCCCAATATGCATAGCTTGCTGTTCCATTGTCATTTCTATGTTTTTGCTCTGTAAAAATTAACAGTGTGCTAATATTGAACAAAATGGGAGGCAGATCAATACGCAGTGAACCACAGGTGTTAATAATCTCCAACGCTGCATGCGAAATTCTAGTGAGAGCAGGATGGATTGCCTACCTTAATCGACTACAACAGTCTCATGAAATAGTGGCCATCAAATTTTTGCAGAATTTGTAGGAAAATCGTTCCATGGTGAGGGGGAGGCAAATAACAGTAACAAATGTGGTAATTGTTGAAGTATCGGGACTACAAGATGTTGGACCAATATGGACCCATTAAAAAGTGAGACTTCAGGAGGCTATAGATATCTTTCGAGACAAAGGACAAAACCTTACCATCAAAGGAAAAGGAGTCCTGCCTGCAACCCTGGGAGAACCTTGGGTAGAATTAACCAGAATAGTGCAAAGCTACATCACAAGCGATGGGAGAAAGGATGTGGTAAGACCATGCCATCTCAAATTATTAGCAGTATTAAGACAAAAATGTGCTGTAAATTTTCCCGCATATTTAAATTTTTTATTGCATGATGCTGCTCGGAGCATAAGGAAATCTCGTCATACAGAGATGGTAGTAAGTCATCATGGCTTAATTCAGCTAATAGTTAGTTATAGTCTTACTCAACAGCAGATTAGTTGGGAAGAATTGGTATTCTCAATAGATGGAGGATTGGCCTTACTAGACCCGAAAAGAAAAAGAACCACCAGCACATCAATTAGACTGCAAAAACACCGACAATCCACCAGATTAGGGAGAAGCAAGGGAATGATGGGAAGTCTCTAAGATAACAGTAGCCAACCCTTAGAGATATATGGCTTAGAGGATGAGCAACCCCCACAACTCGAAGGAGGGGAAACATGGAAGAAGAATTGGAAGAAGAATTGGAGGAAGAAACTGAGCACTCAGATGAGGGAGAAAGGGAAGAAGCAGAATCTCTCGCAACCTCCAGCACAACTCCACTACGAAATCCACTGTAGGAAGATGAATTGGCCCAAATTTTGGCCAATATGGGCGAGTACATTCAACCTTAGAGCTCGCTCGACCTCAATATTGAGGTAGGGCAATCATAGGAACAATATGCTCACAGTAAGAGTGCATTCAAAGAAATGAATGATGAGGAAGAAGCAGAAGCAGAAGCCACCCGAGAAATAGCAGATCAAACCAGGGCTACCTCCCGTGAGAAATCTAATCAGGAGGATGAGAACACTGAAGAATTTGTTGGACACCTAATCCTCAATGGGTTAGTGTGGAAGCCGAATAGACAAAAGCAGTCCAAGAGACCTTGGGATGTGAAACCCAATGGTCACAATATGTACTATAAATGTATACCTCTTGTTAATAAAAATTGATTCTCATGTTTTATCTTTCATATTGTTCTTGCTGCCCATGTGTGTTTAACATGGTATCAGAGTGGGCGATCGCTGGTATTGCTCCAATTTGAGCCACTTGTTTTGTGGTCTTTATATACATGTTAGTTCTGCCTTTCTCCTAATCAGAGTTGATCAGAATTGCCACCTTATAGAGCATTTTACTGTGTGCATACATACCTATTTCATTACTAAGCAGATTTCACAGGGTATCTGTCCATTTTCCTTGCCACATGCCTATGGATATGACCTCTCAACATGAATCTCACTGAGTTCTTTTCCACACCTGTCAAATATGCCTCTAAATTGGTTAGATTTTGCCAGTCCAACAACCTTCTTGACAACATTAATTAATTCCCTATCTGCTTGTCAGAATTGAGCGTTTTATTCCTTATTATGCGCCTGTCCTGTCCATAGGGATCCTAATGCTCCACTAAAATTTGTTTTCTGACAAAAGCCATTATATTTGTTCTCTGCATTTCACTGAGCGTTATCTACATTTGAATAATTTGGAAGTGTGCGTTGAAGGAGATCGAATTCCAGCTCCTTCTATCATGGGGATTGCTCTCAGACAAATAGAATAAAAAATAAAAGAAAAAAAACTCGGAATTGAATGGTATGTTTGAACTGAGTATATGTTGCATATGATTGGTCAAACATTCATGTGCGGTATGTAATGGGTATAGCGTGGGTTGGAAGACAGTGTTCAACGTATTTTCTTTCTCTCCTCTCAATGTCGATTCATATTATATGCATTGAATTATATGAATACTTGTTTGAGGACTGAACGTAGCCTAATTGTATGTGGTCGTTGGCTCACACGGTGAATGCCACCTAACATCGTAACTCCACTGCCATTATTCTCTGTCCTGCTCCTCAACTTCTAGGGAAAGATCATTTGGAATGCCAAGCGTCTGATGGACTCTTTTAGGTGTTTCACAATTCTTAATTATCTCGGCAGAAATTCTGCACTGGAAATTTAATCATATTGCCTGTTTCCCGGACGATCATTCATCTCCGCTGTTAGATAAAAAAGACGAGACCGCCTGCATATGCAAGAAAGATTGGCTCAAAGGACAAAGCTCGGCGGCCTTGAAGTGAATATCCTGCGGTGTATTATTATCAAACTTGCGGGAGCTTTCACTCTCTGCTAGTATGTAGCAGTGCTCGACATGATCCCTCCCAAGTGATCTTCCGTTACTCGAAGACTCAGCTGATGATAGCAATGGATTTCTTCTGCTGCTGATGGGGCTGCGGCATATTTGATGACTCCTATCTCAGACAACAACTCTGTAAATGTAAGTTGAAGATGAATGCATATCGTATGGTTCAAGCTGTGCGTTAAACAACTTTTACATGTGCGCTCCTTGTTGAAGGCCATGTGGTTCCCTTTGTGCATTGAAGACTCTGGCTTGGCACGCCTGGTGGGACCCGAACCCACAATCACCATATGGAATAGCATATTCATTTGTCTCTTCTTGATTTCCAGTTCGTAAAGATGCCAGTATCTTATGGCACCGGAGTTGATGAATCCATCCCCACATGAAGACAAATGCACCAGTCCATTGCCACCATCCCAGTTTCAAAAGAGAATTTCCATACTCTAAAAATTTCAACTCTATGACAGCTATACGAGCTCTTTGTCTTAATACAGAAAGAACTACTTGGGTGATAATATAAGAAGAAACCTCTGGGACACGCAAACTGCACATTGATAAGGATGCTGCCAGGAAGAAAAAGAATCCATGGAGATACCCTAAAACATGCATACGAGCAGAAGAACTATAATTGAACACATACACGGTCTCATACAAGCATCTCAAAACTCGTGCCTCCATCAACAAAAGCGCGAACACGGTCTTCCATGCTTGCTGACTATACTTTACCAAAGTGGAAAAGGGTTTTGCAGACGATAGTGAATTTGAAGTTCCTTCCAAAACAACAATGATTATTCATGATATCACTTGCCACCTGTGCATGACAAACTCAAATGAAACATTGAAGCAACCCAACATGGACCATATTGCTCGGAAGGCGTGACTCAACGATTGTTAGTTTTAGCACTGCATACAATTGGGATAAACTGAATGATGCACTGTGTTGAACACAGTTGTGCAAGTTGTTTTGTGCTTTGCATAAGTCTAGTATCCATGTGGCTCCATTCAAAATGCCCTATTCAAATTTGTTGAAGTAGTAAGATCCCTATACATTGGTTCATATTTGAGGATTCTATTTCACTTAATACATGTTAGTATATGCTTAATACACAATGTTGAATTGGTATGTGTATTAGAAAAAAAAATGGTATTTTTCATAGCCATAGGGTCATATCAGATTTAGGAATCGAATGAATATGTGCTGGGCTCTAGCCTCTTTAAAGGATTCAATCAAGTTTGCAGTTGCTGTTGCCCCAGTGTGGAATTGTATTTAAAACTCATTATAGTGCATTGATTCCTTGATTCCACTGTTGCATAAAGAGTTTGGTGGGCTGATTGTAATCTTTTATGGAGAAAAGTTTTGTCGGTTGTATTATCAGAACATAATGCTGGTTATTTTGGTGCTTGCTGGTTGCACATTGATCATTTGCTGCATATTTATAAAGGATATTGTTGTGTACTGTGAGTGGGTATTACTTTTCTGTATTGAGTAGTAGTTGTGATCAGTTTTTTAAGGTGTAAATTTGACATTGAAGAAAAAAATGGCCAGAATCAGTGAAGTATTAGAGTTCCTAAAAACTCTGATATTGTCTACTAATCATGATACATTAAAAGTCAGCAAAGTTTCTCTCACAGACATTCAGGTCTGCCTACAAAATGCACAAGAGAAAATTGATTTTTTGCAGCTCGAAACTCGGCTACAGCAAGAAGCACTAAAACAGAGGAGTCATTCTGAACCTGTTTCTATTCAGAAGATTGAAATAGACTCCCATAAAGTAGTAGTTGTACATGTAGATGAAAAAACTTAGTCTGCACTTCCCATGCCCATCATCAAACCTTGGGAACAGCTTGTCCACAACAAGCACAGAACTGGTCTTGGATATGACAAGGACTTGTCCTTTCATATTCCAGACTACTCCAAACCAATCCAATTTCAAAGTGCTGGATTCATTCATGATAGTTCACCTGCTCCTCATGACAGTTCACCTCCAGCTATTCCAGACTCTGCTCCTCTTCCACAGCAACAACAACAACAACAACAACAAAAAGATTGTGAAATGCCAACATTTTGACCGAGTTGGCCATTTGAAAGATCACTGTTTTGATCTTCATCCATGTAAGCACTGTCATAAAACCACCCACTCTTCACACAGATGCTTAAGAAACAAATGTCCTGCAAGAACAAAGATTCATCTTGGATGGATCACTTCTTGGCAATGGGCATCAATAGTCAAGAAGATATTCCAATCACATGTCAGAACTTGTTCCAAAGTATTGAACAGTCTTGTAGTTGAGTTTTCTCCATCATCTCACCTTGTATTTGACATGGGGGGAAATGATGGTCAGCTACAAGCTTCAAAGCCACATCAAGTGAGCCTGAGCCACAACCTACCATACCAGATTCAGAGTTGTAGCCAGAAACAAAGATGCCCATGAACATGCCTTCAGTTGGCAATCTGCGACACTTCCTCTAGCAAAAGACTTCAGCTTCTTGCCGGTTTCGGAAGAATTCCAGGAACAAAATTGGGGACACTTACTCTAGCAGAAGACTTCATCTTCTTGCCAGTTTTGGAAGAGTTCCAGGAATTTAATTAAGCATTCCAGAGTTGTTGGTCATCCTTAAACCATCACAGGTTGAGACTTCCCTTTTCAGGTTGAAGTTCTCCCTCTTATGCGGGGTGAGGCCTCCCTTTCATGGTTGAAGTTTTCCCTCTTCAAAACAATAGGAGCACTTCCTCTAGCAGAAGAATTCAGCTTCTTGCCAGTTTTGGAAGAGTTCCAAGAATTGCACTAAGCGTTCCAGTTCTGGTGGTCATCCTTAAACCACCGCCCTTTATACCAACATTTCAGAGAGCACATTCAGCCTAGTGTTGCCATGCATTTTTGCACATTTTGTATTACAGTTCTATTCTTGGACTCATAGATAACCCTTCGGATTAAGGGGGGGAATGTTGGACACCTAATCCTCAATGGGTTAGTGTGGAAGCTGAATAGACAAAAGCAGTCCAAGAGACCTTGGGATGTGAAACCCAACGGTCACAATATGTACTATAAATGTATACCTCTTGTTAATGAAAATTGATTCTCATGTTTGATCTTTCATATTGTTCTTGCTGCCCATGTGTGTTTAACATAATTGTTCCAAGTAGAAAATATGGAAACAAGCCAGGGCGAGGGCATAGTTCTTGAAGAACAAAACCTAGCTGAATAGCCAAGTCCACTCGAAGAATCAGTTGTTCCTCTCAAGAAAAAGAAGAAGAAGACAATGAAATCAAGAGGTTGTGAAAGGAACAACAAAGGCTACTAAATATAGTAAAATAACTCAAACAACAGATAAGTGTCCTAAAAATGGGGAAAATATCAAAAAGAACCCCAAGAACAAAGGATGCAGCCACCTAGACGAAACCCCATAAAATAAAGGCCAAGGGGACTCAAACCAAGCCCATATCCATTAGTGACAGCAAGGAATAGCATGCTGTTGTTACAAACGTAGAGGCCCAAACAAAAGACACACCAGTCTGTAATAAGGACATCCAGACAAAGGCATTGTCCTCTAGTGTCACGACTGACTAGAAAGTTCATGAAAAAGAAACATAGACTGAGGAAACCAAATTTTGCAATAAGAAGATCTAGATAGATCTTCAACCTAAAAGTGTTTTGCCGGACAATGACCCTAGGGTAGTAAGACTCCAAGAGGATCTGGCACAGGCTCAACAGACTATAGAAAAGCTCACAGAAGAAACTGTTCCTCAGGAGAAATATCAAAAGTTACAGCAGCAAGTAAAGAACATCAATGCATCAGAGAGCGAGGCCTTCGATAGATGTTGGAGGGCAGAGGAAAAAGTTAAAAAAGTAACCAGTAGACTAGACACAATCATGAGTCAAATGGATACTCTCTGTTCTCTATATACAGATGTTCTAGCATGTAGGTCCCCTGCAAAAAATTATGCTTTGTTTTTATTAGAAAGATATTTATAGTTAAAAATTAAGGCTGTTAAGGCAGGGAAGCCTATAGAATTAAAAACTGTTGATGATTTCATTAACTGCTGTAAACACTATGGAGTAAAAGTTCAGTGATTACTCTGTGAGTTTTATTTGCATAACTTTATATTGGAGGAGGAAATGGAAATGAATCCAAGTCCCTTTGTGGGTGATGTCCAGTTTCAAGCATTCATTTCATTTACTATTAACCAGTTAAAGTGGCTCAAGGCCTATAACACCTTTCAGAGACAAGAAAACAGGTTAGACCTTTGGGTAAGGGGTGAACCAAAAACCCATTACAACTATGGGATAAGCATAAAAGCTTAATGAGAAAGAAGGGTGTGATCCAAACATTGGGACCCATTCACAGAGCAGTTTTCCAACAAGGGGTAGAATACTTCCTATCCATCAAAGACCTTGCCATAACAACAGCTAAACTCCGATGGTAGACTTCCATTCGGAATGTTTAGGATAAAGATCCATTCAATTACGAAAATTTTAAGTTAGCTGTTGGTCACTTCTCATCTTGAGAGAAGGCCCGTATTGGCTAGGTTGCAGGTTTCGAAGTCCAATTATCTAGTATCCTGCAACAGGGTATAAGGCCCTATATGAATTGCTTGAAGGGCAGACAGGGTGCATTTTTGAAGTTTTAGCTACACATCATGGTTTTAGACCACTTCATGAAAATCCCTCTCCAGCCTATTCCCTAACTTCCTTGCATGTAAATTACATGGTTTTCATGAGGGCATGAAAAAGGGTAAGCAGGGGGGTGTGTTGAGCGATGGAAAAGGTATGTATTTACCATTTATTTCTTTATCTTTTCCTTTGAATCATAACTCCTTTACATTCTAAGATGGTAATATGTTAAAGAATTATGATAGAATTAAGGAGATTTGTGATTGATACAAAATAAATAATTATTGTCTTTTTCTATATAGAAAGTGAAGGAAATAGAAAATCACTATTCGGGAGGAAAAGACAAAGTAGAAGCAACTGCTGTCCCTTCGACAGGAAGCCGTATCCAGACAAGGAGATCAAGATCAAAGCGCATGGTCCAGGAAAAGGAAGAGAAAACGTGGCATCAACACAAGAAGACAAAACGATAAACTAGAGATCAAAGATATAGCGAATCCCTCAGGATCCTTTGATCCCGAGGGATCGCTGCTTCAAGTCTTATCTGTACTCTTGATATTTCCACTTGGCCATTATAAAAATGGATAACGCTTGCAGCCCACGATATTATTATCAATTTGTAGAACTTATTGTTGTAATCTCAACTTTTATCATCGACTCTCTTTGAAGAGCAATAGCTGTAAACCTTGTCGTATATGATTAATATTAACCCAGTTGTTGTTCCATTATCTGATCCTGGAGTAAACTTAGTGGTGCTTCACTGGTGGCTAAGGGTCCGGCCCTAGTGGATCCACTTGCTTCTTGTACTGTAAACTTTGCCGTATATGATTAATATTAACTCAATTGTTGTTCCATTATCTGATCCTGGAGTAAACTTAGTGGTGCTTCACTGGTGGCTAAGGGCCCGGCCCTAGTGGATCCACTTGCTTCTTGTATCACTATTTTACAATTACAGTCGTGTGTGGTTAGATTTCCTTTGCATTTCCTTAACTCTCTTTATACGGTAATCTTCTGTTTCTGAAAATTTCACTAAATTGCTCTGTTATATCGAAATCATAATTGGATAGCAAGATTATTATTCAATATTGCAATGTCTAATTTGGATTCTGCTGTTCATTTACAGTTGCGATTGATGTTCATTTAACTATGGTTCACTTACAATTGCGATTGCTGTTCATTTAACTACTGTTCAATTATAACTGCAATTGCCGTTCCTTTTTACCTGTGGTTAATGTCCATTATGCTAGGCTAAGAGTACTGATTCAATTTAGTTTACAGTTGCTGTGTGTTTCCACTTAATTAGAGTTAATGTTCCGTTATATTTTAGATTGTTGTTCAATTCATTTAGAATAAAGCTTTGTTGTTCAATTCATTTCTGTTAGATTAAGCTTTACTGTCCAGGTTTCCAATAGACTTAGTCGCTATTTATTTTCTGCAAACATTTGCTTTCACCTTTTAATTGATAGTGCAGCAAGTGTGTTTTAGTAAGCATTTCCAATTGAATTACCATTTCCAGTTATTTGCTCTAGAGTGGATTGAAAGATCAATAACTGTAAAGAACATTGACTATCATTGTCTAAGTTCTCAGATTGGAGATCTTGTTTATGGTTGATTTCATTTATATCAGTTGACAGAGGAAAGAGTTATCACTACTGCATCCTTGACTGATAAATTGTTGTAGTTTACTGAATGAATGATTTAAGTTTCAGAGCATTTCTTTTAATTACAAGTAGATTCTATTACCAGCATCCGTTTACTCTTGTATTTAGCACTGTACTGCAAACTAGAAGACATTACTCTTTAATCAAGTGACTGCCTCAGACTGAGTACACTCTTGAGATAAAAATCATACCTAGATTGATAATTAAAGTAGGATAAATAGGGGTGAAAAAGACACCTTTTGTCACTCAACAGTATCCATGTCAAGCTGTAGTGCTACTGAATAATGAGTGTGCTCTTGGTGTATCATAGGTTCACCTCTGCATTTCAAGGTGTGTGGAGTACTTGATGGTCTGGGAGTTCACTTGATGTTGCATGTGCATGTATCCCCTTCATTGGTACGTGGTATGCTTCATGTGTTCATCCATTCACGAACAAGTCTTCAAGCATCTGCTCCTTGTTCATCTTGTTTGTCATCGCGTCATGTCCATCCATGTAGTTGTATATACAATCACTCATGATGAGATGACATCAAATCCAAAAATCCCTTAGTCTAAAATGATGTATCATATTTCATTTTTGGGTGCAGGTGACTGGGAGAAAGGACAAGGCTCCAAAACTACACAAAGCACATTTCAGGTCGGGATGTGGGGCTTCAGGTCATTTTCAAGAATAATTGCACAGAGGTCACTGAGAGGTTGGGTTGAGTAGTCTGATACAAAAACAAAATTTTGTGGGATTTGGCTTGGCTAGGAGGCATAACTGCAATTTTTTTTTTGGGGAAGGCAGTGCGAGCAGTAGAGGACAATGGCAGTAAAAAGTGCACAAATTTTTAGGGGAGGTTGAGAGTGGGATATGGGAGCTTGCTGGCCAAAATTGTGTAGAATTGGGAGGCAGAAATATAGGACATGTTTGTGTAGTTTTCAGGTTGAGTGGGGTGTTGGTAGCTGGTGTAAAGTCCAAGAAAACTATGCAATTTTTAGGAGGAGGAGCATGATGGTTGGCAGGGGAACTAACTGATAGAACTGCACAATTTTCAAAGATAGTGCAGTGGAAGGAAATGGGTGCTTGTCTCTATTGCATGCATAATTTCGTCAGTGAGTGGAGGTGGGAATGTTGACAGATTTTGCACAATTCTTGGGAGGAGTGAAGCATGAGGTCACTACTTGGTCAAACTCTCCAGTTGACTAGCGGAAGGTTTGATGTATTGGCTTGTGGGCAACGTAGATTGAGATAGATTCTTGGGAAACTTTTGCGTTGTTCTGGGTGATAGTCAGCTAGGTCGATTCTAGGATTGTGCAATGTAGACTTCATGGGTGGCATCGTTATACTCTCCGTAATTCTAGGCAACAATGTTTGGTCACTGAGGGCTGAGACTACACAATACAATTTAGTTGAGGTCCAACTGATGGAGGGTGGTCCAATCGACAGGTTTTCATAAACTAAGTATGTGAGTAAGTGCGCTTCCGAACACACACTCAACATGACTTGATGACAAGACACCTCGAACCAACAAGACATCATATGCTCAGTGTGAGTGCTTGAAGGATGTGAGTGACAATTGCGACATGTGAGATAGATTGTTGAACGACCATGATGACACTTACATGACATTTCATACAACTTTGTGTGTGAGCACGAAATATGCTTACATATCGAATACAACTTGTACACACGAAGACGGACCTTCAACATTGTTAGAACATGACTACAAGAATGAAGTTGGGACCAACATGCTAAAAGACTACCATTGAATGGTCAAGCAAAGAGGGTGTAGAGACTCAATACAAGCTTATGGGATGAGCCTGAGTGTTTTCAAACATCAAGGAAAAACCAAGGAAGGCTTCAAAATTGGATGCAAGCCAAAATTTTGTAGGGTGTTGCAGCCGCTACAACACTTGGCGACACACTGGTTGAATACCATCTTCTCTGTTTCAGTCCATTGACAACACAGGGCCTTGGTCCATCAAGGAGTATTGGATCGCTGTGTGGGTTACTTTGGCTTCCCCACTTACTACATGGAAAAACATGGTTGACCTTTTTCCAACTCAGTCAAACACAACAACAAGTTTTAGCTTGATCACAATGTTTCAAAATCAGGAAGGGTAGTTTGTCTCACGAGTTTAAAATTTTCAAAGTATAATTTTTCATCTTTGGTGTTGCTTCACTGCAAGAAGGCCTAGATAATACCTTGATGGAGTCACGCAAGAGCACATGCATTGATCCACTACTAGTGAGCCTGGTCAGTACCCCGATGGAGTTGCATGCTTCACCTCTCTACGCAAGAAGCCTTTCTCTTCTTTCGCCTTTGTTTTTTTGAAAAGAGGACTACGCATATGCACTTATTTGTTTTTGGGGTGGAAGAGGTATCCTGAATTATTGAGAGTAGAAGAGATCGTTCCTTCAAAGAAGCATGTAAGACCTATGATTTAGATTTTCTGGTTTATATTTTCCCCTTCAATGTTTCTACTAGTTTGATGAGCTTGAACACACAGAGCAAAAGACTGAGTAGAGGCATGGGATTTCCTAGTGTGGAAACAGGTTCATGGTTGGGCCAGAGCTTCCTTGCATACAACTAATATTTTCCATCAAGACCTCATCATCCGAAGGTTACAACCAAGCACAAAGAAGACAAACACAAGACTAGCCAAGTGCCACAGTGTCACAAGACTCTTTGGATCTCAACCACATACTCATTCAAAAGCCACAACTAAATAAAAGGAAACATTTATTGAAAAAACAAAAAATAGCATGACATTAAGCAAACAAAACAAAATGCAGCAAAAATAGCAAAGTACAGTGAAAAGACAGCAAGCAGTAAACAAACTATGTACATAGACAACGACTTACTGAAAGTAGTGATTTAAGTCTTGGCCATTGACATGAAGGTTGTCAATCCTCCTGTCAAGTGATTGCAGATTGTACATTTGTGGGCCAAGATTTTCCTCAAACAATCTCAATTTATCAGGTTCTGCTACTGGAACTTGGTTGTATCCCAAAAGACCATTGAGGAAAGATAACATTCCTGCTCCAGATATTGTCCGTAAAATAGGTTCCATTGACGACACAAGGTAGTTGTTTTTGTCCAAAGCATGGTTCAAGTTTCAGAAATCAATGCATAAGTGGATCTCCCCAGATTTCTTACGTACAAGAACTAAATTAGAAACCCATGCAAAATGACGAACTCTGTAAGTGATCCAAACATCCAACAACTTAGTTAGCTATTTCTGTATGAGGGGTTCAAGTGACAGATGTAATTTTCTCAGCTTGTGTTGCAATGGATTGAACCCTTCCTCGATTGGAATCACATATTGGATTAGTCATGTGTCATACGTTTTTAGATAATCATATGTCCACATGAACACATCCTGGTACTGTTTGAACAAGCAGAAAAAAAACTTGCCACTCCCACGGTGTGCAAAACATACCGAGACTGATGAACTCTGGATTGTGCTTTGTTCCTAGGTTGATCTGTTCGTACATCATGGTTGAACTATGGGTTTTGCTATTCCTTGACCCTTGGAAGCGATTCTGCAAGTCATATAGCTTTTCAAGAGATACCACATCCTTAGGGATGAGGTTGCTTTTCTTTTCATTAGTTATGGCTAGCAAAGACTACTCGTGCTCATCTTCGTCAATCACTGCATCCTTGAAGTCATTAGCGTTGGACGTGAAGTGCAATATGTATTGATCATCATAAAAAATATGTAAATTAGTTATGTTATCAGGGATAAAATGCTTGTACAAAATTTCAACAGTAAACCTATCCCTAAGCAGTGTCATCCTAGTAGCTACATTAGCTAAGGCATCGATAGTTGCGTTACACATTCTTGGAACAACAATGATATTGAAAGCTTGGAAGTTAGAGATTAGTCACCATACCTATTTCTGATAACTTTTGAGATGAGTT
Source organism: Pinus tabuliformis (assembly GCA_031772625.1). Classification (NCBI taxonomy): domain Eukaryota; kingdom Viridiplantae; phylum Streptophyta; class Pinopsida; order Pinales; family Pinaceae; genus Pinus; species Pinus tabuliformis. The sequence goes on from CM062816.1 coordinate 1,157,266,515, forward strand.
GAAAAATAGTGTATGGGGTTACTACCTGTCTTATCACGATTTCTGAATCACCTACCACTTTGAGTGCAGTAACATTGAGGTTGATGGCTTTGTGCAAGCCCAATATGAGTGCTTCATATTCAATAGTGTTGTTTGTGCACTCAAACTCTAAGTGGCTTGAGATCAAGTGTTTTTGTGCTTTGGGTCTATCACGACACACTCGACTCCAGAGCCATCATATGTCTTTGATCCATCAACATATATGGTCCACGACTCGTTTGCACACAGATTGCTTAATGTGCTAGTACTACTGCTACTACTACTACTGCTAATGCTACTAGTGTTACAATGCACTGTACATGTTTCATTTCCATCAGTTGGGCAAGGAAGGAGTCCCAACTACATGTTTGGTGGGGTTGGAGCTAGCTGCGTGAGATAACACCCCAGCTGTGTTTCCAAGAGGTAGTTTCCAAACATGAGTTCTATGAAAGCCAATGGTTCATTCTCACCATTGATGGGAGTGACATTCTGTTTCATGTATCTCTCAGATAAAACCTGGATATGATTGCTTTTTCCCTGGTACAAAAGCCATAAGTGTGACTAGTCTGTCATAGAGTATTCATTCAACTTGCTGGACCAATCTCTGCTAAGTAGTGAGCCATACGATTTTGGTATGTCCACAATGACAATGTTGATGCACTAGTGAACTCGCCCATCATGAGATATTTAGATGATCACATCCTGAAGTTCACCAATGGCTAGTATGCATGCTCAATTTAGTTGGATGATTTGTGCAAATGTCTTGTTCCTTTGCACATTGATCTTCTTGGCAATGGAGAGTGGCATGACATTAGCTAATGCCCTAAATTCAACCAAGCAGATGTGAACATTACAGTTAAAAATTTCAAATGATAGCAAGAATGGAGGGCAAACAGAGTTTGATTCTTCCATTCGAAGTGAGTTGAGCATACTTGTGAGTGGAGCGGGAGATGTACTTTCTCCCTTGCTAGTAGAGGCTCTACTACCTACAGATGTTTTCCCAAATGCATGCAGCAGAATATCTCGCTGACCTTGGTTCTTGGCTAACTCTAACAAAGAGTTGTTTGCACGAGTTTTCTTCATATCTTCCACAATATTGTAATCAAGAGGGGGTAAAATCACTAAGATGTCTGGGATTAGACTCGTGTTTGTACTGTTATGAAGAGTGTTCTCAAGTTTACTTCTCATGGACATACTCTTGTTTGTAGCTTTCTTCTCAGGCTTACTTTGTGCTTTTTGCTTTGGGATGGTTGGTGGATCAACATTTCTCAATAGTTCAAGCTTTTCTTGCATCTCCCCAAAAGTAGGGGGAGCCCCTTGACTTTTGAGATTGTATCGACTACTTTGATTTGGGGGTTTCTTCTCGGTGTGTTATTATTGTGTATTTTTGAGGTTGAGGGAGTAAACACATAGGACAACATCAAAACCACTTTGGAATCTAGGATCTAGCCCTCCCAGCTTCAGAGAGGGATCTCTCTGTAAAATCTAGCTTTGTTTTATGTGAATTTTAGGATAGTTAAGACTATACTAATTGTTTTGATTGAATGGTTTGGTTGATTTAATTGTTATAATTCCATTGGGCTATGGAGTCTAAAGATTTAACTGGATTTGGCATAAAATTTTAGAGGAGTTTCACAGGGCAAGCTAGGTTGTAATACTTGGATCTTTCAAAATATTAAATGGATTGTGAAATAGCAGAAATGTAAGATTCAGTAGAAATTAGAGAGCAATTAAGAATTACTTAATTTGACTTCAGCGAAAAAGATGAAAATTACTAACAACCAGAATAGGGTGCTCTATGTAAAATGTCCTATTCATCAGAGTTTTTGTTAAGTAATTGAGATTTTCAGAATAACAAAGAAATAAAAACAATGTTTAAACAAATAAACTGAAGAAAGACATCACCATTTGGTACACAACATGAATGCTATGAAAAGGTTCCTGTATTATTGATGCTCTAGCCACTTTGAAAAATTACAATATGCAGAGGAAATTAAATTCAAAAATCAACCCTTAATACTTCAAACTGTGAAATATTTATACAAATAATTACAAAATCACTGTCTAAACCAATAGTGTAATATTAGAATTATCCTAAAAAATAAAATTTATCTTTTGCAGAATCATAGGCAAGGTGGACAACTTCATCAGGAGGTGGCTCTGTTTTGGTGGATTTGGTTGCTAACTGTGGCTATTTTTGGAGAAATCTGTTGGAAATCTGCTGTTTCTGGGCATTCTGGTGGTGACTGGGCCTTTGAATGAGCAATGTTGTTTGTATTGTTGGCATATGTTTGTGTTGTCCCTCTTTCGACTGCAATTTTCTCTGAAATGTTGTGCTAGATATGCACTGTTGTCCTTGTTTATCTTGATGTTGTCATGTGCATTGCCTTATCCACCATATTTTTAAATACTTTGTTTTGTCACAAAATATTTGGATTCAAATAATATATTTAAATTAATATTTCCAAATATTTAAATGAAATTCATAATTCAAAGTAGTTATTAGAATGATTTATAAATCCATCATGTTTTCAAATCCATATGTTGTTTCAAAAATCCATGGGATGTTTTCAAAAACCATGTCTCGTTTCTCCTTTTACCTTCCATTCCTTCCTCTAAAATCTGGTTTCGCTTGATCTCAGCCTCACATCCGCACAACATTGGTTTCAGCTTATCTCTTTCATTCAACCTCCCATCCACACAATATTTATTTCATAATCACATGAAATCCATTCCCTCCATATTTATTAAAGTCAAATCAAAACAATTAATGCATTTCAGGGGGGGTTTGGCAGTAAGAGAGGTTTAGGGGGACGGGGGTTCGAAATCACACGAGGGTGGCATTTGTAAATGATGGTAAAAGTGAAAACCACTTTTCGGACCCCCCCTCTGGTTAAATGTCAAAGGGGCTAGGGGGATCCGAAACATATGTATAACCATTTATTATAATATGCACACATCTCAATGCTTTTAACGTTGGGGGAAATTAATGCATGAGTGTGGGGTGGACCATAGGCCTTGACTTTTGGAATAAAGGAATTTTCATGTTTTTTAGAGTTTAGATTATTCATTTATTTTTTGAATTAATTTTAATACTTCAAAATAAATTATTTCTCACTTATCCCTTCTTCTTTATTTCTGGTGCATGCTTCAACTTGCTCTTGCCTTTGATCCAGGAATTGGATTTTAGTGCATGATATATATTGTTGGAAATCTGATTTTGAGCTCTTTTTGATAAAAATACTTGTAGTCTGATATGATCCAAAAATTTCCATGCAAAAATTTTCTTAAATCTTGGTACTTGGTGTCTCTTTGGAAATAATTTGCAAGAGGAAATATTATTTACAACATCTCAAACATAATAATGATCAGCTATAATCAAGAAATCCTATAAAAATCGTAGGACCCTAACAGTGGCTCCAGTTACTAGGGATGGAACTTCCTGATGAAGTGTTTAGAAAACCATAGACTAGTAGCCCGATCCATTGGGCTGATCCTGAATGTGAAACTTGCTCTTTCATAAAAACCTCTGCAACTAAAAACCTTAGTCCTTTGTTCCAAACTTTAAATAGAAATCTGATTTGTGTAGAGAAGTCTGAAATGAAACTACAAACTAAACTATGTACTGGAAACTTTAAAAATGAAAACTAACAAATGAAATCGTTGTTTCACACTGAAAACATAAATGCTGAAAAGATGCTTACCCGGTAAGCTTATTTATGTATATACAATCTTGTTCTAACATCAAATTCTTGACTTTATTCAACGTAAAATATCTAATATAGCCAATCAAAAATTTTATCCAATACCTTGGATCCTTCAATGTCTTTAAGAAGAATCAGAACTAGAGTTTGTAAGGGCACTAGAAACTAATTATCATCTTGATCTTCATGACAGAGAGCTTTGGAATCATGAAAAATAGGGGAGGCAATAGAAATTGAATGGGACTCTGGAGTGAAAAACTTCTCCATATAGATAGCTATCGGATCATGAAATACATGCCCTTTTACTTGATGCTCGAAGTATTTTGCAAATTTATGGTCATGATTAGGTGTTCCACATATGATTTCTATATCATCATATAGTTTCTGATATGGGTCATCTGATTTACTCTCAAAACAATGCTCAATTTAAACATCAAAATGAAACATTACTATTTCTCATTTGGGAGGAGGGAGAATTTCCAATAACGTTTAGGATCTTGGAAGTTATATGATTGGATTTGAACATCTAAAAGCTCAATCTCATTTTCAAACCTTTCAACAACATATTTAGAAAAACATGTTTTACCTTTAGGAGAAAACTTATTAGATCTCAAACAATGAAGCATGACCGTTAACAAATCTTTATCAACTTGAACATCCATTAACTAATCCCTAATTTCTTTGGCCTCACTCCCTATTTTTGATGATTATCCCTCCTCTCTTTGTCTTTTACTTGTTTTCTCTTGAGGAGTAGGAGTCTGTAAACTTGAAGTAGAAAAGAGTTGTTCCTCAGCTTCCTGCAAGGTCTTCTATATCTATGCCAATTGATTTGCATACTTTTCTATCTCAGGCCTTGAGCTATGGATGTAGGGATTAGTTATGTTTTCTACTCTAAGTTTTGAAATAATACCCCAAGGGTCATAAGACCATGTAAAAATTGGGCTGAGTTTCATCTGTTTAAGCATTTTCTTTGCTTCTTCACCTGTTGTCTTGGTATTGCATATAAATGGCCCCACCTGTATCTTTATTTGAAATTGTGACTTCTTCTTAGCCACCACAAAATTAATCTCATTAGAATTTAATATATTTCTGATGTATTCCAAGGCAAAAATCCTCACGGTGAGGTATTTTGGGAGTCTGTATGGTTCCAATTCACATCCATAAAATCTGATTTCTGTGTAGTTTTGGTATAAATACCAATCTCCAGTCTTGGCTTGATATTTTAGATGGAAAATTATTTTAATATCTTCACTAATTTTGGGTTGTATTGAGATGTTTAGGATGTTCATTTTTGGGTGAACAAACTCTTCAATAAACTGCTACTATGAGAATTCTTGTTGTTCTTTCATGACCAATGAGGTCCAAAAAACCATCGACTGCTGGTTTCCTGCATCATATAGCTTATGCATTGCAAAATTGAACTTGTTTGCTTGATAATAAAGGAACATGTAGATTAAAATGGAAGTGTAATTAAACACATGCTCTGTGGGAAATTTCAGAAATTGCTCATGAATGTTGTCAGCCAAAAATTGACTGAAATTGAACACAATCGATGGTTTATTGTCTATGGAAAATATGAAGAGGAAACCTAAAATGGGCTCATCTGACCACTGAACGGAATAATAACCCAAAATGTATGAGATTATGGATATAATTTTTTTAGCTTGATCAGGGAAGATGGAGGAAGGGTACAGAGGATTCTTCTTAGGTAACTAGGCATTTTCAGGCAATAAGATCTCAAAGCTTTTGGCTCTTGTAGAAAATTCCAGCTTTTGATAAAGCTAGGTGAGGGCTTCTAAGGAGAAAGGGGCACTATTTTCCATAGGGGGAGCTAGCATCATTTGGTTTTTAGACTATGAAGTAATGGGAAACAGGATGTCACCAGATGGGGCCATGATAGCTCTTTGGCTAGGAACATAACAAGCCTGACATTTTCTGGTGAATTCAGTGGCTTGGAAGGTTAGAGGGAAGATATAATGGGGAAGGTTTGACTCCCAGAGTTAAATTTCATTAGTCTTGTCTGCATGCTTATCTTCCAGCCAACAATATAGCTCTAAAAATTCACAGTCGCATTGGGTTCCATTAATCCAATAATCCCTATCACATAAAGGGATGTGATCTAAATCTATGGAGGGAGGGATCAAGGGATTGAAAATTTTCTCCTGGGTTTTACTCTTTGGAGGCATGATTGTATTAGTGAAAGATAACAGAAATTGATAGGAGACCTTAACGGGAAACAATTGTGGTAATGAGTTGTGAGGGGAAGGAGACAGAGAACTATCAATTTCGATCTTGGTCTGATTGCACGAATACTTTGAAGATGATCGTTGTGTAAAAGCTACAAATTACATGAAATAAGCTAGTGAAAAGAAGAGAAAATGATGTTTTGAGAGATTTTAAAGGTAGAGAATGGTGAAATCCGTTGGAAGTGGTGCGGGACCGTTAAGTTTGAACGGTTACTCAGGAAGGCAAATTGAATGTTGTACGGTTATTTTCTTGGGAGATGAATTAATTGGGTAACAGTTAGGTGACGTGGCGAGAGGTGAGTGGCAGGGGTGTCATAGTAGGGACGCGGTAAAGAGGGCGAGTGGAAGGTTGTTTCGGAGGGCACAGAGGGTGGTAAGGAGTATTTCAATAGGGGTTGTGAAATGTGGAGAGGGGTCTGCGTCGAGATGGGGCCCAGCGGAAGAAACATCCTTTTTAGACACCCCCCCCCCCCCCCCCCCCCCCCCAATAGTAAAGGTAGGATGGAGAGGGGGGGAAAAAAGTGAATGTGAGCCGTGTATCTTGAGGGATAGATGATCCTGATGCCCTTACAATGGTGTTTCTTAACCAAATAGGACAAATAAATTTATCCATATGCGCCTTTAATTTTAGTATTTTAGACATAGCATAAAGGTTAGGCATATAAAACATGTAAAAACACTTTATCCCATTGTGCCCATTTTCCTTTTTACAATTTCATTAAAACTTAGGATAAAATGGCATAGGCATATATTTATAAAACCAACTATTTTACCTACCCTTAACTAAACTAACATTTTATTTTTTTAAAGGGTGCACTTAGACTAGCAAACCCACATTATTTTCTTTTATAAAAAATGAAAAACTATCTAAATCCTATCACTTATTTCTCCTATTGATTCAAATTAAACAGTTGAATCAATGTCATTTTCTACCTAACTACTGATTTACCAAGATTAAACTGTTTGGCAAATCTTTATTCTCTAGTCTAATTTACAAAAATTTAAACATGTTTAACGACGATTGTACTATATGATTAAACAAATAGCTAGTCGTTGTGGCATTTAAGAAAACTATCTATCAGTAGTGGCATTTATATTTGAAACACTTTTAGTATTATTCATTTTTGTCTTTCTTTCTTTTGGTGGGGTTCAATATTTTTGTTTTTTCTCTTTTATTTTTCTTATTTATACCCTCTTTTCATTTTTTATTCTATTTTTATTTTATTTGGAAATCATTTGCAGATTGACAATTATTTACAATATAAGATTCTTGAGATAAAATACTTAATCACCTTGAGATCCTATAAATTATAGGACCCTAACAGTGGCTCCAGCTGGGGATGGCACTCTCCCTGTGAGGTGCCAAGAACATTTGATCAGTAGCCTTGAGTGTTCTATTTCAGCAATATCCACACTTGATTTCTTTTGTTGTAGTACTTATGGTAACATATCAATTGAAGCTTAGGGCCTTCTCTGCGGGCTTCAACTTATGTCAACAGGTCACCCAATAAAAATAATAAAAACAATGATTTGATGCTAGAAAACTTCTATTTCTAAGAGAAATAGTGCTTCAACATTCTACCATTCACATGTCCACTAGGCATTTATGTCCCATCTAGATGTTTGAGAAAAAATGCATTGTGTCCTCTGAAAGCATAAATGATATAAGGTCTTGTTCATAGATTGTCAAATTTTCCATGCTTTCCTTTGTCTTCTCATATGGAATCCCACTTTAAAACTTTATCACCCAAGGTGAAATCATATGCTTTAGTTCTTCTTTCAAAATTCTTTTCGATATTCTCCTGGATGATCTGAGCCTTATTATAGACTTCTTCCCTAGATTGTTGCAATTGGATTGTTTAATCAATTCTTCTTTGGATGTCATTTGTCTCAACCTACAATTCCCGAATTATCTTCATAACTAGAACTCCCAAAGAGGATGGAAAAACAAAATCCATTCCATAAACCAATTGGTATGGTGACATGCCAATTGATTTCTTTGTTGTGAGCCTATCAACCCAAAGTGCATTTATCAACTTATTGTGCCATGACTTTTTGTTCTCTTCTAACAACTTCTTAATAATGTTTACCAAAATCTTATTTGAAGATTAAGCCAACCCATTACCCTGTGGGTAATAAGTAGTTGAATGTACCAAAGTAATATGGTATTTGTTGCATAAATATATCATTTTATTGGATTTGAAAGCTGCAACATTATCTACAATGAGCTTTTTTAGATAACCAAATCTAGACAGGATATTGGTTTCTAGAAATTTGATAATAACAACATTAGTAGCCAGTCTGGAAGGTGTGGCCTCAATCCATTTGGTGAATTAATCAGCAACGGTGAGGATCCATTTATGTCGGATAGAGGATGGTGGATGGATTTCTCCAATGAAATCCAATCCCCATTGTTGGAAAATACTTTCAACAGACATGGGTTTCAAAGGTAGAGGCAATAGTTTTCTTTTCCCCTCAAATATTTGGCATTTATAGCAAGAGGTTACCTTCTTATGAACATCAGGGAAAATGGTAGGCCAGTAAAAAACATCTCTAAGGATCTTATTAGAAATGGTTTTCCAGTATAGATGTCCACTGCAATCACTTTCATGGAATTCCTTCATTGTTCTTTCTACATCATCTTTCAATAGACACTTTAGTAAAATACCACCAGCATCTTTCCAACATAAATCATTATCTATGATGCAAAATTTCACTGCTTTCAATTTTAGAAATCTAGCCTTTGTCTTATTTAAACCAGAAGGAGCATTTAAATTGAATAAAACAAAAATGAGGTCTGCATACCAGGTTGAGGTCATAAGAGCCTCATCTAGATGTGGAGTTGCATGTTCCTCTTGATCATCTAATGCAGCTACAAAATTGATATCCAATGCATTAAAGTTCGATTCAACCATCAATTTGGCTAACCCTTGTCCTTTGATAAGCTTGGCAGGCTTGATTTCCATGTCATACTCAAGAATGATGGCAATCCATTTTCCTCTTTTACCGTTGGTCCATTTTGCGTTAAAATATCCTTAACTACAACATTTGGTACATAAGAAATTATTTGAGAATGGAGGATATACACTCTGAAATCTTTAATTTCTTTTATCAATGTGAAGGCGTGTTTTTCCATTATATTATATTTGAGTGTAACATCCCTTAAAGCCTTGCTAAAGAAACCAATGGGTTGTTCAAATCCACATCGTTTTTCTGTAAAAGGACAACTACAATAGTGTGTTCAAAATCAAATGAAAAGATTATAAAATCCTTAGTGAAATTTGGACTAGTTAGGACTAGTGCTTTTGTCAATGCTTGTTTAACTTTTTCAAATGATTGCCTAGCTTCAATGTTCCATATGATTTCTAAATCTCTTTTTAGCATATTTGTTATGTTTCTGAGAAGTTATGCAATATTAGGGATAAAACTTCTTAGGAAGTTTATTCTACCAATAAATGATTGAAGTTCCTTAATGTTTCTAGGATGATTGATTTTCAAAATGGATTCAATCCTTTTGGGATCAATTTTGATACCTTCCTTAGAGATGATATGACCAAGAAGTTTTCCCTCTTCAAGGTCAAACAATGTTTTCTTAGGATTTAGTGAAATCCCAAACCTTTTGCATTTCTCAAATACTCTTCTCAGATGTAACATATGTTCTTGATCAGTTTTAGAATAAACAGTGATGTCATCTAGATAGATCACAATAAACTTGCCAATTTCATTAGCAAAAGCAATATCCATTGCTCTTTGAAATGTGGCTCCAACATTCATTAAACCAAAAGGCATCTTCACATACATGAAGGTACCCCATGGAGTAGTAAAGGTTGTTTTATCCTGATCATCAGGGTGAACTGAAACCTGATTATAACATGAGAAACCATCTAGTAAAGAAATCCTAGAAGACCCAACTAGCTTATGTAGAATATGATCCATTTTTGCTAAAGGGTAGTTGTCCTTTAGGGAAACTTTGTTAAGGTTTCTAAAATCTATTCACAATATGATTTCACCTGTTTTCTTCGTAGTTGGCACAATATTGGAAACCCATTAAGAGTACCTAAGAGGAACTATGATTTTAGAGTCATACATTCTTTTAATTTCATTCTCAATTAAAGGCATCAGTACTAAAATTATTATTCAAATTTTTTGTTTGAATGGTTTCTAATCCTCTTTAATTGGAATTTTGTGTTGTATAATCTCTGTATCATATGTCTTTAGATTGTCATAGCTCCAGGAAAAAACATCACTAAATTCCTTGAATAAAGCAATGTAATTTTGTTTTTCAACAGTTGGGAGTGATTTGGACAGTATTATGATTTTGCGATATTTTTCACTGCCTATGTTACACTCTTCTACTACTACTCCTATGGGATCAATCTTAGGCTTCTTAGCCACATCATTGAAATCAAATAATTCTTCCAGTGGAACTAGACCTCTAGGTAAGACATTATCCTTTAACTGAAGTGTTTCAAACTCTTCTTTTTCTAGATCTATCTCAAGAAATTCTAATTTATTTACAACTTTATCTATGTGTATATTTAAATCTAATTTTTATAAGTGCCTTTCTAGATTAGAATTTACACCTATTTGATTTTCTAATTCAAATTCCAAATCTATACTATCATCTTGAAATTCATCCTTAGATTGCATAAAACTTTCAATTTGTTTATCACTGCCAAACACCTACTAATACTTCATATTATCTGGTACAGCTAGTCGATGTTTCACTTCCACTGTATATTTTCAATAAGGGTAATGCATTTTACAGGAGCTGGTTGAAAAATCCAGACTATTTGGAATGCTATTTTGTTTTCTAGGAATTGCAGATAGGTCATATTCAAGAAAAATCTCTAGAAAATCAAGCACAACATTTCTGTATGCTCTCATTCTAGGGTGTTTAGTTGAATACTCTCCTTTAATTTGTTTTATAATTAACTCAGCATCCCCTTGGATGGAGATTCTCTTGGCACCTAAAGTTTTCAATAATTGCAATCCTAATATAAGGACTTCATACTCTACTATGTTATTGGTACATTGAAAATTGAGCTTGTATGAGTGACCCCTAGCATGATTGTTTCCTGTGTTTACCACCCATACTCTTGCTTCAGGACCATCTTTGCTACAAGAGCCATCAAAGCTCATGTTCCAAAGAGGTTCAGGAAGAGTGTTTGGTTTGGATCTCTTTCAGAAATCTTAGTTTCAGCTTTGATCACCTGAGTGTTGATGTCTTCATCATTGTAAAGAATAAAAGAGTCTAAATCTGAGTGGATAGAGTAAAGTGGATAGTTGTGAGGATTCCCTTGCCTACTGACCATGAATTTCATCAAAGTTTCCCTATATAATCTTCTTTATTGCCAAAAAAATGGTATGGTGGTGAAGGTCATATATATCTGTAGGGAACCTTGTAATTCCAACCCCCATGAGCATGACAACAACATGCCATACTTAGGGGGAATATCTGTAACCACTATGTCCATTACTAGACTTTTGGCAAGGATTTGAGATAATGTAACACATAGGTCTTTGATGAGACCTAGACATCTTACTTTTTGCTGGAATCAAAAGAATATAAGTTTTTTATAAGGTCTGGTAATGTCAAGTCCTAGTTTCTCCATAACAACTTTAGGCATTAAATTGCGTGAAGCAACTGAATCTAACATAGCATTACGGAGAATCTTGTCATGAATATTTAGGCTAACATAGAATGGAGGAAATACTCCTTCTTGTGGTTTTCCCTCAACTGCCGACCCAAATTAGAGTTCAGGCTGGTCATCATTCAAATTTACAGAGTCTGTGTTTTCCCCTATAGTTAGATATTTCATCACTTTGGATCTGTACATGTTTTTGGTCATTAACTCTGTTAGAGGAGTAGGAATTTTCAGTTTTTCTAATTCATTCTCAATGTTGAACGATGTTTGAATCTTAATCAGGTTGGGAAGGTCAGATTGATCTGTCATTTATTTTGGTATAAGCTCTTTTTGTTGACTAGTGGTTGGGATATCAGTTTGAGTAGTTTTAGAAACACTATCAACTATATTTTTGATAGGAATTTATACTTTATTTTACCAGAATTATCAACAGTTTTCTTAGGAAGACTTTTTGTTGTTTTCCTAGGATCAACTTCAGTGGATTTTTTAGCAGCATTTTCAGAGTTTTTGTTGTTGAGAGTGTCTAAATTATTTTTGCTCCTAAGGTTATACTACCAATGGAATTCCATGATGGCATTTTCAAAACCTTGTTTATATTCATCTGATTCCTCAAAGTCAAGTTTAGTTTGAGCTAGGAGAAAAATTTCTTGCTCCTCTTGAGTGAGAAAAACTATTTCATCATCATTTATTCCCATCAGATTTATTTGACTATCATCCAAATCTTCAATAATATTACCCTCGTGGAGTGTAATCATGTTAGATCTAAGATTTTTGTGATCCATAATGTAGAAGAAAGTCTTTCGGATTAATCACATTCATACGATTTGGTCGACGTGTCAAACCAGCTAATGTGGTTCATCCTCAGGACTAGGTGAGAAATCCATCGAACATAAGGAATAAACAGTAAGGATGCAACATTGCCTAGAAATAGCCATTAAAAACTAGTTGTTGGTGAATTAGTTAAAATGTAAAGAAATTAATTATTAGGGAGTTAGTGGTAAGGACTTATTCCATTAAAATATTCTATGTCTAGTTAAAAATAGCTATTAAGGAATAATTAAAAATAATCAAAAATAAAATATTGAATTTTAATAATGAAAATAAGTTATTTATTAATAAATTATATCATTTTATTGTTAGAGGTTGACCAATTAGAAAACTAGTTGTTAGGAAACTAGAAACTTTATCCCAATGTAAAAAAAATTAGAAATAATAATAATAAATAAATTATTGAAATTCAGTTTATATTATTCAAATTAAAGGATAAAGAGAAAAATAATACTAAGAAAATAAATAAATAAAAATAGTAAAATCAATGAAAAAAAAAGATCAGGGCATAAAACAAAAGAGAAAAAGCTGAGGAGGAGAGGGGAAAAGAAGGGAATGATGACTTACGATGAGAGAGCTAGAATCCATCTCTTACTCAATTTCTAACTACCATCCCTATTAATATTTTTGGCATGCCTTTCTACCTTGGTCGACCTTGGTGATGACTTTGGATTCTTCAATGCAAACGTGGTGCTTAGATTTTTATGCATGCTCAACTAACGCTGATGAGTAGGATCTATTGTGTCTAATGTCTGCATCATGCTAATTGATCCTCTGCTTAATAGATCTGCCTGTTTCTCCAATGTACAGGATCCCACAGGAGCAGGGAACAAGGTAGATCCCTTTTGAGTCATAAGGATCAATAGGGTCTTTAACAGATCTAAGAGAATTCTTAATTGTATTGAGAGGTTTGAATGAAGAAGCGACATTAATCTTCTTGAGGATATGGGCAATCCTGTCTATGGTTCCTTGGATATACAGGAAATGAACCTTAGAGATAGGATCATCACGAGCATGTTTAACTTTAGGATCTTTGCAAGCTTTGTGAAAGGCGTTGAGGTTTTGAGATCTGCTATACCCATTATTTCTAAACACTTCAAGGAGATGGGATTTTTCCTTTTCAAGGTGGCTATCATTAGAGATTCTTAGAGCACGGGTAGCCAGAGTGCTAAGAACCTTGAATTTATGAGCTGGGAAATGATGAGAACTGGCATGGAGATACTGTTTCGTGTGAGTCTTTTTCCGATAGACATGGTGACAAATCGAACCATCACTCATCCTTGAAATGATAATGTCGAGAAAGGGAAGGAGATCATCCATCTTCACTTCCATCGTGAACTTGATGGAGTCAGATTGAGAGTTAATGTGGTTAATAAATAGGTCAAGTTTCTCCCTACCATGAGGCCAGATGACAAAGGTATTATCAACAAACCTCTTCCATTTTTTAGGGCGAAATTGAGCAGTGGCTAAGGCCTTGGTCTCAAAATATTCCATAAACAGGTTGGCGACAATAGGGGAAAGAGGGGAGCCCATCGCAACACCGCAGGTTTGTTCATAGAACTCACCTTGGAAACTGAAGAAGGTCGAGGTGAGGCAAAGGCCAACTAACTTGGTAGTGCCTTTGTTAGGGATGCAATTTATGATATCAATGGCTTCCTTGATGGGGATTTTGGTGTACAAGGAGACAACATCAAAACTAACTAGAAAATCACCCGGTTCCAATTTGATATCTCTCCACTCTTGAATAAAGGATGCAAAGTCTTTAACAAAAGAATCAATGCACCCAACAAGAGGCTTAAGCTTTTGAGCTAAGAATTTAGTTTATGAGCTATGACTCCATCGACTTTTTTGGTTTTAATAGCACTCCTAGTTTTAGGCCAGATAATATAGCTATTAACATCCATAATATTAAAAACGATGTCATTTTTAATAAATCCATTCATGAAATAAATAATGGACATTATAACAAAAATAACTTTAATAATAAAGTTAATGGATATTCTTTTGACTTGTTTAAATCTAAGAAGAAGAACTTTATTAATAATAGAAATAACATAGCTCCATTTTATAATAATAATAAAAGATCTATCTTGGAATTTAATAATAATATTAATAATAATAATAAAAAAAAACATTTATGATGATGATAATAATAATAATAAGAATAATAATAATAATAATAATAATTCTCTTTTAGGTTTTAAGAATGTTATTAATCTTTCGAGCAAGATCTTTGATCCTTCTATCTTTAGTCTTCTTAATAAAGGTCTCAATTTTTCCCTTGCCCCGAATAAAATTCCTACTGATGACATTATTTGTAGCATTGAGTATGGTATTAAAGACCTTCCGGATAATGTTAAGGAAGTTGTCAGGCAAGATTGTGCTATTGTTCTTAGGAAGGCTAAACCTCCTAAGAAAAACCTCAGCAAGGTTGAGTTTCTTGCCCTTAAATCCCTAAGGGATGACCCTGACATTGTGGTCCTTAAAGCAGACAAAGGCGGAGCTGTTGTCATTCTTGATAGGTCTGATTATGTCCACAAAATGTTAGACCATCTATCTAACAGTGGGAGTTATATCAAACTTAAGAAGAATCCCCTTAAGTCTGTCTCTAAGGAGATAGCAGTCGCTATTAAGTTGGATCCGTCTCTTAATCCTCTTTCCCGTAAGCTCATTGAGAGCAATCCCCTCACCCCTAGGATCTATGGCCTCCCAAAGATTCATAAATCTAGGGCCCCCCTAAGACCTATTGTTAACACAATAGGTGGTCCCACCTATCTTCTTGCTAAATTCTTAGCTCAGAAGCTTAAGCCTCTTGTTGGGTGCACTGATTCTTTCGTTAAAGACTCTGCATCCTTTATTCAAGAGTGGAGAGATATCAAATTTGAACCAGGTGATTTGCTGGTTAGTTTTGACGTTGTCTCCTTGTACACCAAAATCCCCATCCAAGAAGCCATTGATATCATAAATCGCATCACTGACAAAGACACTGCCAAGTTAGTTGGCCTCTGCCTCACCTCGACCTTCTTCAGTTTCCAAGGTGAGTTCTATGAACAAACCTGCAGTGTTGCGATGGGCTCCCCTCTTTCCCCTATTGTCGCCAACCTATTTATGGAAGATTTTGAGACCAAGGCCTTAGCCACTGCTCAATTTCGCCCTAAAAAATGGAAGAGGTTTGTTGATGATACATGTGTCATCTGGCCTCATGGTAGGGAGAAGCTCAACCTATTTCTTAACCACCTTAACTCTCAATCTAACTCCATCAAGTTCACGATGGAAGTGGAGATGGATGGTCGCCTTCCCTTTCTCGACATTCTCCTTTCAAGGACGAGTGATGGTTCGATTTGTCACCAAGTCTATCGGAAAAAGACTCACACGAAACAATATCTTCATGCTAGTTCTTATCATTTCCTAGCTCAAAAATTCATGGTTCTTAACACTCTGGCTACCGGTGCTCTAAGAATCTCTAATGATAGCCACCTTGAAAAGGAGAAATCCCATCTCCTTGAAGTGTTTAGAAATAATGGGTATAGTAGATCTCAAAGCCTCAAGGCCTTTCACAAAGCCTGCAAATATCCTAAAGTTAAACCTGCTCATGATGATCCTATCTCTAAGGTTCATCTCATGTATATCCAAGGAACCACAGATAGGAATGCCCATATCCTCAAAAATATTAATGTCACTTCTTCATTCAAACCTCTCAATACAATTAAGAATTCTCTTAGATCTATTAAAGACCCTATTGATCCTTATGACTCAAAAGGGGTCTACCTTGTTCCCTACTCTTGTGGGATCCCCTACATTGGAGAAACAGGCAGATCTATTAAGAAGAGGATCAAGGAGCATGCTGCAAACATTAGAAAAAATCACTCTCGCTCATCAGCATTAGCCAAGCATGCAGAAAAAACCAAGCACCATGTCTGCATTGAAGAATCCAAAGTTATCGCAAAGGTCAAGCACTTCCACCATAGGAAGCTTAGAGAGGTGATTGAGATAGAAAGGCATGCCAAAAATCTTAATCGGGATGATGGTTGGAAATTGAGTAAGAGATGGATTCCAGCTCTGTCATCGTAAGTCATAATTCCATTCTTTTCCCCTCTCCTCCTCGGCTTTTTCTCTTTTGTTTTATGCCTTGATTTTACTATTTTTTTCTAGTATTATTTTTCTCTTTATCCTTTAATTTGAATAATATAAACTTAATTATATATATATATATATATATATATATATATATATATATATATATATATATATATATATATATTAAAATTAAGTTTATATTATTCAAATTAAAGGATAAAGAGAAAAATAATACTAGAAAAAAATAGTAAAATCAAGGCATAAAACAAAAGAGAAAAAGCCGAGGAGGAGAGGGGAAAAGAATGGAATTATGACTTACGATGACAGAGCTGGAATCCATCTCTTACTCAATTTCCAACCATCATTATTAACATTGGGATAAAGTTTCTAGTTTCCTAACAACTAGTTTTCTAATTGGTCAACCTCTAACAATAAAATGATATAATTTATTAATAAATAACTTCTTTTCATTATTAAAATTCAACATTTTATTTTTTATTATTTTTAATTATTCCTTAACAACTATTTTTATCTAAACATAGAATATTTTAATGGAATAAGTCCTTACCACTAACTCCCTAATAATTAATTTCCTTACATTTTAACTAATTCACCAACAACTAGTTTTTAACGGCTATTTCTGGGAAATGTTGCATCCTTACTATTTATTCCTTATGATCGATGGATTTCTCACCTAGTCCTGAGGATGAACCACATTAGCTGGTTCGAAACGTCGACCAAATCCTATCAATGTGATTAATCCAAAAGACTTTCTTCTATAAAATATTACCCTCGTCATCAGTATAGTCTTCCTGAAAAGGAGGCCGGACCTATTGCTTCGAACCCTTTTGTTCTCATTGTTTGATTTGGGGAACATTCCTTCTAAAGTTTTGGTTCCTATTTTGAGGAGCAGTTTGATTTTTTCTCATTTGAGCTTGATCATTTATGTTTACTCTTTGCATCATCTTTTCCACTACTCTCACTAGGTTATATATTTTGTGATCAGAGGCAGAAGTGGAAGGCTGTTCTTTAATGATAACCATGCACTCAAATTTTAGTTTGGCCTTCTTAGGTAAGATGTTAGCTTCAACTTTTATAACATTAGCTTTCATTTCTTCCAAAGTTTCCAGGTCTCTTTCTCTAAGTTGATATTACATGTCTACATCAAAACCATCAGGAAAATCAATTAAACCTAGGCCAGGGGAGGGCTTGATGTATGCAGGAATTGCATTGTAAACAATATTAAACCGTTCACAGTATTGTTCCATAGTCTCATTTGGATTTCTTTTCAGTATTTTGTATTCATTTAGGAGTTGAAGTGGATTTTTCTTGATTTCCCATCTAGCTAAGAAAATTTGATGGAATGCATCAAGGTTAGCTATCCTTCCTGCAGGTAAACTCCTAAACCATTTTTTGACATCACCTCCTAAACTTTGAGCAAACATTCTCATTTTTACGATCAACTTCATCTACTTCTTAAAGGTCAAGAACATCATTCACTCTATCCACATGTTGCTGAGTAGTATGAGAGCCAATATTATCAAAGGTCAGATTTTTGGACTCGTAATCTCCAAGCATAGCATTCAGCTGGCATGGTAACACTAAAGGTGCATACCTACCTACCATAGCTGGTCCAAGAGATTGACTGGAAGATGGACCTGTGGTAGGTGTAGTTGTGATAACTACAAGGATAGTAGGAATAATAATCTGAGATATTACAGGTGAAAAAGTAGTGTTGACATTATGTTTAGAAGTCTTTGGTACATAACGATTCTTATCAATGGTGAAGATGATTATGTTGTTTAATTGTTTAAATGATACATCATGCTATGCTGCAGTCATAAGTTTCCTATTATGAAATCTCAGATGATACTTATATTTCTTGAGCCAGATAGTTATTATTCAGATCAGATTTATGGATGATTTTGGATGACTCTTTTTTATGATGCATATATGGTATGCTGCTTACATGATGATCTTCATAAGGACAAGGAGAGGAACAAAGCTCGAGTACACAACTTCATTATTTGATAAGTTTCATTTCTTTTATGTTGTTGTCATCATCCCTTCAAAGATGCATAAACTTCATATGGTGTAGTTATGGATGAGGATTCCTATGGTTCTTGACTCTCTCATGGTTGAGGACTGCTACTGTTGATGGTATCAAGAAATCTTGACAAATGACTATGAGCTCATGGTTTTCTAGATACATATTTCTATCTCTTTGATGGATACACATTATGCTAGATACATGGATGATTACTTAAGTTGCATATTGATAAATATTGTTGGTTGGACAAGAGAATGGTGTTGTTACAGGTTCCATGAAGACATATCTATTTGGAGACATGGCTTACTTAGTCACATAATGATGATGACTTCTTACTTTATGATGATAGGTTTGATACCCACATATGTTGATTATCATGGTTGATGCTCATCAGATATGGGATGTTGCCTAGTGATGATACATGGTTGATATATTGAGGACTCTTGTGGTAATATCATGCAGTTCTTGGTAATAATGTTATGATCATAGATGATGACTATGGTGTTTTCACATACATATGACATGATGTGAATGATTTTTTGTTACTGATTGGAGATATGACATATGCTTAGTTGATTCATGGAAGGTTATGATAAGGCTCTTTCTACTAAGGAAACGATGTAAGTTGATCTTGATGAGATCAAGAGGATGAGTTGATATCTATATGCGGCATACTTTGTCACAGGTTGATGAAATTTAAATTTTCATATCTTGGGAATTGATGATGGACATATATAGGTTGTTGGTCTGGATGTTGCTGACAGATGCTTATGGCTTAGATCATATATGGTGTATGATAGTTGTTGATGACTATCATGGTCTTGCTTATATATTTGGTCTTTGTTATAAATTTCATGTATAAACAATTGGTATATCCCTACTTGGTTGGGTAGATGAGTCAAATTTGGTATATCCCCACTTCATTGGAAGATTGATGTATGAGTCATTAGTGATAGGAAGGTCATACTCAAATAGTTAAGTTATAGAGTCATGTTATTCTTTTGGAAAATATTTTTGCCGACTTTGCATGTGCTCAGGGAAAGCATGGCTGGTTTAGTGCATCTCAACATGTACAAAGGGGGAGTTTAATCAGAGAATTCAGCATGTGCCTAGGGGAAGCATTATCAATGTTCATATTTAGCTATTCAGATATGGAAGTATTCATTTTGGTCAACCCTTTTCCCTTTATCTCAAAGGGAGAGAATATCTTGGTTCGCCCTTTGCACTTGATGTCAAAGGGGGAGAGTACCTTGGTGTTGCTTGATACATCTAACAGGTTCTATAACTTGAATTAATCAACACCAATATGGTTGCCATCAATTCCAAAGGGGGAGATTGTTGGCATTATGATGCATGTGTTGTACTTGATGGTAACCCACTTGTAGCAGAACAACTCACTTGTATACGGTAACTAGATGACTCTAGAGGAGCGATATCAAATGTGACAAAATGCATGGCAGTTGTGTTTACAAATGTGACAAAATGCAGGGCAACTGTTGGGAACGGGTTCCCCTAGAGTCAATTTTGGGGTCAAAAGCCCAAGTTTTGGGGTAGAAAGCCCAAAATTTGTATGAAAGAATGTAAAGTCTCCGCATTTTGTGGTCACGGAGCGTGAAGATATAAACAGTCAAAAAGGGTTTCCACCCCTAGTTTAGATGGTTTGTGTCGGCTTGATGAGATCCGGCCTTGGTCCGCCGACTATGGGAATGTATAAAAAGGGAGTCTTATAAGAGTCTAAGGAAAGTAGTAAGTAGAGTTCTAAGTAACGTTTTTTGTCCGTGAGAGCTAAGAGCGAAGAGTCTTAGTGTAGGAAGAGGATCTGTAGCTGAGTGAGCAAAGGCCTAGGGTAGAAGTCAGCAGTTGAGTGCGCGGACCCTTGTGGCTATGTGCGCAGGGAAGTTAGAGTCTATACTGAAGATCTAAACCATCAATAAAGAGAATTATTCTAGAGATATCTGTGTATGAGTTATTTTACTTTTGTTATGAATGTTGCGATTATGTTATGTTGAATACTGGGTTTATGAATTAATGCTATATTGATGCGCGAATCTATGTATTTTACTTTTTCATATGAATGAAAGTAAGAATATCTGTTTACGCATGATAATCATAATGCATGTTGAATTTAACCAATACTTAAGCTAATCGGGGTAGACACAAAAGTAAGGATAATTACAGAGGTGCGTAAGCATCTGAATTGGCTATTTAGGGTCTGCGAAGGACGATCAGAGACTTTCACGGAGGCTTCAAGGATGAATAAGAGAAGTACATTGATAAGCCCTAAAGGGCTTATCGATCTACGTGAAGGCAGAGTGAAGGTCTAAAAGCGAAATCGCTACCATCTCAAGGTGCGAAAACTTGGTTCCTGCATCACCTCATACTACTTTGGGTGATACTTCAGTCCGCGCTCTGAGGATTGATGCCGAAAGGACCAATAGTGTAGGGATTTTCTTGGCTACTTAACACTGAACTAGGGTCAGGGCCCATCAAGCCAACAAATGGTTCCATTGCTAGGACCGGGATCTGCATAACCCGATGTGTGATGTCGCATCATTGGAATCCAACTAAGAAAGAGATCAGAGACTGGTTAGATAGAAAGATCCACAAATTCGCGGTGCAAGAAAAAAGGAATCTGCGATTGACAAAAGAACAATGGTTGGATAGATACCTGTACACAGAAATACACAAGATATTCTTCTATTCCTTCCCAGTTGAGTTGTACGAGTGGATCGCAAAATTGGCAGATGACCAAGGAAGGTGGAGGCTTGACGGTCCAATAGTCTGGACCTCGAAGTTAGTGCGAATATTAGAAACCTCTGAAGATAAGATCATGCGCATTGTCAATCATTGGCTCGATTGTATCATATGAGGGTTCGTGACAGAGTTTGGGGTCGATACCTCGGTTAGTTACAGTGAATTAGAGCGCTACTTCTTCAAGGGGCCACGAGGTAAGTATTTAAAATCGTTAAATATTTGGATTAAGATGCTCTTGTGTGAAAAGTAGGCAATGCAGCTACCTTGATGTTTGGGGCTACACGAAGTCGAAGGACATTGAGGAAAAAGGGAGGAATAGGCCCTGAATATAGCCAACTAATTGAGCCCCCTCTGAGTGATGACAAGGAAGAAACACATGCATCTTTGCAGAATGTTGTTTAGTTGATAAATAAAGGGTTCTTGTGAATACCTCATCCACCCACACCACCTCCATCTCCACCTCCACTACATACACCTTCGCCTACACCACCGCCACCTCCACCACCATTCAATATGGTGAACTCTGTGAAGCTACCTGTGTTTAAGGGCATGGGAAATGAAGATCCAGACCAATTTTGGTTCGTTGCGAAGGTTGTATTGGAAGCTCAGGGTACCATGGATGATCAAATTAAGAAAGCAATTTTGGTTAGTGCTTCGTAGGACCGCGCTAAATAAGGAATTCAGTAGACCTAAGTCTAAAGCACAATCAATTGTGAGATTCAAAGAGATCATAATGAAGCATGGTGAGACACCCTGGGATCTAGATCAGAGATTGAAGTGTATGATATGTGAGGCTAACATGAATCTTAAGGATGGACAGCACCACGAATGGTTTGTGGCCTCACTCCGGCCTCATCTAAGAGTTGTGTTATCACAACAGAAGATTGG
Source organism: Pinus tabuliformis (assembly GCA_031772625.1). Taxonomy (NCBI): domain Eukaryota; kingdom Viridiplantae; phylum Streptophyta; class Pinopsida; order Pinales; family Pinaceae; genus Pinus; species Pinus tabuliformis. Next base: position 1,157,288,728 of record CM062816.1, read on the forward strand.
GACCTAGGCTGAAGCTCTAAAATCGTGATGAGATTGCATGAAACGGCAATGCAATATGCTAATCTCAGGGTTCAGCAGATTCATGCATAGTTGCAAAAAATTTGCGTCAAAATGAAAAGTCTGAAGAAATATAGAACAGCTCGGCCCGAGGCATGTGAAGAAGTTTGGTGCCTAAAGTGCAAAAGCCAGGGGCATGACAAAGATCATTGTCCAGTTTTCACAAATTATGTTGCAGTAGGGGGACCAATGCCTCTAAGGCCTGAAGCTACAGTAGGGCCAAGTACAGAGCCCACCAAATGGTGTGTTATCTTTCTGGTAGTTGGGAAACAAGCAACATAAAATTACCATTTGCTGCAGAAATTCGTATAAACACCACAACAACTCTTCTGCAACTTTTGTCAATCAGTGGGTCATGATGAGCGCAATTTCCGGAGTTACAAATTAATGATGGACAGGACAACTACATACAGGGTGTAGGTAGAAACACGGCCTTCAGACCAAGGTGCTAGAGGAGCGTGAGGCAAGTATCAGGGGCGCGGATGAGGCCAAGATGGTGGAGGACCTGGTAGAGGTCGAGGGTAGGTTATTTGTTACAATTGTGAAGGAGCAAGACACTACACGCTAGACCGCCTGAATCTGACACCTCTGCAATGTTGCTATTGTACTCAGTTTGAGCATGCGACAGAGGATTTCCCTATATTGTTAGCTAAGATACGCGAGAAGGGGGCACAACCTCAGCAACGAAATTAGAAGCTACAGATGATGAGGGTTGAGCCTTGCTATGAAGATCCTAAGGTAAATTTTGTGTTGTAGAGTGGAGCGACAACTGGTGAAGATAAGGGGAAGCAGCCTGAAAAAGGTGAGTGGGTCTGCAAAGCACCAGAAAAGGAGACTGGATTTTATCTAGAGTGCGAAAGAAACATTTATGGAAGAGAAGAAAAGCTTCACCGAGGCCTCTACCTCAGGGAATCGGGAGAAGCCGACTGAAGAAGTGGACCCATCCATGATTACCACGTTCTTGGAGACCTGCATGAAACTGCTACGTGATAGCAAGGCTATGAAGGGACTACAGGAGCTGATCAATAGTTGTGTTGGGAAGGAAAATGCTACTGACGGACCGCACGTAGTCAAAAATATTGGTAGGCATAAGACGATAATGGGGCGTGAGATGTGGCTTACTGTGCAGATATTCAAATATGAGATGGATCAGGTTATTTTAGATTTAGGGTCAGACACAAATGTTTTGCCGAACAGACATGGGAGAGAATGGGGAGACCTACACTACAGTGGTATTTGATTCAGTTAAGGATGGAGAATCAGTAAAAAATCATCCCAATGGGGAGGTTGTAGGGGGTAACAGTTGATATTGAAGGCGTGACCGCACTAGCTGATTTTGAAGTGATAGAAATTGTGGATGACAACAATCCCTACCCCGCGCTCGTTGGGATCGATTGGGCCACTAGCATGAATGGGGTAATCAATCTGAAGAAGTGGAAGATGATATTTGAGAAGAAATTTCTTTGCATAGTGGTGTCACTGGACCCTGCAGAAGGACCACACTATACTAAACCAATCCGCGATTATGAAAGTGATTATGATTTGGACCAGATTTACAAGATAACGACATGAGATTAGGATTAGGTGAATCTAACAATAGATGGACGTATTTCATGGGGCCTTGAAAGTTCCTGCACATCAGATTCAGACAAAGAACTATAACACTGGTAGAATCGACTGCATGAAGTATCTACGTTGCGTTGTAATATGATGACCAAGTCGTTGCATTGTGTATCATCAGAGGTAAGAAATCTTCCTTACTATGATGGTTTAACTGATGTTGATCACTTTTTGGATGCATATGAGAGAGAAGTTCCAGAGAAACATCGCTTCCATGCCCTGGACTTGGTGCTGTGTGCTACAATTGTGAGATGGTGGGGCACACACAAGGACAATTTTGATGATTGGCGCATATACAGAAAAATGATGAGGGTGTGGTTTGGCCACCCACAAGTGCGTCTAACAGAAAATATGATGGGAGAAATGATCTGCGCGATCATTTGGCCAAATTGAATAAAGCGTATAGAGTGAAGCCTCAACCGGAGTGGATACATCTATTTTTTCATACTTTGGATGTTATACCAATGAATTGGTACTTGTAGACATAATTCTGCCATGGCACTGAAGAATGGGATGTTTTGCGCCAAGGATTTCTGATGATGTTTAGCTTTGAGGATGGGTTTGAATGTATCGATGAATTGTTACAGGAGGTTAATGTAGTAATCTTCAGGATACCGCAGGATCCTCTAGATTTGATTCAACCTGATTGGACTACCCAATTGAGCCACACACTGGAATGCTACAATGTAACAACAGAAGAAGAAGATGAAGACTCGAGGAAGATTAATATTCGAGAGACTGAAGGTCACCGCGAAGTTAAGGGACCACAATTAGAGAACTTGGACATAACTAAGCCACTCAAAACTAGACAGGTTAACATTGGCACTGAGGCAGAGTTGAAGTTCGCAAATATTGGGGACTAATGGGACGACGCGACAGTCGATAAGGTTGTCGAACTACTCTACAAATATCAGGATCTATTCCCCATGAAGTTTTCAGATTTGAAAGGGATAATAGGGGACTTGAGTGTCATGAAGATCACCCTAAAACTGGATGCAAAGCCTGTGAAGCAAAGACCTTACCACCTCAATCCAAGGTATAAAGAAAAGGTCCACTTAGAGTTGGATAAAATGCTTGCAGAAGGTATTATTGAATAGGTGGAAGAATTTGATTTGGTAAGCCCAATAGTAGTTCAGGAAAAGAAGCAAAAGGATGAAATAAGGATATGCGTAGATCTTAGGAAGTTAAATGACGCTTGCGTGCATGATTCCTTCCCAACTCCGTTCACCAATAAGGTGTTGGATAATGTTGGTGTCCAAGAAGCATATTATTTCACTGATGGGTTCTCTAGTTACCATCAAATCAAAATTGCACCCGAGGATAGAGGTAAGATGACCTTCACAACCGAGTGGGGATGCTTTCAGTACACTATAATGCCTTTTGGGCTGAAGAATGCGTCAACAGTCTTTTCGCACGTAGTCATTGTGGCATTCAAGTACTTCATTCATAAATTTATGGAGGTATACTTTGATGATTGGACTGTCTGGATTGGTAAAGTGCCATGTGGCAAGTATGTGCTTGATGCTAGATACATGCCGAAGGTACCAAACCGTGCTCAATTTGAAGAAATGTTTGTTTTATGTCCCTCTTGGGATCTTGCTGGGTCATGTGGTATGCAAACAAGGCTTGATGGTAGACCCTGTGAAGATCGCAGTCATAATCAATTTGGAGACGCCAAGGAGTGTGAAACAGTTGGGCGCAAAGTTGGGGCATTACTGCATTGCATTGCATTGCATTGCAGTATTGGGAGCAGTACTGACACAGGCCAGTGAAGGGCACTTGGATCATCCTATAACGTTCACAAGTAGGAAGCTATCCAAAGCTGAGAAAAATTATTCCACTACAAAGTGCGAAGGATTAGCTATGGTGTACGCACTCTATAATTTTAGGCATTATCTGTTGGGCAGACATTTTAAGATGTATACAGACCATTCTGCATTGAAATAACTGGTCAAAAAGCCTATATTGAGGGGGGGAACATAAGCAGGTGGCTGTTATTGTTATGAGAATATGATTTTGAAGTCATTTTGAAACCAAGATGATTGAATACAGGACCGGATCATCTATTACGCATTGAAACTAGAGAAGAGCCTACTAATTTGGAGGAAGGACTGCTTGATGCGCAACTCTTTGTAGTGCGCATCACGGACAATAACTTTGAAGATTTTATATACTTCCTGACGATAGGAATGGCTCTGGAAGGATATACAAGTCAACAAAAGAAGGAAATGGTGGTGCGTGCAATAGACTTTTTTGTCATTGTAGGGCACCTGTTCAAAATGGGGTCAGATGAAATATTGCGATGTTATGTGCAAAAATTTGAATGAAACAACATCCTTACTGAGGCTCATGGTGGAGCCGCGGGAGTTTATTATGAAGGAAAAGAAACAATGCAAAAGATTCTACACACTGGGTTGTGGTAGCCGAGACTGCATAAGGATTTAAAAATGTATTGTAGGGCATGCAATGCATGCCAAAGGATTGGCAGACCCTCGCAGAGGGATGAGCTGCCACTGAAACCACAAATATCGTTACAACCCTTCGAGAAGTGGGTGATTGACTTTGTCGGACCAATTCAGCCTCCAGGAAAGAAGATGGGTGTGTGGTACATCATCACCGTGACTGAGTACTTAACCATATGGGCGGAGGCGCAGCCTGTGAAGGAATGTACAAGCACGACAACAAAAAAATTCATCTTTGAGTATGTGCTAACAAGGTTTGGTTGTCCAAAAATTTTAATGAGCAATCGCGGTACACATTTTCTTAATGAGACAATCAGCATGATGATGGAGGAATTTCAGGTTTATCATCAGAAGAGCAGGCCATATCACTCGTAGGCTAATGGGACGGTGGAAGCTTTTAATAAAATATTTGAGAGCGCGCTAACAAAGTTTTGCAATGCTCAAATAAATTACTGGGATGTGCACGTACCTGTGGTGCTATAGCCTTACAGAACAACTTGTAAGAAGTTAACTGGAAAAACAACGTTTAGGCTGGTTTGTGGCGTAGAAGCTGTGATGCCAATGGAGTACATTACAACTAGTTTGCACATAGCGGCATTCATAGAAATGGTGGATCGGGGAGCCCTAGAGGAGAGGCTCGCATAGCTAACAGAGTTTGACGAGGATAGATTTCTAGCTAGATTCCATAAACAAGTTAAAAAGGAGAGCGAAAAGGGATGGCGCGATCGGCACATCAAACTGTGTACCTTCAAGGTAAATGATTTAGTTTTATTATATGACAACAAGTTTGATAAATTTCTAGGAAAATTGAGGATGCATTTGCTGGGGCCATATGTCATAAAGGAGATTACCGACGGTGGAGTAGTTTAGTTGGTAAAATTAAATGGAGAACCCTTCCCAGGAAAGTGAATGGAAGCTGATTGAAGACATACACCGACGATCCGGCTAGATGACTACATGATGGAAGCATAGTCTTAGCACCCCAGGTAGCTGAAAGGAGGCATGAAACTATAAAATACACTACCCGGGTTGTGGAGCTACATGATTGGGCAACTACGGGCAATGAAGGAATGCCATAGTGTCAACAGAAATGTGTGGGGAGCTATGCTATCAAAGAAGGGACAACGCAGGGCAGTCGAAAAGTGACCATCATGGTCACTGTTCATGATTTGACAATGAAAAAAATGTCTAAATGGAGTGGCGGGTGACATTTAAGTCAGAATTTAAGGGCAAGATCTTTGAAAATGTGATTCCAATCTAGCATTTATGAACGAATTTTGGGGGGAACGGTCGGATTTGAATTCGAAAATTCCTATAAATTATAGGTTGTTGCCTAGTGAAAAACACTTGGCATTTTGAGAATTGAGGTGTTGAGCTCTCAGGCACAAAAGAACTATGAGAACTTTAAAGATTTGATAACGAGTTCAACATTTGAGAGGTTGCTGAAGGAAACACAACAGTTTTTCATCGGCATCATGTCGTTGCCCACAGAAACCGTGAGTGTTGGAGAAGCAATAGCAGTTGAGGGTGCTGCCCAAGAGGTAGCAATGAAGCTGAGGAAGCTATCCCAGAGATAGAAAGTGTCAAAATACCTGTAGAGGTACCCAAATCACCAAGGTCACCCAAGTCAAGGCCTACGCCAACCAAAGAAGGTCCAAAAATGAAGAAAGATAAGTAGAAAGCGACACTGCCAGTGCACGCATCACCCAGAAAACACCTGTAGAAGGAAAAGCCCACCATGCAGGAGAAGGGAAAGGTACTTGACCTGGAACCTGAATAAGATAGTGAAGAAATAAATATGGGTGGGGAAGACATTGACATGGGGCCAGAGGACATTGACGTTGAAGGATTTGACCCTATCTCTAAACTACCCGAATACATTCCTCCACGCCGAGGCAAGGCAAAGCTCTCAAATGACATTGATGAGAGAAAAGTCACACTGCATACATCATTGCTTCCAGAAAAGATCACATTTGAAGGACCGCACTTGGTGCATGTCTCCCATTTAAAGCTAGATGATTGGGATTTGGCTGATACAGAGCGCTTTCCCCACTTAGCGACCGATAAGTTCATGCATCGTTTCTTCTATAAGGACTCTGGTGCGACCATGCTAGAGCCAAGGAAGTGGATAAAAGGGGTGGACGAGGCAGGATTGCTAAACATGCTATGGGTGTCGCATTACAACCGCATGCCCATAACCATGATAGTGATCAAATAGTTGCTATTCTTGGTGCACGATGGGTGTCTGTGGTTAGAAGAACCAATATCGATCACTGACACGCTGATCCATAGGATCACTCAGCTGTCGCATTCAGGATTAAATCCAACAATGGAATTTGGCGGAAAGACAAGTGAGGTGACCTCACTAAGAAAATGAAGGACAAATTTAAGCTCGCCCAAAAGCTGTGTGGCTACTCCATTTCTAGTATAATTGACCCCGTGGTCAAAGTATCCAACCAGATCTTGGCTCGGAAAACTATGAGGAAGTGTCGCGCAGATGAAGTGTCGACATTGGTCGTATCATTACCGGCCCAATGCATGGAGGGTGTATAATTCAACTGGGCATGCTACCTCTATAGCGAGTTCCTCGCAAACTGTAGAGAGGCATAGGATCAGAGCAAAACTTTTTACTATGCATGGTTGCTACTATCCATAGTACTGGTCGCATGGGAGTTGTCACACAGTGATTTGTCACCATTTGTCACCGTCCCTGTTACCCCTCTCCCGCACTTTGGAGGACTCATTCCGGGACCTGTGAGAAGTGACATAACTTGAAAACACTTGCATTATGTTCCCCTAAGTATGGACTTCATATGCCCTGAAGACATCTCCTGCAGAATATCCTTAAAAAGTTCCCTTTTTCCATTAGCGCGGATCCACAGTGTATTACTCGCGCCAATGGGGGAAATCCTCCAAAGAGGTCGCGCCAGTTGGTGCTCTGTCTCAGATCTATACCCACGCCAACCGAGTTTGGGAAAGCTTTTTAACAAACGCACGCGTGAAAGTTTTTTCCTTTCGACTCATGAAGCTTTTTAAGGATAATGCCAATCCCATGGATGTCTTGATTCATCGTATCTCCCTTTCCTCTATCCATAATAGCTTTTTGAGGATAAACCCAATCCCATAGATGGTGTGATTGATCTTATCTGCTCCTCCTCCATCTATAAAAGCTTGTTCTATTGCATTTGACAAGCTAGTTCGAGCATAGGGAGAATTATACTTTCAGAAGCCTAAGAGATTGCTGTAAGAGTCTTCTTTGCATTCATAATCAAAGAGAGAGAGGCTTGTTCCCAATCCTGACAAGCTTTGCAAGGCATATGTAGTTGATCACCCAGCCAAAGGAGGATTTGACGTCAGAACTATGGTTGTATTCTTCTTTGTTGTTTATCAATAATAGATGACTATCATTATGGATCCACTCTTGTTGTTCATTGTAATGATGTTTGAGTTATATCTTTTCTAACCGATATATAATTGCATCTATTGGATTTTATGCTTGTATTTGTGTCATTCTTTGCATGTGCAGGTGTCCATTCACGGAGATCGTGAGGATCGTGACCGGCCGGACCAAAGGAACGGGAGTGTCGACTCTTCTACAACACTAGCGTTGGAATCCAAGTAGGCTCTCATCATTTACCTTTAATTTGTAATTAGGAACCTGCGTGTTAGCATTGTTTGATTGTTGCTAGACCCATTTTGGGCTAGTGGGGATTGCCTCTGTCCGCAGAGGGGATTTACCTAGCCAACAATTTGGTGACCCCACTGGGGAGTTAGCTTGTTGTTTGATTTGTAAACTTTAGACGGAGCCTGAAGTACGGCCAGATAGCCTTCGAAACGCTATTGCTTTGCATTAGCGAAGTAGATCAACGCCACTTTAGTCAATCTCCGGTTTGGTTTACGAACTAAACAACTTGGAGTTTGTCTTTCCTCTTTGGTTTTTCTTGTTTTGCTTGCTTGGTCAGCTTTCTGGGTTGATTCTTTGGTTGTCTCTTACTTCTTGGTCTGTCTGGGTACTGCTGGCCTAGTCTTGGATTGCTTGTCTTTTATTTTAGCATAGAAAACTCAATTGGCGCTCTTTTTTGCATGACAGTCGTGCCATTGGCGCCGCTTGTCAATGTACAGCCCGCGCCAATCCTCAATTGGCGCTACTTTTAGCATGAAAGTCGCACCAGCCCAGGGAACCTTTTAGAGTTTGCTTGTTTTGAGCCTTCCAAGCTTGGTTTTTGTGTCTTGATACTTCCTCTCAATCACTTGAGTGTGTTAGAGTCTTGTTTGACTGGTTCTTGGCCTTTACCCTTTGGATGTTTGCTTTTTTCTATCGATTTCATGTTTTAGCCCTAGGGCATCTAGTGGCTTTGTGCATCGAGCCTTCCTTAGGAGTTTTGGCCTTCTGTTGGTCCACTTGGCTTCATTTGGGCTTAGATCACATAGCTCATTGAGGTCTTTGTGATTTTTCTTGGTTTGAAAGATTGCTTTGGTGTTTCAGGGACTTGATTGTGTTTTCATTGAGTGAAATTTGTCTCTTTTACTCTTTGTTATTATCTCTTAAAATTTGTTTAGTGCACTTTGCCATTGAAAAGAAAACGAACAATCTCTTTTGCGTTACAGTAGTTAATGGAAATTAGATCTTTTCATTGTTATTAGTGATTAGTGACTTTAAAGAAAAGTTTCTTTTATTGCCATTAGCTGCATTAGAGTCATTGTTGATTGCTTTATGATCATTTGGTTTGATTGAAAGATCTCAACTCTCTCGTAGCTAGCGTTCATCGAATGAAATGATACATTTTGGCATATAGCTTGCATTTAAGGAATTGTGAGAGATTACATACGGTAGGACCTGGAAATTGAAACCTAATCCAAGATCAACCGTAAAATGAACTGAATAAATCTAACAACGCATTGGAACTTAACGCATACATCTAGAGGTCTAGGCTAGAGATGTGTTCCGGCGTCTTTAAACCTAGTCACTGTTGTTTCGTACTAAGGTTGGGTGATTCCTCCTTTTGTGACTTAATAGTGGTCTAGCACGGATTTGTGCTCCCACGTACCGTCGAGTATATGGGGAGACCCCACTAGGTTATCATCCTTTATCCATAGGAAGCCGTGTCTGCCACCTTACAAGCCGTAACGCACCGAACACAACATTCGGGAAGATTGACTACCGTACATAAAGTCCTTGGTTTTCATATGATTGCCAAGGTGTATATGCAGTTTTACGGATTTGTTTGGTAAACCCTTTGCCTAGTTTCTCCAGAGTAGTCACTTTTGATCCTTTTCGGACTCCCTAAAAGAAAAGGCTCGTCTGAGCATTTTGTCACTTCAGGCTCATTAAACATTCGAAGGAGACTAGAGTCATCTTTTTGTCCTTTTCTTGACTCTTAACAATTGAAAAGGTCAAGTTCAGTTCCTTTGTCTTAAAATTTATTCGGCCGCGATTCACATTTACCCGGTTAGATCTCGTTTGTGTTAGCTTGAGTAGGTTTCTTTTTCGATGACAACTTTTCCGGGGTTCACCAACCCAGGGATCCCCTCTAATGGAAACCCTAGTCTTTTCGGTCCTTTTGGGAATGTTGGTGCTCCTTACATGGCAACGTTGTCCCTCCCAGGGTTAACTGTTGGGTTGCCTGTTTGGTTGTCCCCAACCTCTTTTGTCCCTGCCGTCTCAACTTCTGGTCAATCAGTCCCTCCACCTGAACGACATCATGTTGATTCTAAGGTGGACCTCTCCCCTTCTTCGCCTGTTTCTATGTCCTCATTTTCTACTTCGCCTGGTGAAAGTCTAGATTCAAGTAACCAGGTGGCTAAGAAGAAGAAGTCTCCTAAGGGAGAGGCTAAAAGTGCAGATACTGCCTCGTGTACACCTCTAGTCGGGCCACCTTCTGCTCCTCCACGGAAGGTCAAGTTTCCTTGTAGATTGTGCAAGGATGACCACCTTCTTCGTGATTGTCCTGGCATTCCCAGGGTCTTAGAAGTATGGTCTCGCAATCCGGCCCGCCCCTCATCGTGCTCTAGAGCTCACGACAATGTTACCTTATCGACTCACAATGGTAAGGAGAAAGGGAAGATTCGAATCCCCTGTAGACTTTGTGAAGGCAATCATCGCCTTCACCTTTGTCCGCTCATGGATAAAGCCTCTGTTGTCTTGGAAAGTCTTACATCTCCTTCACCCCAACTTCCCGTTGGTTATCAAAGTCTCTCTGCAACTGCAGATCGTCCCCCTGTTGACAACGAGATTGACTTAAATTCTTCTCTTGTCCAGGATCCTCTTCACGAACCTGGCTATGCCCAGCCTGTTCTAGACCAACCATTGGTCGGAAAGAGTGTCGACTCAAGTTCACCACCCGTCGACCACTCTGTTTCGGAAGAGCATCACTCCCATGTTCTTCTCGTCTCCTGAGATTCTCCTGATTCTGGAAATGACTCTCCTATCCCAGCTGCTCCCGAGAGTCCTGCTTCGGTTCTTTTAGAGCAGGGGGGCAATCATACGATTCCCCCACCAAGTAGTTCAGTCGTTTCCTTCGACTGGAGTCGTTTGACCACCTCCCGCCTTCCATCCCATGTGCCTTTATAGGTCACAGTACATGCCTATAATAAGGCGATACCTGGCACTGTTTTGGAAGAGGGTGCATCTGTCAGTCTTATGCCTGCTACTACTTGGCAAGCTTTGGGTTCCCCACAGCTTGTGCCGGTCGCACCGAATCTGACGGCTTTTGACGGAGGAACTAGTCAACCATTAGGGATCCTTCCAAAGTTCCCTATTACTTTGGGAGGCAAAACCGTCTATATAGACATATCGGTTACCCAAGGTGCTTTAGATTTCAGTCTTCTCCTTGGCCGTGACTATGTATATGCCATGGGGGCCCTTGTCTCTTCACTTTTCCGTGTGGTTTGCTTTCCACACGATGGAAGAATCGTGACTATAGATCAATTATCATTCATTTGTCCCCGGGTGCCTCCTGCGCAGTTGTCATCCCCTCCTGGATTTCCTCCACCAGTTGCATCTGCCCCACCACAGATCAACTACATGGCCACTTATCCCATGCCTATATCCAGTGATGTTGTCGTCGTGCATAGTGTCCTGGGGGCATTGGGCCCTGACTTGCAAGATGTTGGACTTCCATCAGGAGTGGCACTCTTGGAAGCCCCGACTTCCTATTCATTATGATGAAGTTTGGACGAAGCATAATTCGTTTTCCTATGTCAAGCTCCTTAAAAAATGAAACTAGGTCTGGCGGAGCATAGTTCGTTTTCCTATGTCAAGCTCCTTAAAAAATGAAACTAAGTCTGGCGGAGCATAGTTCATTTTCCTATGTCAAGCTCCTTAAAAAATGAAACTAGGTCTGGCGGAGCATAGTTCGTTTTCCTATGCCAAGCTCCTTAAAAAATGAAACTAGGTATGGCCAAGCATAGTTCCTGATCTTGTGTCAAGCTCATTAAAAAATGAAATAACGGTTATGAGGATAGTTCTTTTCCTAGGTCAACCTCATTAAAAAATGAAACATCTCCTCCTTTCCAAATCGAGTCTTTGATTAAGATCTCGTAAAATACAAGTCGAGTCTTTCATAGATCTCGAGAGTGAACCTTCATTCCATCCACTTTGTTGAATGCAATGAAGCTTGGCGGGCATGTACCTCATTTTGCGTTATTATGCTAGGGGCATGGGAACTTATAACAAGCATAGTTTTTTGTTTCAAGCTTGTGTAAACATGAAACCGAATCCAAGCAGAGTTATCCATGGTTCAAGCTTGTGTAAAAATGAACCCATACCCATTTTACATCTCGTGATTGCCGTTATTTCGCTAAATTCTGTTAGATGAGCGTTGGTTGTTTCATTCCATTGCTACCATCTCTTTGGCTGATCATATGCTTTCACTTGGTTGTTTATCCTTTCCTGAGGAACTGCAGCGATGAGTGGTTTTATTAGCCAGCCTCTTGGCCATTATATGTTTTGATTAATTCCACCATTTCCCGAATCAGTTGCTACCCTTTATACCACTCGTTCCTCCAGGACGAATCTCCTTTTAAGCTCTTTTCTGACTCGTAAAAAATGAAAAGATTGTCGAGTATTTTTCCCTTTTTGACTCGTTAAAGAGAATAAAAATGGAGGTCTGCTTTCAGATCTTTTCCGACCGTTTAAAGATGAAAAGATTGCCGAGTTATTCCTCTTGACTCGCTATACGTAAATAAGGGGTGGTCGTCTTTAAACTCTTTTCCGACCGTGTAAAAACGAAAAGATTGTCGGGTCCTTGTCGTTTCAGGCTCGTTAATGATTATGAAACGACGTGATTTCGGTCACTTTTCTACTTTGTCAGGTCGAAGTCACTAAACATGAAAAGTACTCCTTGATCATAATGGTCGGGTGGTTATTTCGAGCATTGTTTTATACTTTTTCGGGCTCGAGAGACACAACTTTACGAAAAAGGACACCCTTGGAGTTTTCTTTTCTGTTGTCTTTTCAAACTCTCTAAACATGAAAAGACACTGAGTTCTTCCTCTGTCAGACTCGTTAAAACCTGATGACATTGGATTTCGTCGAAATGACGCCTCACAAGCATATGCTATTCCCGTCAAGCTTGTTAATAAAAATAACTGGGGTACTCGCCAGAAATGGTGGGGGAAAATGGAACCATAATTATTGTCATGTCGACAGTATGTCGCTCTTGAACATGGCACTTTATTTGCATTCGTGTCTGGGTGGGGACATCTCATCTCGTTTTTCACTTGCCTCCGTGGGTTTGGGTGATCCTGTTTGACCTCTCATCTGCTCATTGCCTCGTCACCATGACCTTTGATCCATTGCTGTCAAATACTGCCAAGTCCACTGTCGTGCCGCCAATATGTTCAAGAGAAGTTGACCTCTACAGAATAACAACCTCCCTCTGATAGCTCACATAATTCTAATTCACCACAACATTCTTCGTCTGTCTCGTGTCGATGATGTGGGAAACACTATGGCCCACCTTCGATCAAGGTCACTTCCTGTCGACTTTAGCTCATTATCCAGGAAGCTGATCTAGAGACTCCCTTCCGGTGCCTTGGAGCCTGCATGCCTCAATGGCAGGTTCTTCATGTTCGACATGAGGTTTTCATCATTCGCCTCTGATCGAAGGATTCTATGGGTGTTCGACGCCAACTCACTGATTCGCACGCCGTAGATTGTACCTATAGTAGCTTGAGGGCCATTGTCATTATTGGTGGTACCTCTCGCGTCTGTTAACAGTTTTCATTATTGACTGGTAATCAGACGATGTTCATGCATGTTCGAATTCAACTCATGTTTTCGCATGCTTGAACTTGTACTTTTGTTCGGGTCGAGATGGAGCGCAAAACCCTGGACTTTGTCTGTTGGAATCCAGGCTGCGATTTTGTGGATTATTGTGATTATTACATGACTCATTCACTGGATGGATGTGACCATGCCTGAGTCTATTCATCGATCCTCACCGGATGGCTGTGCCCATACCTTAGATCTAGACTATTATGTACTCTGTTATGGATGGCTGCGCCCATACCACATATATCATGTACTTGAGATATCAGTTGTACCTCTCTATGCAGATTCTCCGACGGCAGCATTTTCAGTTGCATGTGTTCTTGTAAAGCATTTCACCCCTCTCTCTCTCGGGCCTCATGCTTTAGGGGGCATCTGTTACACAGTAATTTGTCACCATTTGTCATCATCCCTGTTACCCCTCTCCCGCACTTTGGAGGACTCATTCCGGGACCTGTGAGAAGTGACATAACTTGAAAACACTTGCATTATGTTCCCCTAAGTATGGACTTCATATGCCCTGAAGACATCTCCTGCAGAATATCCTTAAAAAGTTCCCTTTTTCCATTAGCGCGGATCCACAGTGTATTACTCACACCAATGGGGGAAATCCTCCAAAGAGGTCACGCCAGTTGGTGCTCTGTCTTAGATCTATACCCGCACCAACCGAGTTTGGGAAAGCTTTTTAACAAACGCATGTGCGAAGTTTTTTCCTTTCGACTCATGAAGCATTTTAAGGATAATGCCAATCCCATGGATGTCTTGATTCATCGTATCTCCCTTTCCTCTATCCATAATAGCGTTTTGAGGATAAACCCAATCCCATAGATGGTGTGATTGATCTTATCTGCTCCTCCTCCATCTATAAAAGCTTGTTCTGTTGCATTTGACAAGCTAGATCGAGCATAGGGAGAATTATACTTTCAGAAGCCTAAGAGATTGTTGTAAGAGTCTTCTTTACATTCATAATCAAAGAGAGAGAGGCTTGTTCCCAATCCCGACAAGCTTTGCAAGGCATATGTAGCTGATAACCCAGCCAAAGGAGGATTTGACGTTAGAACTATGGTTGTATTCTTCTTTGTTGTTTATCAATAATAGATGACTATCATTATGGTTCCACTCTTGTTGTTCATTGTAATGATGGTTGAGTTATATCTTTTCTGACCGATATATAATTGCATCTATTGGATTTTATGCTTGTATTTGTGTCGTTCTTTGCATGTGCAGGTGTCCATTCACGGAGATCGTGAGGATCGTGATCGGCCGGAGCAAAGGAACGGGAGTGTCGACTCTTCTACAACACTAGCGTTGGAATCCAAGTAGGCTCTCATCATTTACCTTTAATTTGTAATTAGGAACCTACGTGTAAGCATTGTTTGATTGTTGCTAGACCCATTCTGGGCTAGTGGGGATCGCCTCTGTCCGCAAAGGGGATTTACCTCGCCAACATGAGTTACCAGAGGATAGTTAGTTTCCTCCGGTCGCGCAAGATTTACCACAAGCATCAAAGTTCGCTTCACTCTGGGCCACCGAGGACCCAAAGGGTCAAGGATAACAATATATTTTAGATCTTCATGGAGGTGAGTATCAACATGGCCATCAACCACAAACTGTGGTTATCACTGACTGCCTTTGAATAGTTGGAAGGGTGTGTGGAGTTCAAGGTGGACTTCCACTGTGTCTCCATGCAAGTGCAGAAGGAACCTGATCAAAAGTGGTATGACCTTCCATACCAATCCACAGACGACGCAATCATGACGGTCCTCGACTGCTGGCTAGCAGAGTGGCACACAACCTCAGACTTGACAGCTGGGTCTAGCAAGTCTACAACGAAGTGTAGAAGGAAGAGGCCAGACTAAATATGGAACAATTGGCCGAAAACAGGAAGAAAGAAGATGAAGACAAAGCCAAAGTGGAGCACGCTGCCAAAAAGTAGATAGAAGGGCAAGAACAAGAGGAGGAGTGTGACTCTGATAGGAGCCAGAAATCTCCTTCCCCAGAGAAAGAAGAGGAAGAGCAACGATCTGAATAGGGAGGAGTAGACCTGGAGACTACTCCATTCTAGGTTAAGCGCAATAGGGAGCAAGAGAAAGTAGGGCCTCGAAATAAGTCCAAGGCCAACAAAATGTCCCTCGACCCAATCACCTTGATAGAAGGTGATTTGAATGACATTGGTGATACAACGAGGGATGCGATAGTGAAACTAATACAATAGTTAGAGTAGCAGTAGAAATAGGCCTTAGGTGCTATTCAAATGGGTTTGTACGAGCTGCAGATCCAGGCATCACAAGTACATACCAGTGTGGGGCAAAGCAGTGTAGCGTCAACTAGTTTGGCACTTGGAACTTTAGAGGTAGTAGAAATGGTGCACAGATTGGAACCCCAGGCCATAGCGCTACTAGATGGAGCACTGACTATAGAAGTAGAAGATGACAGGACCACTATCAGCACCCTCAAGATGGTTGGTCTCAATTTGGTTGCGCATCCAAGTGAAGCTCTTCACACCTTGTAAGATGGTGTGATCGCAGAACTTCAGGCTTGGGAACAATGCGCCCTGAACGTTACCGGTGAGCAGAAGCTAAAAAACGCTCAGATGGATGTATAGAAGAATTCTACAATTGATCTTCTTAAGGCCATCACAGAAAAGAATTAGCACACGACCAAGGTGGTGGCTGAGGCATGCAGGATTGTTCTAGAATTGGATATTCCTGAAGATGCGCCAGTGGAGGTGAGAATTTGGAAGCTTGCTGCCGGAGTGTGCGAAGTGAGAATAAAGCTGGCTAAGATTCAGTTTGAACTAAACCTTAAAATTACAGAGCTCGAGTTGAGGGACTAGCCTTCGACTCCACCAGAGGTTAAAAATCAGTGAGCGACCGCTATCAAAGATGCATTAGTAGCTGTAGATGCCGCAGTGAAGGATTGCACTACACTCTTCGAGCAGTTGCTCGAAGTAGTCACCAGCCTATAGGAGGATCTCAATATGCAGAGGCTGGAAACAGAGGTGTGGGAGCTACAACTTAGATATGATGAGATTAAAGCAACAACGCGCACCGTCACCATTACAAAAATGTTAGTGAAGCTACAGGAAGAAAAGGTGCTTAAAGAATAGGTGGACATAGCAGAACACAAGGAGGTAATATTGAAGGCTTGATTAAAGCCTTGGTTAGATGAAGCGTATGTGCCCATGGCCACCATTGATGGAAAACTGGCTAGTCTGCAGGAAACACAACAAAAAATGCAAACTGATAGCACAAGGCTAGTGATGGAGCAGCTGGTCGAGCAAGTGAAGCAGGCGGCAACACAGTGCACCGCCGAAGTCGCGGTGGTGCAGGTGGAGCTGGGAGGACTTCACGACAAGATCTCCGTGCTAGTAGAGTGACTCGAGGGAAGTCACTATGTTTGTGTTGGGGGCCTATTGGAACGAGTTCCCATAGAGTCAATTTTGGGGTCAAAAGCCCAAGTTTTGGGGTAGAAATCCCAAATTTTGTATGAAAGAATATAAAGTCTCTGCATTTTGTGGGCGTGGAGCTCGAAGATGTAAACAGTCAAAAAGGATTTATGCCCTTAGTTTAGATAGTTTGTGTTGGCTTGATGAGATCCACCCTTGGTTCGTGGACCATGGGAATGTATAAAAGGGGAGTCTTAGAAGAGTCTAAGGAAAGTAGTAAGTAGAGTTCTAAGTAACTTTTTGGGTATGTGAGAGCTAAGAGAAAAGAGTCTTAGCTTAGGAAGAGGCTTTGCAGTTGAGTGTGCAGAGGCCTAGGGTAGAAGTCCACAACTGAGTGCGCAGACCCCTACAGCTGTGTGCACAGGGAAGTTAGAGTTTATACTAAATATTTGAACCATCAATAAAGAGAATTACTCTGCAGATATCTGTGTATGAGTTATTTTACTTTTGTTATGAATGTTGTGATTTTGTTATGTTGAATACTGGGTTTATGAATTAATGCTATATTGATGCACAAATCTATGTATTTTACTTTGTCATATGAATGCAAGTAAGAATATATGTTTATGCATGATAATCATTATGCATGTTGAAGTTAGACAATACTTAAGCTAATCAGGGTAGACACAGAAGTAAAGATAATTACAGAGGCATGTAAGCATCTGAATTGGCTATTTAGGGTCCACGAAGGACGATTAGAGAATTTCGTGGAGGCTTCAAGGATGAATAATAGAAGTACAGTGATAAGCCCTGAAGGGCCTAGTGATCTGTGCGAAGGCAGAGTTAAGGTCTAAAAGAGACATCACTACCATATCAGGGTGTGGAAACTTGGTTCCTGTATCCCCCCATATGGATTCAGGAGAGACTTCAGTCCACCCTCCACTGATTGATGTCGAAAGGGCTAGTAGTGTAGGGATTTTCTTGGCTACTTAATGCTGAACCTGGATCAGGGCCCATCAAGCCAACAACAACTTAAAGGAATCATATTCAGAGGGAACAAAATAATGGTACAAAAGAATAAGATGAAGGAACAAAGGACTACAGATCAAAAACAAGAAATTGAAGAAAGATAATGGTTTAAGAAGTATATGTTGGTTCACCTTGTCCAAGTAGCATATACACGCGGGCTCACGGAACAGAAGAAGCGTATACGTATGCACGCACTTTCATAGAAGGAAAAGCACGTATGGGATGGAAAATCAAAGTTTTGGTCTGTGGTATTGGTCTGAGGTTTTTGGTCAAAGATTTTGGTTCGAGGTATTGGTTCGAGGTTTTTGGTTTGAGGTTTTGGTCTGAGGTATTGGTCCGAGGTTTTTGGTCCGAGGTTTTGGTCTAAGGTTTTGGTCTAAGGTATTGGTCCAAGGTTTTGGTTCGAGCTATTGACAAAGGATATAAGTATATAAGGAGGAGAAGATCAAAGGGCTAAGTGCACAAGTAATGAATATCTTATGAAGTGCTAGATCAAAAGCAAATATGCATGTTATGGGTTTTTGATGCTTTGCTTGATCTAGACTAAGTATGCACCCAAGTGTTTGATGATGGATGAGATCTAATGATGGATCAGGATCATAATGACTTATCATTATGTGATCTAATAATGGATGGCTAAATCTGATTGCTAACACACGTTTTATCCTATATATGTGATGATCTGGGTATGTTTGAAGTTGGGAATTGTAGCGAAGTTATAAGTAAGTATTTGTAGATATATACGATGGTTCACTTTGGTGAAGGTGAATATACACGGTGGTTCGGCTATTCCAAGTAGCGTATGCAAAAGAAAATCTTGATGTTCAGGAATAACTGATCTATCCGATCAGTTATGCTATTTTGCTACTGTTTTACTGTTGTTTGTCAATGATGTCTTCTTAGATATGAAAGTAGAACTAAATGTATAAGGAAATTGAGTCTGATTGATTTATTGATTGAGAAAGAAGGGTGATCCTTGTTGCTATCTGTTTATAATTCTATAATATGACAATAGATCTTTAGAATGTCACTAATTGTTACAGTTTCTGGTTCAGAGGTTTTATGATTCAATATCTTTAGAGGTATACGTTGGTTGGGCTAAAGGAAGTAGCGTATACAAGTAGGTTGGATTCATTGAAGGAGCGTTTACATTCAGACACATGACCTTTGAGGTTACAGTTGGTTCTAGTTTTTGATGTTGTGTTCAGGGTTCAGATTTGTGTATTGGTTACAATAATCTGTCTGTTCTAGTTGATTAGTTGAATTTGATTAAGTTTGAATGAATGGTTGATTCAGTTGTGTCAGAGGTTCAATGATTTTTTGATTCAGTATGTCAGAGCTTTTAGTGATTGATTGATTTAGAGATTGTTGATTAGGTTTCAGTTATGTCAGAGATTGATGATTGAGTTTTAGTGATTGGTTGATGCAGATGTATTGATGTATTGTTGTGGTGATTGATTTTGAGCTGCAATGTTATTGATGGGTCCCATGTGAAAATTTGATGAAACGTGGCCTACATATTGTGTTGTTGTGTACCAGGAGTATCCAATATGAAAATTTATGAAATGTTGTCCCTAGAGGATACTGAGGGTTGGAGCCTTTAGTGAGGAAGTCAAAGCTTCCTACCAGTAGTGGCTGGTGATTTGATCAGGGGGTTGGAGATCCCTACCAGTAGCAGCTGGAGAATGAGTGAAGGTTATAGCCTTCTGTAGGTCAGTGCCTACGTACTAGTAAACATATTGGCTAGTACAAGAGTTAGGGGGTTGTAGCTCCCTTCCAATAGAAGCTCGAGAACGAGAAGAAGGTTGTAGCCTTCTGCAGGTGGGTGCTTGCATATTGGTATGAGTCTGCACCAGTACAAGATTGTAAACATATTATTCTTTATATTAAAAGAAGACAGAGACAACAAAAACAGGTGGTTTTTTTCCCGCATTGGGTTTCCACCTTAAATCTTGGTGTTCATGTGTGTTGCTTATGTGTGATGGTTTACTCTATTATTACTGCACATGGTTACTATTTAATGTTTAATAAAGTACTGATGCACTGATTAAAGATCAACATATGATGAATTAACTAAATCATAAGTTCACTGGATATACGCTGGTTGACTTAAGGATAGTTGCATGCACACGCGAGTTCCCTTCACTGAAGTAGTGTATATAAATCTGACTAGAGAAATGAAAAAGTTATTGATTTGTAAATACTATTTCACCCCACCTCTTAGTATTATTCCCAACAAGTAGAGACTATGGAATAAGTAGGACTAGGGGGTTGCAGATTAACAGACTGGGAAGATTGCTTGGACAAAGAAGTTGTTGCAATGGTTAAAGATGAAAATTCAACATATTGTTGAATATAAGCTTCATCAATGGCTTGGTTCAAAACTGAAACTAGATCCTGTAATTTATCAAATTGCTGTAGGGATTCAAGATCAAGATCTATTTCAAAAGGCTGGGTTTGGGATATATATGGTTGCAGTATGGCTTTGTCAACATAATTCTGATTCAAAGCTTTCAGATTTTGATTTAAACAAACTATGCTAAAAAGGCAAATCAAACTTTATATCTTGAATAGTTTCAAATTTATCTGGAAGAGAGTTAGACCTTGACAAAGGACTATTCTCAGGAAGAGAATTGAACCTAGAAAAAGGACTATTACACCCTGACTCTCTGTAAAACTTATTCTTTCTCACCAATTTCTCTGGATTATCTACAAATTCAACAAGGTTGGGATCAGGGTGAGCTACAATGAAAATTATTTTGGGAGCCAGGTCTATTAAAATTCATCACACAACTAATAAAATCAAAATTAATGAAACATTAAAATATATACAAGATTACAACCTCAAACCAGGTAGTTCATAATGATATAACAATTTTAATTTCTAGAAATATTGATTAAATACCAGGGAATAATGATTTTTCAATTTAATTAGTATTCGAGTCCCGAGTATGGTCGCCACTATGTTGTCGTTCTGTATTTTTGAGGTTGAGGGAGTAAACATATAAGACAGCATAAAAACCACTTTGGAAGTTGGGATCTAGCCCTGCCAGCTTGAGAGAGGGATCTCTCTGTAAAATTTAGCTTTGTTTTATGTGAATTTTAGGCTAGTTATGAGTGTACTAATTATTTTGATTGAATGGTTTGGTTGATTTAATTTCTATAATCCCACTAGGCTATGGAGTCTAAAGATTTAACTGGATTTGGCATCAAATTTTAGAGGACTTTCACATGGCAAACTAGGTTGTACTATTTGGATATTTCAGAATATTAAATGGATTGTGAAATAGCAGAAATGTAAGATTTAGTAGAAATTAAGGAGAAATTAAGAATTCCTTAATTTGACTCCAACAGAAAACATGAGAATTACTAACAACTAGAATAGGGTTCTCTACGTAACATGTCCTATTCATCACAATTTATGTTAAGTAATTGAGATCTTCAAAATAATAGAGAAACAAAAACAATGTTTAAACAAATAAACTGAAGAAACACATCACCATTTGGTACACCACATGAATCCTATGAAAAGGTTCATGTATTATTGATGCTCCAACCAATTTGAAAAATTAAAACATGCAGAGGAAATTATATTCAGAAATCAACCCTTAATACTTCAAATGGTGAAGTATTTATACAAATAATTACAAAATCATTGTCTCAACCTGTTATGCTCCTATACCAATAGGTGTCATATTTCATGATTGACTTGATTAGCTCTGCAATATGTACATACTTTTTCTTGCTGCAAAGGTTTCCATGTTATGAAGATTTCAAAAAAAAATTAAAAAAATGAAAAGAGGGTATACCCTAAAAGAAAAATCAAAGGGTAAAAATAATAAGATGGTTAGAAAAAAGAAAAGAAATGAAATCCAAATGAAAAGGACCAGGAAAGTGTGCAAATCCAAACACCACTACTATTTTATTATGTTGTCAATAAAGTATCATGTGCAGTGTGCTCAACTTTATGCTGTAGTTGATGAATGGCCAAACAGCTTAATCTTGGCTAGTTCATGTCTGAATTTACTTGTTTTAGTGATAGAGAATAAAATCTGTCCAAACTATTCAATCTTGGTAGATAAATAGTTAGGTAGAGAAGAAAAGGAGCTCAACTTTTTAATCCGAGCCCTTGGAAGAAATAAGTGCAGATTTAGATAGGCTTACAATGTAAAGAAAAGAAAAGCTAGAAGGGTTTGCTAGTCTAAATGCACCTATGGAAGAAGAAAAAATGTTAGGTACAGTAGGCTGGGTAGGTAGTTTTGGTGTTGCAGAAGCATACATGTGATTAATTTTTGTTTCTCAAAATTGTTCATCTTACTGTTATCACAAGTACCATGGCAGATGTTTGGATACAGGCCAAGCAAATCATAACTAATTCCCCCTCCTCACTTTCCCATATCATTTACTAATTTCCCCCAAGAAATATTGAGATCTGATCAATATCCCCAACTCATTCCATCTCATTTCATAAAAAGCCCGAGTAAAACCTTTTTACTTAGGAAATTGTACAAAATCACATATAAACCTTTGTTTTCTCCTAAGCCTAAGTTGTTAAACTTTATAACTTAGCGCTTATTTTTCATAAATTCATATTGACTATTAACATTATTATATAAATCCCTTATACTGGTTCCCCTTTCCCGTATTATATTAATGTGCACCAAACCCCAAAACTCTATCATATCCCGTCCTGATTTAATTATGAACCATATCGTTATGAAATTGGGGATTAAAGGTTTACCTGAAACCTTGTAATAACCCTTCGTTTTCAACTTTAGGATTAATTAGCACTTGGTTAATTAATAACTAAATCCACTCCGCAACCAATGAACACCACCCCAATATGATTTATTAATATTTATTGCATCGGGCCCCCGCACCGTAACCCTCCATCACCTCCAATGAGCACCAACTATCTGATCGGCGCCCTCCCATCGGACGGCTAATATACATATCGCTAGCATCCATCCATCGAATTTTACCATTCGGGGGATTGGTGGTATTGCGCATGTACTTTGGACATGTGGCGATATTTTGCACTGTTCGCGGCCCTCCCCATCAAAACCACTTTAGCTCATAAGCGGTGTGGGGTGAAACCACTTACCACCCTCCCGCTGACCCCCCGCTGACATCACCACCATGTCACCCTTCCATACTCTCCGCTACGCGACAAATTATCCCATCATGCTGACGTCATCTGCTCATTAAATGCCAAAGTTACCCACCAAACCGAACTTTGTTAAAAAAGCGACGAAATGTCATTTTCACTCTATTTTTCTTTGTTCACACTCCCATGAAAAAGAACGACTGAAGCCACTGTACCAGTTCTTCAATCGTCACCCGGCCAAAGAGACCACAAAAACGCGCTATGCACTCCATTATTCAACCTGCAATTACTCAGTTTGCCTCCATATTCCAGGTATTTATCCATTTTACCGGCAACCCTGTAAATTCTGCTTTTTCACAGAAAATTCCACTTGTGAAAGCCAAATTCAAGTTGAGACCAGTCTACTTAGCCCATAAAAAAGAATCTTAGACCTGCTATTCAATCCAATTTTCCACAACAATCCCAGATTCCAGTTTAAAACACAAGAACCAAACATGGAAGCACCTGCAGCTCTGAATGTCGCACCTATAAATGCACCTCACAAAGATTTGAATTATCTGCCTCTTGTAGACGAAGATTTTCAAATAAAGGACTTAACCACTGATTATAATCATCTTCAGGCCTTCTGCAAAATTAGGGATAGTTATCAAAATAACTCTGACATTTTTGGACTATGGGAATCAAATTTGCTTATGTACTTTCTTCCCACAGTTCATATTTTCCCTGATATCATTCACCAATGCTGTGCCAATTATGACCCTGTCCATAGGGCAGTTATGTCACCTTCCCAAGCTGTCCTGTTTTCCATCACTGTTGAATCCATCAATGAGATATTACACTTCCATTCCACTGAGCCCCTTGCTCCTTTTTCTATGGGATTTTTGCTAGAAAAAGCCTCTCAATTCCCCAACACAGAGATAACCCGTATTGCCCATATGTTCATGTCACCAAAGAATCAACCTAAAGGCCCTACTCCTTATTTGCAAAATTTTTTCACTGAAACTGGTAGGCTTATTGTTGACATGATATTCTCAGTCTTGGTATTTAGAACAAGTGAATATGTGGATGATATCACCCTGGTTCTGTTATCAATGTTCACTCCAGGACAACCTCCTGCTGTCAAGTATGACTATGCCACCTTCATTGCAAACAAAATCCATGCTCAATTCATGAATTTGGAAAGGGAAGGAGTGTTTAAATACACATCTTTTATATACCATCTGTTGTTATATTATCAGCCAGACAGCTTTCCATTTCCCATCAGAAAATTAGACTAAAATGGAAATAGAAGGTCTATCATCTTTTGGAGCTCAGTTTTCCATGATACCTATGAGTTCCCTTATACTTATAGTGAATTCATTGACCTGTTTGTACACCCAACCTCAACTTTTTTGATAGGAGCTCCTCCTCCTAGGATTTCTGGTGATATGAAAAAGATTCTACAACTTTCTAAACAATACAAGATAGGTGACTGGTACCTCTACCAGAATCACACTGAAATCAGAATATATGGGTGTGAACTCTGCCCTTTTAAGTTGCCCAAATACGTGCCCATGAGGTTATTTGCATTAGAATACTTCAGGCATATTATCAATGCAAACCTAACTCACTTTTGTAATACAAAGAAGAAGGCTCAATTAAGAATCAAAAACCAGTTAGGCCCTTATGTTATCCATTCTAGGGAAGCCTGGAAAGGTGCAGAACAGATCTTAGAAGACCACCTCAGATTGAAGAAAAGCTTTGGGTGGGTGCCATATGACCCATGTAGTTTCATAAGTAACAGAAGGGTAAAGTATAGGCTATCAATGTACATACATCATTATATCCCAGAAATTGAGCAGTATGCAAATCAAGAAGAATGGGTAGAAGGGACCTTAGTTGAAGAAATTACTGAACAGGAAAAAATGGAAAAAGCTATGAAAGATCTTGAAAAAACTCTTGACCTGGACTCTTTTGGACAGGTATCTTTCAAGCTGCCTCAACAATCAGCAGTTGGAACATCCTCTGCTGGAACTTCTCAGCAGCCTGCACAGAAAACCAGCACATCAATCACAGGAACCTCAAAGGACAAGGAAGTGGAAACTACAGAGCAGCCAATAATGACCGATCAGCCAGGGGGGTCTAGAGAACAGGAACAAGTGCAAATTCCTCCAACCCAATCTAAGGCAGCTGAAATCCCAACTCTACAAACTCCTCTAAATGAGGAAAAAGGCAAGAAGAGAGACACAGAAGAGGCCACACCATCAGTGGACCTGCAAAGCAACCAGGTGCAAAGAGGCAGATTGGATCCTTTGTTAGAAGAGGAAATCATTGAAGAAACAGTAGACGGCCTAAGAGGTGAGAGGGTAGTCAGCCAACAGACTTCCCCATTGGTAGATACATCAACTAGCTCACATAGGCAAGAGCTAGAAAGGCAGCATAGTGTTGAAGTGTCATCTACCAGGCCACAAGGAAAACAACCCTCTAACATCAAACAGAATTTCACAAGATAAAGGCTAGGAATGATCCCGTGAGAATTGAAATTTATAATCAATACTTAAAAATGGTCCCCTCAACCCAACAAAGATTGATGTCTACCTATGACATTAAAGAAGCCAAAATGATCATGAGTTATTTCAAGCCAAAGGTACAACAACCTTGGTCTGCTGCAGATTATATTAGGACAAACTTAGAGGTCCTAGCTAAAGACATTCACCCCTTGGACTAGATTGAGCTCCACAAGCAGAGTGGAGAAATGGTTTATTCTACACTGACTGACAAAGCAATGCTGGCCCACCAGTTACAAAGTTCCCTAGACAACACAACAGCTCAGTTAGATTGGGAAAAAGCTTCTTCTGTGGCCAAAGATAATAGAATCAAATAATTGGAGGAGATCATCATGGATCTGGGACATGACCCCAAAGATGTCGAGGGCATAAAGGCACTAATCAAGAAGAAGGAAGAAGACATTACTGCCCTAAGGAAATAGCTGAAGTTACCTACTTCAAGACACCCTCGGACTGCAGAAATCATAGAGCAAAAATCAGAGGAGGACATGATGGACCTTCTCATGAAACTCAATGAAAGATTAACTGATACAGAGCAGACATTTGAAAAAGCATTAAAAGAAAAGTAGGGAGAGTCAACCTCCTGGCCACCTGAGGTAATTCCTACTGTTACAAGTGCATTCCCCTCAACAATTGGATCAGCATTGGCCCCAAATGTCCCAGCAGCTACAACTCAAGTAGTCACAGGTACATCAACAACATTAGCAACACCAGGCAGCAGTACAAGTATGACCATAGAAGAATTAATAAAATCCATGGAGGAACTAAAACTCCAAGTGTCAGAGCTAAAGCAAGTAAAGGAGAAATTGGCAAAAGTAGAACAAAGTTATGATAAATCCAAAATTAATGTGGCAGAGAAAACAAGAGAGGTTAAAGCATTGCAGAACAAAGTCAGAACATTAGAAAAGGATCTCACTATGGACAAGCCTCTAGCAGAAATCAAAGGAATCCTTTGGACCAACATCACTCAATCCCTAAGTGATGTTTGGCCATCTATCCAAACAATTTATGAGCAGATTGAGTTGGTGAATGCAGCAAATGGTGAAATCCAAAAAGCAAGAGCTTTATTAGGACAAATGCCTGATCAAGCCAACAGGCTCATTCATTTTTTGAATTATAGAAATAGAGAACAGCTGGAACAGCACGGCATCCCAGACATGACAGGCACCATTTTAGATATCAAAAGAGTTCTAACCAAGAAAAATCCAATGCGGAATTTAGAAAAAAGATGCCAGGATATGCAAGTAGAAATCAATTCTTTCATGCAAAGATTTACGATTTTGCAGGATAAAGGACTGCCAAGTCTTTTAGGAAATAATGATAGGCTTATGAGACACACAGATTATGTACATAAGTTAAACACACATGCTATTGATCAAGTTAATTCATAAACAAGTGCTACAGGAGAAAAAGCACTTCCCTTAGGCCAGAGTCTCTATGATAATTTAGAGAACTTATTTTATATTGAACATGAAGTAAAACATCTGTTTTAGCTCTAGCCTAATTTTGTTAGATATACAGAAGCTGATGAAACACTGAGGAAACTTCAAAGGCATAAATTGCCAGATCAAAAATGGTGGGAAGATATGTTGGGGATTTTATAAGTCTCTCTTAGACAAAACAAAGCTTTTGGGTTATTGTTTTGCGACAAGATAAACTGAGATGAACGAGGATCAAGCGGGTCAAAGTGTATTCAAACAAGTCTGAAAACATCTGACAAAGCAGTCAACATAGAGTATTAGTGGAAGACCACCGCTAATCGACTCATAGCACCTACCTCTGATACATCCAATAAAGACGGAGCGACCAACACAACGTCAATTTATTGCTTCCCTGTTTCCGAGACTGTTTGTCTCTATCTTTTGTAAAAGAAGCATTAATCACCACTAGATATTATTTCTACTAGATATTTTGTAAGATATTTTGACATTTTTGTATAAATTCCCCCCCAAACAAAGTATTTGGGGTTGGTGGGTGTTCATAGTTTTTGACTGTAATACTGAAATTTTTGGAATAAAAGGTTGTTGGAACCATTTTTGTCTAGCTTACTAGATGAGGAATTGATGTTGAAGACCTGTTACAGAATTCTTGAATCAACTTGTGGATCAATAAGTCCCTTCTAACTTGTGTTTTACAGTTTCTATGTTTACTATATCATCTATGTTTCATGATCCGAATAGTAGAGAGAAAGAATAACTCAGAATTTGCTTGACTGCACTCTGTTTTAAGTCTTTATTATTATCAATGTTTTCTTCAGAATTAGAATAAACAATGAATTCTTAATTTCTTCTATTTCCCACGATTCTTTCCTCTTGATTATTGTTAAGGAATTCTTAATTTCTCCTTAGCAGTAATCAGCCATTTTCCCTTTGTCAAATATGATGAAGGATTCTTAATTGCCCTTCACCCATTTGATTCTATTCCATCTGATTTCAGCTTTTAAATTTTTCCATGTTTGAGTACCTTGCTCTGTGATGCCATCCTCTGTTTAGAAACCGAATCCAGGAAGCTATCCTTCTTTGACTCCATCATGCCCAATGGACTGAATCTTTTTAGGTCTACCTCACTATTCTATTGAATCCTTCCAACCAAACTCAAAACAAAGCCCTTGTACTTCATAACTAGCCTAAAATGCTTCAAAACAAAGCTAAATCATATAGAGAGAGCCCTCTATGGATGCTGATGGGATAGAATCTCCATCTAAAAGATTGTTCTATGGTTACCTCGACTGTATTCCCTTTCTTACAACTTTTGGGAACAACCTGAGTGATAACATCATTGGCGACTCCGCTGGGGACTGAATAGTTTGTTTATCGCAACTATCTGTTTCAAACATGCTTCAAATTCTTGATCAGTCCCTTTTTTACAAAATCTTTAGGAAATTTCAAAGCTCTTACATCTAAAACTTCCTAGAAGATACTGTCAAAAGTTGTATTGTTAAAATATTCAAAGAAAAACCAAAAACAATACTCAGAAACTGGCTCCAAAGAAAAAGATTCGTTACACTAGATCAAATCCTAATCCAAATCCCCCACCTATCTTTGAAAATCCTAATCTGATTCCTAAGATCTTTAGAAGCCAGGAGAGCCAAGAACATTCTGCTACTTCACCCTGTGAAAAACATGTGCAGAACCCCATCCAAACTGAGCTTACTTCAGGAAAAGCACCAATCCTTTCTGTCATTACTGTAGCTTCTCCTAGTTCACCATCAGTACACCAAACCATCCTTTCCACTCCTCCACCAGCAACATACATTTCCATTGTTATCCCTGCTCTTCCAGCTGTTACACTTATCTCTGTAAGTATGGAAAACCGATATGCTCCCCTGCAATTACCTGCAAACTCGGGGGCCATGCCTCAAGATTATCAAAGAAAAATCACCTATTTTGACGATACTAGCACTTACACAGCTCAACAACATACTAAAAAATAACTAATTATTTTGAAAACTATGAGATTGATGATGATGATGTGAGAATGAAAGTCTTTGTTCAAAGTTTAACTGGGGATGTTAGAACTTGGTTTAGAGCACTCCCCAAAAACACTATCGGTAACCCAGAAGCCCTTTATCAGACCTTCTTGAGTAGATGGGAAAAGAAGAAAGATCCTCTACACATTTTATCAGAATATGAAAACTTGAAGAGAGGCGCACAAGAAACTATTCAAGATTACTGTACCAGATTTAATAATGTATATAATGTTATTCCTCATAATCTCAGACCTCCTCCAGATTTGGCCTTGATCAAATTCCCTGATGCATTTGACTCTGATATGTCATACCAGCTTAGGGAAAGAGCTCCTCGAAGCTTAGACGACATGTAGAGTATAGCTGTTAGTGTTGAGGCCAACCTGATTTCTAAACGAGCTCGAGCTAGAGTTGAAAGAAGGATACCTTTCAAAGAAGAACCTTCTGCATTTGAACAGAAATTAGATGCCATAATCAAGGGAATGGATAGACTTGGTGATAGAGTAGAAACAATTGAGAGGAAATCCCCTTGGGATGGTCAACCGAGCAATACTGGGAGAAATCCAAACTTCAGAAAAAACCAGAACCCTAATACTGGAAAGGCTGGTCTAGACCAAAACATTAGACCTCCATTCCAGTAAAATTATGCTGAAGCTTCAACTTCTAGTGAGCCAACAGAGGACACTCAAATTAATTTAGTGGGTCTCAATAGTGAGCAACAAATTTTCTTGACCCAAGAAGACCAAGAGGCTCACACTCTTAATCAATTCCAAATCCAATCAGGTGAATCATTTGATTTTAGGGAGGGATATGATACAACCATCTATGAGGTTCACAAACAATATAATATGAGGAGCAGAAGGATAGATGTTATTGAAACCACTAAACAGAAGGACACTAACCAATCTAGCAAAGCTAAAATCAAGAACCCTCCTGTACTAGCCCGTCCTAGAACAAGTCCTAACCCAAATAATCCTATAGTGGAAGATGTATCAGATAATCAACAACCTAACAGACAACCTTCCACTTCCATTCCTCCCAAAGGAAATGTGGAATAACCTCCAGAACTTGACATAGAAGCAACTTCAGCCCATAACAACACTCCTATAAAAGAGAAAGACACAAAAAATACAACAAAAAAAGAAAATCTCACTGCCCGAAATACAAAAATTCAAACAGAATAACCTTTTAACCTTGAGACCAAAATAGGAAAATTAAAGATAGCCATTCCATTATTAGAATTGGCCAAGCATGATGTCTATAGAGATCAAATTAGCAGATCACTTCAGATTTTGGAAAACAAAGATGCAGTAAATGTCCTTGATGACCAGCTTGAATTAATTTTTGGCCCTGAGGTAAACGGAAAATCAGTAGATGGAGGGGTTCCTCCTTTCTATGTAAGTCTGAACATTCATGATAAGATACTTCATAATGTCATGTTTGATTCTGGTGCTTATCATAACTTAATGCCTAAATCTATAATGGAGAAGTTGGACCTAGATATTACTAGGACATACAAAGACCTATTCTCTTTTGATTCAAGCCAGGTCAGATGTCTAGGATTGATCAAAGATTTATGTGTATCATTAGTTCAATACCCTGCCAAGACAATTTTAATGGATGTAGTGGTAGCTGATATTCCACCAAAATATGGCATGTTGTTGTCTAGATCTTAGGGTGCAAAGCTCCAAGGATCTTTACAATTGGACATGTCCTATGCTACCATTTCAGTATTTGGTCAGCCAAAGAGACTGTATCGAGAAACTCTAATGAAATATGTGGTAAGTAGCCAGGAAAAACCCTAGAATTTTCCCATCTACTCCATGCATTCTGACATGGACTCCTTCATTCTATACAATGCTGAGGTTAATCCTGCAACTAATATCAAGGTTTTACCACTTCAACAAGAAAAGGTTATAAACGAAAAGTCTAGTCTCCAAATTCAAGAAATTGCTGAGAACATGGATATATCAGACACTCAAGAGAAACCAGATGAAGCTAAAAATCCAGATTTCCCTAGTAAAAAAATTTCCAAGACTCCTGATACTAACTATGAACATGAGATCCTTTGGTACTTGGAATTTGATGGTTCAGTCAATAAATTAGGGGCAGGAGCAAGAATTTGGGTACACAATCTAGAAAATGATCATGCTGAAGGACATGCTTAGAGGTTGAATTTTAGATGCACCAATAATATGGCTGAGTATGAAGCCCTCTTGCTAGGACTTAAATTGATCAAAAGTTTAGGGGTAGTCAGAATATCAGTTTTGGGAGACTGATTTAATCATTCAACAGATGAAAGGGAACTTCCTCACAAATGATACCAGATTAAAATCTTACAGAGGGGCAGTAATCGAAATCCTCAATAGATTTCTTGAAACACAGCTGGCCAAAATTCCAAGAAAACATAATTTGCATGCTCACAGTTTGGCAACATTTGCCAGCACTTGTAAACTACCATTTGAACCCGATCATCAGTTTACAATTGAGATTAGGCACAAGCCAACCATACCAGATAATGTAAAGAATTGGCAAGTGTTTGACAATGATACTCAGATTAACAATTTCTTGACCCTAAAGGAAGAATTTTCCAGCACTAATATAGACATGGACACTGTTAGTGAGGTGGATCAAATGGATAAATTTCAAACAAACCTTTCAGGAGAAACTACAATTCAAATACTTCACCCAACGAAATTTACCAAGAAAAAGTTGCAAGATCTTAAAGAAATAGACATTGATGAGATTATTGAGGGGGAATCTGAAGTTATTGATTTAAAAGACAACTATTTTCCCACGGGATTAACTCCTTTGGAAGATTTCTTTGATTCTAATGATATTCCAAAGAAACCCAAAATGCAGCCTCTAAACGTAGACATTGAGGACTGTAACATAGGAGCTGAAGAAAATCCTAAGATGATAAAACTATCCAAAACATTGCCCCCTAACCAAAAGCTTAAATATGTTGAACTGTTCAAGGAATTCCAGGATGTTTTTGCATGGAGCTATGAAGATCTCAAGTCTTATGACACCTCTTTGATTCAACATACAATACCCCTCAAAGAAAATCAAAAGCCATTCAAGCAAAAGCTCAGAAGGGTCAACCCTATACTACTCCCTCTAATTGAAAAACAAGTCAAGAGAATGTATGAAGCTGGGATAATTGCACCTATCAGGTTTTCAGAATGGGTCTCTAATTTAGTGCCCACTAGGAAGAAAACAGGAACGTAAATAAGGTTTCTTTAAAAGACCACTGCACCTTACCTAAAATGGACCACATTTTACAAAGGGTAGTAGGTGCTTCTAGGATTTCACTACTGGATGGGTTCTCAGGCTTCAACCAGATTCTAGTTCATCCTGATGATCAGGAAAAGACTGCTTTTACAGCACCATGGGGAACTTTCAAATATGTGAAAATGCCATTTGGACTCAAGAATGCAGGGGAAACTTTCCAACGAGAAATGGACATAGCTTTTGCAAAAGAAATTCATGATTTTCTAGTCATATACCTAGATGATCTTACTGTATTTTCCAAATCAGATCCGCAACATTTAGATCATCTGAGACAAGTGTTTTTAACATGCAGAAAGTATGGTATTTCCTTGAATCCTAAGAAATCCTTGTTCAGTCTAGAGGAAGACAAATTGTTGGGCCACATAATCTCCAAAGATGGCATCAAAATTGATCCTGATAGAATAGAAGCCATTCTACAAATACCTCGCCCCAAAAATGTCAAAGAACTTCAAGATTTCCTAGGAAAGATTAACATTTTAAGAAGATTCATACCTAACTTGGCTGAATTAATTAGATTGCTGAATAATATGCTGAAAAAAGATTCCAAGGTTAAATGGACAGTAGAAGCTAAACAAGCATTTGAATAAATCAAAATGGCTTTGACTAGAACACCAGTCCTTACAAGCCCAAAATTTGACAGAGACTTCATAATATTTTCGTTTGCATCTGAACATACTATTGTTGCTGTTTTACTACAAAAAGATGATCAAGGATGTGAAAAACTCATAGCCTTCTTTAGTAAAGCACTCAGAGATGCACCACTAAAATACCCAATCATGGAAAAACAGGTGTATGCACTTGTGAAAGCTATCAAAGACTTCAGAGTCTACATATTGTACTCTCATATAATAGCCTATGTACCGAATGCTGTTGTCAAAGATATCCTAACCCAAGAGGGGATTGAGGGCAAGAGAGGTAAATGGATTGCTACTATATTAGAGTATGATATTGAAATAAAACCTACAAAGCTGATAAAAGGACATGGATTGGCTAAACTCATGACTGAAACTAATTGTCGAGCCCTGGATATCAATGAATTGGATAATGAACAGGAGATGGTGACTCCACAAATCAGTCAAGCCTTCTTAGAATCACCTTGGTATGCTGATATATCTTATGTGTTATTAAACCTGCAGGCTCCTCCAGGGTTATCCAAAACAAAGAAAAGGTTTTTAAAAATGAAAGCTTCAAAGTTTTGTATTTTAGATGGTGCTCTTTTTTGGAAAAATCATGAAGGTGTTCTATTAAATTGTCTAATAAAAGATGAAGCTGACAAGGTACTCAAAGAATTTCATGCAGGGGACTGTGGTGGACATATTTACTAGAAATCAACTGCTGATAAAATCCTAAGGGCTAGATTTTACTACCCAACCTTGTTTTTGATGTCAAAAAGTTTGTCAGTGCTTGGCATAAATGTCAAATTTTTGAAGGTAAGAGGAAACTTTTACCTCTACCCCTTAAACCAATTTCCACTAAAAGACCATTCCAACAATGGGGTTTAGATTTTATTAGGGAAATCCATCCTCCTTGTTTTTGCCAACATAAATGGATCCTGACTGCCATGGACTATTTCACCAAGTCGATAGAATCCATCCCTTGTAGACAAGCCACTGATACAGTTATCATACAATTCTTAGAAACCAATATCTTGTCTAGATTTGGCTGTCCTGAAAAAATTATAACTGACAATGTTGCTGCTTTCAAATCCAAGAAAATGATAAGTTTTTGTCACAAGTACCACATCACCTTAGGCCACTCCACAGCCTATTACCCTCAGGGTAATGGTCTAGCTGAGTCCTCCAATAAAAGCCTAATCAATATTATTAAGAAAGTGTTGGAAGAAAACAAGAAAAACTGGCATAAGAAACTTATTAATGCACTATGGGCAGACAGATTGACTACCAAGAGATTCATTGGGACTAGCCCTTATGAATTAGTCTATGGTATGGAGGCTATATTTCCTTCATCTCTAGGGGTCCCTGTAATGAAATTACTGCAAGAAGCTTAGGTACAGCCCAATGACATTCAAAGAAGGATAAATCAGACTATACATTTGCAGCGAACCAAAGAAGAGGTATACCAAAGATCCCAAGTATTACAAGAAAAAATCAAGAAGATATTTGATAAAAGGACCAAGGCAGAAGATTTTCACCTAGGGGACAAAGTTCTGAAATGGGACTCCAGGAGAGAAGACAAAGGTAAACATGGGAAGTTTGACTTCCTTTGGAAAGGGCCTTTTATTATTCAGGCTTCACAAGGCAACAATACTTACTTTCTAAAGAACCTGGATGGTACATAAGTAGAAGAAGGGCCTGTCAATGGCCAAATGCTGAAACACTATGTTGATCCTGTTTGTTGATATATGCTGACTTTGACTTGTACATAAGAAAGTTTAGTTTCCACAGCGTTTTACAGCAATAAGAATAGGAAGGAATGGGGAGAAAGTTTTGAAAAACAGTGAAGGAATTTTACTATTTTTATTTCCAGCTCAAGAGAAATGTATATATTTTACATGATCCTTTTGTACAATTTTTTACTTACAGCAAAGGAAGATTTCACAGTGTAGCAAGAATTGTACATAAGGCAATTTGACCTGCTGTTCTTGACTTTTCACCAGGAAAAGCCATCCCCAAGTGGAGCTAGTGTTATGCTTCTATACCAATAGGTGTCATATTTCATGATTGAATTGATTAGCTCTGCAATATGCACATACCTTTTCTTGCTGCAAAGTTTTCCATATTATAAAGATTTCAAAAAAAAATTAAAAAAATGAAAAGAGGGTATACCCTCAAAGAAAAATCAAAGGGTAAAAAGAATAAGATGGTCAGAAAAAAGAAAAGAAATGAACCCCAAATGAAAAGGACCAGGAAAGTGTGCAAGTCCAAATGCCACTACTATTTTATTATGCTGTCAATAAAGTATCATGTGCAGTGTGTTCAACTTTATGTTGTAGTTGATGAATGGCCAAACAGCTTAATCTTGGCTAGCTCATGTCTAAATTTTCTTGTTTTAGTGATAGAGAATAAAATATGTCCAAACTGTTCCATCTTGGCAGATAAATAGTTAGGTAGAGAAGCAAAGGAGCTCAACTGTTTAATCCAAGCCCTTGGAAGAAATAAGTGCAGATTTAGATAGGCTTACAATGTAAAGAAAAGAAAAGCTAGAAGGGTTTTCTAGTCTAAATTCACCCATGGAAGAAGAAAAAATGTTAGGTACAGTAGGCTGGGTAGGCAGTTTTGGTGTTGCAGAAGAATACTTGTGATTAATTTTTGTTTCTCAAAATTTTTCATCTTACTATTATCACAAGTACCATGGCAGATGTTTGGATATAGGCCAAGCAAAGCATAACTAATTCCCCCTCCTCACTTTTCCATATCATTTACTAATTTCCCCCAAGAAATATTGAGATCTGCTCAATATCCCCAACTCATTCCATCTCATTTCATAAAAAGCCTAAGTAAAACCTTTTTACTTAGGAAATTGTACAAAATCACATACAAACCTTTGTTTTCTCCTAAGCCTAAGTTGTTAAAATTTATAACTTAGCGCTTATTTTTCATAAATTCATATTGACTATTAACATTATTATATAAATCCCTTATACTGGTTCCCCTTTACCATATTATATTAATGTGCACCAAACCCCAAAACTCTATCATATCTTGTCCTGATTTAATTATGAACCATATCGTTATGAAATTGGGGATTAAAGGTTTACCGGAAACCTTGTAATAACCCTTCGTGTGCAACTTTAGGATTAATTAACACCTGGTTAATTAATAACTAAATCCACCCCGCAACCAATGAACGCCGCCCCGATATGATTTATTAGTATTTATTGCGTCGGGCCCCCGCGCCGTAACCCTCTGTCACCTCCAATGAGAACCAACCGTCCGATCGACGCTCTCCCATCGGACGACTAATATACATATCGCCAGCCTCCATCCACCGAATTTTACCACCCGGGGGATTGGCAGTATCGCGCCGTACTTTGGACGCGTGTCGATCGCCTGCGCTATTCGTAGCCTTCCCCATCAAAACCACTTTAGCTCATAAGTGGTGTGGGGTGAAACCACTTACTGCCCTCCCGCTGACCCCCCGCTGATGTCACCACCACATCACCCTTCCATACCCTCTGCTACACGACGAACTGTCTTGTCATACTAACGTCATCTGCTCATTAAATGCCAAAGTTACCTGCCAAACTGAACTTTGTTAAAAAAGAGATGAAATGTCATTTTCACTCTATTTTTCTTTGTTCACGCTCCCATGCAAAAGAACGACTGAAGCCACTGTACCAGTTCTTCAACCGCCACCCGGCCGAAGAGACCACAACAGCGTGCTCTGCACTCCATTATTCAACCTACAATTACTCAGTTTGCCTCCATATTCCAGGTATTTATCCGTTTTACTGGAAACCCTGTAAATTCCGCTTTTTCACTGAAAATTCCACTTGTGAAAGCCAAATTCAAGTTGAGACCAGTCTTCTTAGCCCATAAAAAAGACTCCTAGACCTGCTATTCAGTCCAATTTTCCACAACAATCCCAGATTCCAGTTTGAAACACAAGAACCAAACATGGAAGCACCCGCAGCTCTGAATGTTGCGCCTGTAAATGCACCTCACAAAGATTTGAATTATCTGCCTCTTGTAGACAAAGATTTTCAAATAAAGGACTTAACCACTGATTATAATCATCTTCAGGCCTTCTGCCAAATTAGGGATAGTTATCAAAACAACTCTGACATTTTTGGACTATGGGAATCAAATATGCCTATGTACTTTCTTCCCTCAGTTCATATTTTCCCTGATATCATTCACCAATGCTATGCCAATTATGACCCTGTCCATAGGGCAGTTATGTCACCTTCCCAAACTGTCTTGTTTTCCATCACTGCTGAATCCATCAATGAGATGTTACACTTCCATTCCACTGAGCCCCTTGCTCCTCTTTCTATGGGATTTTTTCTAGAAAAAGCCTCTCAATTGCCCAACACAGAGATAACTCGTATTGCCCAGATGTTCATGTCACCAAAGCATCAACCTAAAGGCCCTCCTCCTTATCTGCAAGCTTTTTTCACTGAAACTGGTAGGCTTATTGTTGACATGATATCCTCAGTCTTGGGATTTAGAACAAGTGAATATGTGGATGATATCACCCTGGTTTTGTTATCAATGTTCACTCTAGGACAGCCTCCTGCTGTCAAGTATGACTATGCCACCTTCATTGCAAACAAAATCCATGCTCAATTCATGAATTTGGAAAGGGAAGGAGTGTTTAAATACACATCTTTTATATACCATCTGTTGTTGTATCATTAGCCAGATAGCTTTCCATTTCCCATCAGAAAATTAGACTCAAAGGGAAATAGAAGGCCTGTCATTTTTTGGAGCTCAGTTTTCCACAATACCTATGATGCCCTTATACTTATAGTGAATTCATTGACCTGTTTGTACACCCAGCCTCAACTTTGTTGATAGGAGCTCCTCCTCCTAGGATCTCTGGTGATATGAAAACGATTCTACAAATTTCTAAACAATACAGGATAGGTGACTGGTACCTCTGCCAGAATCACACTGAAATCAGAATATATGGGTGTGAACTTTTCCCTTTTAAGTTTCCCAAATACGTGCCCATGAGGTTATTTGCATTAGAATACTTTAGGCAGATTATCAATGTAGACCTAACTCACTTTTGAAGTGAAAAGAAGAAGGCTCAACTAAGAATCAAAAACCAATTAGGCCCTTATGTTATCCATTCTAGGGAAGCCTGGAAAGATGCAGAATAGATCTTAGAAGACCACCTTAGATTGAAGAAAAGCTTTGGGCGGGTGCCATATGATCCATGTAGTTTCATAAGTAATAGAAGGGTAAAGTACAGGCTATCAGTGTACATACATCATTATATCCCATAAATTGAACAGTATGCAAATCAAGAAGAATGGGTAGAAGGGACCTTAGTTGAAGAAATTACTGAACATGAAAAAATGGAAAAAGCTATGAAAGATCTTGAAAAAACTCTTGACCTGGACTCTTTTGGACAGGTATCTTTCAAGCTGCCTCAACAATCAGCGGTTGGAACATCCTCTGCTGGAACTTCTCAGCAGCCTGCACAGAGAACCAGCACATCAATCACAAGCACCTCAAAGGGCAAGGAAGTGGAAAGTACAGAGCAGCCAATAATGACCAATCAGCCAGGGGGGTCTAGAGAACAGGAACAAGTGCAAATTCCTCCAGCCCAATCTAAGGCAGCTGAAATCTCAACTCTACAAACTCCTCTAAATGAGGAAAAATGCAAGAAGAGAGACAGAGAAGAGGCCACACCTATCATTGGACCTGCAGAGCAACCAGGTGCAAAGAGATAGAGATTGGATCCTCTGTTAGAAGAGGAAATCATTGAAGAAACAGTAGACGGCCTAAGAGGTGAGAGGGTAGTCGGCCAACAAACTTCCCTAGTGGTAGATACATCAACTAGCTCACATAGGCAAGAGCTAGAAAGGCAGCATAGTGTTGAAGTGTCATATATTAGGCCACAAGGTAAACAACCCTCTGACATCAAACGGACTTTCACAGAGATAAAGGCCAGGAATGATCCCATGAGAATTGAAATTTATAATCAATACTTAAAAATGGCCCCCTCAACCCAGCTAAGATTGATGTCTGCCTATGAGATTAAAGAAGGAAAAATGATCATGAGTTATTTCAAGCCAAAGGTACAGCGACCTCGGTCTACAACAGATTATATCAGGACAAACTTGGAGGTCTTAGCTAAAGACATTCACCCCTTGGACCAGATTGAGCTCCACAAGCAG
Organism: Pinus tabuliformis; assembly: GCA_031772625.1. Taxonomy (NCBI): domain Eukaryota; kingdom Viridiplantae; phylum Streptophyta; class Pinopsida; order Pinales; family Pinaceae; genus Pinus; species Pinus tabuliformis. The sequence continues at coordinate 1,157,327,779 of CM062816.1, forward strand.
ACTGGAGAAATGGTTTATTCTACACTGGCTGACAAAGCAATGCTGGCCCACCAGTTACAAAGATGCCAAGGGCATAAAGGCACTAATCAAGAATAAGGAAGAAGACATTACTGCCCTAAGGAAACAACTGAAGTTACCTCCTTCAAGACACCCTCAGACTCCAGAAATCATAGAGCAAAAATCAGAGGAGGACATGATGGACCTTCTCATGAAACTCAATGAAAGATTAACTGATACAGAGCAGACACTTGAAAAAGCATTAAAAGAAAAGTAGGAGAGTCAACCTCCCGACCACCTGAGGTAATTCCTACAGTTGCTAGTGTAGTCCCCTCAACAACTGGATCAGCATTGGCCCCAAATGTCCCAGCAGCTACAACTCAAGTAATCACAGGCACATCAACAACAGCAGCAGCACCAGGCAGCAGCACAAGTATGACCACAGAAGAATTAATAAAAGCCATGGAGGAACTAAAACTCCAAGTGTCAGAGCTAAAGCAAGTAAAGGAGAAATTGGAAAAAGTAGAACAAAGTCATGATAAATCCAAAATTAATGTGGCAGAGAAAACAAGAGAGGTTAAAGCATTGCAGAACAAAGTCAGAACATTAGAAAAGGATCTCACTATGGACAAGCCTCTAGCAGAAATCAAAGGAATCCTTTGGACCAACATCACTCAATCCCTAAGTGATGTTTGGCCATCTATCCAGACAATTTATGAGCAGATTGACTTGGTGAATGCAGCACATGGTGAAATCCAAAAAGCAAGAGCTTTATTAGGACAAATTCCTGATCAAGCCAACAGGCTCATTCATTTTTTGAATTATAGAAACAAAGAACAGTTGGAACAACTCGGCATCCCAGACAGGACAGGAACCATTTTGGATATCAAAAGAGTTCTAACCAAGAAAACTCTAATGCAAAATTTAGAAAAAAGATGCCAGGATATGCAAGTAGAAATCAATTCTTTCATGCAAAGATTTACGATTTTGCAGGATAAAGGACTGCCAAGTCTTTTAGGAAATAATGACAGGCTTATGAGACACACAAATTATGTACATAAGTTAAACACATATGTTGTTGATCAGGCTAATTCATCAACAAGTGCTTCAAGAGAAAAAGCACTTCCCTCAGGCCAGAGTCTCTATGATAATTTAGAGAACTTATTTTATATTGAAAATGAAGTAAAACATCTGTTTCAGCTCTAGCCTAATTTTGTTAGATATACAGAAGCTGATGAGACACTGAGGAAACTTCAAAGGCATAAATTGCCAGATCAAAAATGGTGGGAAGATATGTTGGGGATTTTATAAGTCTCTCTTAAACAAAACAAAGCTTTTGGGTTATTGTTCTGCCACAAGATAAACTGAGATGAACGAGGATCAAGCGGGTCAAAGTGCATTCAAACAGGTCTAAAAACATCTGACAGAGTAGCTAACATAGAGTATCAGTGGAATACCGCCGCTAACCGACTCATAGTACCTACCTCCGGTACATCCAATAAAGACAGAGCGGCCAACACAACGTCAATTTATTGCTTCCCTGTTTCCGAGACTATTTGTCTCTATCTTTTGTAAAAGAAGCATTAATCACCACTAGATATTATTTCTACCAGATATTTTGTAAGATATTTTGACATTTTTGTATAAATCCACCCCCCCCCCCCCCAACCAAGTATTTGGGGTTGGTGGGTGTTCATAGCTGGGGGATCTCGATGCTTTTAACATTGGGGGGAATTAATGCATGAGTGCGGGGTGGGCCATATGCCTTGAATTTTGGAACAAAGGAATTTTTCTGTTTTTTAGAGTTTAGATTTATTCATTTATTTTTTGAATTAATTTTAATACTTCAAAATAAATTATTTCTCACTTATGACTTCTTCTTTGTTTTGTGGTGCAGACTTCAACTTTCTCTTTCCTTTGATCCAGGAATTGGATCTGAGTGCATGATATATTATTAGAAATAATTTGCAGGAGGAAATATTATTTTCAACATCTTAAACATAATAATGATCATATATAATAAAGCAATCCTATAAAAATTATAGGACCCTAACAGTCGCTCCAACTATGGATGGCACTTCCTCGTGAAGTGTCAAGAACATTGTAGACTAGTAGCCTGATCCATTGGGGTGATCCTGAATCTGCAACTTGCTCTGTCATAAAAACCTATGCAATTGAAAACCTTAGTCATTTGTTCTAAACTTTAAACAGAAATCCGATTTGTGTACTGAAATCTGAACTGAAACTATAAACTGAACTCTGTACTACAAACTATAAAACTACAAACTAACAACTGAAATCACTGCCACATACAGAAAATCTGAATGTTGAAAAGATCCTTACCCAATAAGATTACTTATGTATATACAATCCTATTCTAACACCAAATTCTTGACTTTACGCAATGTAAAATATCCAATATAGCCAATCAAAAATTTGATCCAATACCATGGCTCCTTCATTGTCTTTAAGAAGAATCGGAACTAGAGCTTGTAAGGGCACTAGAAACTGATTATAAGCTTGATCTTCACGACAAAGAGCTCTGGAATCATGAAAAACAGGGGAGGAAATAGAAATTGACTAGGACTTTGTAGTGAAAAACTTCTCCTTTTAGATAACTATGGGATCATGAAATACATGACCTATTACTTGATGCTCAAAGTATTTTGCAAATTTGTGGTTAGGATTAGTTATTCCACATATGCCTTCTATATCATCATACCATTTCTAATATGGGTCATCTGATTTACGCTCAAAAAATTCTCAATTTCAACATCAAAATGTAGCACTACTATTTCTCATTTGGGAGGAGGGAGAATTTCCAAGAACTATTTAGGATATTGGAAGTTATATGATTGGATTTGAACATCTAAAATATCAATCTCCTTTTCAAATCTTTCAACAACTATTTCGGAAAAATAGGTTGTACCTACAGGAGAAAACTTGGTAGATATCAAACAATGAAGCACGACCGTTAAAAAATCTTCATCAAATTGAACATCCACTAACTGATCTGTGATTTCCTTGGCCTCACTCCCTGTTATTGATGATGACCCCTCCTCTCTTTGTCTTTTACTTGTTTTCTCTTGAGGAGTGGGAGTTTGTAAACTTGAAGTAGAAAAGAATTGTTCTTCAGCTTCCTTCAAAGCATTCTCTGTCAATTCCAACTGATTTTCATACTTTTATATCTCAGACCTTGAGGTATAGATGCAGGGAATAGGTTTTTTTCTACTATGAGTTTTGAAATAATACCCCAAGGGTCATAAGACCATGTAAAACTTAGGTCGAGTTTCATGTCTTTAAGCATTTCGTCTGCTTCTTCACCCGCTGTCTTGGTATTGCATATAAATGGGCCCACCTGTGTCTTTATGTGAAACTATGACTTCTTCTTAGCCACCACAAAATGAATGTCATCAGAATTTAACATTTGTATGATGTATTCATAGGCAAAAATCCTCAGGAGGAGGTATTTTGGGAGTCCGTATGGTGCCAATTCGCATCCATAAACTCTGATTTTTGTGTAGTTTTGGTATAAATGCCAATCTCCAGTCTTGACTTGATATGTTAGATGTAAAATAATTTTAATATCTTCATTGACTCTTGGATGTATTGAGTCATTTAGGATGTTCATTTTTGGGTGAACAAACTCTTCAATAAACTACTTATATGTGAATTATTGTTGCTCTTTCATGACCAATGAGGTCCAAAAAATCACCAGTTGTTAGTTTCCTGCATCATCTAGCTTATGCATTGCAAAATTGAACCTGTCTACTTGATAATAAAGGAACATGTAGATTAAAATGGAAGTGTAATTAAACACCTACTCTATGGGAAATTTCATAAACTTCTCATGAATGTTGTCAGCCAAAAATTGACTGAAATTAAACACAATGGATGGTTTACTGTCTATGGAAAATATGGAGAGGAAACCTAAAATGGGCTCATCTACCCACTGATCAGAATAATAACCCAAAATGTATGAAATTATGGATATAATTTGTTTATCTTGATTAGGGAAGATGGAGGAAGGGTAGGGAGGATTCTTCTTAGGTAATTAGGCATTTTTAGGCAAGAAGATCTCACGGATTTTGGCTCTTGTAGAGAAATCCAGCTTTTGATAAAGCATGACTATATTAGTGAAAGATAACAAAAATTGACAAGAGACCTTACTGGGAAACAGTTGAGGTAATGAGTTGTCAGGGGAAGGAGATAGAGGACCGTTAATTTCGATCTTGGTCTGATTGCGCGAATACAAGCCAAGTCAACTTAGTTGTTTCGATTGGGTATGAGGGGTATATTGATGCACAAGTAATATGAATGTCAGATTTTAAGTTTCATCGGTGTTGCTCCGCTACCAGCAGGCCTGGACAATACCCAACAAAGTCACGCAGGAACACAAGCATCGCTCTGCTACCAACAAGCCTGGTCAATGTTAGATGATCCAAAAATAAAATGTTATCATAGGTTATAGAGTTGGAATAAAATAATTATTAATTTAAGATATTAAATTAATAATTATTATTCTAGAATATTTAATTATTTAATGGAGACATTTAGAATTAGTATATTGTTGTAACAAGATATGACTCTCCAAATGTGTCATATTTTAGGCTCTATTTTAGGAGATTTGTTAGCTATTTGTTTTGAATAGCATTTACTGTAAATGGACACTTGTTATTTAATAAGTGATCCATAATTAGAGGTAGTTAGGACATTGAGCTTATAAATAGCTTATTGTAAGAGTGTTTGGTTGTTCGGGTGTAAACTCTTGCAAAATCAAATATGTAATTGTTCTTTTTTTTTTTTTAATAAAATTACATTTCTGAGGACACTTCTACCATTATTGTGGTATTAGAGGACTAGTAATGCTACAGTGGATGTGAGGAGGAGATTCCAGCTGTACAAGTTTTTGGAAAACTCCATTGAATTGCTCAGCATATGATTGGTATGGAAATTGTCTAGTTTTGTGTTCAACAAAAAAAAAAAGAAATTTTATTATCTTATTGATTTTATATTTCTAATCTGAAAATCAATTTGTGTATTATTATAAAATTGTTGTGTCACTACACTCAAACCAAAATCTGAGACTTTGAGGTTCCCATTCTCATATAAGAGCAGATTTTCTGGGTTCAAATCTATGTGGTAAATACCTCTACTGTGACAGAAGTCCACGTCACTGATCTGATCCATCATGCCCACTTTGAGAATCTTTTCCTTGTCCATTACCTTAATGGCCATGCTTTCTCCCGTCTTCGTGTTTCTTGCATGGTAGACCTTTGCAAATGTGCTTACAGAAAATATTTGTTTATTTCAATGAGCTTAACCGTCTCTGATCAGATCATTGTTCCAAATACTCAACCTTTCGAGAATCCCGACCTAGAACCTTGTACTCTTTTCTCATTTTCAGAAAGTTGGCTTTTACCTTGAGATGAAACCCCAGATCTTCATTTTTTTTCTTAAATTCTTCATAGGTCTCAGACTCTTGAGGTTTGGATTCCTTCTGAAAGTCGTTAATTACATCTACAAAGTAAATAAAAACTTCTGGCTCTAGCTTGTAGTTCTCTGCAGGGAAGAGGAATGAATACGTGCTACAGTTTGCAAGAGAATGCTCCTTAAAGATAAGTGGTCAAAAGGAGGAATAATATTTGCCACAGATGCAGATCTCAGAAACCGATCCAAATGACAAATCGGAGCTTGGGAGTAGTACCTTGGTTTGGAGCATTCTGATAGTGCTTCAAAGAAATCCCACCAAGCTAATCATAACCGCCACACTTTTGAAAAACCTATATAGATATAAAATTAAATTCGGAAATGTATTCCCTCAATATAGGCCGAAGGATTGGACCATTGGGGGTGTTTTCTTAAATGAATGAAATTTGAGGAGTCATATAATTGTGGACCTTGGTTTGGATACGCGGCCTACCATCCATTTTTGAGTGGAAACTACATTTTATTTCATTTTGTTATACATGTTTTCACTGCATATATTTGTATTTCACTGCAAGCATTCTGTTGAGTATATCTTCCAAATTATAAATTGGAATATTGTAGTGTTTTTTGTTTGCTATCAGAAAGTCAAATGGATGGAATATGGGAAAATTTGAGAGTCTTGTCTTTGATGCCTTGCAATGTGATAAAGAAAATTTCTTCTTATTTTCATAATTAGCAGATGCTGATAAGAAAATTTCGCGAATTTTCAAGCCATACTCCATTCGAAGGTCCCATGCAGAGGTTACATGGAAGATAATTTTCCTAGCCAACTACAGTTCCATTGGGGAATCAGGACTGTAACAGGGGTTTCATTTACATAGTACATGGCTTTTTCCATTTAAATTTGTGGAAATAGGAATTTGGGGATACAAGGTATATATTTTATGTAATATTTTATTATTGGAGTAATAAGGATTTTGTAATATTTGTGGAGTAATGAGGTCATTTGTAATTTTTGGAGTAATAAGGAGATTCTATATGTAATTTTTTTGGAGCGATAAGTGTGACATTGTAACTCAAAGTAATTTTACTTTGAGGGAAGGGTAACTTGTTTTTTACCAAGTTTTGCAAGAGCATCATTGTAAAAGTCAATTTTTGAAAGTTACCTTGTAATTTTTTTGAGAAATTGACTAGAGCCAAGTGCAAAGCTCAATGATTTTTCTCCTACTTCAATGACCATACAAGGGTCAAGGCCAAGCCCCGATAGATCGTTTTTTATTGCATTGTGTGTTGCATGTTGTGTTTCCCATCTTGATATTTTTTTCTTCTGAGTCTGATTCTTGGTGCGAAGCTTCAACGCTACAATGTCAAAGTTGATTAATTTGTTTTCTAATTCCGACAAATTTGAAGGTACAAAATCCTATAAAACATGGCAACACCTCATCAAAATCACTCTCATTTATAATGAATTATGGCAGGGTATTTCTGATGGTGATATTAAGCTGAATAAACCCACAGATGTAGCTGCACTAGCAAAATGGGAAGTTGAGAATGCCAAAGCATTAGCTCTCATTAAATCTTCTGTCAATGACAAAATGTATGTCCATATAGAAAATGCTACAGATGCATGGTCTGCTTTGAAAAATTTTAAAGACCTCTTTGATACTCAGCCTGAATCAAAGAAAGTTGATCTACAATTAAAATTATTGCAACAAAATTTGACTGAAGGAGGTGATGTTCTTGAATATATCTCAAGACTTAAGAATATTATGCAGGAAATCATTAATGCTAGTTTTCCAGCAATAGATGATAGTTTTATGGTCGCAATTTTAATTGCTAGACTTCCTTCTTCCTACACACATTTTTTGGAGACTCTACAATTAACTGGAAAGTTAGAGAAACTAAAGTTTGATGAGCTCTGTGAAATTTTGACCCAACATGATAAAACCTTTGGGAAGAAGAAGAAATAGTTGAATTGAGGCTTCTGTGATGCATAATAGTTGAAAGAATAACTTCGACGTAAATCACATGTAGACAGACATTTGTCGACACTTAACAACCTAATATTATGATTTTAATTAATTTATATATATATATATATATATATATATATATATATATAATATTAATAATAATTATTAAATAATTTAAATAAATAAATAAATTATCTTTTTAAACTAACCATTGAAATTATTTTATTTATTAATCCTAACTTTTATCTTAATAACCTAATATTATAACTTTAATTAATATATATATATATATATATATATATATATATATATATATATAATTAATTTAAATAAATAAATAAATTCCTTTTTTAAACCAACCATTAAAATTATTTTATTTATGTATTTTTACCTAATTTAACTTATTTCCATAAATAATAATAAGAAAAATAATAATAATAATAATAATATTAAATTAATAAATAATAATTTGACCTGGGTCCTAAGGTCAAAATTAGCCGTTAGTCAATTTAGCCGTTGGAGACTCTGCTCAGACTTTTTAACATGCTAAGCTGGATCTGTTTCTTCAACTTGTCCTGACAATGAACCACACTAGTTGGTTCGAAACGCGTCGACAAATGTCTGTCTACATGCGATTTACGCCGAAGTTATTCTTTCAAGAAGAAGAAAGTTGGTGAAGATATCTTTTTCATAGAGGCCAGCAATAGTAAATCATAGACTGATAGTTCTAGAAGTAGAGGCAGAGGAAATTTCAATCAGAATCAAGCAGCACATAATGTACAAAGTTGAGGTCGAAGCCAAAGCAGAGGAAACAACTTTAATAGAGGCAACAGTTCAGGCAGGAGTAATTTTCAAGGTAGAGGAAACAATCAAGAAAGAGGTTATTTTCAAGGACAAGGAAATACTAATCAAGGTAGAAGACAACCTCAAAATAGAAGTCAAAGTAGAGGCAGAGGACAATCTTCAGGAAGAGGAAGAGACTTAAGTCAAATTATGTGTCGAAGATGTAACAAAGTTGGCCATTATGCTGAAGATTGTCGAACTTCTCTTAATAAAATTCCCAAGTTTCATCAGCACTCAACTCAATTTGCAAATGATCAAGATGATAATAACTGAGAATATGTTTTTACTTCCTCGCCGACATTACAGCTTACATATCGTCTTAGAAGTGACTATGAAGATGCATGGATCTTGGATTCAGGGGCAACTCAGCACATGACTTGTCAACGTGATTTTTTTTGGAATTTCCAAGATTGCCAACTTAATTCCATTTTTCTTGCAGATGATACAAAACATACTCCTTATGGAAAAGGAGCAGTTAAATTTTTTCTCCCTAGCATTGGAGAAAAAATGATTTCAAATGTATGGTATGTACCAACCTTTAAGAAAAGTTTGTTGTCCTTAGTCACAATTTGACAAGCAGGACATCAGGTAATTATGGAAGATGACTTAGTCAAGATTAATTCGGTCAAATAGAGCTTGAAAACTGTGATGACAAGTTATGAAGATGGAAAATTGTTACAAATGAAAGGGACAGGTATTCCAAGGCATTCTGATTTTGCAGGTGTAGTGACTACATGTATTTCACCTACAAGACTATGGCATGTAAGATATGGACATTTAAATTTTGAGAGTCTTTCTCAATTGCAGAAATAAGGGATGGTTAAGGGACTGCCAACTTTCAAAAAGGAAAATGCAAAATGTGAATCTTGCATTTATGGCAAACAAAGTCGAGAAAGTTTTCCAACAAGTTCATGGCGTTCAAACAGACGGCTACAACTAGTTCACAGTGATGTTTGTGGACCACTACAAACTTCATTTGGTGGTTGCAAATATTTCTTACTATTCATTGACGATTTCAGTAGAATGACTTGGGTTTACTTCTTGAAGAATAAGTCAGAAGCATTTGAGAAGTTTAAAATTTTTTGCCAACTTGTTGAAAATGAAGTCAAAGAAAAGATAGGTACCCTCAGGACCGATAATGGGGGAGAATTCACTTCAAATGAATTCAAAACTTATTGCAGTGAAAATGACATAAGATGAGATCTTACAAATGTTTACACTCCACAGCAAAATGGAGTAGTTGAAAGAATGAATTGCACCTTGTTAGGAATGGCGAGATCCATGTTAACTTTCAAAAGGTTAAGTCCAACATATTGGGCAGAAGCAATACATATAGCTGTCTACTTAAGAAACAGATCTCCAACTGCTTCTTTAGACAAATCACACCTTATGAAGCTTGGTTTGGTTTCAAGCCTCGAGTTAAACATCTTCGAGTTTTTGGATCAGTATGTTATGCCTTAGTTCCGAAAGAAAAACAAACTAAGCTTGACTCAAGAAGTTTGAAATGCACAATGATTGGCTATTCTGATGAGAAGAAAGGGTATCATCTTTTGACCAATGGAAAATTTATTGTGAGCAAGGATGTCATTTTTGATGAAACAGAGAGTAAGAGTGAAGAATAAATCAAAAGACTTCTTCAAAAGTTAGAAACTAAATGGAGTCAAAGAAAAGGAAATACACAAAGTCAACCAAATTCACCAAATTGGTATGAACTTGATTTTCCTTCACCTGGAGACGATTCATCGAGTCCATCTACTTCAACAACACCATATGGATCTTCTAGCAGTTCATCCACATCTCCAAGCAACAACAGTTCTTCTGACAGTGATTCTCCACCTCCAAAACGAACATCAGTTTATATTAATCCTCTTTGCAATGATGGAGACTTTTCAGAATCTCAAATAACTGAGCATCAACTACCAAAATGGGCAATTCAACTTTTGAAAGATGTAAAGCCTGATGAGCAGAATAAAACAGGCACTAGAAGGTCACATAGAAGTGAAGGCAATTTTGCCTTGATAGCAAATGATTTTACTGAACCTTCCACATACAAAGAAGCAGTAAAACATAAAGAATGGTAACAGGCTATGGTTGAAGAATATCAAGTAGTAATTGATAACAACACTTGGAAACTTGTTGATTGTCCACAAAATGTTAAACCCATAAGATGCAAATGGGTTTACAAAATTAAGTATAATCAAAAGGGAGAACTTGAAAAGTATAAAGCACGACTTGTCGCAAAAGGTTTTGTGTAGCAGGAAGGCATTTATTATGAGGAAACTTTTTCTCCTACAGCTAAATGGAACACCATCCAATTAACACTTGCATTGGCCACTCAAAAAGGATGGAAAGTTCATAAAATGGATGTGAAAAGTTCTTTTCTCAACAGGGATTTACAGGAAGAAGTGTATATGACACAACCACCAGGTTTTGAAATTCAAGGGCAAGAACATAAAGTTTGCACATTGATCAAGGCCTTATATGGATTAAAACAAGCTCCCCGAGCTTGGTATGCAAAGATGGATGAATAGCTTAAGAAAGTTGGCTTTCAACAAAGTGAATTTGATGATACGTTGTATGTGCGATAACAAGGAAAATATCTAGTAATTCTTGTTATGTATGTAGATGATTTGATCATTATTGGCAACCATGATGATCATATTGCACAAGTGAAAAAGGAGTTACATGCAGGTTTTAAGATGACAGATTTGGGATTACTTCACTACTATCTTGGAGTTGAAGTCTTCCAACGTCCATATCATATTTTCATTTGTCAGAGTAAGTATGCAGAAAAGGTTCTTCAATGATTTGGCATGCAGGATTGCACGCCCGTTCTCACCTCCATGGAGCAAAACTTGAAACTTTCAAAATTTGAAGGGGAGGAAAGGTGGACAGTACGACTTAAGACAGTTGATTGGCAGCTTGATTTATTTGACAAATACTCACCCTGATCTATCTTATGCAATCAGTATTCTTTCACATTTTATGCAAGAACCACGAGACATCCACTGGAATGGAACCAAAAAAGTTCTTTGATATATCCAAGGAACGAAATATTTTGGTCTTCTTTACACAAAGACTAAAAGCTTTGTACTTGGTGGAGATTCAGATGCCGACTTTGCCGAAAGTATTGATGATCGAGCATCAACATCAGGTTATTTAATGAACATGGGGTTAGTAGAAGTATCTTGGAGTTGTAAGAAACAAGCTACAGTGGCCAGTTCTTCAGCAGAAGCAGAGTACATTTTAGCATTGGAAGCAACATGTGAAATTGTTTGGTTGCGCAGAATTTTGCAGGACTTGGGCATTTCTCAGGCAGAAGCTACATCATTATTCATTGACAGCTAATCAGCCATCAAACTTGCCAAGAACCCATTTTTTCATTCAAAGACAAAGCATGTGGACACCAAGTATCATCATATTGGATCTCTCATTGCCAAATATGTCCTCAAGCCAGTTCATTGTCCTTCCGAAGATCAGATCTCGGACATTTTCACGAAATTGCTTGGCAGAATAAAATTTACTATGTTCAGGGATGAACTTGGTATCTGTTGTAACGTATCTTTGGATCATAGGGGGGAATGTTAAATGATCCAAAAATAAAATGTTATCATAGGTTATAAAGTTGGAATAAAATAATTATTAATTTAAGATATTAAATTAATAATTATTATTCTAGAATATTTAATTATTTAATGGAGACATTTAGAAATAATATATTGTTGTAACAAGATATGACTCTCCAAATGTGTCGTATCTTAGGCTCTATTTTAGGAGATTTGTTAGCTAGTTGTTTTGAATAGCATTTATTGTAAATGGACACTTGTTATTTAATAAGTGATCCATAATTAGAGGTTGTTAGGACATTGAGCTTATAAATAGCTCATTGCAAGAGTGTTTGGTTGTTCGGGTGTAAACTCTTGCAAAACCAAATATCTAATTGTTTTTTTCTGATTAATAAAATTACGTGTCTGAGGACACTTCTACCATTACCCCGAAGGAGTTACTTGCATCACCTCTCTGCACAGGAAGCCTTTCTCTTCTTTTGCCTCAATCATTTTTTTTAATTTTTCATATTTTCATTTTTTCAAAGAATTGTGCATAGGCAGTTATTTATTTCAGATGTGGAAGAGGGATCCTGACTTATTGAGAGTAGAAGAGGTTGTTCCTTTAGATAAGTATGTTATATATACCTCTGACATACTTGTTAAGGTTTTCCCCCTCACCTTACTCTACTCAACTGAGCTGACAAGGATTAACCCAAAAACAACCAACTAGAGTAGGTGGTAGTAGTTTGAGCGCAAGTGTTATGTTTTCACCAAGATTCACTTCGAACATAACGTATTTTCCATTCATGTATCATTGACTGTAGACAATCTACATAGAGAGAGAGGATGACATATAACCAATTGTTGATAGTTTCACAAGTCCTCTTGTGCTTTACCTTGCTTGTATTAAGAGTCACACGGTTTCACGTGAAACTAACATACAGAATTAAATAAGCAAAGAAAACGATAAAGTAGAGGGCAGAAGAAAGTACGAAAGAAAAGTAAGTAATCAAAGTAGGCAAGCAAGAAAACAAACAAACATAGCAAGAAAGTAAACATGCATGCTAGAAAACAAGACATAAAGAAAACACTACTCCTACTCCTACGCTAACGATGCATGGGTCTGCTCACATGAAGTGATATTTCCAATGCATCCATCGGTGCATTTGTTGACCCATGTTGGTGAAGGAATGGTTCAGAAAAAGAACATTCAAGCGAACCAACAAACATGAAAGATATAAAAATGAATAACCACGCACTTCGAGTTTAAATGTGTCCACAGAAAAGAAAAGAGTGAAAGCACAAGACAAACACTCTGTGGACTTACCATGATGCTATGATACATTGTGTGCAGATGATAAGCATATGCACTCTCTTGACTATGACAAGAAAGAAAACATGGCAAAGAGATATAACTTACGTCTTGATCGTGTGCTTCCTATGTATGATTCCTCCCATGCATGAGTGATAGGATCATGTGATTCGGGTGGAGGAAGCGAAATCTGTGTGTTGGATTGATCTTCAGTGCATATATATGAGTGATGAGGAGCCTTGGGTAGTTCAAAAATTTCCTGATCAGAAGTGAAACTAACCTCAAGACAGCGAGGGCCTGACATAAACATCAGCTCGGAATGAAGTGCAACCTGCAGGGTTTCGACTTCATTGACAAATAGATCATCATAAACAGGTGGGTTTGAAACATCATCATCGATTGAATCAACATCATGATCAAATAAAGGAGTAAATATATCACAATAGCTATGATCAGAAAAATAAATGAGTTCATCGGCATCCTCATGATTTGATGAATCAAACAGAGGGGTAGATGAAAAGCAAGGATGTTCACCCTCCGCGTTTCCAGAAAAAGCAAATGAAATATCACATATATTTTCAATGAAATGTTTATCCTCTCTGCAGTCAAATGATGGACTAACATCGAGTGTGTTCTAGGAATGATCATAAGTAGATGTATCCGTGGATGGATTTACACAAGGAAAACCAGAGATAACAGAATCACCAAAGATGTCAGGAAAAAGCAGAGGAGGCATGGACAAAAGGACGTCATCCTTCACGACGTGTTGATGCTCATATTCCTAGTCATACTCATAGAAAATGATAGCACAGGTTGGTTGTGTAACATCAACTGCGTCGATGGCTTGATCCTCGTTCACAAGAGGTGTAGAGTCCAAAATGGAAGAACACAAGATAGTACAATCTGAAGGATCAACAGAATGTGGGGATGGAGGTTGAGGTAACAAGTGCATATGACAACCCATGGGCTTCCCAACCCAATCTGTGTAGAAATTATGAGTAGTGAGGATGGGAACATGTACCAGTTGAATAGTCTTGTGTGCACGCTCTCCCGCATCACTCTATGGGGGTGGAGTTGTTTGAGGAGGGGATGGCGGGTAGTCACTTGTGACAGCAACTGTGTCCACTTGAGATTGTGCAGCTCCATCACTGAAGTATGTTGAGTGGGGTTTGAGCTTTTTCTTCACTTTGGGACAGATTGATTTGTGACAAACATACTCAAATTTTTCCATAAGATATTGGAATTTCATCTTAATTTTCGGAGCTTTAAACATGAGTAGACAGAAGCACTTCCAAAAATCCATAGGCGATTCATGCGGGCCCTTCCATTGTTTTAACATTTTTTTTGTCAAGATATTCAGGATCAAAATAGTGGAAAATGGATTCGATTAGATCGATGAACTGCTTAAATGTGTGCACAAAATTTGGAGGCAGTTCATGGCACCATAGTTCTGGGAATTCGCGAACTATGTGTGGAAGCAGCATACTGAACTCTACTTCATCAAAACCTTCCTCATTCTCCAATAATGCAAGGAAGTCATCTAAGTTTTTAGGCCAGTCCACTTCACCTTCAACATCATACGTGAGTTCAAACAAGTGATCAAAGAACTCCCTCTTGACTTAAAAGGGATGTGTGTTGGAAAAACATTGCGGAGGGCTAACTATAACAATATCCATGATAGATGTACAAAGATTCAAAACAGGATTTCAAGACTCAACTTTTCATATGGCCATCCTTCTAGCGCCATCAATATTAATGGGACTGGACCCGCCAACATGTTAGGGGATCTCCCCGGTAAGAAGTCCCAACTAGACCTCAGACCGTTTGGAGTAGGAGTCCCAGTAGTTGGTAGCACAATATCGCCTTGACTGCGGTTGTGCGCAGAGGTAAGTAAGATGTCCTTGTTGGAAGTAAGGGTGTGACCTTGTAGCAGGTCGAGGAAGGTGCATGAAAGGCTCTAACACACAGAAAGGGGGAAGAGTGTGCCCCTTAGAATCCTGCAATAGCATTAGCTTGAAAGGGAACACACGAGCAGAAAGACATCACAAGATGGAAAGTGGGATAGCCGACGATCCAAAGTGATGGATTATACCAATAACTCACCTCGATAAGATTCATACAAACACATATAGAATACTCCATACATACATGATTAAATTACAACTACATACATCATTAGAGTAACTAGGATAGCCAAACTACAATAACAACATATGCATGAAACGTGATGGCTCTATTATATTAAAAGAGTAAAAGATGCAATCATAAATACAACCATGACAAACACTAGTCCCTATAACAGAACATTACAGTCATTTTCGCCTACTCCTCCAAAGAGATGTACTAGCTCTGCACTATGAAGAAGCCAAGGCTCATTACAATACACTCCAATTTTTTTCTAAGCTATACCTATCAAATTATTGGCTCCCAAAAGCCTGTACAATGAGTTATGAGGTTCTATAAATAGCAAAGGGTGGGGTGACCCTTGACATTCCCCTTTGTGACTCTTCAACTACCCTCATTACTCTTCAACTTACACATGACTGTTACATTCTACTATTGACACTTGGTCTTTCACTTTACAACATGTTTACAATACAATTTTCACATGTACCCATGTGAGACAAAAATGGGTTTGAGCAAGATATGCAAGGCATCACTAAAACTTGGATAGTTGTTGGAAGACCGACTCTTGGACATCCTCTTGATGATCGATGATGGTGAACTGATGCCAAGCTTGGTAGTCTATTATGGTGCCCGCGTACTTTGTGGTGACATCCTTCTAAAAGAAAACCCTTGCCTTCATTGCATCCGGGTACATTGATTTGGCACCTCTATCCAACTTGTCAAATAACATGTGCATCATGGTCTTAAGTGCATCTGGACTTATGACATACTGATGTATAGTGTCTGCGCTCATTTGCAAGTTTGCATTGGTGGCTATGTGCATCAACTGATCGAATTACATGTCCAGCTCTAGCCAGACTTGGTTCTTTTCTTTCACCTCGGTGAGCGTGCCAATTGATGGGATCACATGCGTGCACATAATGGCATCCATGCTCCTGAACACTCATGCATGTGAAGCTTGTAAGCTGGTGATGAGCCATGGGAGTTCCTCATAGTTCCAGATCTGACTCCATTTCCTTTAGCTTCATCATCTTTGGAAAGTGAAACGGGGCTCCTTTGTACCTCATTTTCCATATATGCATGTGATCGACAACAGTGTGTATGTATGACAAGATGCGTGCTCTCCTAGCACAACATTGCTACCAACCATTAACATGGAAAACTGACTTATGCACAGTGACAAAATTGAAGTACAACTTCCACATGACTGTCTCAAGAGATGATACTTCATCGAGTATCACTTTCTTCAACTCTTCTCTGGAAGATGTTGTGGTTTTCTCTTCTCCCTGCTTGGCCACTTGTAGCTCCTTCTCCATACGCTCATTCTCAACTATCAAGAATCTAACACTTGAGCTAATGGCTTTGGCATATGCCTTGGCAACATCCACCAATACAACTAGATGTCTACGCACATCAGACACGATCACTCGTTCTTCAAACTGCACGGGAGATACATGGACATCTAGAGTGAGCACTCTGCGCAATTGAACAGCTTTGTGTTCTAACTCGTCGAAGGATATGTTGTGCACATCCACTTCCAGATTGTCAACAAGCATTTCAGTGTCTCCTTCATCGCTTGGGACATGCTCTACTCCTGGATCTAGTGAAGTCAGTGGAGTGACCTCTTAGTTCTTATGCATGAGGTGAATGTCCTGATCTAACTATGGTTGAACCACATCTGTGTCCTTCTATTCCAACATTTTTTCAATCTCCTGAGAAACGTCCTCTCCTACGACTGTTCACCTTCTTTGCTATCTCCCAGCTGTTCAGATGATTCAATAACCTATATGGGCATAGTTTCATCAATGTGTGCATGCTGCACCTCCTTCTATTCTTGTGCCTTCTGCACTTCCTTCTCTCTCCTACGCAATTCTTTTTATTCCCTTAATTTTTGCTTCAACTCCTGCAACTTGTTTTCTTCCTCGTCCAGCTTCTACTTCTTCCTCTATCTTTACTCAATGCTTCAATCGCACTGCTACCTCTTTGCCTCAATATCCAAATTGGATCTTAACACAAGTGGGTTTGCTTTCAACTTGCATCTTTTCTTCACCTCTATGCTATCAGCAACCTTCCTCTTGCCTTTGTCAAGCGCATGTCTGCTGCCCTCTGCTGCCCTCTTCTATTGCTAATGTTGTTTCTCTCTGAGTTGTTGCTGCCTTCTACACTGCTAACCACTCCACAACCATCCTGACTAGTTCATTGATCCTTGAGAAGTTATATCAATATCTCCATGGGTCTTCCTTAGGCCAATGCCACGCCCTATGGATCCAAGGATGATAGACTCTCACATAGTAGTTTTCTACCAAGCAATGCAGGTCATATGGATTGAAACTTTTGGTGTCGAAGGTGAATCTCTTGAATTGCTCTGTCTCGGCCTCAACATGATTGAGATTCTGGATCTCATACAACCCGATCCACAAAGGAAGAGCGGGCCAAGGTGACTTCTTCTTCCTGTGCAGTCTTGCTGACAACCCTGTCGAGATGCAGTATGCAACTTCTTGCATGACCAACTTATCCATGGAAAACTTCGCTAAAATATGTGGAGCCTTGTCCATCTGTATATCTGGACGAAGGTGCTAAGGGGTGAGGCATACCAATCTTCTATGCTAACCAATGCCTCCATCGTTGCTTATGACATGCAAGGTGTATCCCGCTCAAAAATCATCCTATACACTAGGTGACAGTGGTCTGATAGTTGTATTATAACTCCACAAAAACTGCAATTGGAGAATAACCTGCAATAAGTGTGTACAAATGTTTCTGAAGGTGTCCATGCTCAACCCAAGCCAAGGAAATGCTGACGAGAAGAGATTGAATCAAGTATGTAAGCAGACATGAAAAGATTTGCTTGCTAACCCTTGGAAGGATGTCAAGGTTCTATTTTGGAAAGCCAACATGTCAGATTAATTTAAAAGTCTTCCTTCATTCTCCAACTGATCCAACACAATCACCCAACTCTGCAGGAATGTTTATGTACTCTCTTGACCGTATAAGCGGCATGTGAAGATGACCAAGAGTTGATAATCCTTCCATACTATCCTTGTATTGTACACTTGGTTGGGTGTTGTCTTGAACTTAGATGGATCTTTCCCAGCTCTTCAAGATGTCTCTTGAGTTTGCAATACTATTGGGCTTGGTGAAGGGTGCATCCATTATGACCACCAACTGTGGCAAGTGATACATCTCCTGAAATTCCTGTGCCCTAAAGATAGCAGGTTTTGTTCCATTGACATTGCTCAACACCATTTTCTCTGGATTAGTATGTGATACAATCCAGTGGATCATGTCTGCACATGGAAATGCAAGATACCTACATGCAATCCAATAGAAGCCAAACTTGTGTATGTTGACATAGACTTTATGGTTCTCCAGATTCTCCTCGAAGTTGCATGAAAATATGTCATTGATGTCCTCCCATTTCATCTTGATCTCCTTGTCTATGAATAACTTAGTGTATTCATAGATGGGAAAGCTCATAGAAACTTTCTCGACTGCATCTCCGCTTGCACTCTCAGTGGTGTCCTTTGACGCTGCTCTCTTGGAAGCCATTGTACCTGTACTACTGAGAGATTGATGAAAACCTATGATACATAGAGATAGAGCAACACTCATGGAAAGAAAACTATCATTTGAAAACCAAAATCAACTTGAGGACTGACATGCAACACACCTCGGTGACTCACTGAAAGATATGCGCAATTTTCACTGGGATGATAGGAGACTGATTTCCAGAACTATACAGAACATAGTCCAAACTATCAGTGAGTTGAATTACTACTAAAACTGCATACAGAATAGTCCAAGTGGCCTGTTGAGGACTGAAACTGTGCAATGCTCAGTTTCAGTCAGCATGATTGCAACCCGAGAAAATTGCATTGCGCAATTCTGGGGGCCAACTGAGGCACTGCCTCTCAGAATTACGCAGAGAAATATTAATAGGCCATTGTTAGGCAAGCTTTGCACAATTTCTGGGAGCAAGGAATGGCCTTCCATCCCAGAAATGTGTAGTGCAAGCCAAGTGAGCCAAGGTTTGGGCAAAGGCAGCTCACACCCGCCGACAGGCGACTGAAAATAGTAAAGAGTGAATGCATGTGTGAAGCTAGGTGCAGACATGAGTGAATGAACATGCATGCAATCAATGAGTGCAGGATTTAGTAAATGGGAAAACAAGTAAGTATGTGAAGCGAGTTGCCGCAAAAACGACCGTTAGTGCAAGAACAATGTCATGCATGCAACGACAAGGAGATGAAATGGAAAACTTGCAACTATGCTTCTACAAGATAACATGCATTAAAACAAAATAAAGTGTTCAATGAAACCAAGCAAACATCACTCACACAAATCAAAATACAAAAAGTGACAGAAAAGCAGAAAAATACATGAAAAGTGAACTTACTCGGAAAAAGCTAAGCTAAGTGTGTCGAAGGTTCCTAGATGTGATGGGAATGACAAAGCTCTAAGATCGAAGTGAAGAATGAGCTCTGAGGTGTCGAATAAATATTTTTTACAAGATCGAGGCTTATGACATTCATGCCACAAATCTAGGAAAAAGTGACACTTGGAGGGAGGTTTCTAAAATGACTTTTTCATGTAACCCCCAACTGCTAAAAAAAGATCCCTAAAATCTAGGGATGCATTTTTCTTTTTTCCTTTTTCCATTTTGGGAAAAATAATCCCATGCATCCAAAGGAATATTTCTCAGTCCTGGAGGGATCCAGTCAACTTGGGAGCACATGCAATGAACTGCAAGCCTCTGGATTACTTCTTGGCAATTTGTGTGTTGAGTGGCGCTGGCTACCCATCAAGCTCTATGCAATTTCTAGACTGAAGCCAAGGCTTTCAGCCAGATCTGTGCAAATTCAGAGAGCAAGCCCATTGATGCCTTCTCTACGTAATTTTCAAGGGGAAGGAAGTTTGCTTGCTCTGCACATTTCTGGAGAGAAGTAGGTTACATTGATGCTCTGCACAATTCTGGATAGCAAGGTTGGTTTCCCTCCATTTCAACACAATTTTCCAAGTGAGCACAAGAGCCACTTGATGACCAAGTAATGGGATGTGAGCTTGCGGGTGAAAGACAAACAAGCTATCAAACACAAGCTGATAAGCCAAGAAACTCAACTGAAAGCATATGTACCTAGGAAGTGCAAGACATGCTGCTAAGGATGGTTGGTAGGGACGCTCCAAAACAAAGCTAAGGCAAAATTTTGGAGGATGGTTGTAGCCGGTACAACATATGTAAAATATTTAAAGACATAGAATGAATTTTGTATAAATGAGTCTTGATTATATTATTTTAATTTTCCCTAAATACCAAATTGTAAAAGCACATTTTTTTAACAGAGGTTTAAGCCTTGCATAATTAATGTGTCTCCACAAATTCAAATATATCTTCTCATCTTTGTTCATTAACATGCATTCTTTCTAGTTACAAACAAAACTTTTAAAAATTGTGTTTTTACTTAAATTATTTCAATCCTCCAAAATGCTCATTTAATTCATCAATGCATTAAAGATCAAATTTTGACAAAACTGACAAAATTGACAAAACATGATGATAACCCAAATTTTTAAAAAATCAAGGCATTGGATAAGTTCATATGAGCATGCACACTAATGGTGAATAACCTAGGAGAAAAGACTCAAATGGTGCATTTCAATAATGTATGTGGAAAGAGTGATGAAATGAAAATTTTACATGACGTAATATTTACATTACTAAAATCATAATTATCAGGCAATTTGTATGCATTAAATTTCACTAGTGATTGTGTTATGGTAGCATTAGATCATCAGTGCATCAATCTATGCAAAAAGGCTCAAAATGAATCGATGCAAAGAAACATGCAAAACCAGAGAAGGAAGATCATTAAACGATAACTCCAAATTGAGAAAACAAAATCAAATGCAAATGAAAAAATTATTTTCAAAAATTATATGGGGGGCCTTTTAGTTTTGCTTAGAAATAAAATGGGTTTTTTTTAGGCTCAACAGATCCATAACGGTATTTGAAAAGTAGATGGACCATAAGAAATTAATAATTTTTTTGGTGAATTTACTTTTCTCTCCCTATATTGATTCGTGAATCCAATATACATAATGAATTTTAAATTGTTGTATTAATCCACGAACCAAATCAAATCCCTGAATTTTCAATTTTTTAGCTGAATTTGACCAAATTTGGTAACTATGAAATATGTTATCATAAAATGTATATTAAATCCATAATGAGGTGTTGATTGGCTAAAATAATGTGTCCAACTGAAGCCAAGCCAAGGCTCTCTGCCTCTCCCCCTCCCAGCATGTCAACAATTTGGAAAGAGAATTTAACTTGACCTTGGTAGAAATGCCACCCTCCTCAGAAGATGAAAAACATTAATCTCATTGTGTCTGTTATCACTTAAGAATTCTAATGCCAAAATTTCTCACACTAGTTTGATGATAAAGGTCGGTGCTAGTCTAAGTTTGATTTTTGTTTTCCTTAGAGTCTGAGTCTTAGGAGTCTTGAGTCACATATGCATTCTCATTCATCACTGGTCATTCTCATTCATCATCGGTCTCATAGCCATGTGTCAGTTTTGTTTAAAAGTTACTATGTGCCACAAATCCCTTTAGGTGATTTCGTAGCGCATGTAATCATTTTGAAGTGTTTTCGCAGCACATAGATTCTTTTTAGCAGTTTTGCAGTGCAACATGTTTTAGGTGATTTCGCAGCGCAACATGTTTTAGGTGATTTCGTAGCGCATAATTCAAAATTTACACTGACTGCGCTACGAAATCGGAGATTTGTGCAATCCACAGCGAATCTTTCCTAACTGTCAAATCTGTCAAGTTCAGTTATGGTTACATCATTCATTGTCAGCTTATGAACTCCACATATCATGTCCAACCGCTTATCTCCATTATTACAGACACAAGGTACATTGGTACACACGGATTGCAAGTTCCAAGAGAGGCTAGGTATTCACAGTCTTAATGATGATTGTATTCGTTGCATGAGGGACAAGACTACAAGTTTTCAATTTGAATCCTGTAGTTATCAAGCGAGGCAGCCATTCAAGCGAGGCAAAAATTGAAGTTTAAGCAGTGCTAGCATTTCAAACCTCCATTATGCTGAACCTTCATGGAGGGATCGGCAAAAAGAAAATACCACAGATCAGGCAGGTGCTTAAGAAACGAACCTGAAGGTGTAGACATTCTCTTGAAACACAAAGAAGTTGAGCACACATTCAAGCAGGTTGGATGTTGGAATTTTTGTGAGAAACTTTAGGGAGGTCATGCACAAACCACCAAGGAATTTGCTTTGAATTTCACAGGGCTGAATTCGAAGGTTGGGATGCTCGAATTGCAAGTCTCACCAGAGGTAATATCCACAGTTACTGAGATTCCAAGGGGACAAGAAACTTGGTTTAAGAATTTCAAATTTGACATGACTCCCTGCAAAGAGTCTTTGAAGCCAGAACACATTGACTCAGATTTAAACAAGTCTGTGCCTAGAAATTATGTCAAAGACTCATATGCCAATCTGCTTACCTGTATATAGAGGTACCTTACCTGTGAAGGCAGATATAACAAGGTGTATTCATATCATTTCAAGCTTTTGCTACATTTCACAGGAAACATATCCATTGGTCTACCTTTTTACTTATTCCGTAGCTTAAGTAAAATGTGTGATAAGGTGCAGCTAAGGAAAGAAGCCTATGAGACCTCATTGTTTCACCACGGTTTGATTAAGTTTATTGTTCTGCATGAACTCTAGAAAGTGGGTAGAGATTGGCCCACCTTTATATTTATGTCTGGTTTCAAAAATGAGACCAGTCTCAATCCTTAAGTTGCAAAAGATCTTCCAACAACAACTGGTCATCAGGCAGAAACAAGATCCAAGAGGTTTTCAAAGTTAAAGGCAAGGAAGCAAGTAAGAGAATCCACCAAGCCACTGACTATCCAGGATACACCCCAGCAGTCCCTTAAAGAGAAAGCTTAGGTCAAAGAAGTTGCACATGAATCAAGCACAGGTGAAGGAGTTCAAAGAAGAAGGACTAGGAGCCAGGTAGCTAAAGAAAAAGGTAAATCAAGGATTATTGAAGAAAGCCCTGTTTCGAAGGGAGATTTAAATGACTTATTGCAAGCCATCGACATTGAAGAATCTCCACTAGTTCAAGAAGATTTGATAGAGTCAAGAAAAGAAAAGGCTAAGAGAGTCAAAGCCTTGAAAAAACTCAAGTTTAATGATCAGGTTGAACAATTTGTCTTTAATCCCAGGAGACCCATAACGAGGAAGTTTAAACAAATACAGGAGGTACTGCCAAGAGCAGATGAAACAGGGGAGGTGACATAGCCTCATGAAAGAAAGGATAAAGGCAAAGCAGTTACCATTCAAGAAGAAGATAGTGTGGAAGACTTGGAAAGGAGATTGGAATTGGCTAACTTTGAAATTGATAGACTGAAGAAAGCTACCAGGAAATTTGCAGTTAAGGAGGCTTATTTTAACGAAATGCAAGCTCGGTGGGAGGACCAAACATTTCAAATACCCGAGGTGGTTGATTTTAATGTTAAATTCTTTAGCTGGATTGTTCCTGCAATAAAGGAAGCTCAATTTATCAGAAAGGTCAATACAAACCTCAGATCTGGGATCAAAGTCATGAAGAAACAAATTGAAGACTTAAAGATACAATTAAGCCAGCAGAAAGAATTTCCTTAAAGAAATCCCATTTCTAGTAAGGCTACGTTTCAAATTTTGATGGTTTTTCTTGGTATAATCTTTCTTGAAGAATCATACTTTCCATTCAGTTTTGAAAGGCCTTGGAGTAGTTGAAGAATGTTTAAATAGTAAGAAGCTCAAAATAGCAAAATTTTGGGTTGAAACTATTTTTTGGAATTACACAGCAGTTTCGTAGCATGCTACGAAACTGCTGAAGATGATGACAAACGCACAACAGTTTCGTAGCGCGCTACGAAACTGCTGAAGCTACATAGTCTAATCTCAGTCAACCGATTTTGAAATACAAGTGGAAATTTTTTGAAAAGGAAATATCTTCAATGGATCATCTACAGGTATCAACTTTCAACAAGGTCAAGACAGGTGGAGGAAACATGTATTCGAATCCATCCACCTACATTGTGTTTGGAGTGCTATACCTATATTGAAATCTGAATGCCTTGAATTTTATGCAAAGCCAATCCTACTGTTAATACTGAATCACATATGACTCCATAAGCCTAATGGATTCTTGTTAATTTTGTTTCCACCATTTTCATTCCTATTTGTCTCACAAAGAGTTAGCCATCTTGTTCATAATCAAAAACATTTAATCCTTTGAGAGAGCCCTCTCAGGCTAAGGAGGCTAAGCCTTAGATAAAATATTGGTTTGAAACAGTTACTTGAAGTCTTCCTGGTCTGCAACCTTCCAGGGCCTGATTTTGAGATAACATTTTGGTGCATCTGTCGGGAGTCTGAAGATTATTCATTCCTGAAAACAAGAGACTGAACTTCTGAAGGTAGCAGGAGCTCAAAAGACTTTTCGAGGTTGCATTCTACCTTGGTGACTCCATACAATTTCAAAGTTTAAAAGGTGTCTTCGAGAGGGAGATATACATGGAGCAATCCTGACCCAGATCCACCTACTCCTGTGGACAATCCAAACACCATTTCAAGGGCAGACAAAGATTTACTGACACACCAAGTACTCCATCTTTTTCAAAATCTTTGCTCTCTGAATTTTCAAGAAGTTCTGAGGATAAAATTGTTGATGATAAGATTCATGAGGTGTTGTTGAGGTCTGAAAATGAAGAATAACTTATTGGAATTATTTTAGATTTACAAAAAAGAGGTATTGATACTTCGTCCTTAGTGTCACAAAAAGATAAGGAGGAATTTTGGGAGGTTGTTACTTCAGAATTATTGTTAGAAGAGGAAGATTTAAAAAAACTCAAAGAGCTTGATCCTTTTTAAGTCTTACTCAAATCTAAAACTAGTCTACCCCTTCCAAATTGGAGTACATTTGTCAGTGGTTTACAAAGTCCAAATAGTCCTTTTCGTATCAACACTTTATCCTCTGCCTCTGCTAGTCCTAGTAGCTCTCAGACACTAGGAAATCCACCTCATGCCAGTTCTGGTTCCTCTGTGCCCACAATACCTGTCATCACTAATCCTCCATTAATTATGGCCATACCTACTAGGTATGCTGCACTAGCCCTCCATGTTTTTTTACATGACCTTCCCAGCAAATTTGCTACTAGAATTCCAACATGGGCTGGGGATGAAAATATCACAGCAGAAGAACATGTAGACAGATTCAATGATTTTGTGGACAGAGAGGAAGTTGATGATGAGGATGTGAAGCTTAGATTGTTTGCACAAACCTTCATTGGAGAGGTTATAAAATGGTTTAAGGCTCTTACAGCTAGAAGCATTCATAGTTGGGCAGAGTTTGAAGATAGTTTTGTAAGGAAATGGGGAAATAGAACTAACCCTGTCCAAGCTATTACTGAATACAACAATCTTAGAAGATCTCCTAATGAAACTGTCCAAAACTTCTCCAAGAGGTTTAATAAAATATACAATTCTATTCCAGCCCATTTGAAACCTGTTGGGGCCTTGGCACAGCTGAGATATGCCGAAGAATTTGATTCTAAATTCTCTCTGTTACTCAGAGAAAGGGATTTTGCTACTCTTGCTGACATGCAAAACAATGCAATTAAAGTGGAGGTGAACATTATTGCTGCTAAGAAATCAAAGATGGCAAAGGCTAAACTGAAAGAAGAAGAGAAACCTTCCACTTCAGCTCTAGAATATAAGTTTGAAACAATGATGAAGACCATGGAAAAATTAATGGATCGGTTGGCTCTTGGGAATACCTCTACTCCCCCAGCACAACAGGAACCTCAATTTAGGAATCCTTAGTTCAGAAGACCTAAAAATCAGCAAAGGCCAAGAGAGAACAGAAATCAACAGCCAAATACTCCAGTAAGACCTCCTTTCCAGCAAAATTTGGTGGATGAAGAAGATGAACCTGAAATTCCTGAGGAGTCCATCCATTGTCTTGATGAAGAAGTGTTAGGGATTTTCTTGACTAAGGAAGAACATGATCAGTCCAATATGACCAAACCAGGAGAAGAGCCTTCAAACTATTTAAAGGGCTATCAGCATGCTATCTTCGAGATGCAAAGCAATACAATCTTAGGAATAGAAACGTGCCCATTACAACAAGCAAAGCACAACCTAAGAAGGATGCCTCAAAGTCTGTTGAAGATAAGAAGGATGACTCAAAGGTTGCTGAAGGTAAAGATGACTCTCCACCTGGCAAAAAGGATATTCAAGCTCCATCACCTACTAAAGAAGTTGAGAAGACTGTTTTTGTTTTTAACCTTGAGAATGAGATTGCAAAAATCAAGATATCAGTCTCCTTTAGTGAAATCCTCAAGGTAGATAGATACAGAAGTAAGATTGTTGAAATGCTCAATTCACAACCAGGAGTAGCTGATATCTTAAATGTACAAGAAGATAATCATGTTATTTGCTTGGGTCCAAGACTTGAAGATGAACAAAATGAAGAGTTTCCTCCTTTCTACATAAGCATTAGCATTCATGACATGACTTTACATAATGCTATGTTAGATTCAGGGGCATCTCATAATCTTATGCCCAAGGTGATCATGGAAAGACTGGGATTAGAGGTAACTAGACCATATAAGGATTTATTTTCCTTTGATTCAAAAAGAGTTCAATGCATTGGTTTGATTAAAGATGTTGTTGTGGGTCTCACACAAATTCCAGCAAAAACAATTGTCATGGACATTGTTGTGGCTGACATTCCACCTAAGTTTGGGATGCTTCTCTCAAGATCGTGGGCAGCAAAAATCAAGGGCACGATGCAGATGGACCTTACCTATGCTACTATCCCTGTTTTTGGTGAGCAAAGGAGGTTGTATCGAGAGACCATAATGGCTTATATGGTAAGCAGCAAAGATAAGCCTCAAAACTTTCCCATTTATTCATGTGATACTAGTCTCGGATCAGCCATCCTTTTCAATGAGTCAGTTGGAGAAGAATCAGAGGATAAACTTTCAGGAAACCAGAGCCAAGGAGATCGGCAAAAAGATGAAAATGAGACAACAGGTTGGTGGTCATTATATTTTGATGGATCAGCAGGAAGAGAGGGGGCAGGAGCTAGAATTTGGATCACAAGTCCTGACAAAGAAAGTAAGTTTCTCTCCTACAAGCTAAATTTTGATTGCACTAACAATATGGCTGAGTATGAATCTCTGATTTTGGGTTTAGAAGCTTTGTTAAAATTGAAATCTAGAAACATTTTTGTTTGTGGAGATTCTGAATTGGTAATAAAACAAGTGGAAGGTGCTTACCAAACCAAGTATGTAAGGATGAGGGCATATAGAAACTTAGTGTTGGATATGTTGGAAAAGTTTCAGGCTCATACTTTTAGTATCAAAACTAGAGACCAAAACTCTATTGCAGACTCTCTTGCTGTTTCTGCCAGCCTTTTTATTATTCATACACACTCTTCTGAAAAATATGAGGTGGAGGTTCGTCACAGACTAGTTATACCAGATAACATCATTAATTGGCAGGTCTTTGAGGATGATCAGCAGGTGAGGAATTTCATTGAGTTGAAGGAAGAATTTCAGAGCACTCAAATAGATCAGCAAAATATGTTTGTGGAATCAAAGGAAAAGTCTGAAGTCTTACAATTAAAAAACAACTTAATTCCAAAGGGTCTCATTCCCCTTGAGAAATTTTTTGATCAAAACAATGTATTCAAAGCACCAAAATTACGAGCTGATGAAGAAGAGGTGGAAAGCTGCAATTTAGGAAATTCAGTTGTGCCTAAGATGGTTAAGATTTCAAAATTTCTTTCAGCTGATATGAAGACTAAATATGTTGAGATGATGAAAAGGTTCATTGATGTTTTTGCATGGAGCTATGCTGACTTGAAACAATATGATTCCTCAATTATACAGCATACCATTCCTATTAAGGAGAATGAAAAGCCTTTCAAGCAGAAGTTAAGAAGAATTAATCCTCTTCTTATGCCATTGATTGAAAAGGAAGTGAAAAAACTTTTTGATGCTAAGATTATTGTTCCAATCAGATTCTCAAATTGGCTTGCTAATTTGGTCCCAGTTAGGAAAAAGAATGGAGAGATTAGGATTTGTATAGACTTCAGAAATTTGAATAAAGCTTCATTGAAAGATAATTATCCTCTTCCAAAGATGGATTTGATTCTGCAAAATATTGTTGGTTCACAAAGGATGTCTATGCTTGATGGTTTCTCAGGGTAGAATCAGATTCTTGTTCATCGAGATGATCAAGAGAAAACAGCCTTCACAACGCCATGGGGAACATTTATGTACGCCAAGATGCCTTTTGGTCTCATGAATGTAGGAGCTACTTTCCAGAGAGCAATGGATATTTCTTTTGCTGAAGAAAAGGACAAATCAGTGGTGGTTTATCTTGATGACATCACAGTTTTTTCAAAGAGAGAAGAAGATCATTTGAAGCACCTTGAAAGAGTTTTGATGAAATGTAGAAGGTTTGGTATTTCTCTTAATCCAACTAAAAGTATTTTTCCTTTAACCTCTGGCAAACTTCTTGGTCATGTAATTTCTAAAGAAGGAATTAGAATTGATCCTAATAGAGTTAGTGCAATTCAAAAGTTAGATAAGCCAAGAAGTAGGAAAGAAATTCAATCCTTCCTTGGGAAAGTCAACTTTGTTAGACAATTCATTCCTAACTTTGCTGAAGTTGTCAAGAATATAACAAAGATGTTGAAAAAGGGAGTGGACTTTAAGTGGACATCTGAAGCAAAGAAATCATTTGAGGAGATCAAGAAGGCACTCACACAAGCACCTGTACTCATCAGCCCTAATTTTACCAAAGAATTCCTTATTTTTACATTTGCTTCTGAAGATACAATTGCTGGAGTTCTGCTGCAAAAGGGAAGTCAAGGTACTGAGCAACCTATTTCCTTCTTTAGCAAGACATTAGCAAATGTTGAACTAAAGTATAATATCCTAGAGAAACAAGCCTATGCATTGGTGAAAGCAATAAAGGATTTCAGGATCTATGTTTTGCATTCTCACATTGTTGCCTATGTTCCAAACACTGTTATAAAGGATATTCTAACACAGGCTGATCCGGATGGAAAAAGGGGCAAGTGGATAGCAAAATTGTTAGAGTATGACATTGAGATTAAACCCACAAAGTTGGTAAAGGGTCAAGGCTTAGCCAAGCTGCTGACACAATCAAATTTCGACTGTCCTGCTATTAACCTGAGTACAAAGATCTCAGAAATTTCTGAAAATGAAGAGGAGTTGGTCCAAATAAATGAAAAATTCTTGATTTCAGAATTGTACAAGGATGTGGCATTTGTTTTGCAGCATAAAACAAAGCCCCTGCTAATCTTTCAAAATCCAAAGCCCGGTTTGTCAAGCTGAAATCTTTAAGATATTTTGTGTATGACCAAAATTTGTTTTGGAAAGATGCAGGAGGGATATTGTTAAATTGTCTCATTGAAGAAGAAGCTGATAAAGTAATTGATGAATTCCATAAGGGAGATTGTGGAGGACATCACTATTGGAAAGCTACTGCAAACAAGATATTGAGGGCTGGATATTTTTGGCCAAATATGTTTAGATATATCTATAAAAAGATAGCTACATGTCATGAATGTCAAGTGTTTGAAGGAAAAAGAAAGCTTGTGCCATTACCTTTGGTTCCTATATATGTTGAAGCGCCCTTCCAGAAATGGGGATTGGATTTAATAGGAGAAATCCATCCTCCTTCATCAAGTCAGCATCGCTAGATTCTCACAGTCACTGATTACTTTACCAAATGGATAGAAGCGGTCCCAACAAGGCAAGCAAATGATTCAGTGATTATCTCTTTCTTAGAAAATAATATATTATCAAGGTTTCGTTTCCCAATGAAGATTATAACTGACAATGCTCAAGCTTTTAAGTCCAAGAAGATGATTAATTTTTGCCATCAGTATCACATTTCTCTTGGACACTCTACTGCTTATTATCTGCAAGGAAATGGCCTTGCTGAATCATCAAATAAAAGCCTTGTGAGGATCATCAAGAAGCTGCTGCAGGAAAATAAGAAAGCTTGGCATTTGAAATTGAAATATGCTTTGTGGGCTGACCGGATTTGTACAAAGAGATCCATTGGGACATCGCCATATGAGTTAGTATATGGTGCTGAAGCCATATTTCCAACATCCCTTGGAGTACCTGTGATGAAGCTGATTCAAGGATTAGAGGAGGAACCAAATGCTATACAAACAAGGATCAATCAACTGATAGCCTTGCAGGAGAAAAGAAATGAGGTGTTTGACAATCATCAACAAAGTCAGAACAGAATCAAGAGAACATTTGATAAAAAGATCAAAGAAATTACTTTTCAGATCCATGATAGAGTGTTGAAATGGGAAGCTAGAATTGAAGAAAAAGGTAAGCATGGTAAATTTGAAAATTTGTGGAAAGGGCCATATCAAATTTCTGCTTTTCATGGAAATAACACTTACATTCTGCAAGAGATTGATGGAAAACCATATGCTGGAGGACCTGTCAATGGCAGGTTCCTAAAGCATTATTATTGATCAAAATTCTGCCAGTTTCTCACAACATTGTATATACCCGTTTTATCAGTTTTTCTTTTGTTGCAAATAATGACAAGCTGAACAGAAAGCTCAAGCCCGAGGTGAAGGCCCAAGAAGCTGGAAAGAAATGCTCGTCAAGCAAATCTATGTTTATCATAAAATGGACAAAGCACTGGACCTGCGAGTTCTTAGTGTACTACAGGAGCACACTATCCCAAATGGAGCCACTGTTATCACTTAAGAACTCTAATGCCAAAATTTCTCACACTAGTTTGATGATAAAGGTCGGTGCTAGTCTAAGTTTGATTTTTATTTTCCTCAGAGTTTGAGTCTTAGGAGTCTTGAGTCACATATGCATTCTCATTCATCACTAGCCGTTCTCATTCATCATCGGTCTCATAGCCATGTGTCAGTTTTCTTTAAAAGTTACTATGTGCCACAAAGCCCTTTAGGTGACTTCGTAGCGCATGTTATCATTTTGAAGTGTTTTCGTAGCACATAGATTCTTTTTAGCAGTTTCGCAGTGCAACATGTTTTAGGTGATTTCGCAGCGCGACATGTTTTAGGTGATTTCGTAGTGCATAATTCAAAATTTACACTGACTGTGCTACGAAATCGGAGATTCGTGCAATCCGCAGCGAATCTTTCCTAACTGTCAAATATGTCAAGTTCAGTTATGGTTACTGTTACACAGCAATTTGTCACCGTTTGTCACCGTCCCTGTTACCCCTCTCCCGCACACTGGAGGACTCATTCCGGGACCTATGAGAAGTGACATGACCTAAAACCACTTGCATCATATTCCTCTAAGTATGAGCTTCATATGCCCTGAAGACATCTCCTGCAGAATACCCATGAAAACAGCTCTTTTTGCATTAGCGCGGGTCCACAGTGTAATGCTCACGCCAATGGGGGAAATCCTCTAAAGAAGGTGCGCCATTGGACCTCTGTCTCAGAGTCGCACTCACGCCAGCTGAGTTGAGTAAAGTTTTCAACAAACAAGCTTCCGAAGGTTCTCCTTAACCCATTCACCAACTGAATCTATGTTGAGCCAGGATGGTTTGGCTTCGAATCTCCATAGAAGGGAAGTGGTTTTCCACCTGTCATGGAAGTTTCCAAATGATAAAGCCAATCCCATGAATAATGTGTTTGATCCTATCTCTTTCCTCTCTATCTATAAAATCTTGCCTCTATGCCTTGAGCAATCTAGTCAGTAGTTCCAGCATAGTGATAGAGAATACCAGGAGTTCAAGAGTTTGAAGCTGCAAGAGCCTTCTTTGCACCCATAAGGCCAAATCTAAGTAAGGAGATTCTTGTCACCCAAAGAGAGAGAGGCTTGTTCCCTATCCTAACAAGCTTTAAAAGACTTGTGTAGCTGACTACCCAGCCAAAGGAGGATTTGACGTCAGAACAATGGTTGTATTCTTCTTTGTTATTTATCAATAATAGATGACTATCATTATGGTTCCACTCTCATTGTCCTATGATTGATGTGAGTTATATCTTTTCTGACTGATATATAATTGCATCTACTAGATTTTATGCTTGTATTCGTGTTATTCTTTGCATGTGCAGGTGTCCAATCACGGAGATCGTGTGGATCGTGACCGGCCGAGGCAAAGGAACGAGAGCGATGTCTCTTCTACGAACATTAGCGTTGGAATCCAAGTAGGTTCTCACCATCCACTTTTTCTTTGCAGTTAGGAACTTGAGTGATAGCATTGTTTGATTGTTGCTAGACCTGGTCTGGGCTAGTAGGGATCGTCTCTATCCGCAGAGAGGATTTACCTCCACAACAATTTGGCGACTCCGCTAGGGAGATCTTGTTGTTTGATTTGTAAACTTTAGACAGAGCCTGAAGTACGGCCAGGTAGCCTTCAAAATGCTATTGCTTTGCATTAGCGAAGTAGATCAACGCCACTTCAGTCAATCTCCGGTTTGGTTTACGGACTAAACAACTTGGAGTTTGTCTTGTCTCTTTGGTTTTTCTTGCTTTGATTGCTTAAATAGCTTTCTGGGTTGGATTTCTATTTGTTTCTTGCTTCTGGTTTGCCTAGATACTATCTTCAAGCCCTGGGTCGCTTGCTTTTGTTTTTGATTTAGCAAACTTGATTAGCACGCTTTTTAGCCTTACAGTCGCGCTATTGGCGCAAGTTGCTCAAAGACAACCCGCGCCAATCCTATAAAAGCGCGAGTTGCAGCCTGACAGACGCGCCAGGCCTGTCAACTTTTCAGTTTGCTTGTCCTTAAGCCCTCTGAGCTTGGATTTTGTTTCATGCTATGTCTTTTTCAATTACTGGAGTGTGTTTGATCCTGGTTTGACTGGTTTTAGACCTTCATCCTTCGGGTGTTTGCCTTTTTCTATCGATTACACCTTTTAGCCCTAGGGCATCTAGTGGCTTGGTGCATCGAGCCTTCCATAGGAGTCTTGGGTTCTTTGATCGACTTTGTGATTACCTTTTGCATTTGCTCGGTAGTTGTCAAAGCTTTTTTTCAAGTGATTTGTTTCTTTTTTGCTTGGGTTTCACTTGGCTTCGTTTGGGCTTAGATCACATAGCTCATAGAGGTCTTTGTGTTTTCTTCTTGGTTTGAAGGACTGTTTTGGTGTTTTGGGGATTAGATTGTGTTTTCATTGAGTGAAATTGATCTTTTGCTCGGTGTTACTGTCTCTCAAAATTTGTTTAGTGCACTTTGCCAATGAAAAGAAAAACGAATAATCTCTTTTGCTTGCATTAGTTAATTGAAATTAGAAACTTTTCATTGATTGAGTGATTTAAAACAAAGAAAAGTTTCGTTTATTTGTCATTAGCTGCATTAGAGTGCTTCTTGATTGTGGTCATTTTGTTTGAGAAATTCTCGACTCTCTCGTAGTTAGTATTCATCGAACGAAATGATATTCTTTGGCATATAGCTTGCATTTAGGGAATTGTGAGAGATCACATATGGTAGGGCCTGGAAACTGAAACTTAACTAAAGATCAACCATAAAATGAACTGAATGAACTTAAAAACGCATTGGAACATAACGCTCACTAATTAGAGGTCTAGGCTAGAGATGTGCTCCGGCGTCATTAAACCTAGTCACTGTTGTTTCACACTACGGTTGGGTGATTCCTCCTTTCGTGACTCGATAGTGGTCTAGCACGGACTTGAGCTCCCAGGTACCGTCGCGTATATAGGGGAGACCCAACTAGGTTATCATCCTTTATCCACAGGAAGCCGTGTCTTCCACCTTACAAGCCGTAACGCACCGAACACAGCATTCGAGAAGATTGACTGCCAAGGTGTATATGCAGTTTTACGGATTAGTTTGGTAAACCCTTTGCCTAGTCTCTTCAGAGTAGTCACTTTTGATCCTTTTCGGACTCCTTAAAAGAAAAGGCTCACTTGAGCAGTTTGTCACTTCGGGCTCACAAAACATTCGAAGGCGACTAGAGTCACCTTTTTGTCCTTTTCTCGACTCTTAAAACATGAAAAGGTCAAGTTGTGTCCTTGCGTCTTAAAATTTATTCGCGTCTTAAAATTTATTCGGCCGCGTTCACATTTACCCGGTTAGATCTTGTTTGCGTTAGCTTGAGTAGGCTTCTTTTCATTCTCGATGGCAACTTTTCCGGGGTTCACCAACCCAGGGATCCCCTCTGATGGGAACCCTGGTCATTTCGCTCCTTTTGGAAATGTTGGTGCTCCTTATATGGCAACGTTGTCCCTCCCAAGGTTAACTATTGGGTTTCCGATTTGGTTGTTCTCAACCTCTTTGGTCCCTGCCATCTCACCGTCTAGTCAATCCGTCCCTCCACCTGAACAACATCATGTTGATTCTAAGGTGGATCTCTCCCCTTCTACACCCACTTCTACGTCCTCATTTTCTACTTCACCTAGTGAAAGTCTAGATTCGAGTAACCAGGTGGCTAAGAAGAAGAAGAAGGCTCCTAAGGGAGAGGTTACAAGTGCAGCTACCCCCTCGAGTACACCTGAAGTCGGGCCCCCTTCCGCTCCTCCGCGGAAGGTCAAGTTTCCTTGTAGATTATGCAAGGAGGACCATCTTCTTCGTGATTGTCCTGGCATCCCCAGGGTCTTAGAAGTATGGTCTCGCGATCCGGCCCGCCCCTCATCATCCTCTGAAGCTCACAGTGATGCTACCTTATCAATTGGGAATGGTAAGGGAAAAGGGAAGATTCGAATCCCCTGCAGACTTTGTGAAGGCAATCATCCCCTTCACCTTTGTCCACTCATGGATAAAGCCTCCATTGTCTTGGAAAGTCTTACAGCTCCTTCACCCCAACTTCCCGCTGGTTATCAACGTCTCTCTGTAGCCGCAAATCGTTCCCCTGCTGACAAAGAGATTGATTCATATTCTTCTCTTGTCCAGCCTCCTCTTCCCGAACCTGGCTATGCCTAGCCTGTTCCAAACCAACCATTGGTCGGAAAGAGTGTCGACTCGAGTTCACCACCCGTCGATCACTCTGTTTCAGAAGAGCATCACGCCCATGTTCTTCTCGTCTCTTCAGATTCTCCTGAGTCCCGAAATGACTCTCCTAACCCAGCTGCTCCCGAAGGTTCTCCTTCGGTTCCTTTAGCACATGGGGGAAATCATACGATTCCCCCACCAAGTAGTTTGGTCGCTTCCTTCGATTGGAATTACCTGACTGCTTTCCGCCTTCCATCCCATGTGCCTTTCCAGATTACAGTACTTACTTATGATAAGGCAGTACCTGGCACTATTTTAGATGAAGGAGCATGTGTCAATCTTATGCCGTCCACTACTTGGAAAGATTTAGGTTCCCCGCAGCTTGGGCCGGTCGCACAGAATCTGTTAGCATTTGATGGGGGAACCATTCAACCTCTATGGGTCCTCCCGAAATTTCCTATTACTTTGGGAGGCAAAACCGTCTATATGGACATGCTGGTTGTCCAAGGAGCTTTAGATTTTAGTCTTCTCCTTGGCCGTGACTATGTTTATGCCATGGGCGCCCTTGTCTCTTCACTTTTCCGTGTGGTTTGCTTTCCACACAACGGAAGAATCGTGACAATAGATCAATTATCATTCTTTAGTCCCCCAGTGCCTCCTGCGCAGCTGCCACCCCCTCCTGGTTTTTACCCACCGGTTGTGTCTGCCCCACCACAGATCAACTACGTGGCCACCTATCCCATGCCTGGATCCAGTGATGCCGCCATCGTGCATAGTGTCCTAGGGGCATTGGGCCCTGACTTCCAAGATGTTTCCCTTCCACCGGGAGTGGCAATCTTGGAAGCCCCGACTTTCTATTCATTATGATGAAGTTCGGGTGGAGCATAGTTCCTTTCCGGTGTCAAGCTCCTTAAAAAATGAAACTAGGCTTGGTCGGAGCATAGTTCCTGATCTTGTGTCAAGCTCGTTAAAAAATGAAACAAGGGTTATGAGGATAGTTCTTTTACTGTGTCAACCTCATTAAAAAATGAAACAACTCCCTTTCCAAATCGAGTCTTTTGATTAAGATCTCGTAAAATACAAGTCGCGTCTTTCATAGATCTCGAGAGTGAACCTTCATTCCATCCACTTTGTTGAATGCAATGAAGCTTGGGGGGCATGTACCTCATTTTGCGTTATTATGCTGGGGACATGCGAACTTATAACAAGCATAGTTTTTCGTTTCAAGCTTGTGTAAACATGAAACCGAATCCAAGCACAGTTCTCTATGGTTCAAGCTTGTGTAAAAATGAACCCATACCCGATTTACATCTCGTGATTGCCATTTTTATCCGCTGAATTCTACTAGATGAGCCTTGGTTGTTTCATTCCATCGCCACCATCTCTTTGGCTAATCATATGCTTTCACTTGGTTGTTTATCCTTTCCTGAGGAACCGCAGCGATGAGTGGTTTTGTTAGCCAGCCTCTTGACCATTACATGTTTTGAGCAGTTCCACCATTGCCGAAACCAATTGCTACCCTTTATACCACTCGTTCCTCTAGGATGAGTCACCTTTAAGCTCTTTTCTGACTTGTAAAATATGAAAATATTTCCGAGTATTTTTCCCTTTTTGACTCGTTAAAGAGAATAAAAATGGAGGTCTGCTTTTAGCTCTTTTCTGACCATCTAAATATGAAAAGATTGCCGAGTTATTCCTCTTGACTCGCTAAATGTAAATAAGAGGTGGTCGTCTTTAAACTCTTTTCCGACCGTGTAAAGATGAAAAGATTGTCGGTCCGTTGTCATTTCAGGCTCATTAACGGTTATGAAACGATGTGATTTCGATCGCTTTTTTACTTTTTTAGGTCGAAGTCACTAATCATGAAAAGTACTCCTCGATCGTAATGGTCAGGCGGTTCTCTCGAGCATTGTTGTATACTTTTTC
Source organism: Pinus tabuliformis (assembly GCA_031772625.1). Taxonomy (NCBI): domain Eukaryota; kingdom Viridiplantae; phylum Streptophyta; class Pinopsida; order Pinales; family Pinaceae; genus Pinus; species Pinus tabuliformis. The sequence goes on from CM062816.1 coordinate 1,157,364,959, forward strand.
GGGCTCGAGAGACACAACTTCACGAAAAAGGACCCCCTGGAGTTTCCTTTTCTGCTGTCTTTTCAAACTCTCTAAACATGAAAAGACGCCAAGTTCTTCCTCTGTCAGACTCGTTAAAACTTGATGACATTGGAGTCCGTCGAGATGACGCCTTACAAGCATATGCTATCCCTGTCAAGCTTGTTAATAAAAATAACTGGGGTACTCGCCAGAAATGGTGGGGAAAATGGACCCATAATTATTGTCGTGTCGGCAGTATGCCGCTCTTGAACATGGCACTTGTCTGCTTTCGTGTCTAGGTGGGGACATCTCATCTCACTTTTCACTTGCCTCCGTGGGTTTTGGGTGATCCTGTTTGACCTCTCATCTACTCATTGCCTCATCACCATGACCTTTGATCCGTTGATGTCAAATACTGCCAAGTCCACTGTCATGTCGTCGATATGTTCAAGAGAAGTTGACCTCTGCAGAATTACAACCTCCCTCTAATACCTCACATAATTCTGATTCACCACAACATCTTTCCTCTGTCTCGTGTCAATGATGTGGGAAACACTATGGCCCACCCTTGATCAAGGTCACTTCCTGTCGACTTCAGCTCATTATCCAGGAAGCATATCTAGAGACTCCCTTCAGGTGCCTTGGAGCCTGCATGCCTCAATGGCAGGTTCTTCGTGTTCGACGCGAGGTTTTCATCATTGGCCTCCGATCGAATGATTCTACGGGTGTTCGACGCCAGCTCATTGATTCGCACGTCGTAGATTGTACCTATAGTACCTTGAGTACCATTGTCATTATTGGTGGTACCTCTCGCGTCTGTTAACAGTTTTCATCATTGACTGGTAATCAGATGATGTTCATGCATGTTCGACTCCAACTCATGTATTCACATGTTTGAACTTGTACTCTGTTCGGGTCGAGATGGAGCACAAGACCCTGGATTTTGTTTGTTGGAATCCAGGCTACGATTTGTGGCTTATTATGATCATTACATGACTCATTCATCGGATGGCTGCGACCATGCCTGAGTCTATTTATCGATCCTCACTGGATGGCTGCACCCATACCTTGGATCTAGATTATTGTGTACTCTGTTATGGATGGCTGCGCCCATACCACATATATCATGTACTTCAGATATCAGTTGTACTTCTTTACATAGGTTCTCCGGCGGCAGTGTTTTCAGTCACGCATGTTCTTGTAAAGCATTTCACCCCTCTCTCTCCCTCGGGACTCATGCTTTAGGGGGCATCTGTTACACAGCAATTTGTCACCATTTTTCACCGTCCCTGTTACCCCTCTCCCGCACACTGGAGGACTCATTTCGGGACCTGTGAGAAGTGACATGACCTGAAACCACTTGCATCATATTCCTCTAAGTGTGAGCTTCATATGCCCTGAAGACATCTCCTGCAAAATACCCATGAAAACAGCTCTTTCTGCATTAGCGCGGGTCCAAAGTGTAATGCCCGCGCCAATGGGGGAAATCCTATAAAGAAGGCGCGCCATTGGTGCTCTGTCTCAGAGTCGCACTCGCGCCAGCTAAATTGAGTAAAGTTTTCAACAAACAAGCTTCCGAAGGTTCTCCTTAACCCATTCACCAACTGAATCTATGTTGAGCCAGGATGGTTTGGCTTCGAATCTCCATAGAAGGGAAGTGGTTTTCCACATTTCATGGAAGTTTCCAAATGATAAAGCCAATCCCAGGAATAATGTGGTTGATCCTATCTCTTTCCTCTCTATCTATAAAAGCTTGCCTCTATGCCTTGAGCAAGCTAGTCAGTAGTTCCAGCATAGTGATAGAGAATACCAGGAGTTCAAGAGTTTGAAGATGCAAGAGCCTTCTTTGCACCCATAAGGCCAAATCTAAGTAAGGAGATTCTTGTCACCCAAAGAGAGAGAGGCTTGTTCCCTATCCTAACAAGCTTTACAAGACTTGTGTAGCTGACTACCCAGCCAAAGGAGGATTTGACGTCAGAACAATGGTTGTATTCTTCTTTTTTATTTATCAATAATAGATGACTATCATTATGGTTCCACTCTCATTGTCCTATGATTGATGTGATTCATATCTTTTCTGACTGATATATAATTGCATCTACTAGATTTTATGCTTGTATTCGTGTTATTCTTTGCATGTGCAGGTGTCCAATCACGGAGATCGTGCGGATCGTGACCGGCCGAGGCAAAGTAACGAGAGCGATGTCTCTTCTATGAACATTAGCGTTGGAATCCAAGTAGGTTCTCACCATCCACTTTTTATTTGCAATTAGGAACTTGCGTGATAGCATTGTTTGATTGTTGCTAGACCCGGTCTGGGCTAGTAGGGATCATCTCTGTCTACAGAGAGGATTTACCTCCACAACAGTTACATCATTCATTGTCAGCTTATGCACTCCACATATCATGTCCAACCGCTTATCTCCATTATTACAACCACTAGGTATGTTGGTACACACGGATTGCAAGTTCCAAGAGACGCCAGGTATTCACAGTCTTAATGACGATTGTATTTGTTGCATGAGGGACAAGACTGCAAGTTTTCAATTTGAATCCATAGTTATCAAGCGAGGCAACCATTCAAGCAAGGCAGAAATGGAAGTTTAAGCAGTGCTAGAATTTCAAACCTCCATTACACTGAACCTTCATGGATGGATCGGCATAAATAAAAGACCACAGATCAGGCAGGTGCTTAAGAAACGAACCTGAAGGTGTAGACATTCTCTTGAAACACAAAGAAGTTGAGCAGGCATTCAAGCAGGTTGGATGTTGGAATTTTTGTGAGAAACTACAGGGAGGTCATGCACAAACCACCAAGGAATTTGCTTTGAATTTCACAGGGCTGAATTCGAAGGTTGGGATGCTCGAATTGCAAGTCTCACCAGAGGTAATATCCACAGTTACTGAGATTCCAAGGGGACAAGAAACTTGGTTTAAGAATTTCAAATTTGATATGACTCCCTGCAAAGAGTTTTTGAAGCCAGAACACATTGACTCAGATTTAAACAAGTATGTGCCTAGAAATTATGTCAAAGACTCATATGCCAATCTGCTTACCTGTATACAGAGGTACCTTACCTGTGAAGGCAGATATAACAAGGTGTATTCATATCATTTCAAGCTTTTGCTACATTTCACAGGAAAGATATCCATTGATCTACCTTTTTACTTATTCTGTAGCTTAAGTAAAATGTGTGATAAGGTGCAGCTAAGGAAAGAAGCCTGTGAGACCTCATTGTTTCACCATGGTTTGATTAAGTTGATTGTTCTGCATGAACTCCAGAAAGTAGGTAGAGACTGGCCCACCTTTATATTCATGTCTGGTTTCAAAAACGAGACTGGTCTCAATCCTCAAGGTGCAAAAGATCTTCCAACAACAAATGATCATTAGGCAGAAACAAGATCCAGGAGGTTTTCAAAGTTAAAGGCAAGGAAGTAAGTAAGAAAATCCACCAGGCCACTGACTATCCAGGATACACCCCAGTAGTCCCTTAAAGAGAAAGCTCAGGTCAAAGAAGCTGCACATGAATCAAGCACAGGTGAAGGAGTTCAAAGAAGAAGGAATAGGAGCCAGGTAGCTAAAGAAAAAGGAAAATCAAGGATTATTGAAGAAAGCCCTGTTACGAAGGGAGATTTAAATGACTTATTGCAAGCCATCGACATTGAAGAATCTCCACTAGTTCAAGCAGATTTGATAGAGTCAGGAAAAAACAAGGCTAATAGAGTCAAAGCCTCGAAAAAACTCAAGTTTAATGATCAGGTTGAACAATTTGTCTTTAAGCCCAGGAGACCCATAACGAGGAAGTTTAAACAAATACAGGAGGTACTGCCAAGAGCAGATGAAACAGAGGAGGTGACACAGCCTCATGAAAGAAAGGATAAAGGCAAAGCAGTTACCATTCAAGAAGAAGATAGTGTGGAAGACTTGGAAAGGAGATTGGAATTGGCTAACTTTGAAATTGATAGACTGAAGAAAGCTACCAGGAAATTTGCAGTTAAGGAGGCTTATTTTAACGAAATGCAAGCTCGGTGGGAGGACCAAACATTTCAAATACCCGAGGTGGTTGATTTTAAAGTTAAATTCTTTAGCTGGATTGTTCCTGCAATAAAGGAAGCTCAATTTATCAGAAAGGTCAATACAAACCTCAGATCTGGGATCAAAGTCATGAAGAAACAAATTGAAGACTTAAAGATACAATTAAGCCAGCAGAAAGAATTTCCTTAAATAAATCCCATTTCAAGTAAGGCTATGTTTCAAATTTTGATGGTTTTTCTTGGTATAATCTTTCTTGAAGAATCATACTTTCCATTCAGTTTTGAAAGGCCTTGGAGCAGTTGAAGAATGTTTAAATAGTAAGAAGCTCAAAATAGCAAAATTTTGGGTTGAAACTGTGTTTTTGGAATTACACAGCAGTTTCGTAGCGCGCTACGAAACTGCTGAAGATGATGACTAACGCACAACAGTTTCGTAGCGTGCTACGAAACTGCTGAAGCTACACAGTCTAATCTCAGTCAACCGATTTTGAAATACAAGTGGAAATGTTTTGAAAACGAAATATCTTCAAGGGATCATCTACAGGTATCAAATTTCAACAAGGTCAAGACAGGTGGAGGAAACATGTATTCGAATCCAACTCTAAACTTTTTGTCATAAAGTGATCACATTTACTATAGTCCAAGATATGTCAGACGGCTTGGAGGAGCTTTTGCCTTCACACATGAAAGAGGTTGACAGCACATCAAGGACATGGCATTCTGATATATTTTGGATAATCAAAGATGAAAGACATGGTTCATTGGGTTCGAACATTTTCAAGGAAAACCAAAGGCCGATAAACAGGGGTAGTTTCCTATGTTTCAGGGGAAATGGAGAAGATGTAACATTGAAGACCAGTATGGAGCTTTGAACATCCACCACATCCAAACTAAAAAGGGACCACATGTCAAAGAACGAGAATGATTGTAATTAAGGCTATTATTAGTGTAATATGGAGTTAGACTCCTATTTGGTTTAGATCTCTAGAAATTCTAGTAAAAGTTTATTACATTTAATAGGCAGTTAAGATTTGAATAGGTGTCATTAGAAGTAGATTTCGAGTTCCCCTTATGCTTGAGGAGGAATCTCAATTAGGTAGAAGAGCTCTATATATTGAAGAAAGAGCAATGTAAAGAGGGTTGGAAATTTATGTAAAGAAGCTCTGATATTTTGCTTATGTAAAGACTCTGTTTTTTTTTTGTAATACAGTACTGGCTTATGCTTCTCAAGAATCATAGAGAATTCAATGTATGAGTTTATTTTGTTGTCTTTTCATGTTATCTACAGTGTTATGAGTATTTTATTACTTAGAAATCACTTGTAGTGTTCTAATTTCCTTCATATACTCGTAGACTGTCTTTTTTTGTGTTTGGAGTGCTCTACCTATATTGAAATCTGAATGCCTTGACTTTTATGCAAAGCCAATCCTACTATTAATACTGAATCACATATGACTCCATAAGCCCAATGGATGCTTGTTAATTTTGTTTCCACCATTTTCATTCCTATTTGTCTCACAAAGAGTTAGCCATCTTGATCATAATCAAAAACCTTTAATCCTTTGAGAGAGCCCTCTCAGGCTAAGGAGGCTAAGCCTTAGCTAAAAGATTGGTTTGAAACAGTTACTTGAAGTCTTCCTGGTCTGCAGCTTCCAGGGCCTGATTTTGAGATAACAGTGTCATCACCTCCAAAGCCTTCATTAGGGTATGTTATCTCCAATATCGCATATATGTTTCCCATTCTTGTTCTAGTTATCTCCTCTTAATTGTTTCCTTCTCCCACCATGAGTCTTGGTTGTAACTCTTGCTTTCCTAGTTCTCTATAAGATAGCTTCTCCCAAACTTTTTCATCTCATTTCTAGCACTAATGGATGATGGAGAATATGAACAAGTGATTGCAAACTCAACCTTTTTTATCAAGGAAAGCATTAATCTCCTCTTAAAAGTGCACTTCATTTTCCCTTTCACTCTAAGTCTCCTCCATCCTACCTGATTATTTTTTCCCCTAACCATCATGATAGGACATGTGGAAGTCATGGGAGTGTTGGGAGAACTTAAGATCAATTTTGAGCTAAGTATTTATTTTGTAGCTATCAGATTCATACTACCATGGACAAGGCATAAATTAATGCAGCTAAATATGAAGTCCACCATGAAAATCAAGGTATAAATGACTTTGATGTTATGGACGACATTGCATCCTGGATTCGAGATATTGGGAAGACCAAAGGCCATCAAAATCACTATATATATTTATGATCTTTATTATCACTTTAAATTGTTTTTAGAAGGTTATAGGTGATCGAAGGGATGCTCGGGACAACCTCATGCACTAGATGGAAGAGTTAAAGTTGTTGTTGGTGGATGTGGAACGTAATATTCCTCTTTGAATGATCACTCTAGGAGAATAAATTGATAGCCTATTTTATTCCCATAGGATATAGTTGATCAAAAAGGGGATCAATTAATTTAATTATTTAAATGGAATTTGGGTAAAAAGGGAAACATGTGAAGGTGACATTGATTTAGACAAAAAGGTTAAAAGGAAAAAAGAAAATTATGAAAGAGAGATTGGAGCTCACACTTTGGGAATGCATAATCTCATATAAATTTTGAGAGCTCTTATGGATTTGCAGTGCTATATTGAAACACTTTAGCAAGTTGGTTTCGGTGGTGAAACAATTCCACCCTAGTTGATTAGAAGGAAAGATCACTCAAATATTTCAATAGTATTTATTGTTGAAGATTCATCTCAATGCCAAGTTGTAGGTACATCCAAAGATCATGGGATTTTTGGAGATAGTATTTTCCATCTATAGTTCATGTGGGAAAAAGGGGGCCAATTCAATAATTTTCATACCATGTGATCACTTTATGATGCCATTGTAACCACCCTCTTCCCACATTTACCCAAGCTCACTAGTCTATTGGGATAAACATGTGATGAAGAGTTACTATGATATGATTCAACTCCCCAAGTATAATTAAGGAAGTGGAATTGACAAACCAAAACCAACATGGCGTCCCTCAGGAGCTAGAGGAACCCCAAAGGCTAACTAACCATCCTAGGTGCCCAACCCCTGAGTTAACTTGCGTTTTGACTAAAGTAGACCACCAGTCACTCCCATGACAAGCACTCCATGTGACCGAAACCCTCCAATCACTCCCACAACAAGGCCTCCATGTGACTACAGTCTTTTTTAGGCAGATCTATGCCTAGGACCCTGAATTTTGAACCACTTTTTCAGGGCTAGGACTCGTGCCTCTACCTAGAAATTGATGAAATTCTTATAAAGGCTAAATAAAAAGAAGACAACGCGTCTAGTGAAAATCTTGAACAAGGACCTAACTTACCTCATCCTAAACATGATAGGAATTTCTTCAAACACATCATGAACATGTAATGTATAGGTCATAAAAACACATATGAACATAGTGACCTCATACTTATTTGAGAATCTTCAAGAAGGTCTGATGCCCTCTCACATTAGTTGCATTATCATTTATTAGGTCATTCATTAATTAACACTTCATCTACTAAACAAAACATGATGAGATTCATAACTCAAGACTGTCATAAAGCCATACTTATAACCAACATATAACCAAATAAATAAAAACAATAGAACATCCATCAAATCCATATAATAACATGTACATTTACACACAAAACATTAGAGTAAAGAGCTCTTATTAACATATGAAAATACAACCAAGTTAGGGATTTCCACGTACCACCCAACCATAGATTGGGCTGAACCAAATCTCTCTTTCAGCCAATCACCCCTACACCATATTCCAAGCATGAATGTAGGATCTCATGGAATAAACCAAGAAAACTAAACCAGGGCTTTCAGAGGCTAAAGCACCTCAACCATCAACCAATGATTCTGCCTCATAGTCGTATATCACTAACCATCACCAGATCAGTCTCTATCTAAGCTCTCCAAGGCTCCAAAGTGTTTGTTCCAACCCAGATTCCAGGACTAGTAACTCTATAACAACCCTCATGAAAATTTCATGTAATAAAAGCTAATAAAGGAAAAATAAGACCATGATTATAGGACAATTATTCCAGGCTGAATGTTTGGCAAAGATATCCTAATGGGCACCACTCGATGTGTGTTTTGGCTAAGGAAAATTGGAAAAGGCTAGGGAAAAGGCATTAAAAGGAAAAAAAGACATTTTTGGCACATTTATTTATGAAAATAAAGGAAAATAGGAGAAAATTAAGATGAAAGGTCGCAGGTTGCATGTGAGGAGGAAATTGAAGGCAAATAATGAAAAATGAAGAAAATAGAGGCCTCATTAATAGAAAGGCTTTTGAGGATCAGTGGGAAATATTTTTCTAACCTTTCGTCAGTTCAAGTTTGGATCTCTCTCATTATTTTGTCTTTCTATCTCTCACTCTTGGTCACTTAGAGTTTTCCTGGAGCACTCTAGCTTTGGATCAAGGAAGGAAAAGAAAGCAAAAGGAAATAAAGGAAAGCAGGGTCAAGCAACTTTAGCAAAAATACTTGTAGGTAACCTTTTGCATGTTTGATTCCCTAGATGGGTTGGATATGCATGGATTTTCATGTTAGTGTATGGTTCTCTTATTGTTAGTGGCATCTGTTTGTCAGGTTATGACAGTGGCTTTCAACCTAGCCTTGCCCTTTTTAGGATGCCATGGTATGTTGGGATTTTTATCTCGATTTTGACCTTTGGTTTTCTATATGGATTTCAGAACCCAGGGTGGAGGTGGTCTCAAGGTTCATTCCCAAGGCCTAGGAATCCCTTGATTGGTTTTGGTGAGTTATATGGTAAATCCTAAGGGAGAAGTCTTGGTTTAGGGCCTATTGATCCAGATTTGGATTGTGGTAAAGCCTGAGATATTGGTCTTGGTTTAGGGCCTAGTGATCCAAGATTGGATTACGGTAAAGCCTCAGGGACAAGGAGATGGAAAATTCCTCAAGGATAGTGATGGATTCTAGATGGCATTCCAAGTTCATCTTAGTTGTGATCAAAGCACAAATCTTGATGTGATCATGGTTTGGTGAGGGTGGAGGTGGTTTAACCTCTAGATCCCCTTGGTTGTTCTTGGATTGGTTGTTCTACGAGACCCCACATTCATGCTTGGAATATGGCACGGGGTTGATTGACTAAAAGAGAGATTTGGTTCAGCCATGTCTATGGTCGGGTGGTACGTGGAAGTCCTGAACCTGGTCGGATTTGCCTATGATTAATAAAAGATAAGTTTTCTTACTTTTGTACTAATTCATACATGGATTTAATGGTTGTCATATCTCTAATATTTAGATGGTTTTATGTTGGTTATTAGCATGGTCAAGTGACTAGTTATTTCATGGTTAATTTCATGGTTGTTTCATGTATTTACTTGTAATTCTTAAATGGATGGATGCAAGGCCTAACTGATGATATAATAGTTCAATGGAGAAGGAGGTGATCCTTTTGGTTATGTTTCATAAGTTCTTTCAGTCATTTATGCTCTGTCTTGTATCCTAGACTTGTAGGTTGCATTGATGCCAAGTGTCTGACAGAATGTCAGTCCCAGTTGGGGATACTCAGGTCTTGTCCCGAGGTTGATTTTTTTTTTATCAACATTGTTATCATTTCTTTGATGGATTCTAAAGGTTGTAGCAAGTACTGGGTAGAGGCAGGGATTCTGGACTAGAAACGTGGCTCAAATTGCAAGGTCAATGGCACATGTCTGTTGAGAAAAGTCCATAGTCACTGACACATAGGCCTATGAGAGTGACTTTGGGTTGTTGGTCACTGTATTTCCTTTATCATGATATCGAATTTGAGTTAAAAGGGTTAAGACACCAATGGGACCTAGGGGCAGGATTTTTGATTGGCTGACATGTCTCTTGGTGGTGTTGTTGATGATGTGGATGGGTTTGTTTGTTTTGTTCTGTCGATTCCATTTCATTAATGTTACCAAGGAGACTGAGTCCCTTATAGTGACCTCTCTCATCACATGTTTGCCCTGGCTGGTTGGCTGCTTGGGTGGACCTGGGAGTAGGGGGTGTTAAATATTGGTAACAGAGCATGGTTGCGCTCTCCTTGGGTGAAGATGCTTGGTCATGCATGCATTTTAGTTGCATGTGTGTCTCTTACACTTTCATTCCATGTGCTTGTTGCAGTGCATCATGTTGATCATGATTCTAGTAAGGTTGTCATGAGGAACTTGATGTGATTTTGTGGGATGCAACGTTAGAAGTATATGATTGGTTGCATATGGTTATATGTCACTCACATGTTGATTATATGTTTCTTGACTACATCCCTGTAGGTCAGGTACCTTATTTAATGTTTTGATTACATGTATGAGTTTTGTAGGCTGATTAAAAGAATTGATCACTTATGATTGACTACATGCGTTCATACGTATGTGTAGTCAATTAGGAAATGTTTATGCATTTTCATAGTTCCATGTGGAAATGTGTACATTGGAGTAACGGTTGTTGTCATGCATGAGTTCATAGCATGCAATGTTGATATGGCCTTGCATTGATGACTGGACCCTAGCTTGAATGATGTTTATGTGTTGATATATTTATTTGATATATGTATATATGCTGTTATGATTATGTTATACATGTATCACTCTAATTTGATGATCTTGCAGACAAATTATCACCACAAAATTATGCTAAGGTACATTGTTTTATTGTGATTTGGTTTAGCTGACATAGTTTGTATTGCAGGAAAGAGAACAAATGGTTAGCAAGGTGATAGACTACATAGAATATCCCTATGCATCAGATGGGCAGTGTGGTGTGGGGCACTCTTCTGAATTGGTAGACATATTGAGAAGCTTGAAGGAAGAAATAAGGAGTTTCAAAGAAGACAATGACAAAATCATGTAGGCATAGGAGAAATAAGAAGAGGTGAATGCAATACTACTTTAGAGTTTATCAGATTTGCAGCAACAAAGACCACTTCAGATCAGCCTTGGACATGAGGACAAAACTAATGGGGCATATGGAAATAGGTCTCCTAGTAGACACAGGTCGAATATATCTGACACGATCACAGATGGCAGGTTTTTTCGTACTCTATATAAGAGGGGTGATTGACACAGGTACCATTCCAATTCTGATTTTGATAGGCATCATCATCATCATCCTTATAGGAAGAGTGATAGGGGGTACTTTACATATGAGTTTAAGAAGGAAAAACCACCTACCTTTGATGGAGAGATGAATAAATCACAGGATGCAGAGGCATAACTATTGGATATGAAAAAATTCTTCCGATTGCATGATTATTTAGAAAACATGAAAGCAATGATAGCCACTTTCAGTCTCAAAGGTAAAGAAAATATTTGGTGGGAAGACGTGAATAATATCAAAGGTATGCATGAGGAAGATTTGACTTGGTATGCATTTGAGGCTCTTCAAGAAGAGGTACTTGTCTGAGAGGTACTATGATGATAGAGCTAAGGAGTTTAATGAGTTGTAGATGGGTTCTATGATAGATGATGAGTATACTAGTATATTTTTGGAGTGGTTGAGATATGTGCATTACCTAAGGGAGGAGAAGGCTAAGATTATGAGATTCATCAGTGGACTGCCAGTTGTATACAAAGACCAGATTGAGTTCGATGAGCCTAAATTGTTGGACGAGGCTAGCTGAAAGTTGAAGCATTGTTATGAGTAGTTGACGCATAAATTTGCGCCTAAGCATAACTTGAAAATAAATGAGAAATCTAAAGGAGAATGGCCACAAAAGAGAGGAAGACCTCAAGATGCAAGTGAAAAATAAAATGCAGTTCCTTACAAGCATTTCAAAACAACTGAGAAGGGACGTGGAAAGCAACAGCCTAGAGGTAGTGGTAGGGAACCATTACAATGTTGGATATGTGCTAAGGATCATCATAAGAGGGATTCCCCACAATATCATAGTGGTGGTAGACCCCATATATACAGTGCTAAGGAGGTGCATACAGTTGGTGATGTTGGTCATATCATTCCTTGTATCTATGCAGTTGTGGACAACAGGCAGGTGGATCATCAAGCGTCGGTCATTTAGATGGATAGTAAGCTTTGTGATCAAGTTGTTTATATTTTTATTGATGATGGATCTAACTATAGTTATATGAATCCTGACCTGGTAAATAAGTGTGGTTTGAGAAAATAAGTGCATGCATAATATTGGTTGGTATAGTTTACTAGAGGTACAAAGAAGCGAGTTCACCATTGGGTAAGAGCTTGTGCATTTAAGTTAAATGGTATGCCTACAACAACACATTTGAATGTATTACCATTGGGATCATATATTATGCTTTTGGGTATGGATTGGCTATACCTTCACAGAACTAAAGTGGATTTCTTCGACAAGGCGATTGAGTGTGTTGATGATAGTGGGGAAATGGGGAATTTGCAAGGAAAGACGGAGACTACATCAGTGAGGATGGTGACAACTATGAAAGCAAAGCACAATTGCAGGAAAGGTTGTGTGATGTTGGCAATACACTTTTCTAGTGACAAGGGTAATAAAGTTGTGGATATAGATGTGTTAAGTAGGCACCCAGTTTTACAACAATTCAAATATGTATTTCTTGAGGACATTATAGAGTTGACACCTCACAAGGAGGTATAATTTTCTATTGAGTTGGTGTCAGGGGCAGCCCCAACATCAAAATCACCTTACAGGATGAGCACACCTGAGTTGGTTGAGTTAAAGTTGCAACTGAAGGATATGTTGGATGAGTCACAAAAACTGAATAAGCACGAGAAAAAATATCCAACGCACGATCTTGAGCTAGAATCGATTATACATGCATTGAAAATGTGGAGACATTATCTTCTTGGCAGGAGGTTCACATTGATGAGCGATCATAGTGGGTTGAGGTATTTATTTGACCAATCGAATCTGAATTCTAGGCAAGCTAGATGGTTGGTTACCCTTGGTGAGTTTGACTTTGAGATCAAATATATCAAAGGGAAGGAGAATCAGGTTGCAGATACAACTAAGTAATATAGCAGCTATGAGCTCTTATCGGATAGAGTTACAGGATAGGATCTTGTAGGTAGGACATCAAGATGACAAATACATGGAGATTATGCACAGGTTACAATAGAGAACAGGTACATGTATAGGTGCAGGTACAAGTATAAGTGATCGGGATGCATACTATCATCTCATGGTAGATGGTTTAGTGAGATTTAGAGACATGATATATGTGTCGAAATGCAGTGAGCTCAGGAAGCTTATATTGAGGCAGTTTCAAGTCAAGCCATACTTGGGTCATCCAGCATATCAAAAGATGTTGGCAATAGTTAAGAAGTTCTACTATTGGTTGAATCTAAAGAAGGAAGTGGTAGAGTTCGTGGCTATATGTTTAGATTTTCAGTAGGTCAAGGCGGAATGTAAGCATCCAAGTGGTTTACTATAGCCTATAGCGATTCTATAATGGAAATGGGAGGTCATTTCCATGGATTTCATCATAGGTATCCCGAGGATAGTAAAGTAGCATGATTCTATTATGGTCGTGGTTGATAGGTTGAGCAAGGTAGCTCACTTCATTCCAGTAAAGACTACATATTCACCTAGTGAGGTAGCATAAGTGTTCATCATAGAGATAGTGATACTTAACGGTGTTTTGAAGAAGATTTTGTGGGACAAGGATGCAAAGTTCACTTCCAAGTTTTGGAAGGAGCTATTTGTAGGCTTGGGTACAAAGTTGGCCTTTATTATAGCTTATCATCTGTGGACATATGGACAAATAGAGAGGGTCAATATGATCTTAGAGGATATGTTGAGGATGTGCGTGATGCACCAACAAAAGAAATGGGAGGAGTATCTTCCATTGGTTGAGTTCACATACAACAATGGTTATCCAGAGTCATTGAGGATGAGTCCTTTGGAGGCATTTTATGGATGGAGTTGTAGCACTTCCATCAATTGGAATGATCCAATGAACAAGGTACTTATTGAACCAGATATTTTGGTAGACATGGAGCAGGAAATGTAGGTTATAAAGAATAATATAAAGGAAACAGAGGATAGAAAACAAAATTATGCAGATCAGCACAGGGTGTTCAAGGAGTTTCAGGTTGGGGAGCATGTGTATTTGTGCATCAAGCACAAGAAAATCCCTTCGAGGATTGGTTCATGTGCCAAGTTGGTACCAATGTATTGTGGGCCTTTCGAGATCCTGGAGAGCATTGGACTAGTGGCATATTGAATTCCACTGCCTCCAATAGTGAAATTCCATGATGTTTTCCATATTTCATTACTTAAGAAGTATATAAAGGATTTTGATCATGTTATTGATTGGTATGTATTGCAGGTGGAGAAAAAGGAGAGTTCTAGCCAAAGCCTCAGTGCATATTATAGCGGAAACATCTCATGCTCAAGAACAGAGACATAGAGAAAATTAAAGTGTAGTGGAAGCAATTTGGGCATGAAGAAGCTACATGGGAGATAGTGGATCGGATGCGGACATTGTATCCTCCATTGTTTACCAATGGAGGAAAAGCAGTTTTAGTTTGATGTTGATATATGTTTGGCATATGTTTTGATGATGTTTTGGTATATGTATATATGTGTATACGGATGTAAATACCTCCATGAGCTAAGTTATAAATATCCGATAAGCGGTATTGGTATCATGTTATTATGATTGTTATATTTTCATGTTGTCATGATGTTTCTCTTTTGAGCAAGTCCTTCATTGTAAATACTACAATGAGCTAAGTTATAAAGCTCCATGGGCAATATGTTTTATTTTCAGTAGTTCTGTTTCATGGTGTGTTTTAACACTGAGGGCGATATTCCCCAAGGGGGAGGGTTTTGTAACAACCCTGGTGAAAATTTGATGTAATAAAAGTTATTAAAGGAAAAATAAGACCACGATTAAGGAACACTTATTCCAAGTTGAATGTTGGGAAAATATATCCTAGTGGGCATCACTGGATGTGTGTTTTGACTAAAGAAAATTAGAAAAGGCTAAGACAAAGGCATTAAAATGAAAGAAAGGCATTTTTGGCACATTTGTTTATGAAAATAAAGGAAAATAGGAGAAAAGTAAGGTGAAAGGTCACAGGTTGCATGTGAAGAAGAAATTGAAGGAAAATAACAAAAAATGAAAAAAATAGAGGCCTCATTAATAAAAATGCTTTTGAGGATCAATGGGAAAGCTTTTTCTAACCTTTTGTGAGTTCAAGTTTGGAGCTCTCTCATTACTCTCTCTCTCTCTATGTCACTCTTGGTCATTTAGAGTTTTCTTGGAGTGCTCTAGCTTTGGATCAAGGAAGGAAAAGCAAGCAAATGAAAAGAAAGGAAAGCATGATCAAGCAGCTTCAGCAAAAATACTTGCAGTTAACCTTTTTCATATGTGATTTCCTAGCTGGTTTGGACATGCATGGATTTTTATGTTGCTGTATGGCTCTCTTGTTGTTAGTGGCATAGTTTTGTCGGGTTATGGCAATGGTTTTCAGCCTAGCCTTGCCTTTTTCGGATGCAATGGTATGTTGGGATGTTTATCTCGGTTTTGAGCTTTGGTTTGCCAGATGGATTTCAGAATCCAGGGCGAAGGTGGTCTCAAGGTTTATTCCCAAAGGTCTAGGAATCTCTTGACCAGTTTTTGTGGGATACACGATAAGATTTAGGGAAAAGTCTCAGTTTATGGCCTAGTGATCCGGGTTTGGATTTCATTAAATGCAAGAGACTGGTCTTGGTTTAGGGCCTAGTGATCTAGGATTAGATTGCAGTAAATCCTGAGAGACAAGGAGATGAAAAATTCCTCAAGGATAGTGATGGATTCTGGATGGAATTCCATGTTTGGTTCGGTTGTGATTAGAGCGCCAGTTTTGGTGTGATCACGATTTGGCAAGGGTGGAGGTGGTTTAACCTCTGGATTCCCTTGGTTGTTCTTGTATTGTTTATTCTGTGAGTTCCCACATTCATGCTTGGAATATGGCACGAGGGTGAATGGCTGAAAGAGAGATCTCGTTTAGCCATGTCTATGGTTGAGTGGTACGTGGAAGTCCTGAACCTAGTCAGATTTTCATATGACTAATAAAAGCAAAGTTATCTTTCTTTTTCACTCGTTTATATGTGGATTTAATGGATTTCATATATCTGATATTTATATGGTTTTGTGATGGTTATAAGCATGGTTAAATGACTTGTTCATGTCATGGTTATTTAATGTATTTACTTGTAATTGTTAAATGGATGGATGCAAGACCTAATTGATGATATAATAGTTCAATGGCGAAGGAGGTGATCCTTCTGGTTATGTTTCATAAGTTATTTCAGTCATTTATTCTTTGTCTTGTATCCAAGACCTGTAGGTTGCATTGATGCCAAGTGTTTTACAGAATGTCATTCCTAGTTGGGGATGCTTAGGCATAGTCCTGAGGTTGATTTTTATTTATCAGCATTATTATCATGTCTTTGATGGATTCTAAATGTTGTAGCAACTTTTGGGAAGAGACCGAGGTTTTGGGCTAGAAAAGTGGCTCAAATTTTAGGGTTGGTGGCACAGATCCGCTAAGAAAAGTCCACAGCTCCTGGCACATAGGCCTATGAGAGAGACTTTGGGTTTTTGGTCACCATCTTGCCCTTAGCATAAGAGAAACTTTGAGTTAAAAGGCTTAAAAACATCAGTGAGACCCAGGGAAGGATGTATGAGTGGTTGACATGTCTCTTAGGGGTTTGTTTGCTGATGTGGATGGGTTTGTTTGATTTCTTTCATCAATTCCATTTCCTTAAGGTTACCAAGGAGATTGAATCCCTTGTAGTGACCTCTCTCATCAAATGTTTTCCCCGGCTGGTTGGTTGCTTGGGTGGACTTGGGAGGAAGGGGTGTTACAAACTCAATCCACAACTTTCATCGGGTTCCAGAGAAATTTTCAGACCAAGGGTTCCAGGACTAGTAACTCAACCCATCGAGGGCTCCAGAGCATTTGTCCAACTAAGGCTTCTAGGACTAGTAACTCAACCCAAACTTTTACAGGTATTCTAGAGAATTTTTCCAACCAAGGCTCCAGGAACTAGTAACTCAACCCACATCCAAAGGAACATGAGCACTAACCAAAAAAAAAAGGAGATAGAGAGATAAAACCCACAACACCATGGCTATCTAGGAAATGGAAAGGCTAGGAAAAGCCATTGTCAATTTAGGCAATCCTCCATGCCAATGGCATATCATAACCAAGAAATCACATGCATATGTTATGCATACCAAAACTAGCAATAAAATCATACATGCAATTCGGTACTTGCAAGCAAGACCCTTTGTAGCTATTGATGCTATTGTCCTCTTGCACTTTCCTACTTCTACACTCCTCCAAGAGTTCTGGAAGAAAAATCTAAGTGTCCAAGAATATGAGAGAGAGAATAGAATAGAGAGCTCCAAGCTACAAATGACAAAAGCATGTGAACTGATCCTCAAATTCCTTTTTATCATTGAGGCCTCTATTTTCTTCATTTTCCCCTATTTTTCCTTCAATTTCCTCCTCATGCAAATTTTTGACTCTTCCCCTTCCTTTTCTCCTATTTTCCATTCTTTTCAGAAATAAAATGTCAATTAATGCATCTTTTCCTTTGCCATTTCCTTTGTCAATTTCCTTAGACGTTAATAACCGAAGTGACACCCCACTTGGATGTTTTTCACAACATTCAGCTTGGAATTCATGTCCCATGACCTTGGTCTCATGTTTTCCTTTATTAACTTTATTACATGGAATTTTAACCCGAGGCTATTACAAACCCCCCCCCCTTAGGGGAATACCAACATCGGTGTTCTATGACACCTACAACTACCAAGACCACTGAAAATCAAAACATACTTCCCATGGAGATTTATAACACAACTTGTTGTTGTATTTACATGACATCCTGCTAAAAACATACCAACATACTGCATATTGGAGCTTTATAACACAAATCATTATGGTATTTACAATAACAAATACATATACTTATGCATATTTGCTTCAGCTAGAAAATAATCATACTATCTATGGAGCTTTATAAATCCTTCTTGATACAGTATTTACAATGATACGCACATATACACATATGCACATTTTCTTTAACTAGAAAATAAAAGGATACAATGCTCGCATCAACAACAAGGGAATATAGAAGCTCATGCATCCACCCTCCAAGTAATACAAGGATTCACCTCCTTCCCAAGAAGTCCAAAATCCATTGTCAACGTCCAAGCTACATCCAATGTCCAGCACCACAATCATGTGCTACGTGTCCCTCAGTGAACATCAGCTCATTGTTCTAGGGCACACTTCCAATGTGCATATGATTCCATCTAGAAATTTTAAATACGAAAAAAAATCCATACCTAGCCTTCCCTTCTCTGCTATACAGTCCATCGAGCATTCTAATCACGCACTTCCGTGCAGTCACACACCTTCCAAGTTCTGTGAGCATCCCCTTCTCTGCTACATAGTCCCTCAAGTGACCCCTCCCTTGGCAAGGTTTCCTCGCAATGGAAGGTCCAAGAACCAAGGCATATCCCTACCTCAAAACCATCATATTCATCATAGAATGCTAATGGAAATCAATGGACACTCTTGGGTACCAGTGTCCCATAATGGCCTTGCATCTAAAGCCGTTTACCAACATACTTCTGCTTATTCCAATTCCTTTTGTCGTTACTAATTAGTTTCTAAGAAAACGACTAAAATTTTCATATAAACGACTAATTTTTAGTCGGTGACCAATAGTAGCTAATTTATAGTATCTTATAACGTGACCAACTTTTATTCATATTTAGCTTAATCATTAATTGGTTGTCTCAATTTATTGTCTAGTAGCATATTTAGTCATTAATTTGGTCATTAATTTAGTTATTAATTTAGTCATTAATTTCCACAATTAATGACCAAATACACAAAAAAATATACTACTACATTATCCCCTAAGAAAACCAATTAATGACCAAAGAAATATGACCAAAATGTTGGTCATGTTATAAGATAATATAAATTAACTACTAAATGTCATATATATGCAAATTTAATTCATCGTTTCAAACCAATTAGTGGCCAAATAAATATGACTAAATTTTGATCATGTTATAAGATATTGTAAATTAGCTACTAATAGTCGTATATATACAAAATTTAGTCGCCATTTGTAATCACATGTTTCTCATTTATAGTAGTCATTTATCCTTTTTTGTTAGTTTCATATTATTTATATAAATTATTAATTTAGTAGTTTATATTCATTTCATTTACATTCACTAATAATCATTATAAATGACTAATTTAGTAATTGTATGTTCATTTAATTTTTTTTCCATCATTAATCAATATAAACTACTAATTTAGTAGGTTTATATTGATTTTGTGTGTTTATTATTAATCAACGTAAATTAATTGGTATGATTTTGCGACTAAAATAAAAAATGTCATACAATGTGCATGTTCATCTAACATGAAAAAGTAAAATTACATATGTTAATTACAATACTAAATAATAAAAAGTACAATTATAAATAATTTCAACCACAAATTTTATTATATGAAATGTCAAGTATTACAATATGAGTTTCCAACTTAATATTGGTTAGACTACAATTTACCTATGAAATATTGTTTCTTCACTTCAAAACATTATCATTGTGTTGCCAAGGCATTGCAGGTGAATTCATCAACTCTATATACTTTACCATTAGTTTTTAAGTGTGCGTCTCATGTAATAAATTGGCTTTAAGTGTATCACTAGATCAATTCTCTTCTCTCTTTCTCTTTCTGCATTTGTTTCTCCAGTGTCATTGTTCTCCTCTTTCTTCAATTCCATCTTTTTACTATCAATATTGAGTTCCTCTTCTGAAAATGAAAAAAGATACAATGCAAAGCATAAGACATGAAAGATGATGAACACTAGAATATAAACTAAATTAGGCTATAAAAGATTTATATGACATATACCTCAACATATCAATAATTTCAGTGTCAATTTCCCCAGAAAAGCAAGAAACTCAAAAAAAAATTCTTAAATTGGGCGATAGCAGCCACTATGTGGTGAGATGACCTATATAAATTAATTAAATAAAACATCACCATAAAAATGAACACCTTAGGAACTTAGTATTCAACATTTAGGAAAATATTAGGCAAAACCATGGAAACTAAGTTATATGCTAAAAATACCAGGCTATACATAACTTGTGAAAACAAATGGGTGGGTAACATGCCCAAATATGCCATGATCCTTACGGTCCAAAGCAATTGAACATCCTATTAACACAATGATTGTTTGGTTTCTTCTTAGCCCTGTTTCTCCATTATGAATCCAAAAAATTAAAATAATCCCATACTTAACTAGCCAACTGACCCCGACTAGTATTTAGTGTTGCTATGCCTCCTATGAAGTTGTTGAACTTGGAGGAACTACCTTCAATTTCATAGAAAAATATGTTGATTGAAACATTAGTATCACCAAGCCTTCAAGGAATTTTAATTTGATATAAGAAAACATAATGCAGAAGAAGAAGCACTTAATATGTTTTCTTCTTCTAAATTTTCCTTGATGAATGAGTGGATAGTGGCACTAGAAATAATGATGCTTGTTCCAAGAGAAGTTTGAGTTTAAATCTTATTACCTATAGTTAGAGATTATAATTTTTTTGATTGGATGGTTTGATTATATACATATCTAGAACGAAACTATGTTTCTGATCCATGATCTTGGATCCGACGAAACATTCAATCAACAACCAAATAGGGAGTTCGATCAGCTAAATAAGATCGATTAATTTCGGATAGGAAAGGTCCACTTTCCCACCATTAGTCCCAAGTTCCAGATCCTTAAACTAAAGTAGCCTCTAAAATAATTCCAATTTGTATCTTTGAAAACCTAAGTCACTGAAAGCCTCATAAAACATGTTCATACTCAAGAAAATGATGCTACAAACTTTTGGAAATGAAAGTACATACCAAACACAATAATTGAGAAACCAATAACAAACACTAGCTTCAAGACATTGGCAACAACATGGGTGAGTGGTGCAAACCACTCCAAGGTCTTCGTGGCTAGTTGTAGACAACATAAGCAAGATGGATATAACCATTAGGACATCATAAGAAAGATGGATGGAACTATCAGGAAACATCATATCTATCATAAAATTTCTTTAGCAAAGAATTTATTTTTATGTTCAATAGGACCATGAATGCCAGAGAAATTACTTAGTTATACATGTGATAGAACATTCCAACCTAGAAAAGGTCGTAAAGGAATTTGACCAGCCCAACTTTAGAAATGGCATCCACAAAATCTTGATGCATTATTTTAGGGCCTTCAATCTACAAGCAATTGAAGTGGTATTTTTTTATTAGTTCTGTGATATCCATGATGGAATTAGGTGCATCACTAATCCATGACTGTTGGAAGGATTTTCCAACACATAAAAATGTAGAGTCCATACACAATCATTTTGAAGATTAAACATAAAAATACAATTCACTACAGTTGAAGGACCGTGAAACTTACAACAATTTTTTGGGGAAGGCAGAAGAACAATGCAATAAAATGTAAGCATACACATTCGTTTTATCCATGCATGTTTGTAGATAGAATAGAAAAATATTAGATGATTCTAAATCTAAAAAAAAATAAAGGAAGTTGAAAAGGAAACAAAAGCTATTCATGCCTAATAATCAATACATGAAAGTCAGTAAATCTCACAGATAATGAAATTAACCAAAATATATCTCACAAATAAACTATACCATAGCTTTCTTTGAGTATTATTTTAGTAGGTAAAAGAAACATTTGAAACCATTGCACTGATGAAACTAATCCAATTGAAGGACATCTCAATCAATGAGGCTATGGACATGCCTATGTTAAAAATAACTAGCATTAGAAGTCTAAAGAAATTCTATATGAAATTTCTTTCAGGACTGCACTAGAAAAGCCTTCAGGCTCAATAAATAAAATTCCTTTCCCAACCATAATAGCTAGAGAAGAGATTTGATACTTACCAAGTAAAATTTAGGTAAGAGATAACCATTAAGTGAAAGGGATCTATTATCCAAGAATAAACTCGGAATCAGAAGCATTGAAGAAATGCTTTATCATGTTCCTGAGCAAGCATAGGTGCTAGAGAAGCCAACACTAGTTAGAAATTAACATCAAGAGGAGCAAGAAGTTGAAAACTAAAACAAGATTGGAAAGGACAATCTCCTGTAAAGCCATGGATCGTTTTGTTGTAGGCATGTTGGGTAAAGGGTAATTTCCCCACTTAAGTACAATAGTATGCATAACAATGTATGAAAAGTGGACAATATTATGATTGTAATAAGAGGTATTCTAAAAATGGCCAATGAACATAGGGTCGGGGTCATAGTTAGACAAAATAGATTCCATCAAGTCTAAGTTCCATTACACATGAAAAAAACAAAATCCAAGCTACCCTGGGTTCACGAGACAATCATGCTCCAGGTGACGATTATAGCCATTTTAGAAAAAAGATAAAAAAACAAAGGAAAACAAATGCCTAGTTCAAGGAAAACAAGTCAGTTGTGTTTACATTGTGCTTGGTAGTTTTCCATACAACTCACTTAATAGTTCCAGAAGAGAAAGTAAATAGGTTGAACTAGGTAATGCATGCTTTCCTTGGCATGCATGCACCAACTTTAGTCTTATTTCAGTTTTTAATATGTTGTTATGCTTATAACAACACTTATTTTTTCTTATTTTAGACTATGGTATAATTCTGTAAGCACTTAGTTCTTTTCTCTAGAATACCATGGACACTTTTTTTAGCTAATTTTTTTTTTCTTCTAATATAACTAGACACTTGTATGTATTTGGGTTTTTCATATTAGAATTAGGTAAGACTCAAATTTATAGGAGGCATACATGTTTCTGTCTGAACCTAGATCCTTGAGGCAATATATCTTAGGTAGTTCCCTCTTGTAGAACTGGGCACTCTTCTATAAACAAGAATTAGGTTAGGGTTTCTCCCCTCCTACCCTAGATGCTCCACTGGGAAGGGGATTCATAATTTTAAACTGTAGAGTCATCTTACTCTTAAAAAGGGTGACAAGGTCTTCCATAAAGTTGTGCTATGATATTTTGGAGTTATTGCATGTAATTCTTTTCCCAGTACATAGAATACATATTCAAATTTGAGAGTTCAATTTTGTTTACTTGTTGTACCGTTTTTAGAGTGATATGTTTGTAGATTAACATATTTAGATTCTATTGTTTCGATTGGTGTTAAGTTCTTAGTTTGCTAAATATTAGCGATATGAATATGCTTGTTGGTGACTCTAGCCTGTATTTGTCCAACCCTATAGTAAAATGAATCAAAAGCACTACATTAGTCGAAACATTCCAACAGATTACTTTGTCCACTTTGCATATGTTGAGACAAAATCATATTACTTGTCAACAAAAGAAATGATGGAACACAAATGGACACTATATCAAATTTAATTAAAGAAGGTAGAGACAAAGGTGGGGTAATTATAGAAGTGTTTGTTTAAGTATAGGATTTCCTAATGCTTGCCTCAGGAGTAAATGTCTGTGAACCTAAACATAAAAGAAGGCATGGTGCTAATAAGAAAATGAGAAAGGAATTTCATGGTTGCTTCAGGCAGGATTACACATGGAATGGATGTCTTATTATGAAAGAAGTAAGGCCCTTTAGAAGATCTCTTTTACAACTTCATGGTTATAACCCAAACCCATATTAGATAAACTATCAGCAAATGACACCATGTCGTGTTCCCACTTTCATTACTTAAATGTATATTTCTTCTACATGACAACAACTAAGATTTCAATTCAAAATTATTAAGAATGAGTCAACTTGCATCTAGAGGCCAAACCATCAAGAAGTTGTAGTCAGATCTTAACTATATTAATGCTTGACATAGTGAAAGTCAAGTTTCCTCTCATGTTCTAGCTCTATGTTGAAACTTGATAGTATTATATTCCAAGTGTTGGCACTAGATTGAAAGTGTTATCTTCAAGTTCCAATTTTCATTGACAAATGAGGGATATAAGTAGGTAATTTTGTCAAGCTTCCATACTAAGTTCTAAGAAAGGTATTCTTTTGTGTCATAAGAAGAGATTCACAAGACTAAACTTGCAAGGAATGTAGCAGAAAGAATCCACCTTGTATTTGCAAGATCATCAATTGCAATATAGTCAAATACACATGCAACCATTAATAATAATTCCATCCTCCATTGTTGTACTTAAATGTTACAATATTGGTTAGCGCAGACAAACAATATTCTAAATTTGAGGTTCTCAAACATATAGTGATAACTTCATATATATCCATTAGAATTGAAACATGCTTTAGAATCAACTACACAATTTAAACCTTTCATATTTTATGTGATTTCCTCCTTGATCCACTTTCACATGATGGTTGGAAATCCACAAGACCAAACTAGAAACTAAAAGGCCCACTCCAAAGAAAAGAAAAGGCATAATTTGAGATACTCATCCAGTTAAAACAAGGTTGGAGGTGATCATATTCATGCTGGAAAATCCATGCATTGAACTCTTTCAAACTCAAAATGAATTTCTTTCCCTTAATTTCCCGATCTTTGATTTTTACATAGATAGGTCATTGTGCATATACAATTTTAAAATTAGAATATAATCGAGTAAGCAATAATCAAAATTGCTAAATAATAAAGATTGAATTTTGCATGGCGAGTTTAGTGCAAGATATTTTATGCAAAATTTTATCATTGAATAAAATATAAATCTACAAACTACACCAATCAACAACAAAGTGAAACAAAAATAGCACTCAAGTCATACAAGAAAAAAGTATTCTTGAACAAATTTTCCTTGTTCTTGCCAGATATATTGTCATTTCAAGAGTTGTTATGTTCCTTATTTGTCACGATAGGCTCCTTTCCAAATTGTAAGGTATATACATAGCCCTCTAACCATAACAAGACATGTCCAGATATTTTCAAAAGAGGAAAATAAATATTTTAGGTTTATTGTCTATAATACAAGCTGAAATATACCTATAATTGTCTTAACCAACAATTGAATTTTTCAGCATCAACCTTGAATGGAGTGCTAGAAGATGAAGGAAAAGATTACCCAAGTCTCCAAGATTTTAACCATTGAGTTGTTCAATGCCTTTTCTTTGTGCTCAAGATTTGTTGGATATGTCACTCTTCATCCTTTCCTTCTAAAGGTCATGTCACAATTTCGGTCAATACAACAATTCCCTATTCCAACCAAGATATCTTGTCTTTAGAGTCTTCTTTGTAATTTTCTTCATCAAACATTCTTGATATTTTTGTTGCTCTACTTCTTTCTAGATCTTGCAACAATGGCTCTCCACTCATCTAGTCTTCACTACAACAGTTTACCATACAGGTTGTTCACCAAGTGTGCTTGATATTGGACTCTAACACCAATATGATCATAATCAATCAACTTATGGCTAATTCAGCTCACCATTACAAACCTCTATTATTTTAAATGTGGAAGTCATTAATATCGTTGTGTTTATTTCTATTGCTTCATGAATAGTGACTATGTGCATCTTGTGAATCTCTTCTTATGACACAAATAAATATATATGTATATGAATAATAATTAGAACATAGTGAGTGAGTTTTCAAGAGGCAGTATGCATAAATAGATATAACCAAGCCTCTTTGAAATAATATAACACATCACAACAATGATCAATAATTGTTAGTAATCCATAATACATATGTTGATTGCACCATCTAGTTATCAAGTTTTTGGATTGTTTTCAACATTTCTTACTTCTGCTACTTATCCAATCTCTTGTTGGGGGTAGCACGATCCAATCGCAACAGGATTCCCCATTGGAAGGAATAATATAAAGAGTACAACTCTTGAACAAATAATATCCTAGATCTATAGGTTTTATTCTCATGGTTCAGCTGATTTTAGTATAACTCTAGTTGATTAAAACCTAGTTTTACAAAATGACACTCACAAAGGTTGCCAGTGAGCACAAATATTCCCCTCCATTAGAACTAGAATGGTTGAAACCATTAAGGGGTTTCTCCTTTCATCTTGCGTCACTTGATGGGTGAGTTTAGTTGGATACAAAATTTGAACAAGGTATGTTGTAGAGGAAGATTTGTGGGTAGTTGTTCTTCTTATACGCTGATAGATGAGCTAATGAAAAAGGAGGATTGATCTCAACAGGTCCCTCCACTATCAGCTTATGTAGTTAATTAACATCAAGATGTCTTCATTTAGGGAACAATATAACATGACTAATGATCTTATTTTCCTTTGGTTAATACTTTCCAAGTGGATCATATTTATGTATGGATGGTAGTAAGTCATTGATGGCTATTAAAATGAGTAAACTTGGGACAAGTCTCACATTCTTAAGAGCCACTTCAGGTACCGAATTACTGAAAGGGTCCCCTTTTCCTAAATTTCATTGTCATAGAAATGTGCCATTGGGGTTTTTTGAGGTGAAAACTTAACCCCCCCCCCCCCCCATTTTTTACTTATTTATTTCAAATAATGGGGATTGTTTTGCATAAATTTTGGCTAAATCACCTTTTAATATTTTCTTTTAGTTAAGTATCCTACAATTTTTCCATATTTTTATTTTCTTCAGATTTCTACTTAGATTGCTTCATTGAGTTTGAATTTTCGTAAACTTTCCATCGTTTCCCGTTTCATCTCATTTGGTTACACAGTTTGCAAATGGTGCTCATTCGAAGTTTGGTAATTTTTACCACCATGGCTAAAAAATGTACAAAATGTATATTATGTTAATTTTTGTAAATAAATTAGTAATTGATTGTAAATATTGATTTCTAGTTAATTTTTACTAATTAATTCATTTTTCACTAACGATCCTACAAAATCACTGCACCCAAATTATAGAACAATTAAACTTACAGTTTTTCGGATTTCATAAGTCTACGATTAAATCCCAATTTTAAAGAAATTACGAAATCTGAAACCTCAAAATTGCAAAGGTGGATGTAATTATTTTTGTTAGTTTTTTAATTTACTAAATGATTGTAGTTTATCATCGGGACTCTTTAATTAAAGTGGTTTTAGTTTATAACGGAAAGGACCCACCACTCTGCATGGGCTCCACTTCACCTTATACCTCCCCATTCCAACCATACCTCCGCACATATCACAATATCGAGACTTTTTTCAAAAAACAAAAACCTGCGTTGTTCTAATTTCTCCGATGTTCCAATATGTTCATAGCCCTGTGTTGAAGCCCCGAAAATCGGGTCGACAACAAGGGGGATACCCGCCCGGTCCGGACCTTGGTTGGCAGCTCCTTATCCGTTTGGTATAGCGGGTCCGACTGGGGATAACGGGACCAGTTTCCCAATCTATGGGTGTGTGTGTGTAGAATTGGATGTTGCTGATCTAACAGTAACTATCTAAGCTATTCTAATTCAAACTTTAATTTAATTCTATACTATGGTAATCTAATAAAAACAGCACATCTAATCTATGCTAACCCGGGATGTAACTCTTCTATTATGCGATCTAAAGAGATTTCATATAACAACTGGTAATAAAGATCATTCAGCGATTATAAGAAAGGAAATCAATTAAGATGAACTATTTCGCATAAAAAGTTAGGCAAAACAGTTATGAACAGCATATCTCATAATAAGCTATTCATACATTAAACATAAATAAATAGCTACCACCATACAAAAGTGCCAAATGGTAACTCAAGCATTCATGCAATAACATATAAACAACTAAAAATTGTATATCACTTTAACATATAAGCAGAAATGGTCAAGAGATAAAAGTACCATTTATGACTGGTCCTACTCATAAGCTTCAAGCAATAATGATTTATTTCTCCTTTCTCTAACATCTACTAAGAGTACAGAAGTGCAACATTAGTAGCAGATATCAAATGCAAACATCAACAAACCTTGATCCATTCATTCACCAAAACCTCCTCTGAGGGTGCAAAAGTGCATGTTCTGAGGACAAGTTTTTGATAAATTTCTGGACCCTTCTCTAAATGCATGAGAAGGGTTTAAATACTATTAACTAAATAACTTAATTACACATATTCAGGATTCGGTTTAAATGACCGCCCTTTTCTAAGCAAAATTATTTCCAAAAATTAAATATAATATCTAACTATTTCTGCATTTGCTCTTTAATGTTGCGAGCATTCAATATTTGCCTGGGTAGAGTCGGCTGACTGTCTTTCGCTTTTGGTTGAGCTAAGCAAACAGAAATGGCAAGCGCTGGCACCATTTTTTCCAGCAAAATAGCAGATATGCTTGAGAATCATCTCTGGCTATGTGGATTTACTATGTATGCTCAGTAATAACCCAAATTCCACTTGGTTAACCCTCAAATTGCCTCTGCCTTTGCTTTCTTGCGCTTCCGAGCTTACAAGTGACTAAGCAGTTAGGGACTTTGCTTTTTGAGCAATTTTCTCAGTGATCAAAAACTGCCTCCGTTCTTTGATCCGGGCCTTTTTGGTGTGTTTTTCACCTTTAGCGCATTTCCTTCACCGGGTATAAGCTTTAAAATTTTGCAAACATACTGCTTTTGTGAGATTCTAACCTTGAGGGTTAAATCACCTGTTGATATCAACATTATTCAACTATTCATTGAACCATGGCTCTGACTGATAGATCTGTAATGAATAGCTCATCAGCGCTCTAAAATTTACGGCTATGTTGCATGCGGTATCCGTTCATGAGGGCATTTCTTCTCTGCTTCTGAGCACTGGAGCTTTACCTTTTTCCTTAATCGCTCCCTGCACATTGCTTCATATTGTTTGTCTTTCCTTCCTGCAGTTCACACATAAGGAGAGCGTAATGATAATAAAAATTGACAAGAAAGCTCTGAGCTCTACGGATGTACAAAAACATGCCACCTGACGTGAACTAACTCTTCGAAAAACACAAAACTGTCTTTCATTAACACTTGGCGTACATTCATTAACGCGCGTATTCGATTTTTCTTGAATGTTGAGCCGGGGGAAATCTGCGATGGACGATTTCTGCGATTCGCATCGCATCATCGCGTTATCGCATTTTATCAAGATGTTTTATCGCAGGGTTAGCCAATCACGTTTATTGCAGAATCGCAGATTGTTGTTTCGTGCGATCGCAAGATCGCCGATCACAGTATCACATTATCGCAAGATCGCAGATTGTTACAATCTGTTAAATAGTTATGTGTTGTTTTTGCGATGTTGCGATATGCGATGTCGCATATCGGTCATCGGCGATTTCTTAAAGTTTTCTTTTATGAGTGTTTCTTAATGCATGCGATGTGATGGATTTCACGTCGCATTCTCGCAGTTTATCATTTTACTCACAAGGAAATGTCCTATCTTCTTCGTGCGATGCGATATTTTCTTAAGGAGTATAATACATGAGTTTTAATTGAATTTTTTGAATTTTTTACTAAGTGTCCCCACTTACCTAGTGTTATTGCTAATACTAAATAAGGAGGGGTGTTGTTGGTGGCCACAACAATTGGTGATTCACTTGGAAGAACCAGTTATCTCTGTTTTCCTATTGAATTTTTCAAACTTCGAAAACAAAAAAAATTTCAGAAAATTAAACTTTGTTATGGACAGATAGATTACATTATGCTTTAAACTGTCAATGATATTTTGTTTCAACCTCTTTTCATTCTAATTATTTGTTTCCTTAGCCTAGTCCTTGTATTTACATCCGTCATTGCTTGGTCTTATAAAGATAAAATAAAGTCTCCTCTGTAAACCAGTTTTAAATATGCTCATTTGTCGTAGGTAGAGCCTCTGCTGCTAGCAGGCGTTTATAGCCTCGACAGGGTTACCTGTTACCCAGCAATGATCCTGTATCCTACTTAAGGTGACCTGCAACTTTCAAAGAAAAATCCATATTTACACTTATTGCTTTGATTTTCTTTTTATTCTTAAAGAACAATGTCTTGGTTTGGTAGCCAAATTGTGACACTGTCACTCACTTGATTCATAACTTTGCTGAACAAGCTGGCTCATGATGAGACCCCTTGTCTTTTGATTACAACAATCTTGAGTCATTGCCCTGTTGTGGTAGACAGTATTGGCAAAGTTAGCAAGTTATGATATCTGTGATCATGATAAGCTGGCTCGTGATGAGACCTCTTATTCTTCAAGATATAGTGTATCCTTGGATTATCCCTCTGGAAGCTGTGATTTTCCTTTAGCATGGAGGAAGTCATTGTTTCCTTAAGATAGCTCTGGACGACAATAATAGAGTTTTTGGAAACAGCTGTTTTACAGAGAATCTTCATTTTTTTATTGATACATTTCATTATGCTGATATAAAACAATTTCTTCACTAAAGGCTGCTTTCATCAAATTCCTTGAAGTTGAAACTCGTATCATATCTAGGCTAAAGTTTTTAACTGTATCTGTCAATAATAACGATCAATTTTCCAAAAGATTTGCTATTTATACAAGCGAAAAGCTCAAAATCTGAAAGAGAATAGGTGTCTTTTTCGTAAATACCTAATTAACCACTCACAACTGGTTTTATTATGAAAAGAAAAACTATTCTACAAAAATAGAAGAATAATCTTCTATGGAAAATATTTCTTGAGAATTTTTCCATTAACAGGCAAAGGATCCCTCCTACCTGCTAAATCCTGTAACACAAATGTTGATGGACCTATGACTTCAACAATCTGAAAAGGACCAAGCCACATCCTTTGAAATTTTGTGTGTTTTCCCTTTTCTTCATGAGCCTTATCCCACTTTAAAACTAAATCTCCCATCTGAAAATCTTTTCTGGTCATTATGTTTGAATCAAAAGAGGATTTTACTAGCGCTTGATGATGAGCATGCGTTTTCTTAGCTTGTTCTCGTTGTTCTTCTAATTTAATTATTTCCAATTGTCTCAGTTGTAAGGAGGAAGTGGGTACTTCATCAATGTATTGTACTAAAGACAAAGAGGGAATGGCTAAGTGAGTTGGAAGAACCACTTCTTTCCCATAAACTAAATTAAAGGGAGAAGTGCCGATTGAAGCTTTTTGCGTTATCCTATCTACCCATAAAGCATATACCAAAGCTTTGTGCCAATTCTTTTGATTCTGGTCTACTATTCTTTTAATAATCCTAATTAGGTTTTTATTTGTTGACTCAGCTAACCCATTACCTTGCGGATAGTAATTGGCCGAATATTTAAGTTTGAATCCTCTTTTAAGTGCAAAATCAGTCATTGCATTTCCAGAAAAGTATGATGCATTGTCAAACATTAAAGCAGATGGCAATCCAAACCTAGTGATTATAAATTGATCAATGAACTCTATAATATTTTCAGAATTAGCTGTCTTGAGCGGAACTGCTTCTACCCATTTTTTGAAATAATTTGTTGTCGTGAGGATGTATCTATGCTGCTTAGAAGAGTGAGGAATGATCTCACCTATTATGTCCAAGTCCCACTGACTGAAAGGTTACTCGATGTTTACCGGCTGTAGTGGCAGGGACGGCTTCTTTTGTCTCCCAGTAGTAGTTTGGCAGACTTGACATCTTCTCACGTAACTGTGTGAGTCTTTGAACAGCGTGGGCCAGTAATATCCTGCGCGTAAGATTTTATGTGCAGTAGCATCTCCAGCATAGTGTCTGCCTGCTGGCCCATCATGGAGTTCCTGCAAAACTTTTTCAGCTTCAGTTTTTTCAAGACACCTAAGAAGAACAGAATCATAATTTTTTTCTAAAAAGAATATCATTTATGAGCTGATATTGTTTAGCTTTCAATCTTAGAGCTCTTTTCTTAGTATGATCAAGCTGTGAAGGAGCATACCCATTCCTAAGATAATAAATGATATCAGCATATAATGATTCTGCTTCGTTTAGGCTTACCTCACCTATTTGTACCTCTTCAGATGGAGTTTCAGTAATTTGCAATGCTTCGGCCAGCATTTTGCAGAAGCCTTGACCTCTTACAATGTTTGCTGGTTTGATCTCAAGGTTGTATTCCTGTAAGGCAGTAACCCAATTGGCCCTTTTCTCACCCACATCCTTCTGCACTAGAATATTCCTTACCACTGGAAACGGTACTATGATCTTAGTATGGGTTTTAAGTAAGAAAGGTCTGAAGTATTTGACCGCTTTGAAAACAGCATAAGCCTGTTTCTCCACGTCTAAATAATTGAGTTCAGCACCTTGTAAATTTGAGCTAAAAAAATGCAATTGGAGCTTCCGTTTTTTCTTGATTCACTTGAGTTAGTATCGTGGCATATGACTTATCTGAGGCAACTGTGTATAAAATAAAAGACTCTGAAAAACTCAGGGTTGCTAAAGATGGAGCATTAATAATAGCTTGCTTAATCAGGTTGAATGCTTCATGTTCATCTTGACCCCATTTAAAATTTGAATTCTTTTTAATCATGGTCTGCAAAGGAGACACGATTTGCGAAAAATATGGAACGAATCTCTTTACAAAATTGATTTGACCAAGGAAAGATTGCATGGCTTTTTTGTTATGATGTAGGTATATTTCAGAAATTTCTTTGATTCTGTCGGGATCAATGTGAATACCGGACTTTGACACTATGAATCCTAGAAGTTTCCCTTCACTTAATGCGAAAAAAGATTTCTTTGGGTTAAGTGAAATTCCATACCTTAAACATCGTTGAAAGATTTGTTTCAGGTCTTTGAGATGGTCTCTTCGCTTCTTGGAGTACACTGTTATATCATCCAAATAAATTACTACAGATTTATTGACTAAACCTTTGAATGTGATGTCCATGGCTCTCTGAAATGTAGCACCAGCATTAATCAAACCAAATGGCATCTTTCGATATGCATATGTGCCCCATTTAGTTCTGAATGTGGTTTTCAACTGATCATCAGGATGTACCAACACTTGATTGTACCCTGAAAATCCATCCAATAAAGACATTAGTTCTAAACCTGACACCGCCTGCAATATTTGCTCCATAGGTGGAAGAGGAAAATTGTCTTTTTGACAGGCTTTGTTAAGATTCCGAAAGTCAATGCACATCCTAATATCTTCGTTTTTCTTTCTAACGGGTACCATATTGGAGACCCATTTGGAATGTCTAACGGGAAAGATTATCCTGGCTTTCAGTAACTTGTTGAGCTCGGTTTTTATCTGATTTTCTAAATTGGGGTGTATTTTTCTCAGTTTTTGTTGGCCAGGTTTTTCGTTATCAATCATAGGAATAGTATGCTGGATGATAGAAGTGTCGTATGTTTTCAGCTCATCATAATTCCAAGCAAAAACATTTTTATATTGTCTCAAAAGATGAATATATGCTAGTTTCTCCTCAGGGGCTAGGCCGAGGCCTAGATTAATGTTTTGTGGTTTAGCATCGGTCCCTAGGTTTACTAATTCGTAGTTCAAGGTTGAACTGTAGAGTTTTGAATTGGTAGACCTCTTAAACCGATCTTTCAAATCGTATAAGTCTTCTAACTTGACCACCGACTTTGGTATAGCATTATTAGTGCTATTTTGTTGCAATTGTCGATCGTGCTGGTCTTCGTCAATTATTTGATTGGAGTAGGATCCTTCAGATGTAAGGAAATTTACGATATCTGGATCATCATTGAATACTCTCCAATTTGTGATGTTGTCAGGAATGGACGGTCTAAAGATTAATTCTATTGAGAATCTATCTGGACTAAAATCTTCGGAGGGAATAAGCTTAGAAGCTACGTTAGCCAAAAGGTCTACACTTGCGTTTTGGAGTCTAGGGATTGAAGAAATATTAAATGCTATGAAATGCTCAGTCAGATGTTGTACTAAACATTGATAGTGTTTTAAGTGACCTAATAAGCAATGTATAGTGTTACGTACCTGCTTAACCACAATCTCAGAGTCTTCAAAGACTTGAAGATACTTGACATCTAACCCGATTTCCTTATACAGGCCTTGAACCAAAGCCGCGTATTCTGCTGTATTGTTTGTACAATCAAATTCGAGTCTACATGTAAGCATGATATTTTCTCCTTCTGGACTAATCAGAACGCATCTTGCTCTTGCTCCTTCGTTAGATCTAGAGCCATCAAAAAATAATTTCCAAAACAAAGATGTATTTACAGGTTTATCTAAAAAATTAATACATTTCGAACTATCAGTTCGAGAAAATTTCTCAACTTGGGACAAAACAGAATTTTCTAAATAAGGTGACGCATGAGCATTGAAATTGCCGAGGAAAGAATCTACCGCGTAATTGCCAATGATACTGCTGTTATACACTACCGGTTCATTTTCTCCCTCTAACTCCGTTACTATGTACTTCTGGTGTAGCTCTCATTCAACTTTTATTT
Source organism: Pinus tabuliformis (assembly GCA_031772625.1). Classification (NCBI taxonomy): domain Eukaryota; kingdom Viridiplantae; phylum Streptophyta; class Pinopsida; order Pinales; family Pinaceae; genus Pinus; species Pinus tabuliformis. The sequence goes on from CM062816.1 coordinate 1,157,399,253, forward strand.
GATTCAATTTACCGTTGTAGGTTAGCCACATGTGCGACCAATCAGTTGCGAAGTATCCATGGAGTTTCTCTGACCAATCCCTGCTAAGGATTAAGCCATAGAATTCTGGGATGTCAGCAACTATAATGTCAATAACCTGACATACCTTCGGGTTGGATGACAATCTTATGGTTACTTGATTTAGTTCGTCGATCACTTCGACTTGAGATCGATCGAGCTGAACTATGTGCACAGTGGATTTCTATGGTTGAACATTTAATTTGGCACATATAGATTTGGGTAAAATATTCGATGAAGCACCAGAATCTACTAAACAATTGTGCACATTTTTATTGAAGATTTCATAAGTAAGGAGAAATGGGGGAGTGTGATATCTTGATCTTCCTCCAATCAAGGCGATGTCATTTGGATCAATCTTACTGATCGCGTTCGTTGGAGGTCTTCCCATGTTGTGGGAAGCTTGAGAAAGTACAGCGACAGGCAAAGGTGCAACTGGCACGGCATGTAATTCTTTCATCATTATCTTCTATGATGTTTCAATTTGCTCAGTTCGTAAAGGGTGATATTAGCCCTAGTCTTTTTCATGTCATCAATAATATTGTACTCCATTTCATCCGACACTATCAGTGTTTTCGATGGAGTCGTTTCATCTGCTTGGATTGGGCTAGTTTGAGTCGCTTTGGATGTCGTTTTCTTTGTTGCGACTTTATCTTTTGTTGCAGAGCTTGCGCTCTTCTGTTTAGGGATAGTTTGGGGAGGATCAAGCTGATTTTTACTTCGTGTGCTAACTGGAAATACTTCTTGATATTTCTCATGTGGGAGGATGAAATCCCACATTCCTTGTAATTCCAAAACTTCTTCATCATCGGTATTTTCCTCTTCCTCTTCCTCGGATTCAGCATTTGAAATGGCATTGGGTGGCTTTGCATCCATTGAAGGACCTCTTTTAAAAGCTCTGTAGGGCTTTTTCGAAGAAGTTTCCGCTACTTGCTTTTTTATGTCGACCATCTCATTGGACATGGTCTTTAGAACTTTCTGCAATCCTTCTAAATCAAAAGGATCTTTTGGTTGTTTCTTCTTGGAGTCTTCCTTGAAGGTGACTTTTTTGGACTTACGTTCCTCTATCGTGGATCTCTTTTCCAGGGCTATTATTCGTTTTTCTACTGCTATCGCCTCTTTCATGTTTTTAGCTAAGGTTGTTTTATTTGCCCTGTCCATGAAGATGGCTATGTTCGATGGCAGAGCGGTAATATACCATTCGCATCGTACTTCTTCGCTGGGCTGAGAAGCAGTAGGAATTTTGTTGAAAATTTTGTTGAACCGTAAATTGAAATCCTTAATAGGCTCTCTAGCTTCGGCTTTAAGATTGGATAGGTCATTGATTAACGTTGTCGTTGATCTGTCATCACCAAACTTGGTTAGGAATTGGTCCTGGAAGATATCCCAACTTGTAATGGATCCGAAGGGTAATGAAAAGTACCATGACTCGGTTGTCCCTTGCAGTGTATAGGGAAAAAGCCGAACAACAGCATCTTCATTAGTAACCCCATTGAGATTAATGGAAAGCATGAAGTTATTTATGTGCTCTTCTGCTAGCATACCTGCCTCGGGATTGAATTTGGGCAGCCATTTCTCAGGATGGGCCGGTATTTGACTTAAGGGTGTGGGCATTAAGACTGCCCCAGGGTTGTTCCATGGAGATTAGGCCATCGTTGAACTGCTAACAGAGGAAAGTGCAGAAGATGATGCCTGTGGCTGGGAGGAGGAGGATACTATGATCGTAGATGATTGAAGAGGGGTTATGGGAGTTCCAGTGGACAGATGAACAATGATCTGGAGTGGAGGTGTGGATGGTTGACTTCGTGGTGAAGTAGTTGAGATGGATGATGCGGACGAAAGAGTCTTACTGTCAGACTCTTGCGGTGATTTCCTTGCTCTTTTCTTGGTGGGAAGAGGTAATTCGATTGGTTGAACGCCAAACTTTTCACTCTTTAACCTGGTCAGGCGATGAGCAGGGTTGTACTGTGAAGTCACGCTGCCTTGAGATTTATCAGACCTCTGAGGGGAGATGGAAAATCACTGAAGTTTGTGAATCAGGGATTCGACTTCAGGAGGTTCAATGGTAGATTGGTCTGAAATATCAGGGTGTGTAGCAGCGGTTGATACTCGAGCGACTTCTGACTCTGGATTTAAATGTAATGGGGAAGTCTGGGGAGATGATGAGGGCGATTTACTCTCAGAATGGTATTCAAATTTGGATTTACTTGCCATTCATAGTTCAGGCCCTCCTTCTAGCGCCAAATATGTTGAAGCCTCGAAAATCGGGTCGACAACAAGGGGGATACCCGCCCAGTCCAGACCTTGGTTGGCAGCTCCTTATCCGTTTGGTATAGCGGGTCCGACTGGGGATAACGGGACCAGTTTCCCAATCTATGGGTGTGTGTGTGTAGAATTGTATGTTGTTGATCTAACAGTAACTATCTAAGCTATTCTAATTCAAACTTTAATTTAATTCTATACTATGGTAATCTAATAAAAATAGCACATCTAATCTATGCTAACCCGGGATGTAACTCTTCTATTATGCAATCTAAATAGATTTCATATAACAACTGGTAATAAAGATCATTCAGCGATTATAAGAAAGGAAATCAATTAAGATGAACTATTTCACATAAAAAGTTAGGCAAAACAGTTATGAACAGCATATCGCATAATAAGCTATTCATACATTAAACATAAATAAATAGCTACCACCGTACAAAAGTGCCAAATGATAACTCAAGCATTCATGCAATAACATATAAACAACTAAAAACTGTATATCACTTTAACATATAAGCAGAAATGGTCAAGAGATAAAAGTACCATTTATGACTGGTCCTACTCATAAGCTTCAAGCAATAATGATTTATTTCTCCTTGCTCTAACATCTACTAAGAGTACATAAGTGCAACATCAGTAGCAGATATCAAATGCAAACATCAACAAATCTTGATCCATTCATTCACCAAAACGTCCTCTAAGGGTGCAAAAGTGCATGTTCTGAGGACAAGTTTTTGATAAATTTCTGGACCCTTCTCTAAATGCATGAGAAGGGTTTAAATACTATTAACTAAATGACTTAATTACACATATTCAGGATTCGGTTTAAATGACCGCCCTTTTTCTAAGAAAAATTATTTCTAAAAATTAAATCTAATATCTAACTATTTCTGCATTTGCTCCTTAATGTTGCGAGCATTCAATATTTGCCTGGGTAGAGTCGGTTGACTGTCTTCCGCTTTTGGTTGAGCTAAGCAAACAGAAATGGCAAGGGCTGGCACCATTTTTTCCAGCAAAATAGCAGATATGCTTGAGAATCATCTCTGGCTATGTGGATTTACTGTGTATGCTCAGTAATAACCCAAATTCCACTTGGTTAACCCTCAAATTGCCTCTTCCTTTGCTTTCTTGCGCTTCCAAGCTTACAAGTGACTAAGCAGTTAGGGACTTTGCTTTTTGAGCAATTTTCTCAGCGATGCGCGATTAGCGCTAGGCGCTAATCGCGCATCAAAAACTGCCTCCGTTCTTTGATTTGGGCCTTTCTGGTGTGTTTTTCGCCTTTAGCGCATTTCCTTCACCGAGTATAAGCTTTAAAATTTTGCAAACATACTGCTTTTGTGAGCTTCTAACCTTGAGCGTTAAATCACCTGTTGATATCAGCATTGTTCAACTATTCATTGAACCATGGCTCTGACTAATAGATCTGTAATGAATAGCTTAGCAGCGCTCTGAAATTTGCGGCTCTGTTGCATGCGGTATCCATTCATGAGGGCATTTCTTCTTTGCTTCCGAGCATTGGAGCTTTACCTTTTTCCTTAATCGCTCCCTGCACATTGCTTCATATTGTTTATGTCTTTCCTTCCTGCAGTTCACACATAAGGAGAGCGTAATGATAATAAAAATTGACAAGAAAGCTCTGAGCTCTACGGATGTACAAAAACATGCCACCTGACGTGAACTAACTCTTCGAAAAACACAAAACTGTCTTTCATTAACACTTGGCGTACATTCATTAACGCGCGTATTCGATTTTTCTTGAATGTTGAGCCAGGGGAAATCTGCGATGGACAATTTATGCGATTCGCATCGCAGCATCGCATCATCGCGTTATCGCATTTTATCAAGATGTGTTATCGCAGGGTTAGCCGATCACGTTTATCGCAGAATCGCAGATTGTTGTTTCGTGCGATCGCAAGATCGCCGATCGCAGTATCGCATTATCGCAAGATCGCAGATTGTTACAATTCGTTAAATAGTTATGTGTTGTTTTTGTGATGTTGCGATATGCGATGTCGCATATCGGTCATCGACGATTTCTTAAAGTTTTCGTTTATGAGTGTTTCTTAATGCATGCGATGCGATGGATTTCACGTCGCATTCTCGCAGTTTATCATTTTACTCACAAGGAAATGTCCTATCTTCTTCGCGCGATGCGATATTTTCTTAAGGAGTATAATACATGAGTTTTAATTGAATTTTTTGAATTTTTTACTAAGGGTCCCCACTTACTTAGTGTTATTGCTACTACTAAATAAAGAGGGGGGTTGTTGGTGGCCACAACACCCTGATACACTTCAAACAAACATAGGTATATAGAACCTCGACACTTATTATAATATCAAAACATTGTTAAAAAAATATATTGTAACTCTCGTTTAAAAATCTTCCAATATCCAAATCTTCTGATGCCCTATATCCTTCAATGGTTTGGTGTAATTTATTTGCATCATATATTATTCATTGGGATTTGTTTAATGAAGGTCTCCTCACCAACTTAAAAGCCTATACTTCAACTTAAAATCCTCCTCCTCCTATAGTATATTCTCGATTCATTGGTATGAGATCCAAAAGCCACTTGTAATATTTTTAACATGGTTTTTTTTAATTTGTTTAAAATATTTTACTATAATTTTCTTTAAAAGAAAAAATAGTTTTGAATTTTAATTATGTAAATTAACTAATTTGTAATTGATTTAAGTAATTACGTTAAATAATCTTAATTAATTTGTGTATAAATTAGTTTGTAAGTTACTTTTATTTTTATTTAATTTATATATAATTAATTAATTTCATAATTGTAATTAATTAATAATTATTGAGTTAAATAGGATTACAATATTTTTAATTAAATGTTTCTAATTTTGGCTTAGACAGAAATTTTTCCAGAGTTTTGGCAATTTTGAATCTTCAACTTTGGAAGCTCTTAAGTTGAGTTTTACTTGGCCAAATGAAGCCCATGATGACTAGTTAGATAGATAAAATCATGGAGAATATTTCTGAAGTGGTTGCATGACCAGATTCGGTCATTAAAATAGTCTAAAATTTAGCATTTATTAAGCTCTGAATTTGTAACCAAAACGAATTTTCTGATTTTAATTTTTGTACTTTCATTTTCTCAAAGCTTCCATTGATTGTAGATCTATTCGATTATGTTCTCTTTTACCAATAAGATCTTTACAAGGATCAATGGAAATGATATATTTCTTTTTATTTATTTATTTAATTAAAATTTGATTGGAGATGTTTATTTTCTATATTTGGTGTTTTTTTTTTATTTTGATTCACATTTTAATTTAATTTTGATTGGTTTTTGGTGGGAGAACAATTGAGGAGATGTTGAAGAGAAGATTTGAATCAATGGAATTTCTCCAGCAAGAAAATAAAAAGAATTTTGGCCAATGAAAAATTTTGGAGCAGTTTTGTTCTTCAACAACTCTCCTATTTGGAATTCATTTTTGTAATTATAAATAATGGTTTGTATAATGGAGAGGGGGGTTCCTCTTCTTTGCACTCAAGGAATTTTGAGGCTCTATTGTAAGGGATTTTTAATTGTATATGAGGAGAGACAATTCATATCTAAGTTATTGGGATTTGTCTTTTTCAATTCTAGACTTTGTATTGGGAGCAAAGCTTGCACTATTGCAGCTCTTTAATTTAATGGCGAGGCTTATGATTTGAGAAAGAATTTTAGAGATCAATTCAAGGAATAGAGAAAGAGAGTAGGTTTTAATCAGTTTGTATTTTAAATACTATTATTTTTAATGCTAATTTCATCTTTTTAATGACATGGTTGTGTAAAATGTTTTTGATGTTGAGCACCATTTTTTAATGTGAAGATCAAGTCCCTTCGAATTAGCTATCCAGTTCATTAGCTTCGTAGATCTGTTGTTAATTTTCTCTTTTGCTCTTATACTCAAATCAGATTTCTGAGTAACTATTTACTCAAAAATATTCTATCTAAATTCGATTTAATTACCATTGACATTAAGTGAATTATTTCCTAATGTTATTGGTTAATCATTGACCATTAATAGGTATCTTAACAGATCATGTTTTGGTAATTATAATATCATCTAGTAGAACTATTTCATTATCCAGATATTCACCTAAAACTAGGCATGTTAAAATCTCAATCATTTAATTACTTTTCTCTTGGTTGGGTTAGATCTACATATTCCTAATCGAGATAGGCTTATGGTTTCTTTCCTTTTTCTTGCATACTAGGATTAGTTTGCATTTAGATTAATAGCTACATTTCTAAAAGTACTCTTATCAAATAGACAAACTTTAGTTGTGGCTTGGTTGAGCCCTAGATTATCTTAAGGAACACTTACTTGTATAAGCTCAGCAAGAGGGCTAATATGATGTCTCTTCTCTATTGGTAATTTAAATACATACTTTTAAGCTAACAAAGATAGGGAGAAGGTAACTGGACCTAGTTTAACTAGTTGGAACCACCATTCCAAATTGAAAATGAGTTGCTTTAAGTTCCTAACCGGGTGGTATCCCATATAATTTTGAATGGTCATTTTGGGCCATCAACATTTTTGGCACTATAAGGAGGGCCAACGACTTGTTGTCTTTTGGATTTCTTGTATTTTAAAGTTTTTATTTAATCATAATGACTCCTTCCAAACTTCCAATTTAGAGTTGTATCTCTAGACGTGCATCTGTCAATACTCCATCGGAAATAGTAAGACACTTTTCAAAGGTAAAATTTAACAGTAAGAGGAATGTTTCTCCATTTGATCATGCCTTACAGCTTATTCAAATTTTTGAAATTCTACTTTTCATGATATTGATGAAGGTATTATGCAGGATATTTACTCTTACATTCTTGGGAAAAGCCAGAATCTAGTGTCAATCTCTTCCAGTTGCCTCTATTCACAATTGGGATCAATTTATCACAAATTTCCTTTATGAATTCAACGATTATGATTAAGAACATGTATGTGATGAATTTGAAGATTTATGAAGGTTTGAAAATGAATCTTTCATAGATTTTATTGTTAGCTTTTGACTAAATTGTTTAAGATTCAAAGTTAAATATAAACATTTGGAGATTGAATCATTGGATTGGTTTGACTATGTTTTCTTTCTCATTTCATTCCTAATCCATATGAAATGATTACAAGCATTGACTAATATTCTTCAACATTTATTAATATAATTGAGAATTCCAATATGGAGGTGCATACCAATCATGATGAAGTTGTCTCTACCATGTATGATAGATTCATTCACTGAGTACACACCTCTTATAGCATTAATAATTATCACGATGTTCTCTCTCATGTTAATGAAACACAATCACAAAGCTTGGAAAATTCTACTAATCAGCCATGACAAGATATTAACAACAATCTTAAAGAAACAATTGCTACGAAATATGTAAATCACTTTGAAATTAATTCAGAAAATCAGTCAACAAATCAGAAAGTACAAGTATAAATTAAAGATTATAATATTATACGATCTGTTATAGAAATTTTTGAATTCTTTCATGTTGACCAAATACAAAATTCAGGACAGCTAGAGAACATTCTTCAAAGAAACACAATTAGCCAAGTAAATGATCTGGAATCTGGAATTTACAATGGATAAAATACACAAGAATCTACAAATAGAGATATTTTCAAATTCATTGCTTCCTATTCACATTTTTACCTCTATCCTAATATTTTTCTCATGACAATTTATCTTCTCTTTCCATTAATGTTATTCCAAAAACTAGAGAGGTTGATATACATAAATTTCCTCTTAGTTTTTATCAAAATAGAGAGACAATTATTGATCATTCTTATGACATATGTTCCTTCTTGTTTTGATACATCAAATGAAAATAAAGAGAATACCAGTGAATGTTTTGAAGTCATTTATGATGACTTTTTTAACATTGAGGATGTTGGTTTTTCTCCTTCCCTATTAAATCCTCATGTTCCAAATCTAACTACACTTGAAAATGAATAGAAACTCAATACAGAAATTGTTCCAATTGACTCTCATTTTCAAAAATTTAATCATACTCATGATTTCAACATTCAAGAAACCATTCCAATCTATGATTCTTATGATGATCGAGCTCTCATTCCTATTCATAGCCCCTATCCTCTCATTCTAATTGCATTATTCTATCCAATTATTGTGAAGAGGAAATTACTTCAAACTAGTCCCAGTTGTGATGTAACAATAATTGTAATACTACTATAAATAGTGATTTGATTTTGTTATTTTTTCTTCATTTATTTTGGTTATTTTCTGATTTTTTTTCTAACTGCCTTTCTCAGTTTTTAGATATCTTATGCTAGTATATTGAGCAGTTCAGTATTGAACACTCAATTGATGCATTTCCTAAATGGGAAAATGAAGTTTCAAATCATAATCATGAACATCAAGAACTATTACTCTTCCAATTCCAATTGATGCTCATCTTTTATCACTTGAACATTTCCTCTCAAAAGCAGTGCCAATAAGAGAGTGTATCTTTACAATATGATCAGTGATCTAATTCAATTAATGATCTTCTATTGAATGTAGCAACTTCCATCCATATTTCATTGACCCATTGAAAGACATTTGTAAAGATTTCCTACACAGAAGATTTATAATAATTTAACATATGCACATAAGACCATTGTATCTAAAAGTACATTTCCACAATCTGACCTGTTATCCTCTCTTTTGAACCTCTTCCAATCATTAATGGAAATCCATCCAGATTTCTATGATCCAATTGAAGTTCAGTTGGAAAAGACATTTTAAGAGAAGGTAATTGTAAACAAGTTACTTTTTGTAAATATGTTAGCAATAAGTGTATATACTACATTTAGATTTATTTTTGTTGGATTAATTTTAATTATACTTTTTTTACTGATGTTTGTCTTACACAAACATGGAAGAGTTAAAATTAGATAATGGTTACACTGGATGTATGACTATACATAGTCATCTTTCCTTTCATTTAGTTAGGATTAGGAATAGATTAATTTAGATTTAGATTCTTTTCATGTTTGTACTTATTTCATTACTGTAGATTTTTAATAAGCATGTAATGAGCCTATGATGCTAAGAGTGTTCAAAAAGTATGATTTCTTAAATTATGCTTATGCTACACTTGCTTATTCTTCTTAGTGGAGATTCATCACATTTTTGAAAACTTGCAAAGAAAAATCAGGAAGGGTGAAGTTTCAAACAATCTTTACAATCGAGCACTCTTGAGAAATTCAATTTTCAATTCACAAATGTTTCTATATGATCACTTTTCCCACTCTTGTCCCTCAATATAAATATGAAGTGGATGCAAATTGAAAACTCATTACTTAGCATTTTAATAAGTAGATGATTTTGAACATATGCAAATTTTGAGAAATGCATGGGAGAATTTGAAGATTCATGAGGTAAACTTGCAGTCAAATATTCTTCTAGGTATGCATTCACATGTTCATCTTCATTTGTTGTCAATTTCTCTTTTCATTAATTTACTTCTTATTTATATTTTTCTTCTTTTGCAGGTCTTCATTGGCTTGATTTAGAGACTTGATTTTTATTAATTAGCTTTAGAAATAAGCAAGCAACTAGTCTTTTCAAATTCTCAACATGTTCATGGAAGTATCTATTTTCTTATTATAATCTTTGGTAATTTGTGTTTGTGCTTCTCCACATGTTTCCATTTCTTTGTAAATTTAGCAATATGAGTCAATAATCATATTTTTCCTTTTGTTGATGGAACTAAAATCAATTAACTCTTTCTTCAAATTTTCTATAAGCAAAGGAAATTGCAAAACAAATCCTGCATCCAGTTGTAAAAATTGTTCCTTCCCAACTTTTCCCATTCCAAATATTATGTTTTCCAGGTTGATTTGATCCTTTGCAATACACTCATTCATCTTTCGTCCACTTTAGCCACATTCATTTCCTCTAAAATGACTTAGAACCTCTAACTGGTAAATCTTGGAATTCCAATCCTTTTTTATTCCTTCTTCCGAGATTCCATTTCTCTCTGAGCCTTTTTAATTTCTCGGGTTAGTGATATATCAGATTATACAATCTTGTTGGCCTCTTGTCAATTACTATATAGTCTGACTTAACATTATATTCACATGGAGTCCTCTTTTCTTATCTCTGTAACTTTACATTAACTTCCATGTTACTCCGATATTCAAAATCTTGGATGCATTTTTATTTATAATTTATTCAAACTTCCAAGCATTCATTTCTCTGGATGACTTTGTGAATTTAAGGATATATATTCTTCATGGTGTTTGCACTTGGGCCTTTTTTACTCTTCATGGAAATCTTCCTAGCTAATGAGAAATTCATCATCTGTGGCTTTCCTATATTTTCATCTTTATCTTACTATCAGATGCTCATCCCATCATCCTAATCATATTTTAGTTTGCATATTTATTTTCTTTTCAAATACACTTTTGAGCAACCATTATGATTATGCAACCAGTTGGTAAAGAAATTTGGAACAGGTAATGGATCATGGTTAGTTCATGTTTGAATAATATTTTGTTTTAATTTTTAATGTATCACTCCATATTTATCAATTAAATATTCAAGTCCTCTCCATAAACACATATGCGTCACATAGGTTGGGACTTGGTCTTGAATTTTGAGATTTTATGAAAATCTTGGAGTTGATATGAAATCTGAAAAGACAAAGAGAAAAATTATTGTTGCAATTCATAGAGAAGCATATATTCATTCTCATTTATGATGGATTTTATTTACTTTTGATTCCTTAAACATGAATCATTATTTTCCTAGTTTGTTTCTCGTTGTAGTAAGTCATGATTATGGGCCAATAAAAACTACATTGAAAACCACGTCTTCATGCTTTTATTCCAATCAAACGAAGAGGTTGTCTTTTGTTGGAGAAAATGATATCTCTCAGGTAAAATATTAAATGAAATTATCCAATGGTAAGTTTCATATGTCCATTTTCATTCTTTTCCTTTTCTTTGAATTTTTTTTTTTGTTTACCGTTGTTTTATTTTTACTGATATTAAACCCTGTTTTGTACGACTTCAAGAATTACTACACACCTCATATTTGGAGCCTGTTCTCCTTGTTTTCTTTCAAGTTTTGAAGAGTAGTAGTGATCATCAAATTAGCTAAACTAGGGAGTCCCTAAACTTTTAATTTGTTTCTTAAGCATTAATTTGATTTAGAAAGATCATTAAGATTATTTCATTACAGGATTTGCTATGAAACAAGTAAATTTACGGTAGGCATAGACTTCTCATTTGATTTAATCTCACCACATAATTGATATTCACCATATTGTTCAGAGCCTAATTTCTTATAAATCTACAAGATAAAATTCATTAAAATCTCAACATGTGATGAAAAAACACATGGATTTTCTATTTACTATTTTGTTGAGACATTTTATAATTAGTCTTGTTGGGGTTTGTCTTTTAAATTTGGGCTTGTCTTTTAGCTTTTCCTTTCTTCATTTCACAATTTTGAAGTTTGCTTTCCATTTATTTTTCCCTCATTCTATTGGCTTTGGTTTTATTTTGGTGACTCCACTAAGATTATGTGGAAGGCCTTTTCCTCACCCAACATTGGTTGGAAAACATGGGAAATATTTACTTTGTCTATTCAATGAATTTCATTTATCATTAAAGGTATATTTTGAAGGAATCATAAATCCCTCTTACTTTAAATCATTCTCATGGAGGAACACACATCATTTATAAGTGATATAGTTCATCGTTTCAAGGGAAGAACTGATGTGAGTTTAACTCAATGGATCCTTCCCATCCCTCTACTTTATAAAAGCTTCTAAATGAATAGTTGTGGGCAAAGATTTTGGAGTCAACATTATGGAAGTATTATATCCATTAGATTAAGTCCCTTTAACCATCCCACCTCTTTGAATCAAGTACATCATAAATTAAATATCACAAATTTGCTTATCAAAAGGGTGATCAAAAGAGGAAGCATGGGAAACACAAGTAAACTGGTTGGGAATATGGACGCTTACTAGTAGCATGACCATGCTTGTATGGCATAAAATATGACTTCGTCGGAGTATTGTTCAGGCTCCCTGGAAGTGAAGTGATGTCAGAGACCCTTCATATCGATGGATATATGCTTTTATCAAAACACTCCTATCTGTACCTTCTTCTATTTTTCATGCGATGTAATATTAAAATAAAATATTTCCCAAAATTTCGATTCATGATTCTAAACTCTATCGGTTTGAGTACTTACCTTTCTGAGCTTATATTACTTAATTAATTTGTGTGGGACCCTTGGAAATGCTTTAGTGTTTGACGGTTTAATAAAATTCCTCATTTTTAACCTTTGGGTAAAATGAAGTTCATCATCATTTAACCAAAGACAATCGGTTCTTCCTTGTGTGTCACCATTGTTGAGGTGAAAACTCAACCCCTCCCATTTTTTACTTATTTATTTCAATAATAGGGACCCTTTTGCGTAAATTTTGGCTAAATCACCTTTTAATATTTTCTTCTGGTTAAGTGTCCTAAAAATTTTCCAGACTTTTATTTTCTTCGGATTTCTATTTTTATTACTTTATTGAGTTCGTTTTTTCACGAGTATTCCATCGATTCTTGTTTCATCTCATTTGGTTACACAGTTTGCAAATGGTGCTCATTCGAAGTTTGGTAAATTTTATCGCCAGGGTTAAAAAATGCACAAAATGTATATTATGTTAATTTTTGTAAATAAATTAGTAATTGATTGTAAATATTGATTCCTAGACAATTTTTACGAATTAATTCATTTTTTCACTAATAATCCTACAAAATTGTCGTAGCCAAAGTTCAAAACAATTAAAATTACGGTCTTTTCAGATTTCTTAAGTCTATGATTAAATCCCAATTTTAAAGAAATTATGAGATTTGAAACCTCAAGCAAAGTGGTTGTAGTTATTTTTGTGAGATTTTTAATTTACTAAATGATTGTAGTTTAGCATGAGAAATATTTAATTAAAATAATTATAGTTTATAATGAAAATGACCCACTATGTATGGGCTCCACTTCACCTTATACCTCCCCATTCCAAACATACCTCTGTACATATCACAATATCGAGACTTGAAAAAAACTTCGATGTTCTAATTTCTCTCATGTTCCAATATCTTTATACCCGCCATACACCTCAAACAAACCTAAGCATATAGAATCTCGACACTTATTATAATATTGGAACATCGAAAAAAAGATTTATCATAACTCTCATTTAAAATATTCCGATATCCAAATATTTCGATGCCCGATATATATATTATTATATATCATAATTCATTTGCATTATATATTATTCATTGGGATTTTTTAATGAAGGTCTCCTCTCTAACTTAAAAGCCTCCACTTCAACTTAAAAGTCCCCTCCTCCTATATTATATTCTCGATCCATTCATATGAGATTCAAAAGCCACTTGTAATATTTTTAATATAGTTTTTTTAATTTGTTTAAAATATTTTAATATAATTTTCTTTAAAAATTAATTAGTTTTGAATTTTAATTATGTAAATTAACTAATTTGTAATTAATTCAATTAATTGATTTAATTAATTATGTTAAATAATCTTAATTAATTTGTGTATAAATTAGTTTGTAATTTTATTTAATTTTTAATTAATTTCATAATTGTAATTAATTAATAATTATGCAGTTAAATAGGATTATAATTTTTAATTAAATTTTTTTAATTTTGGCCCATGTAGAATTGTTTCCAGAATTCTAGCAATTTTGACACTTCAACTTTAGAAGTTCATAAGTTGAGTTTTACTTGGTCAAATGAGGCCTAGGATGACTCGTTAGATAGATAAAATCATGGAGAATATTTATGTAGTGATTGAATTACTAGATTTGGTTGTTAAATGAGTCTAAAACTTAGCAGAAAATTAAGCTCCAAATTTGTAACCAAAACTAATTTTCTGAGTATAATTTTTGTATTTTCTTTTTCCCAAAGCGTATGTTGATTGCAGATCCATTCAATTATGTTCTCTTTGACCAATAAGACCTTTACAAGGATCTATGGAAAACATATATTTCTTTTTATTTATTTATTTAATTAAATTTTGATTGGAGATGTTTGTTTTCGAGATTTGGTATTTTTTTTTTTATTTGCATTTAAATTTAATTTTGAGCGGTTTCGGTAGGAGAACAATTGAGGAGATGAGGAAGAGAATATTTGAATCAATAGAATTTATCTAGTAAGAAAAGAAAAAGAATTTTGACCAATGAAAATTGTTGGAGCAGATTTGTTCTTCAACAACTCTCCTATTTGGAATTCATTTTTGTAATTATAAATAGTGGTTTGTAGAATGGAGAGAAGGATTCCTCTTCTCTGCACCTAAGGAATTATGAAGCACTATTGTAAGGGATTTTTAGTTGTAGATGAGGAGAGATAACTCAGATTTGGGTTATTGGGATTTGTCTTTTTCAATTCTAGACTTTGTATTGGGAGCAGAGCTTGCACTATTGCAACTCTTTCTTTTAATGGCAAGGCTTATGATTTGAGAAATATTGTTGGAGATCAATTCAAGGAATAGAGAAAGAGACTAGGTTTTAATCAGTTTGTATTTTAAATACTATTATTTTTAATGCTAATTTCATCTTTTTGATGACAGGTTTGTGTAAAATGTTTTTCATGTTGAGCACTATTGTCTAATGTGAATATGAAGGCCTTTTGAATTAGCTATCTAGTTTATTATCTTTGTAGATATGTTGTGAATTTTCTCTTTTTTCTCTTATACTCAAATCAGATTTTTGAGTAACTATTTACTCATAAATATGCTATCTAAATTCAATTTAATTACCATTGACATTAAGTTAATTATTTCCTATTGTTAATGGTTAATCATTCACTGTTAATAGGTCTTTGAATAGAGCATGTTTTGGTAATTATAATATCAGCTAGTAAAACTATTTCATTAGCTAGATATTCACCTAAATTCAGGCATGTTAAAATCCCAATCATTTAATTACTTTTCTCCTGGTTGGGTTAGATCTACATATTCCTAATCGAGAAAGGCTTAGGATTTCTTTCCTTTTGTTTGCATTCTAGGATTAGTTTGCATTTAGATTAATAATTACATTTCTAGAAGTCCTCTTATAAAAGAGTCAAACTTTAGTTGTGGCTTCATTGATCCCTAAATCAGCTTAAGGATCACTTCCTTGTCTGATCTCATCAAGAGGCATGATCTGATGTCTCTTCTCTATTTGCAAGTAAAAGACATACTTTAAGCCAACAGAGATAGATAGAAGGTAATTCGACCTAGTTTAGCTAGTTGGAACCACCATTCCAAATGGAAAAGGAGTTTCTTTAAGTTTCCGACCAAGTGGTCTCCCATATAATGTTGAATGGTCATTTTGGGCCATCAACAGGGTCACAAGAAGGGGGGTGGGAAGGGGGCGAGGGGGTGGGGTAATGAGTCCTATGTCGTAATCCAACTCATTCACCCATCCATTCTTAGATCCTATTAAACTAGCACAAATCTTTAAACACATCATTGGACAACTAGCACTAAGATCTTTGAGACTTCAATCACATGGGACTTGATTACATGTTGACATTTTAGATGATATTTCGACATGATTTTTCATTAAGTCACAAGTTTATCTTGCAACAACAATCAATCCATAACTATTTTATAAAATTTACTGAAAACTCACTATTGTAATACTAAAGTTTTGAAAAACAATTTACCACACCTGACATGTCATCCACGAGTGCATGTTGAATACATGTTTTTTCTTTCAATAACTTGGTGATATTAAATCACTCGCATCAATCCGAGTCACATTCATCACCCATCCATTCTTATCATAAACCCTCTAAATCACACACTCAAGCATCATGCAAAAGTGAATATTATTTCCAATCAGCTAATATCAAAATTAGATAGCAACTGACAGAAAGTGAATCAATAGAAAACATTGCATCTATAGAAGGTGTAAGTGAATATTTGCCACAAATCCTTCTTAAATATTAGGTGGAACTTTGTGATTTCTCATGGGAGGTCATAACGGTCGGCAAACTTAGAGGAATTTCATCAAACTGTCAGAGTCTTGTGGAGGTACGAGTCCCTAAGCCTGCACGTAGAGGTAACAAAGTTCAATTTTGCAAATGAATTTTGTTAGATCCTCGTTGAGGTATTTTTTGGAAAAGGAAACATTCCTATACACATGGTAATGTAAGAAGGACATTAATTTTTTTGTATGAGCATTATGAAATAGAGTTGCTAGGCCTACAAGGAAAGATTGTATTGAATTGAATGAAGATGCAAATATTAAGCATGTCCATCGAATTTGATATAATTCTGTAAGTATGGTTGACTGAAAACTGTTAGCAGTAATATTGGCTTCTGATTATAGTGCTTATTGTTTATTTATACTAGAAGCAAAAGTCCAATATTTTAAGTATCATTTTTTCATGACATAAGAAGCTAGGATATTATTAATAGTTATGGAAAGTCTTTGAAATGTTCTTGTACAATGGATGTTGCATTCATGTCATGTTTTTCATTACTTTGCTAGACATTCTGAGATGCACTCTATAGCTCCCATGTTTCCAGATGGCATAAGATTGCATCAATTCATATCTTAGCACTATCATTGTGTTATGTTGTGCACTCTATATTTGCAAGCCTTTAAGTTGTTGGATTTATTTAGTACCTTGGTGGCACCTCCATCACAAATACCAAATAGGTAGCCTCTTTGGTTCTACATTCTCAATGCCCTATAAGGAAAGTTATAATGGGCTCAATTTCACAATGATTTTCTTTGGGGATTTGAGAAAAGGAACAAGGTTTCTATATAGTTAAGTTAAAATTTGAGCATATGTCTCTTCCCAAAAATATCTAACTAATTTAGCTTTGTTTTTATCATTGATGAGGCCTTGCAGTATGTATCCGCTAGATTATCAAATCCTTGGAAAATCTTAAGTGGATATATTCATATCATATTCCATGTTGTGATATGTGTGTATATACGTACACTTACATGGAAAGGATTGAAACAAGGTTATTTATCAATCGTCAATCTCTTTAGCAATCCATTTTTTCCTAGACATGAAGCCTCTAGGGAAAATTTGGTTGCTTACTACAAAAATGTATATTGGGAAAGGAACTTGAATTATTGTCAGTCTCCACAATCCTAAAATTAGAAAATGACTAGAATATATTGAGCATAAAATAAAGTTCAATATTTGTAATATTGATCATGCATTGTTATCCAAGTTCCAAGGATATACATCTCCATAAGCTAAGCATTGTTATTTCCAAAGTTTGTCTAGAGACTAAGTCTAGCATGTATCCTAGCCATCGAAAATATACTCCTTGGAAGCTGCTACTGCACTTCTAACCAATATGTCACTAACAGACTTGAAACTTTTTGAAGGTTTTCAACTCTACATTTATGTAGCAAGTGAGATCTGTATGGTTGTACCAAGATCTACCTTAGCCTAAAATATGCCTTTTTATTTTGGCCTCTGTTATAACAAAGTCTGAACACCATACCATGCTTCTCTAAGTTAGGACTACCTCTACTCGTTCTATGGCAAAAATATATCCATAAAAAATTTTATTTGTGGTGCCTAAGTAATGTTTTTTTACCACAAGTCCAACACTCTATAGGCTTCCAGCCTGCATCCTTGTTCTACTCCTCAGATCGAAGTCCCTGTCATATGTCAAATGGATTGAAAGTCTTCAATATAACTACATTCTCTTTATCACCTATACCCTGAGGTATTGATTGCTTCTTGGCCAATTTTCCTTTGTTCTTTGCTTTACCCTTCCAATCTAACTTAGTCTCAGATTTGCGCTTTGATTGTTCATAGCAATACTTTAGCTTTCGGGTGGCCTCCTCCAATTATCTAGGCTCATTGAACTCAATCTTGTCTTTGAACACAATCAATAATCCACTAATGAATCTATGAATATTGGCCTTCTCATCCTTGAGGTAAGGCACATACCTCAGTAGCTCCAAGAACCTATTAGTGTACTCCTCATCTATCATTGATCCCATCTTTAGCTCATAGAAGTAGTCTTCCCTCTCATCAAATTATCTCTCTGATAGATACTTATTCTTGAATAGACTCTCGAACTCACTCCACGTCAAGTCCTGCTCATGAATACCTCTGAAATTCTTCACATCTTCCCACCAAATATCTACTTTTCCTTTAAGACTGAATGTATCTATTTCGGCTTTCATGTTCTCTGAATAATCATGCAACCTGAAGAACTTCCTCATACCGAGCAACCATGCCTTTGCATCCTGTGATTTGTTCATATCTCCATCAAAAGTAGGTGGGTTTTCTTTCTTAAACTAATCCGAAAAATATCCCCTATCACTCCTCCTGTAAGGATGATAATGACGACGATGATAGTGTCTATCTGAATCAAAACTAGAATAGTACATGTGTCTATCACCTCACTTATCCAGAGTATCCGAGGACCTGCTTTCTCTAATCGTATCATCTCTATTTGGCTTGTACTCACCATTAGACCTACTTCCATATGCCTCGTTAGTTTTATCCTCCTTCTCATGGCTAATACGAAGTGGTCCCCATCGTTGTGATTCTGAAAAACCTTGAAGTATCACTGCATTTACCTTTGCTTGTTTCTCTTATGCCTGTATGATTCTGTCATTGTCTGCCTTACAACTCCTTATTTCTTCCTTCAAGCTTCTTAGTGTTTTTTCCAAATCAAAAGTGTTCCCAACACCATGGTGCTCATCTAATCCATAGGGAGAGTCTCAAGACCTATAATCTACCATCTTGCTAGTCATCTTTGATATTCTTATGGCAAGGTATATCATGTCAACTAAACCAATGTACCTTAGCACAATTTGTGGAGGATAATTCATCTGTAAGATCAACAAATCAGTGTAATACATGTATAGCATAATCATGACAACATATAGAAATATAACACATAAGAATATAACCATATAACCATCATCCTAGCTAGAGTCTAGTCATCAATGCATGACCATATCACTACACATACCATGACCTCATGCATGAAAAAACCACCACATCATTGTACACTTGACCAGATGTGAATACTAACATGCATAAATGATGCATAATAAATCATTCACTCATGGCAACACACTCCATAACAACGCCATCAACTTCCCATGGAAACATCACTACAACCATGACCCATACCATACAAATGCAACAAGCACATGGTCTTACAACACAAGAGACACATATGCAACTGAAATGAATGCATGACCAACACAAAATCCATCCAGTTTGAGGGGTGAACCATGCTTTGATACCACTCTGTAACACCCTCCCCCAACATCTACCTAAGTAACTGACCAACCATGGTAAACATGTGATGATAAGTTACTATGATATGATTTGACCTCCTAAGTCACCTTAAGGAAGTGGAACCGATGAAAACACACCATACAGACCTTCCACATCAGCAACATGACTCTCAAGAACCATTCCAACCTCTCAAGTAAGCAACCCCTGGGTCCTACTAATATTTTAGACTATTTAAACCCCAGAAGGTCCCTTTATATGGGCATGCATGCGTCGAGGAGGCTCTGGACGCTCCCATAACACATGTATGCTAGCGTCCATAGACTTTTATGCCCATTGTTTTCCCTACATCCCTAAGATTTCAGCCACATTGGAATAATGATACAAATGAAATCACTTGAAAAAGGGCTTGACTAGAGCCCTACTAGCCATGACAGGAATTTCGTCAAACATGTCACAGATATGTAATCTACAGGTTTAAACAGCAAATTTGAGCATAGGGATCTCATACTCATCTGAGAATCGCTAAGAATAACTGATGCCTCAACATACTAGTTGTAGTTTCATCCATTAGGCCATAAATACATTGTTCATTCATTTACAAGTAAGAACATGATGAGAGCCATACATGGCTACTGTCGTAATACATGTTGATAACCAACATAATAACAACATAAATACAAAGGAAACAATAGCCATATAATTCACATATAAACCAATGCAATACTCACGAAATAACAAGGAGAAATAACCTCATAATAATTATGCAAATGCCAACCAGTTCTGCGACTTCCATGAACCACCTGACCATAGACATGGATGATCCAAATATCTCTTCATCCAGTCACCCCTATGCCATATTCCAAGAACTAATGTGGGATCTCATAAAACACATCAATCAAAACCATTCAGGGCTTCCAGAAGCCAAATCACCTCAACCCATCAAACAATGATTCCACCTCACTGTTAGACATCACAAAAACATCATCAGATTGATCTCTACCCAAGCCTTTCAGGGCTCCAAAGCATTTGTTCCAACCAAGGCTTCCAGGACTAGTAACTCAACCCATAACTGTCGTCGGGCTTCTAGAGATTTTTTCCAACCAAGGCTTCTAGGACTAGTAACTCAACCCACCAAGGGCTTCCAAAGCATTTTTCCAACCAAGGCTTCCAAGAATAGTATTTCAACCCAAGATGTTAGAGGGCTTCTAGAGCATTTTTCCAACCATGGCTTCCAGGAACTAATAACTCCACGAAATCTCAAGGAAACATGAAAACTAACCACAAAACAAGGAAATGAACCCACAACACCATGGATATCCATAAAATGGTAAGGCTAGGAAAATCCATTGTTAATCAAAGTAATTATGCATGCTAGTGATAGATCATGAGCAATAAACCACATTCATATGACATGCATGCCAAAAATAGGGAGGAACACATGCATGCATCTTGGTACCTGCAAGAAAAACCCACAGTAACTGTTGATTATGATTTCCTCTTCTGCTTTCATTCTCTTCCTTTACTTTCTTGCTCCAAAAGTCCAAGTATGCCACACTCCTCCAAGAGTTCTCCAAGAAAACTCTATGTGTCCAAGATTATAAGAGAGAGAATAGAGAGAGAGATCCAAAATTGAACAAAAAAATGTCTGTGAACTGATCCTCAGAAGCCTTTTTATTAATGAGGCCTCTATTTTCGTCATTTTCCATTATTTTCCTTCAATTTCCTCCTCACACGCAACTTGTGACCTTTCACCTCCCTTTTCTCATAATTTCCATTATTTTCATAAATAAATGTGCCAAAATATTGTTTTGCCTTTCCTAATCCTTTGCCATTGCATTTTCCAACTTCCTTAGCCATTAATCAATCAAAAGTGATCCCCATCACTATGCTTTTTCCCAACATTCACCTTGGAATAAGTGTCCCATCAACCGTGGTTATTATTTTGCCTTTCCTAATACTTTTCCATTGCATTTTCCAACTTCTATAGCCATTAATCAATCACAAGTGATCCCCATCACTTTGTTTTTTCCCAACATTCACCTTGGAATAAGTGTCCCATCAATCGTGGTTATTATTTTTCCTTTATTAACTTTTATTACATGGAATTTTACTCAGGGCTGTTACAGAACCCTCCCACTTGGGGGAAGACCATCCTCGGTTTTCAACAACACCTACAACCAACAAGGATACTGTAAGCAAAACATACTACCCATGGAGCTTTATAACTTAGCTCATTGCAGTATTTACAATTATCATCTTGCTGAGAAGCAAACCAACATGACAACATAACAAGTATAACATCATAATGACATGACACCCATACCTCTTATTGGAGCTTTATAACATAGCTCGTGGTTCTATTTACATCCATATACATATGTACATATACCAAACATCACCAAAATATGTACCAAAAACATATACCAAAATATCCACTCAACCAGCGAATAAGAAAGGACACGTAGCCCTCATCTGATCTTCTATATCCCATGTAGCTTCATCAGACCCAAAGTGCTTCCATTTCACTTTAACCTACTCGATTACTTAGTTTCGCAGCATGATCATCTTTCTCTGCAATATACACTACGATTCTAGCTAGAATTCTCCCTCTAGCTCCACCTGCAATATAGACTGGTTAATCACACGATTAGGATATTTAACCTGCTTCTTAAGAAATGACACATGGAAAGAATCATGGATTTTCACTATCAAAGGCAGTGAAAGTCGATAGGCTACTGGCCCAATCTTCTCAATAATCCTAAAAGGTCCACAAAACCAGGGTGCTAGCTTAGCACATGATCAAATCTGCAAGGAGCTCTTCCTCAGTTTGATGTGCAAGTACACAGATTCCCTAACTTATAAATCCTTGAATAACCTATCTCGATATGCATAGCTATTCTGCCTATCCTGTGTTGTTTTCAAATTGTTCTTGATTACCTACATTTCTTATCCCATTTCTTCCAACATGTCTAGTCCAATCAACACCCTATCAACTGAATCACTCCAATTGATGGGAGTATTGCAACTCCACCCATATAATGCCTCAAATGAACTCATCTTCAAAGATACCTGATACCCATTGTTTTAGTTGAAATCTACCAGTGGAATATATTCTTCCCACTTTCATTGTTGATGCATCACGTACATCCTCAACATGTCCTCCAATATCCTGTTGACCCTCTCAGTTCGTTCTTCTGTCTGTGGATGATAAGTTGTACTGAAGGCCAAATTTGTGCCCAAACCTACAATTTCATTATCAAAGGCAGTGAAAGTCGATAGGCTATTGGCCCAATCTTCTCAATAATCCTAAAAGGTCCACAAAACCAGGGTGCTAGCTTAGCACATGATCAAATCTGCAAGGAGCTCTTCCTCAGTTTGATGTGCAAGTACACAGATTCCCTAACTTATAAATCCTTGAATAACCTATCTTGATATGCATAGCTCTTCTGCCTATCCTGTGTTGTTTTCAAATTGTTCTTGATTACCTACATTTCTTATCCCATTTCTTCCAACATGTCTAGTCCAATCAACACCCTATCAACTGAATCACTCCAATTGATGGGAGTATTGCAACTCCACCCATATAATGCCTCAAATGAACTCATCTTCAAAGATACCTGATACCCATTGTTTTAGTTGAACTCTACCAGTGGAATATATTCTTCCCACTTTCATTGTTGATGCATCACGTACATCCTCAACATGTCCTCCAATATCCTGTTGACCCTCTCAGTTCGTTCTTCTGTCTGTCGATGATAAGTTGTACTGAAGGCCAAATTTGTGCCCAAACCTACAAACAGCTCCTTCCAAAACTTGGAAGTGAACTTTACATCCCTGTCTAAAACAATCTTCTTCAAAAATCCATGCAATCTAACTGCGTCGTTGATGAAGACCTATGCTACATCACTCGCTAATAATGTAGACTTCACTTGAATGAAGTGCGTTACATTTGTCAACCTGTCCACTACTAACATGATGGAATCATGTTGTCTCACTGTCCTCGGAAATCCTATGATAAAGTCCATGGAAATGACCTCCCATTTCCACTCTGAAATCAAAATCAATTGTAGCATTCCATTTGGATGCTTACACTCTACCTTCACCTGCTGACAATCCAAGCACCTAGCCACAAACTATGCTACGCCTCTCTTCAAATTCGACCAATAATAGAATTTATTCACTATTGGCAGTGTCTTATGATACCCTGGGCGACCTGAATATGGTTTCACATGAAACTCCCTTGATATCACCTTCTTGAGCTCAATGTTGTCTAACACATATATCCTATCCCTAAGTCTAACTAATCCATATATCGTGAGACAATAGTCCACATCCTACGCACCTACACTTGTACCTATAACACTACCTGTACCTGTACCTATACCACTAATTGTACCTATACCTTTACCACTATCTATACGTGTACCTGTACTCTGCTGCAACCTATGCACAATCTCCATATACCTAACATCTTGCTGACCTATCTTCAAGATCCTATCATGTAAGTCTGCCCCATAGGAGCTCATAACTGCAATGTGATTTACCTACATCCACATGATAAGAGCATATGCCACACTATTCTATTTACCTTTGATAGACCTTATCTCAAAGTTGAACTCACAGATCATAACGAACCACCAATTTTTCCTGTCATTCAGATTTGGTTGGTCAAATAGATACCACAAACCGTTGTGATCACACATCAATACAAACTTCCTGCCAAGAAGATAATGCCGCCACATCTTCATTGCATGTATGATCACCACCAAGTTAGGATCATGTATGGGATAGTTCTACTCGTATGCATTCAGGTTTCATGACTCATAGCATACCACCTATCCATCTTGCATAAGGACTCCATCAATTCCTCTCTTACAAACATTTGTACATGTTACAAACTCTATGTCCGGATTTACATTCTTTAACACTGGCGCATGTGTCAAAAACTGCTTGAGCTACTCAAAATTCGCCTCACACTCCTTTTTCCATTCAAACATCTTACCCTTCCTCTAAAATGATATGATAGGATAATCAATCTACGAGAAGTTCTTTATGAACCTCATGTAGTAACCTACTAGCCCCATGAAAGATCTCACCTCATCCATATTCCTAGGAGTTGCCCACTTCATGATAGGTATTACCTTTTCTATGTCCAATACTATGCCATCCTTGGAAACAACATGTCCTAAGTAGTGTACCTCAGTATAAAAGAAACTACACTTGCTTAGCTTAGCATACAACTGATGCTCTCTCAAGAATCTCAACATTTCTGCTAAATGCTCGACATGCTCTTCTTCATTTTTTGAATATACCAATATATCATCAATGAACACAATAACAAAGTTGTCCAAATATAGACACAACACACTATTCATCAAGCACATAATGGTAGCTGGAGCATTAGTTAAACCAAATGGAACTACAACAAACTCATAATTTCCATACTTGGTCCGGAAAGTTTTCTTGTAGATGTCCTCTTCTTTAATGGATACCTGATGATATTTGCATCCCAGATCAATCTTCGAGAACACTACTCCCTTCAACTGAGTGAACAAGTCATCAATCCTCGGTAATGGATATCTATTCTTGATGGTCCATTTTTTCAATTGCATGTAGTCAATGCATAGCCTAAGGGTACCATCCTTCTTCTTCATAAATGATATTGTTGCGTCCCAAGGCAATTCACTTGGCCTAATGTATCCCTTGTCCAACATTTTCTTCAACTGCATCCTCAACTCTACCAACTTAGGTGTACTCATCCTACAAGATGCCTTTGATGTTGGAGCTGCCCCATGCACCAACTCAATAGAAAATTGTACTTCCCTGTTAGGTGGAAACTCTGAATTATCCTCAGGAAATACATCATGAAACGGTTATAGAACTGAGTACCTGAACAAAACACCTTCATCCTCAACTTCCTTACATTGTTGGAATTATGTTTAAGAACTCCTTGGTACATAATGATGCTTATCAATGGTGATGATGCTTATGTTTAGAGAGAGATTTTTCGGCGAAAATCACATGGAAAATCATTTGTCGACGCATTTCGAACCAACAAGTGTGGTTCATCATCAGGACAAGTTGAAGAAACAGATCCAGCTAGGCAAGTTAAATAGGCAGAACAGAGTCTCCTGACCAACGGATAGTTTGACTCAAGGACCGGGGTCAAAAATATTTTATTAGCTTAGTTAGTAAGAATTAGGACCAAATATAAATTGAAGGGTATTTAGTTTACAAATTTTAATAAAAATTAGAAATTAGTTAAATAATGGACCCTAAAAGCAATATATATAAAATAATATTATTTAAAATATTAAAATTATAAAATAATAAAAGATCTAACAAATGTCAAAAGGGGAAGGTTAGTTAAAAATATTCAAAATAAAACAAGTAAATAGATAAATTAAAAATAAATTAAAAATTAAAAATTATAAAATACTAAGAAATGTCAAAACGAGGATAGGTTAGTTAGGAAAAAAATAATAAAATAAAACAAATAAATGGATAAATGAAAATTAAATTAGAAATGAAAAAGTAAATAAATAAATAAATTAGTTAAAAAACATAAAAATAATAATAATAATAATAGTAAATAAAATAATAAAGATAAAATAAAAATAAAATAATCAAATCAAAATTAAAAGCCTATAAATATTATTAAAAATTATCGAAAAATTAATGGAAGAAAACCACAGAGGTTAGAAAAATAAGTCAAAAATGGTAATAATGTAACGAATAAATGAAAATAATAAGAATAAAATAAATAGGTTAGTTAGAAAAATTAGTTAAAAAGTCTGAATAAATAAATAAAATAAAGACAAAACAAATAAAATATAAGAGGGTAGGTTAGTTAAAAAAGTAATAACCGAACAAATAAATAAATAAATTCAGAATAAAAATAATAAAATTAGTTAAAAGGACTCAAAAATTAAAGGTAAAAATAGAATGAATTAATAAAAGTAAATCCATAAAACATAAATCAGTTAAAATAATAATAATAATAATAATAGTAATAATAGTAAATAAAATAATAAAGATAAAAATAAAAATAAAATAATCAAATCAAAATTAAAAGCCTATAAATACTATTAAAAATTATCGAAAAATTAATGGAAGAAAACCACAGAGGTTAGAAAAAATAAGTCAAAAATGGTAACAATGTAATGAATAAATGAAAATAAAAAGAATAAAATAAATAGGTTAGTTAGAAAAATTAGTAAAAAAGTCGGAATAAATAAATAAAATAAAGACAAAACAAATAAACAAAATATAAGAGGGTAGGTTAGTTAAAAAAGTAATAACCGAACAAATAAATTAAGAATAAAAATAATAAAAATTAGTTAAAAGGACTCAAAAAATAAAGGTAATAATAGAATGAATCAATAAAAGTAAATCCATAAAACATAAATCAGTTAAAATAAAAAGGTTAATACTAGATAAATAATAAAAATAATAATAAAAAGTAAATAGATAAAAAGAAATAAACCCTAAAGAAGAGGGCGGAAACCAACTAGGAAGAGAGAGCAGGGACCCAACATCTACTGACTTTCCAGCCATCGTCTCTATTAAGATTGCAAGGCCTTTTTTCAATTTCAAGCGCTTCCCTAAATTTACAATGATGGAAATGCGAAACCCTAGCAATAACACTAGCCTCCTCAATGCAAACATGATGATTGGTTTTCTCAGCATGTTCAGCTAAAGCGGAGGACTTGGCTCTCCTATGCTTAAGGTCCGCAACGTGCTCACTAATCCTTTGATTAATAGAGCGACCAGCCTCTCCAATATAGGGGGTCCCACAGGAACAAGGGATCAAATAAACCCCTTTCATATCCTTAGGGTCGATAGGATCCTTTACAGATCTTAGGGACCCACGAATGGTGTTCAGGGGCCTGAAGGTCACAGGGATACTATGCTTCCGGAGAATCCTCCCAATCCTATCAGTAGTCCCCTGAACATACGGAAGAAGGACACCTGGGATTCGTTCCTTCGGTTCCCTTTTATTCAAAGAATTCTTGGAAGCCTTAAGGAAAGCCCTCTGACCCAAGTATCTACTATAGCCATTCTCAACAAAGACACCAAGCAGATGGGATTTTTCATTCTCAAAGCTCTTTTTGTCGGAGATTCTTAGGGCCCGAGTAGCAAGGGTATTGAGGACACCCATCTTTTGAGCCGGGAAATGGTGGGAATTGGCATGAAGATACTGCTCTGTATGAGTTTTCTTACGAAAAACTCGATGGGCGAGGGAACCATCACTATTCTTAGAAATAAGAATATCAAGGAAAGGAAGGCATCCATCAACTTCTTGCTCCTTAGTGAACTTAATGGCTGAGGATTGGTTGTTGAGATGATCAAAGAAGAGATCAAGCTCAACCTGCCCATGAGGCCATATGACATTGGTGTCGTCCACATACCTTCTCCACAACTTAGGCAAGATGTTGGATCATCTTCATAATAGTGGTAGCTACAAGCAGCTTTCAAAAAATCCTTTGAAGAAGGTTGCAAGAAATGTGGCCTTGGCCATTAAATCCATTGGCTCTTTAAGTTCCTTGCACCATAAGCTCATTGAAAGCAACCCTATTACTCCTAGAATCTATGGTCTCCCCAAGATTCACAAGGAAGGTGCCCCCTTGAGGCCCATCGTCAACACCATTGGAGGTCCTACCTACCTTCTGGCGAAGTTTCTGGCGTTAAAGCTTAAACCCTTGGTTGGTCGAACAGAGTCCTTTGTGAAAGACTCTGCTTCATTTATTGAAGAACTCAAGGGCATTAAGCTTGATCCTGGGGACATTCTTGTTAGTTTTGATGTTGTCTCCTTGTTCACTTGCATCCCTATTAATGAAGCCATGGAGGTAATCCATCGCCTAACAGATCCTGACACGGCTAAGTTGGTTGAGATCTGTCTCACTTCCACCTTTTTCAGTTTTGAAGGAGAGTTCTTCGAGCAAACCTGTGGGGTTGCGATGAGCTCCCCCCTTTCCCCTGTTGTTGCTAATCTATTTATGGAAGATTTTGAGTCCATGGCTCTTAGCTCTTCTCGGCTCTTGCCTAAGTTGTGGAGAAGGTATGTGGACGACACCAATGTCATATGGCCTCATGGGCAGGTTGAGCTTGATCTCTTCTTTGATCATCTCAACAGCCAATCCTCAGCCATTAAGTTCACTAAGGAGAAAGAAGTTGATGGATGCCTTCCTTTCCTTGATATTCTTATTTCTAAGAATAGTGATGGTTCCCTCGCCCATCGAGTTTTTCGTAAGAAAACTCATACGGAGCAGTATCTTCATGCCAATTCCCACCATTTCCCGGCTCAAAAGATGGGTGTCCTCAATACCCTTGCTACTCAGGCCCTAAGAATCTCCGACAAAAAGAGCTTTGAGAATGAAAAATCCCATCTGCTTCGTGTCTTTGTTGAGAATGGCTATAGTAGATACTTGGGTCAGAGGGCTTTCCTTAAGGCTTCCAAGAATTCTTTGAATAAAAGGGAACCGAAGGAACGAATCTCAGGTGTCCTTCTTCCGTATGTTCAGGGGACTACTGATAGGATTGGGAGGATTCTCCGGAAGCATAGTATCCCTGTGACCTTCAGGCCTTTGAACACCATTCGTGGGTCCCTAAGATCTATAAAGGATCCTATCGACCCTAGGGATATGAAAGGGGTTTATTTGATCCCTTGTTCCTATGGGACCCCCTATATTGGAGAGACTGGTCGCTCTATTAATCAAAGGATTAGTGAGCACGCTGCAGACCTTAAGCATAGGAGAGCCAAGTCCTCCGCTTTAGCTGAACATGCTGAGAAAACCAATCATCATGTTTGCATTGAGGAGGCTAGTGTTATTGCTAGGGTTTCACATTTCCATCATCGTAAATTTAGCGAAGCGCTTGAAATTGAAAAAAGGCCTTGCAATCTTAATAGAGACGATGGCTGGAAAGTCAGTAGATGTTGGGTCCCTGCTCTCTCTTCCTAGTTGGTTTCCGCCCTCTTCTTTAGGGTTTATTTCTTTTTATCTATTTACTTTTTATTATTATTTTTATTATTTATCTAGTATTAACCTTTTTATTTTAACTGATTTATGTTTTATGGATTTACTTTTATTGATTCATTCTATTATTACCTTTATTTTTTGAGTCCTTTTAACTAATTTTTATTATTTTTATTCTTAATTTATTTGTTCGGTTATTACTTTTTTAACTAACCTACCCTCTTATATTTTGTTTCTTTGTTTTGTCTTTATTTTATTTATTTATTCCGACTTTTTAACTAATTTTTCTAACTAACCTATTTATTTTATTCTTTTTATTTTCATTTATTCATTACATTGTTACTATTTTTGACTTATTTTTTCTAACCTCTGTGGTTTTCTTCCATTAATTTTTCAATAATTTTTAATAGTATTTATAGGCTTTTAATTTTGATTTGATTATTTTATTTTTATTTTTATCTTTATTATTTTATTTACTATTTTTTTTTTCCCCTGGGAAAAAATCGTAATTTCTATTAAAGTTAAGAAATTACATTTTGTATATGCCGAAGCATTCAAGTACAGGCAGCTGTGCCTACCATGATCAGTCTGTAGTAATATATAAACAAAATTTGAACATGTTGTCTCCTCGCAGGGAGCTGTTCCATAGCTGTTCATTAACAGAGTTCAAAATAGGAGTCCATTGCTCTACGCAGAGAGCCATATATAACAAAAATAAAGTGCAGTAAATATATAGAGTTATGTACATTTATAGACAAAAATAAGCAAGTGGAAAACTGTGGGTGGGCTTTTATAGCCCGTTGTCCATCCGATCATCAAAGGGTCTATGATAATGCTGGTAGTAAGACCCTTCAATCTCCTCCTGTATCAGCCAGTTGTCTCCTTGTCTGTGCGCTGCCTCTTTGGAGAGTTGATCTGCAATGGTGTTTTGTTCCCTCCGGATGATTCCGCTGGGGTGCGCCAGATGGAAACCCCCTCCAATGGGTCCACGGAATAATCGACGGCCTCAATGTCCTCCATTGCCAGCTGCTCCCAGTAACTGCAGACACCTCGGAACGGAGAAACAGTCGGGGAAAACGACAGTAGCGGTTGAGGAGAGAAAAACGGTCCGTGGAGCTGTTGTGTCTCCGTCACAGGATGCGCCGTTAGTCGCGGGTCGGGGCTCAGAAGTCCAAGAAGTTACCAGTTGCGTTGCTGCAGCTCGCGGTTAGGAGAAAACGGAAACAGGGTTGTCGGATGCGGCGCCGGTTCAGGCTCTTGACTGCAGAAACCCTGATGCCCTAACCGAAGCCCTCTCTAACCCTAGTTCGCACGGACGCCATCTCCCTCTCTTCGATCTTTCCTTTTATTTACTATTATTACTATTATTATTATTATTATTTTAACTGATTTATGTTTTATGGATTTACTTTTATTAATTCATTCTATTTTTACCTTTAATTTTTGAGTCCTTTTAACTAATTTTATTATTTTTATTCTGAATTTATTTATTTATTTGTTCGGTTATTACTTTTTTAACTAACCTACCCTCTTATATTTTATTTGTTTTGTCTTTATTTTATTTATTTATTCAGACTTTTTAACTAATTTTTCTAACTAACATATTTATTTTATTCTTATTATTTTCATTTATTCGTTACATTATTACCATTTTTGACTTATTTTTCTAACCTCTGTGGTTTTCTTCCATTAATTTTTCGATAATTTTTAATAATATTTATAGGCTTTTAATTTTGATTTGATTATTTTATTTTTATTTTATCTTTATTATTTTATTTACTATTATTATTATTATTATTTTTATGTTTTTTAACTAATTTATTTATTTATTTACTTTTTCATTTCTAATTTAATTTTCATTTATCCATTTATTTGTTTTATTTTATTATTTTTTTCCTAACTAACCTATCCTCGTTTTGACGTTTCTTAGTATTTTATAATTTTTAATTTTTAATTTATTTTTTATTTATCTATTTACTTGTTTTATTTTGAATATTTTTAACTAACCTTCCCCTTTTGACATTTGTTAGATCTTTTATTATTTTATAATTTTAATATTTTAAATAATATTATTTTATATATATTGCTTTTAGGGTCCATTATTTAACTAATTTCTAATTTTTATTAAAATTTGTAAACTAAATACCCTTCAATTTATATTTGGTCCTAATTCTTACTAACTAAGCTAATAAAATATTTTTGACCCCGGTCCTTGAGTCAAACTAGCCGTTGGTCAGGAGACTTTGTTCTGCCTATTTAACTTGCTTAGCTGGATCTATTTCTTCAACTTGTCCTGATGATGAACCACACTTGTTGGTTCGAAACGCGTCGACAAATGATTTTCCATGTGATTTTCGCCGAAAAATCTCTCTCTAAATTGATATGGATCATAGTAGCCTGAACTCTATTATTGAATCGATGCTTATGTTGTTGAAGTTTTTGAATGATGATGCATGAGTTTCTAATTATGGTAGATGCTTATCAAATTTTGTGATGATAGAAAACTCTCTAGTTATTATACTAGTGATGATATGATTGAGGACTGTCTTGTTATCTTATGCTATGATTATCTGATGATATATTGCTATCTTGGATGAAGTCTATGGGATGAGTGATTCAGTTTCATATTGGTAAAATAGTTTCTGATGTATGAGAAATTTGGGCCAAGAGAACGATATTTCTATAGTTTTCAGAAAGACATGGTTATTGATATACTACTGCTACATCTACTTGATGATACTCGGGAACATGGAATATTTTGATGATAGTTAATAATGATGCTACACTATTGTGGTGAAGTAAAATTATGAGTGCGGACACAAACATTTCCTCTAGCCCGATAATGGTTCTAGCCACAACCGATACATTCTATGGAAGATTTCCTTAGGTTAGAACCAATTAAGAGGGTCTACCTCTTAGTACGCTTATCCCGTTTGATGATGTCCTTGCTTGCTCACTCCAACTATCTCTCGTTTCCTTCTTCAAACACTTGAAACAAGTAAACAATAGCAAATAACAACCGTGATAATAAACAAATTGTAATTCGACCTACTTTACAAGTCAAGAAACATTAAAACATGAACACGTAAGATGACATATCATGTAGGAAATCAATCGATAGTTGCATATGTATTGAATCAAGAAGAGATTACAACCATTATCTTGATGTTGTCGTTCTCCTCCAAAAAAACCAGGTTCCCACACACTCCTACTACTATTCCATGATGTTCTCAACAATAATAGTTTTAAGGCTCTTCCCTTTAGGCTTCACACTAAACCAAATTCACACTTCTCCCTCACACAATTAGAGAGCTACAATTATGAATAGCTTGTTGTTTACTCCAAACTTAATTAGCACTAGCACACCAACATTAACACTAGCTTGTGGTTGGGAAAAAGGGAGGTTTATATAGCATGAATGGATGGGAGATGGATCCTATTCTCATGGGAGAAGGTCTTATCTCTTGAGGTAGTTCCATCCTTATAAGGGAAAGGATCCCAAACCGACATCCTCGACCCCATCTAGCCAAGCCATTTACCAGACTTCCGTTACAAAGCTTCTAGATTTGGAAGTTTTAGCTCCTTATTTAAAAAACTTTCCATAAGAGGACCGACACGACTGGTACAAATTTCAGTCACTCTGGTCGGCACTAGGGACAGTGTTAATCCTTGAATATCGATGCAAGGAGGACAAGGGCCATTAGCACCAATCTTGTAAACTGGGAAAAATAAAATATTTTAGGGAAATGGTGCAAAATGGAATTGTTCTACTTATGAAGAGGGACATAATGGGAGTTTCTTCATGAAGGGAAAGCATGTAGGGTTCACTGTAGAGGTCCTCCAGGATCAAGGAATGGGGAGTATAGGGATAGTGACAAAATTTTGTGTAACATATGCCCCCTAAAGCATGAAGGCTGAACTAGAGTGAGGGATGAAATGCTTTATGAATCAGTGTGAGGAACCGTAGTCTGTCGTCGGAAAACCTGCAAGAAAGTACAGATACATATACATAATTGAAAACTCTGTCAAATGATACATGAATCGTGGTATGGACACAGACATCTAGAGAATGATCATGTGAATGGATCTAGGCATGGCTGCAGCCATCCGTTAAAGAGGATCATAATGAAACCAAGGTATGGTTGCAGCCGTCCAATAATGAGAAGGATCACATATGATAACTCATGGTATGGTCACATCCATCCATATGAAAGAGACATGTATATCAACATAACCATGTCACATCACTTCACAACCTGGACTTTGGTGATCTGAGTCCAGGGTCTCGCACTCCAACACAACCCGATGAAAGTACAAATTCTAACATGTGAATAGATGTTTTGATGTCGAACATGCTAGAAAGTCAGTTGATTACTAGTCAATGATGTAAATTGTTAACAAGCACGAGAGAAACCACTAATAATGAAAATGGTCCTCAAGGTACTATCAGCACAATTCACGAAATGTGAATAGATGAACTGAAGTCGAACACCCGTGAAATCACTCAATCGAAATCCAATGATGTGAACATGTCGTTGAGTGTGAAGAACTTGCCATTAGTGCATGCAAACTCTAAGGTATTGGAAGGGAGTCTCTCGGTCAACTTCCCAGATAATGAGTTGAAGGAGGACCATAATTTATCCCACACCATCGATATGAGACAAAGGGATGCAAAATGATTTTGAATGATACAAATAATCAGGGGTAAGTGTAACTACAGAAGGAAAACTCTTGAACATATCGGCGACACAACTGGAAATTTCGCAGGTATTGGATCCATAGGATCGGTGGTCATGACGACATGGTAGAGATCAAATGGAAGGAAAAATGAATGGCCCAACCTAGGAAGGTCAACGATAAAAAAGAGGATATCCCAACCCGACATGAAGCAGAAAGTGTCATGTTCAAGAGTGAGCTGCCGACACAACTGATTATATTTCCAAATTCCCCCCCACCCCCCACCATTTCTAGCAAGTACGCCAAAGTATGCTTGCACTGTAAGTTCATCCTTCTGACAAATCTGACCTAGTAAATTTAACGAGCCCTAGGAAGGAGAATCTCATTTTCATCATGATGATGAATCCGATGTCATTTAATATTTTAATGAGTTCGACAAAGGTGTAACTCGGTATATTTTTCATGTTTAAAAAGTTTGAAAAAAACACGGAAAAGAAAACTCAACATAGTCCCTTTTCATACATTTGTGTCTCTCAAGCCCGAAAAGGTAGAAAATGATACTTGAGAGAACCACTTGACCATTTCAGTCAAGGAGTACATTTTTCGTAAATAGTGCCTCCCAGCCCAAAAATTGAATAAAATTATATTGGCCGCACGACGTTTCGCATCCATTAATGAGTTTGAAACGACAAGGGCTTGGCTATCTTTTCACTTTTAAAGGGTCGGAAAAGAGCTTGAAAGTGGACCCCCCCCCCCCATTTTATTCTCTTTTACGATTCAAAAGGGAAAAATACTCAGTAATCTTTTCATATGAGTTTTATGAGTTGAAAAAGAGCTTAAACGTGACTTGGCATCATTGTCGAACATCCATCACTTGTCGCTATGCAAAAAAAGGTAAAGTACATTATCCAATTATTGAGGCAAAATAGGTCAAAATATTTACAAAAGCCTAATATTTCATGAAAAACTAAATAAAAAGGAGGAAAAGTAAATATTTTTTTACCATTTACTATTTTACCTTGTTGTGAAAGACGTTTTACTCACTTTTGCCCTAATTGTTCCGGAGTAGATTACGGGAGAATCAGGAAGTCATTCGTCGAGCCGTCAGTTACAGGTAAGAGCCAAAGCCCTAAGATTCATTTTCATACCATTTATTCCTACTTTTATCCATTTTTTGGGATTTTTGAGGGGGGATTTATTAAAAAAAAAATTCCCTTCATCGGTGCAACTTCCGGGCACGAAATCGCATCGGCCGAGGGTAATTAACATAGCCTATCGTGTCGTCGGTGAAACTATTTTTAAAATAGGTGTGTCGACCGACCCTGTCAATAGGAAAAAACCTATTTCCCCTTAAAACCACCATTGAATTTTGAAATTGATCAGACAAAAATTATTATTTACTTAAACCTATGGTTTTTGCAAGAAATAATTGCCAAAAATGGTAGACTAGAAAGAATGGGAGCACGAGGATGCGGACACCTAGGCTCTGAATGATTCAAATTGCCTAGAATCTTTGAGGGCCTATGGGATCCATAAATTCTTTCTCATGCCAGGGATGTGGGCCCAAACGGAGTTGCTTTGGTACCTGATTAGTCTCTGGGACATAAATTAGGAGATATTCGTCATTGGTGACCGGGATCTAGAGTTAGAAACTTCAGACATATATTTCATCACAAGACTATCCCGAAATGGGAAACCAGTCAACTTATACAGGTCACGAGCGATTAGGGAAATCATATCCATGTTTCTCACCAAACATTGCCCTGAAGCCCTCAAATCCAAGAGTGGCAAGATTGAGATTTCCTTTGTTCAGGATCTAACAGTAAGAGTGCTATCGTTGACTATCAATAGAGTGGCGGGGTCCCAAGTAGTGCACGAGACTAACAAGTCGAAATTCTTGTATTCTATCGACTGCACAGCACCGACGATCTTCAACTAGGTGGAGGCCATGAAGATCAACATAAAATGCCCGCTGACCAAAGCTAAGGCGGGGAATATGAAGCCATTTTGCTTCAGATTCATACTAGTGACCTTTTTCTTGGAATGGGTGCCACTGTTCCAATACCAGTTGACTAAGGTAGATCATCCCATGCCATGCGACCCGCGGATGGCCCAATGGAGTCACTTGATGCCCATGATCACTGGGGGTCATCACATGTCGTATAGACTTGCATTCTTTCCATGGCTACGATGACAGAAGATCATTGTGGAGGACTGGCCATACAGTGGCACCGACTTCTGTGGAGATTCGGACATGCCACTACTAGATGGAGAGGATTTTGACGATGAAGGTAAAAAATTAAATTTTTAATTGTTTTTGATATATATGTGTTTATAAAATTTCATTTTGTTAATGCAGACATTGGACCAGATCGTCCTGCTAGGATGTCCCCAATAGCTAGGCATGTCGCCCGCCCGATTGATGTTGTCGCTTCTTATCAGGATGGGAATGAAAACGAGGAGGAGATCATGAGGAAACTTGAGGAGTTGACTCGTGGTATCCCAAAGTATGCTCAGGTGGGAGACATTCCTCGCCACTACCAGAGACACGCAGTGGGAGTATTGGATCGGATCCATCAATTACTGACTCATTTTTCACAAGCCGTCAATGCTACATGACCACCATGCTATTTAGTTCCTAGGTCCAACATTTACATTTTTTGAGGCCTACATGCCACATATATATGAGGCCTGCGAGCCGCCGATGTTATTTTGGACACATATATTATTTTTTAGGGTTCTGATGTATCAAACATTATCACCAGATATATATATATATATATATATATATATATGTATGTATGTATGTATGTATGTATGTATGTATGTATGTATGTATGTATGTATGTATGTATGTATGTATGTATATGTATGTATATATGTATGTATGTATGTATGTATGTATATGTATATATATGTATATATATGTACATATATATGTGTGTGTGTGTTGTATTTTCTTGCTTACTATGGTACAAATGATTTGTTTTTATCTTTTCACATGTTTTATAGATGTCTATCCAACACATAATTAGCTAATGCATCTATCAATGTATTCATGCATCTAGGAATATGATGACATGTAATGTAATCAAAATTCCTTTCTAGTAGATGAATATGAAGATACATTCTCAATATTTGAGGGTTCGTGATGGAATATTGCCCGTTGAGTTGAAGGATGACAAGCTGTGAATCCAAGTTGACAATCAACTCTTGAATGTCAAGAGCAATGGCTTATGACAACAGTTCGATGACCGCATTGTATTCAACAATGTTGTTAGTTGTGCGACCTAAACAAATACCTTGAAGGTCAATCAACTCACCGTTAGGGTCATAAATAGCCCATGTCGTGGATGATAGGTTCCGGGTACTATGGCAAGCACCATCAGCAAAACCGATGTGGAGAGTCACAGACATCTACAAAGCAAGGAAAACATAGTAATCAAGAAAGTTGTTTGAAAACTAACACACCAAACCACACTGCACAGAAATGAATGACACACTAATATACACAAGTAACCATACAATATGACCTAAGCATAGTACATCTTGAGTTAAAGCCTGTTTTGGGGCTTGTCCAAAGATTTGCCTTCATAATCAATAAGCTCATAGTCCCCTTTTTGCAAAACATGTTTCACAATGTAGGGCCCATCCCACATGGGTTCAAGCTTGCCTACCCCTAGCTTATCATTAGATTGGTCGTATAGTAAAACCAAATCACCCTCAGAGAATGCACAAGGGGAGATCAACTAATCAAAATGGGACTTGATCCGTTTCTTTTGTGCTTCGATAACCAAAGCAGCGAGACGACAATTCTCATCCAATCATTCTAAATATAAGAGGTGCTCTTCCTGAGGTGATGTTTCAGGGCATCAATTATATGACATGTAACCCTCGTTCGGTCGGGAGGCATGGCTATATTATCGTTGTTGAGGATTATTTCACCAAATGGGCTGAAGCGATGCCTACATACTCTACAGACGGTAAAATGGTCGCTCAATTCCTTTTCAATCATGTTATTTCTAGGTTCGGCTTACCTCAAGCCATTGTCACGAACCATGGCTCCCATTTCAGAGATTACATGATGGTTGAGCTAATATCCGTGTTTGGTTTGCACCAGGATGGCTCAACCCCGTATTACCCTCAGGCCAATGTCCAAGTTGAAGCCGTGAACAAGGTTTTGGTTACAATTCTTCAACGTACTATTGGGATGCACAAGTCAAATTGGCTAGACCCATTATCAGGCTAGAGGAAATTTTTGTGTCTGCACTCATAATTTTACTTCACCACAAATTGGTGACCATACTGGGGAATATTTCCTTAGGTTAGAACCAATTAAGAGGGCCTACCTCTTAGTACTCTTATCCCATTTGATGATGTCCTTGCTTGCTCGCTCCATCTATCTCTCATTTCCTTCTTCAAACACCTGAAACATGTAAAAAACAACAAACAACAACCGTGATAATAGATAAATTGTAATTCAACCCACTTAACAAGTCAAGAAACATTAAGCCATGAACATGTAAGATGACACATCATGTAGGAAATCAATCAATAGTTTCATATGTATTGAATCAAGAAGAGATTACAACCATTGTCTTGACACTTTCATTCTCCTCCGACAACACTAGGTTCCCACACATTTCTACTAGCATTCCATGATGTTCTCAACAATAATAGTTTTAAGGCTCTTCCCTTTAGGCTTCACACTAAACAAAATTCACACTTCTCCCTCACACAACTAGAGAGCTACAATTATGAATAGCTTCTTGTTTACTCCAAACTTAATTAGCACTAGCACACCAACATTAACACTATCTTGTGCTTGGGAAAAAGGAAGGTTTATATAGCATGAATGGATGGGAGATGGATTCTCTTCTCGTGGGAGAAGGTCTTATCTCTTGAGGTAGTTCCATCCTTATAGGGGAAAGGAGCCCAAACTGACATCCTCGACACCATCCATCCAAACCATTTACCAGACTTTCATTACGAAGCTTCTAGAGATGGAAGCTTCGGCTCCTTATTTAAAAAAATTTCCATAAGAGGACCAGCGCAACTGGAACAAATATTAGTCACTATGGTCGGTGCTAGGGACATTGTTAATCCATGCATGTCAGTGAGAGGAGGACAAGGTCCATTAGTGTCAGTCTTGTAAACTAAGAAAAACAGAAGATTTTTGGGAAATGGTGCAAAATGGAATTGTTCTGCTCATGAAGAGGGACACAATGGGAGTTTCTTCATGAAGGGAAATAATTTAGGGTTCATTGTATAGGTCCACCGGGATCAGGGAACAGGGAGTACAGGGATAGTGACAAAATGTTGTGTAACAACTATCCTACTTTACTTTATGATGATATGATTGGTCCCCACTTAAGTTGTTCTTGTTGCATACCTGGTTACAAGTTGATGATATTGAAGCTACATTGTCCTATCTTGCATATTGATGACGAGTTGTTGCTAACAAATGCTTATGGTGCAAATCCTACATAGTATATGATGGTTTTTGAGGACTATATTGGTCTTGTTACCTCAATATAGAGGTCTTTTTTTATTTTTTATAAATGTCATATCTTCCATTTGATGTAAAGGTCATGTAAATACCTATGATGTAATCATTGTAAAATGCAGTCATGTATGGACTATTGTGTCAAGTCATGTAATCCCATATTTTTGGGCATATGATGTTGTTTTTAACCCCATTGTGATTGGGTGAATGATGTAAGTTTGAGTCCTTGTTGACAAGAAAGGTCATGTCATAGAGTCGTGTACTTCTTTCTATATCTTCAAAAAATTCAGCATGTGCTCAGGGGGAGCATGGTCAATTCAGATCAAATTTACAACACTCATGTCAACAAAGGGAGAGAGGGCATCATTTAAGCATTGGTTAGCTCTTTTCCATTGATGTCAAAGGGGGATATTCACTTGTTGTTTGAAAATATTGGTGCTTATATTGATGTATTTTACAGGTATCTACAGGTGGTGGTGAACAAACACCAAAGTGGTTTCCATAAAATCCAAAAGGGGATATTGTTAGCATTATGACTAATGTGTTGTCCTTGATGGTAACCTACTTTATGTGTTGTATTTTGATGGAAACCTACTTGATGAAGATGTCAATATGATGTGTCTAAATGCGACAGAGAGTTCAGTCAAATCCATAGCAATTCGGAGACAGAGGAACGATAAAGATGAAGTTTGAAGAAGTATACGGAGGTTTTGTGAAGCAAAGTTGTGCATACGCATGTTCTATGAAGCATATTCATGTACATATTCATGTTTTGTGAAAAAAGTAGTGTATATTTAGGCTCTATGAAGAAAATCCACATACACATGTGGGTATGAAGAAGAAAAGGCGCATACAGTTTCTGTACCACGGTGTTCTAAACACCAAGGGTATTTACCATAGTATTGACCCATGGTATTTAGCCTAGCAACAAATATTTGATCCCATCAAAGAATACCATCGTCATTAGTGTGGTTTTGATCTGTGGTATTGGATAAGGGCTAAGATATATAAGGAGATGAAGATCAAAGTGTTTGTGGGTGAAAGTGATGAATATTTCATGAATAGTTAGATCTAAAGCAAGTGTGCATGTCTTGGGATATTAATGAATTGTTTAATTTGAAACTAAGTATGCACCCAAGAATTTGATGATGGATCAGGTCCAATAGATTTGAAATGACTATATTGATAATGGATTGGTTTGATCTGTGATATTTTGTCTGATACATGATTATTTTGTGTATGTTGAGATATATATGGGTATGTTTGAAGTTTTGTTGTGCAACATAGGTTTGTGTCAACGATTGCAAATTCACACGTAAGTTTTATAATCGGAAAGGCACGTACATACATTGGTTTAATGTTGGTAAGTTGCGTACTTATTCAGATATGCACATAGGTTTCATTCCTAAAAAGTGGGTATACATGCGGAAACTCTTTGTGGAAAGTGTGTATATAAGTTAGGGTTTTGTTGAAGAATATGTTTGATTAGTCTAATCAGTATTGTTTTGTTTCTTTTTTCGCTCAGTGAGATCTTCCTTGATGATCTGGGCTTAATAGTGATGTTTGAATATGAATTTATTGAGGATTGATATGTTGAAGAATTATGATGCTACTAGTTGTATGTGATTGAAGATCAATGATGGTTCTGTGATTATTTCATAATGATTTAGTGGTTTTGTGTGTGACTCAAATTTTATTTCATAATGATAGTGATTCATTTTCAAGGTTCAATGTTTTCAAATTTGTACATGGGTATGCTTCAAGAAAGTCACATATATACACAGATTTGCTAAAGTAAAGTAGCATATATATTCTAATATTTTATTGATCAGGGTTTTCAGTTGATTTAGTAAGCTGATGCAGTATGTGGGTTCAATATTAGTAATTTGGTTACATTGATATAACTGATTTGGTTGTTTGAGAATAAGTTGATTGATTTGGGTCTCATTTTGTTTAGTGATTTATTGATTGAGTTGGTTCTATGATTGAGTGAATTCTTGCAGTGATCAATTTCAATTTTGATAATTGGTATTGGGCTTAAATAATGGTAGTGGGTCTAGTCTGAAAATTTGATGAAAATTGACCTACAAGTTGTGTTGTTTTGTAGCAAGTGGATCTAGTGTGAAAATTTATAAAACGTGGTCCACGGAAGTGTTGAGGGTTGGATCCTTCAGTGTGGGAGTTAAAGCTTCCTTCCAGTAGTAGTTGGTACTCCAAGGGGTTGGAGCTCCGTTCCCGTGGGTGCTGGTAAATGAGATTAGGGGGTTGGAGCTCCCTTCCAGTGGATGCTAGAGAATGGGAGAAGGTTGTAGCCTTCTAAAAGTTGGTGTCTGTGTGCTGGTATGAGTCTGTTCCAATACAATATTTTAATATGTTTTCTTTATAATATAAGATGAAGACAAAGATGACAACATTGGTGGTTTTTTCCCACATTGGATTTACACCTAAAAATCCTGGTGTTGATGTGTTGCTTACATGTGATGGTTATTATGTTCTTACTTCACATGGTTATTGATTAATTAATTCATTTTGAAGTACTGATACACTGGTTTAACTTAAACAAATGATGAATTAACTAAAAATTAAGCTAACTGGATATAACGCCAGTTGTCTTCATAACAGTCACGTACATACACATGTTTCTTTTAGTAAATTTGCGTACATAAATGTAAGTAAGAAAATAAAAGTTTAAGTGGTTTTAAAATATTGATTCACCCCCCCCCCCCCCCACCCCAGTATTTTTTCCCAACATACCTTTTCCACTAGAAATGTGCACTGCAAATAACACACACCCTTTCCTATGACTATG
This sequence comes from Pinus tabuliformis, assembly GCA_031772625.1. NCBI lineage: Eukaryota > Viridiplantae > Streptophyta > Pinopsida > Pinales > Pinaceae > Pinus > Pinus tabuliformis. The sequence goes on from CM062816.1 coordinate 1,157,441,820, forward strand.
CTTGGCTTGTATAGTTGTCACCATTATAACTAATGTTTCTTTCTTCTTTCCCCATAAGATTCTTTGTTCCCCTTTGCCATCCAAACACTCAATGGATTTGTCATAACAATCCACCTTGTTTCTATGAAGGTACAACCAATCCATACTCAAAAACATATTGTATAATCCCAATGGTAATACATTCAAATGTGTTGAGGTAGGCATACCATTCAAATCAAGTGTACAAGCTCTTACCCAATGATGAACTTGCTTCATTGTGCCTGTAGCCAACTTCACTAACCAAGATTTTGCATGCACTTTTTTTTTCAAACCACACTTATCTACCAATTCAAGACTAACATAACTATAATTAGATCGAGGGTCAATGAAAATAGAAACAACTTTATCACAAACCTTACTGCCCATCTCAATGATATATGTTTCATATTCTGCATGTCCATTATCCAGCACTGCATAGTTCCTTAGAACACTCTACCCAACATCTCCCATTGTATGTGCCTCTTGTGCATTATATATCTGAGACCTACCACTCGGATTCTACAGACAATCTCTCCTATGATCATATTTGCCACAAGTTCAACACTCTATAGGGTTCTAGCCCGCATCCTTATTCTGCTCCTTTTATTGAAATCATTGTCCTATGTTAGATCCATTGAAATTATTTGATGGTGTTGCATTCTCTTTATTACCTGTGCCCTGAGGTCTTTCTCGCTTCTTGTCCCATTTTCCTTTATTCTTTGCATTACCTTTCTAGACTGTCTCAATCTCATATCTGCGGTTCGATTGTTCATAGCAATGCTTTAGCTTTCAGATGGCCTCCTCCAATGATCTAGGCTCATCAAAATTAATCATGTATTTGAATGCAATAGGTAATCCACTAATGAATCTATGAATCAAGGCCTTCTCCTCCTTGAGGTAAGGCACATACCTCTGTAGCTCCAAGAACCTGCTAGTGTACTCCTCATGTGTCATCGATCCCATCTTTATCTCATATAATTATTTTTCCTTATCATCAACGTATCTCTCTGATAGATACTTATTCTTGAATAGTCTCTCGAACTCGCTCCAAGTCAAGTCCTCCTCATGAATACCTATGACATTCTTCACATCTTCCCACCAAATATTTTCTTTACCTTTAAGACTGAACGTAGCTATTTTGGCTTTCATGTTCTCTAAATAATCATGTAACCTGAAGAACCTCCTCATACCTAACAACCATGCCTCTACATCCTATGATTTCTTCATCTCTCCATCAAAAGTAGGTGCCTTTGCTTTCTTAAACTCATCCCAATAAACATCCCCTATCACTCCTCTTGTAAGGATTATAACGATGATTATCAAAGTGCATATATGAACCAGAACTAGAATAGTACCTGTGTCCATCACTTCTTTTATCTAGAGTATCCAAGGACCTTCCATCTCTGATCATGTCATCTCTATCTAACTTGTACTCACTATGAGACTTGCTACCATATGCCCCATTAGTTCTATCCTCCTTCTCATGGTTGATCCGAAGTGGTCCCTGTCGCTACAATTTTGACAAACTCTAAAGTATCATTGCATTCACCTTTGATTATTTCTCTTGTGCCTATATGATTATGTCATTGTCTACCTTAAAACTCCTCATTTATTCCTTCAATATTCTCAGTGTGTCTAGAAAATAAGAAGAGTTCCCAACACCATGATGCTCATTTAATCCATAGGGAGAGTGTCGGGAACTGTAATCTACCATATTTCTGGTCATCTTTGATATTCTTCCTACAAGGTATATCATGTCAGCTAAACCAAATCACAATAAACCAATGTATATTAGCATAATTTGGGGATGATACCTCATCTACAAGATCAAAAAATCAGTGTAATACATGTATAACATAATCATGACAACATATAGAAATGTAACACATAAGCATATAAGCATATAAGCAACATCCTAGATAGAGTCCACTCATTAATGCATGATCATACCACTACACATACCATGACCTCATGCATGACAACAACCACCACATCACTATACACTTGACCACATGTGAATACTAATGTGCACAAACAATGCATCATAAATACACTCATGACAACACACTCCACAACAATTCCATCAACTTCCCATTGTGACATCGCTACAACCATGACCCATACCATACAAATTCATCAAGAACATGGTATTACAACACAAGAAACACATATGCAACTGACATGAATGCATGACCAACACACAACACATCCAGTCTGAGGGGAAAACCATGCTCTAATACCACTCTGGAACGGCCTCCTCCCACATCTACCCAAGTAACTATCCAACTAGGGTAAACATGTGACGAGAAGTTACTATGATATGATTTGACCTCCTTCATCTTAAGGAAGTGGAACTGATGGAAACATACCATAGAGACCTTCCACATCAGCAACAATACTCCCAAGAACTATCCCAACCTCTCAAGTAACCAACCCTTGGCTCCCACTGATATTTTAGACCATTTAACCCAAGGAATCTCCCTTTATATTGGTATGCATGTGCCCAAGAGGCTTTGGACACTCCCACAACATGGGTATGCCAGTGTCCAAGGACTTTTCTACCTAATGTCCTTGGGATTTGAGCCACTTTTTAAGGCACAATCTCAAGTCACTTCCCAGAACTAAGTGAGATCTTCATAATAGAAAGATAGCAATAGAATAATGATACAAATTCAAACACTTGAAGAAGGGCTTGACTAGAACCCTACTAGCCATGATAAACATTTTTTCAAACATGTCACAAATATGTAATCTATAGGTTTAAACAATAGATCTGAGCATAGGGGTCTTACAGTCATCTGAGAATCACTAAGAAGCATTGATGCCTCAACACATTAGTTTCAGTTTCATCCATTGGGCCATAGATACATTGTTCATTCATTTACAAGTAAAAACATGATGAGAGCCATGCATAGCTATTGTCATAATACATGTTCATAACTAGATTAATAACAATAGAAATACCAAGGAAATAACAACCATATAATCCACATATAAACCAGTACAATACTCTTGAAATAACAAGGAGAAATAACCTCATAATAATGATGAAAAGGCCAAACAATTGTGGGACTTCCATGAACCACTCAATAGTAGACATGGTTGAGCCAAATCTCCCTTCATCCAATCATGCTCGGGTCATATTCCAAGCATGAATGTGGGATCTCATAAAACACATCAATCAAAACCATCCAAGGCTTCTAGAGGCCAAAATACCTCAACCCATCAAACAGTGATTCCACCTCATGGTTGGATATCACAAAACCATCATCAGATTGGTCTCTAACCAAGCCTTCCAGGGCTCCAAAGTGTTTGTTCCAACCAAGGCTTCCAGGACTAGTAACTCAACCCACAACTATCATCAGGCTTATAGATAGTTTGTCCAACTATGGCTTCCAGGACTAGTAACTCAACCCACCAAGGGCTTTCAAAGAGTTTTTCCAACCAAGGCTTCTAGGACTAGTAACTTAACCCAAGTTGTTACAGGGCTTCCAAAGAGTTTTTCCAACAAGGGCTTCCAAGAACTAATAACTCCACCCAAGCTAAAGGAAAAATGAGAACCAACCAGAAAATAAGGAAATTAACCCACAACACCATGGCTATTCAAAAAATGGAAAGGTTAGGCAAATCCATTGTTAATCTAGGAAATCCTCCATGCCAGTGACATATCATGACCAATAAACAACATGCATACGCCATGCATGCCAAAACTAGTGAGGAAAACATACATACAACTCGGTACCTGCAAGAAAAACCCTATGTAGTTGTTGATCCCAATGTCCTCTTGTACTTTCCTACTCTTCCTTTTCTTTCTTGCTCCAAAACTCCAAGTATGCCACACTCCTCCAAGAGTGCTCAGAGAAAACTCTATATCTCCAAGAGTATGAGGGAGAGAGAATAGAGAGAGCTCCTAAACTGAACTGGAAAAAGTCTATGAATTGATCTTCAGGCACCTCTTTATTGATGAGGCCTCTATTTTCTTCATTTTCCATTATTTTACTTCAATTTCCTCCTCACATGCAACATGTGACCTTTCACCTCCCTTTTCTCCTAATTTCCATTATTTTCATAAATAAATGTGCCAAAATTCCATTTTTCCTTTCCAAATCCTTTTCCATTTCATTTTCCAATTTCCTTAGCCATTAATCAATCATAAGTGATCCCCATCACTATGTTTTTGCCCAAATTTCAACTTGGAATAAGTATCGCATCAATCGTGGTTATTATTTTTCCTTTATTAACTTTTATTACATGGAATTTTCACTAGGGCTGTTATAGACATATGCATCACGTAATTTGTGAATATTAGATTCATGTTAATATTGGTTGATCTAGTGTTCCTATTCAATGCACTTCTACAGGAAGAACTGACCAACCACCCTTACATTCACCTGGGCAGTAGAATGTGTTGCACTACTCTCAGTGTAACAAGTATACAATAAAAACTCAAGCGTACAAATATTTTCCTAGGAAGTGATCAAACTTCCATCATACTTAAGCCTACTGCATATTCTCTCTAATGATGAAAAAATAATAACAGAATTTCACACATATATTATGAACATGTATAAACAAACGATAAGGTTTAGCCAGCATTCCTAATGAAATGTAGACTACAAACAATTCTTCATTGCTAAAAGATGCAGTCGGTGTCTAAGAAGCTTTTGAAGAACCCACATTCTAATATGTAACCATTTTCATATCTGAAAGTATAATACCTATAGCTTCATGCCTTTCCAAGTCTAGTTGTTTCCGCTTCCTTGCCTACATTATTTTCAAACCAAACCATAATGGAGGATCAGTCAAAAGCATGCATGTTAAGATAAAGTATTTAATTCTCAAGCATAATTGTTAATGCTTGGGTAAACTATAAGACTAGCCCAAGGATGACAGGCACAACTTAAACTAAGTTGTAAGCAAATGGAAAAGACACGATTAATAGTCCCTCATTTCCAATGTTACGATAAATATGTAAATTCTGATGTCAAAGAAAATATCTCGGTGATTCAATGGCCAATTTCGAATTGCATTGTTTTGTATAAAAATTGACTCAGATCAGAAATATGATAATGAATCATCCTAGCCATTTATTCATGAAATTTAGTGAGCAATAAAAAAAGAACTATGAAAAGGTTACATAAGCACTCATCTAAAAGAGTTTTAGTACAAAAAATTATATTTAATATGAAACAGTCTAGCATTGTTCTATATACACATAAATAACATATCCAAAAGTTAAAACCTAAAAATAATTATTTTCCTTCTATACTTAGTGTAAACAATAAGAATTTCCAACCAACCTGCAAAATACAGAGGTGACTTAACTTTGCATAGGCATCCTTAATTATGTTATTTTCCTTAGAAAATAATTTGAAGACTTCCATAAATATTAAAGAGGTATTGTCAATTGGGTTTATCCTGAATGGTCGGAAAGAAGGAATTTTATCCTCCCCACCCAGATTCAATTCCACTAGTGACATGTTGATTTTATATCAAGTATATTGTTGTAATGGTTTTGAGACTTTCCCTAACGATTCTAGGGTTTACCTTCAAAATTCCCCTGCCCTTGTATCTTGGAAAAAAAATATTACATAGGTATATACCCTCAATCCCTTGATGCCAAGGACTCTAACACAAGATTATTTCAAGTACTTTCTGAAACAAAGAGAAAGGTGGCAATTCTCTCTAGGGATATTGTGGGAATGAATGAGAAACACAATTTCAATTTTTTGTGATTATAAACTTGGTTGCTTGGGAAAAAAGGAACATGTTTAGATTACAATCCATGATGTATTTCTTCTTACTGAAATACAAGGACAACAAAAAAGGTACACATTTATATATGTCGATCACAAAAGCAAACTCAATATGTATGGTATAGAAAAAAAGCAACAAACATCTTGTTCATAGTTAGAATCCACCTATCATACCTATAAGCCTAGAAAAAATATAAAAAACATAAGATATTAAGAAATACGCAGACCTAGGATATCCAGGGGATAAATATACACCATGGGATACAAAATATTGTTGTAACAAGTATAGATATTAGTGACAATAATGTCTCAATAGTAAATAGTAAATACACATTACGATTTTGGTTTAACTAATTTTCTCACTCATTAAAAAAGGTTATATCTTCAAAATTGAATAATTATTTGAAGGCTCCAAAGCCATTCAAAAATAGTTCTTACTTATGTGGATAATCTACATGCAATCTGTTATTATTTTTTCTTGTGCTAAAATCCCTACAAATGAAACATTATATTTGCTAAATTTCTATGAACAAGCTATAAGACATTACAAAACTCATTCCAAATATGTGTTTTCGACAATATATATTCCCATAGATAAGAAGAAGCATGTAGTATAAGTTATGCAAGAAAGGGATAGATGAAAAGGTAGCAAAGGGTGGATAATGATGCAATATTTTTGGATAGTTTAAGAAAAATGTAAGTTGTTGATAAATAAAATTTATGGATATCCCTACTCAAACATAGGTCCACTTCCTATAACCAAAGAGAAATAAAATTGGATCCAACCTTTCAACTAGACCTACTTCTCTATAATGGCCTTCTCTTTTAATATTACCATTATCAAGGGCACAATTTTCTTTATCTAATAATCTTTTACAATTTTTGATCAAATGTTATTTTACTAAACACAAAATAGTTGCAACATGTTCTCAAATAAAATATCAATTTTAAAATGAAAAAAAATTAAAATATTCCCATGTTTTGATTACACCCATGTGTAGATAACTTACTGGAATGAAAATATTTGCCTCTTTGTTAATAGGCATGTACCCTGGTGGAGGTCTATAACTAGGATTCAAGTGAATATTGTACTACGCTCTATAGTCATCTTATTTACAACAATTGAATTCCTTTGATCAAACAATGACTCTTGAACTATCAGTTTCTTATATATCTTTCCATGATGTAACACCCCCCTCCCACATCTACCCAAGTGATCCAAAATGAATCCTAAACACCCTATAAGTCTTCAAACATCCAAAAATATCGCATAAGAAGAACCTTTAAAAATGGCGAATTACACTATCGGGAGTGAAAAACACAAGGAAACATTGGAAATAAAGCTTATCAGAGGTCAAAACAACTCTGCACAGGAGCTGTCGGATCTGGCCGATCAACCATCCAGATCTAGCCGATCAACCATCCAAATCCGATTGGCATATCGTAATCGACGATGGCAAGCGAAGGTTATTGGAGGTGGCCATATGACAGTTGCGATAGTGATCAATGCAAGTCAATGAGGACCGTCGATCAAGCACACAGATTGACGGCCCAGGTTAACTCGCGATATCGCATCGGAAAAATACAAAGGAGTAGGGCCGATATACTTGCGACTGTGATAGCCGGACCCAATAGGATTATGGATGAAAGTTGATAATATTTCAAGTCTGTTAAAATGGTATTTTTCAATGTATTTCATATTTTTGTAAATAAACGAAAAAAAAAAAAAAGGAAATGTGAATAAAGTGATGAATCTGGACCTGAAAGGGATATACATGTAGATATACATGTTTTGAGTTCCATAATGAGCAAGATTCGGGTGGGCCTTATGTGATAAGTGGTATTGGATGGGCTCTACCCGATCCCATCCACTAGCGGACACATGGCGTGAGAAAACTGCCTTTTCGGGCGGGTAATCTCCATATGCCTTCGCTGCCTGAAATGAATCTCAACCGTTGGATCAAGATCACTCAGATCAATGGTGGATATGCAATAGCAATATAAAACCAGACCTGATGAAACTTATATATCCAAATATATAACATTTCAAGTCAGCCATAAAGCCTTTTTGCGATATTTTCAGCGTTTTAATGTATTTTTCAAATACAAAGGGAAACCACGGAACGGGCATTTGCGACATGTGATAGTGATTTAAAGGAAGACCCGATGGAATATAGGATGGAATTCATAATATTTGAAGTCTGATAAATAGTGATTTGGTGGATTTTTCCTGTGTTTTACAGTGTTTCTCTGTGTACACAGAGAACACTATTTTTGGGGATTTCAAAGGCCCAATTTTCCCTTCCGTTGCAAAACATGTGGCCACCTTCCCTGAAGACATTATTCCATGATTTCTAATTCTCAGAAGCAAATTCGAGTGGATAGAGGTCGGGAGCCAAAGAACCCGATAAGGGGAAACGAATAGACAGCGCCGATTGGCTTTAAATCCATAGAGTGACATAGACAGAGAGAAAGTAGTGCTAAGACAGAGAGAAAACAGAGAAATATAGTGAAAGAAAGAGTCTGTTTACTCATAGAGGCTTGAGGGATTCAAGCAAACTCCCACTGTTTTGTATCTGTATGTTGAGACTCAATTTGAGCTCACACTTTTGTAAAAACTCTGCTCTTGAAGACATAATAGAGAGGTCACCACTGAAGGCTAGACCAGGAGACGTAGCCCAAGATTTTTGGGTTAACTCCATATTAAATTTTTCGTGTAATTTGTGTTGTCTATTATGTTTCTCTAACTGCTTGATTGTCTATATTATTCGCAATCTTATCGATCCGTTGCACTAAGTAATATAGGCAAATCCATGCACATGAGTCTATAATACCTTAAAAGTAATCTAAGATCTTTGTTTTCAGATCAAGTGGTATTAGAGATTTAGGTTTGCTAAGGTTAGACAAGCTTGTGCTGGATTATTGAATGCCAACTAGGTCAAAGCTCAAACTAGGAGAAGGAGAGCTTGTTGAGACTAATCCAGAGATTGGAAGACTCTATGCTCAGAGGAGAATGGCCAAAGAAGTCCCATTGGAATTAAAATCTCAATTCATGGACAGTTTCATGACCATGAGAGCCATGGTGGAAGAAATGTATCGGGAATTTAAGAAGGATCGAGGTGAAAGCACCTCAACACTCGAACAAGGCAAAGGAGTAGAGGAACCTCTTCTAGTTTCCCATTCAAAAGGAAAAGGGAAAGGGGAAGAGCCTCCTCCATCAACTCCTCCTTCTAGCCCTGAAAAGAAGAAGAAGAAAACATCTTTTATTAAATTAGATGTAAAATTTGATTTGCCAATCTATGATGGAGAATTAAATGCAGAAATGTTAGATAGCTGGATTAGACAGATTGATGTGTATTGCAAGGTTCAGAACATTGATTCAGAAAGGAGTAAAATTCAGTTGGCTAGCCTTCGCCTTGGAGGAACTGCCCTAGTGTGGTGGGAAGGCAGGACACAAGCTGATTTGAAGAACCATGGTAAAATACTTTCTACCTGGAGTGAATTTGTTTCTGCCATTCAAAAACAATTCTATCCACTAGCTTATATGCAGCAAGCAATGATGAGTTGGCAAACTCTTCGCCAATTAAAGGGGAAAAGTGTACAAAGCTATACCCAGGAATTTAGAAAAAGAGCTTTAACTCAAGGCATTTCTCTAGACTCACCTGAAACTTTGTTGAAGTATATAGGTGGTATACATAGCTATTTGAGGCACACCATTCTCATGTTTAACCCCACTAGCCTAGATGATGTATCAGTCCAAGCTACACATCTAGAGGCTAGAGGCAAGAATGTGAACCCGAAGATTGGGGGATCATCAAAACCTTCTACAATCAAAAACAAGGAAAAGAAGAAACTGAGATGGAAAGAGAGGAAGGCAAACGTTGTACAAAAAGACAAACCTTCATGCACTCACTGCAAGAAGGATGGACATGATGATGCACATTGCTGGTCTTTGCATCCGGAGCTGAAACCCAAGAAGTTCGATGGCAAGAATAAGAAGACTGTTGTTGCTATTCAGAAAGATTTGGGGTTAGACTCAGGTGATGAAACAACAGTCACAACTACAAGTATAAAAGGTTATCTGATTTAGAGAATGCAAAGATTAAGAAGCAGGTACAGGAGCTGCTCAATAAAGGGTTCATAAGGCCAAGCACATCACCATGCAGATCTCCAATCATGTTGGTGAGAAAGAAAGATGGTTCATGGAGGATGTGCATTGATTACAGAGCACTGAATAAAATAACGATCAAGAATCGTTATCCTCTTCCTCGCATTGATGATCTATTAGATCAGCTGAAAGAGGTAGTTTACTTTTCCAAGTTGGACTTGCGTAGTGGCTATCATCAGGTCAGAGTAGCAGAACAAGATGCATGGAAGACTGCTTTCAAAACAAAGCAAGGGTTGTATGAATGGCTGGTTATGCCTTTTGGCTTAACTAATGCTCCTGCCACTTTCACGAGAGTTATGAATGATGTACTCAGGCCTTCTATTGATGATTTTGTAATTGTATATTTAGATGACATTCTTGTTTTTAGTAAAACATGGGAAGAACATTTGAATCATGTAAAGTAGACTTTAGATGTTTTGAAAAGAGAAAATCTCTATGTGAAATTGTCAAAATATGAATTAAGCAAAACATCTTTAAATTATTTGGGTCATATTGTAGGGGGTGGTGAATTGAAGACAGATCCCTCTAAGGTTGAAGTCATTGTGAACTGGCCTAAAGCAAATCTGCTACAGAAGTTAGGAGTTTTCTAGGAGCAACACAATATTGGAGAAAGTTTATTGCTAACTTTCCTTGATTGCAGCTCCCTTACATGCTTTAACAGGATTGAATAAGGTGTTTCAGTGGGGAGGCAAACAGCAGAAAGCCTTCGAAACCTTAAAAGAAAAAATTAGTACAACACCAGTACTAGCACTGCCAGATCTTCAACGACCAATTGAGATTGAAATAGATGCTAGTGACTATGCCATGGGAGCAGTGTTGATGCAACATGGTAAACCCATATGCTATCATTTAGAGACATTTAATTCTGCAGTAGTTAATTATCCCACATATGATAAAGAATTGTATGCATTAGTACAGAGTGTGAAAAAGTGGAAACATTACTTAATGGGTAAAGAAACAATCATCCATACAGACCATCAACTAAATTGCAGCAATCAAGGCATTATAGGTGGATGGGTTTCCTACAACATTTTCATCTTGTCATCAGATATAAGAAGGGCATACACAATAAGGTTGCAGATATGTTATCCATACCAATCATAAATGCATCTACTATACTTAAGCATAACTCAGTAATGCATGAAAGCTAAATTGAACAATATGCTCAAGATATAGATTTTAAAGATGTATATGTAACTTTAAGTCATGGCAAACAAGTAGAAGAATTGGATTATTATGTTAAGGACCAACTCTTGTATCATTTGGGAAAGTTATGCATTCCACAAAATAAAAGAGTTAAAATAATCTGAGAAGCACATACTTCTCTTATATTAGGTCATTTTGGTGTAAGTAAAACAGTTTCACAACTGCAAAGGTTCTGTTATTGGCCAAGAACGCATGAAATAGTTTCTAGATATATTTAAGGGTGTACAATGTGTGCTATAAGCAAGCCCAATAATAGAAAATTAGGTTTGTACACCCCACTTCCAGTTCCTTCTCGTCCCTGGGAAAGTGTTTCCATGGACTTTGTTGGGGGATTGCCAAAATCTAGAAAAGGTCATGATTATTTATATGTTATTGTGGACAGGTTCAGCAAAATGTGTATTTTAATACCTTGTAACAAGCAAATTACAGCTAAAAAAACAGCGAAGTTTTTCTTTCAGCATGTCTGAGTTCATTTTGGGTTACCCACTTCCATTGTATCTTATCGAGATTCTCGATTTGTTGGGAAGTTTTGGTCAAGTCTATGGGAATTGATGGACACCAGACTAAAGAAGATCACAACCTTTCATCCAAAAACAGATGGCCAAACAGAGGTGGTCAACAGGATAGTGATCCAGTTGCTTAGGGGCTATTGCAACAAGCATCCCAAACTTTGGGATGAACATTTGTGTTATGAGCAACATGCTTCAACCATGCTAAGCACTCTTCTACACAGAGATCTCCTTTTGAGACTTGTTTTGGCTTTACACCAAAGTCTCCCTTGGACTTTGTCTTTAGTAAAGACATAGCAGTTGATGGACATAGTGATGTGGACAAAGCAACCAAGTCCATTGAACAGATCCAAGAAATTCACCAGGCAGTGCAGGAACAACTGGAAAAGAGTCAGGCCAAGTACAAGGCAAGGCATGACAAGCATCGAATTGAGCATAGCTTCCAAGTTGGTGATCAAGTTTGGTTGTACATCATCAAAGACAGAATGCAAGGTGAAGGTAAGAAGTTGAAGCAAATAAGGTATGGGCCTTTTAAGATACTTGAGAAAATTGGTGAAAACACTTTTCGCCTTGATTTGCCAGCTTATATGCATATCTATTCAGTCATTAATGCAGGGAACTTGAGACTGTTTGAACCTTCATCGATTGGAGATCCCAAAGAGCAAAGTCAGTTGCCTTCTATTCATGATCTGTTGCCTGAATATCTTAATGAGTTGCACGAAGATACAGTTCTAGACAGGAAGGTGAGAACTACACGCAGAGGGGATGTTGAGTACCTCAGAATTGGACTCAAAGGTTCAAAATCAAGCAGTGCACAATGGATAGAAATTGGACAAGTGAGGAAGCTGTATCCTCGCTTGATCGATGCTTGAAAACCAAATTTTGGTGTTCCAAAAGCTTTTTCAGTGGGAAGGTGTGATCCAAAATGGATCCTAAACACCCTCTAAGTCTTCAAACATCCAAAACTATCGCATAAGAAGAACCTTTAAAAATGGCGGATTACACTATCAAGAGTGAAAAACATAAGGAAACAACAGAAATAGAGCCTATTGGAGGTCAAAACAACTTTGCACAAGAGTCATTGGTGTAGGAATTTACAGGGTAAGTTCCACAGAAAGAATACCAAAAGGACACCGCTCACAACCAGATCTCAAATCAATACACCAGTATTTTTGACGTGGTTAAAACCCTCAGAGTGCAAGGAGGGAAACAGTCCACGGCCTGTCCCAACGTGGGTACTACAGGCAATTTATTAATCAAAGAATGAAAATTTACATAAGCTTCTCTCATGCACGGATTACCCGAACAATGACCCTCCATGCGCTTTAAATAGAACTCATGGACCAATCGGGTGTCAAGCCACGGATCAAGTGTCGGTAATACCGAGGTGAGAGTGAACCGTCGGATCACTATATATCGTGACCGTCTGATTGTAAGTTACAAAACGTACAACGGTAAAGAAACACACTTTACCTAACTCTAACCTAACTCTATACTAGACCAAGTTGAACTTAACTATATCCTATGTGTCGGAATATCCTAACATCCCCCCTTAAGAACAACTTGGGATAGGATTGAAGGATTTACAAATATGACACAATAGGAGAAGGAAGGAGGCACTAGAGCCTATCCCCCCTTAGTGACAACTTCCTGAACTCCAAGCATATATCGAAGTTTAGTGAACTTCGCCTCTGTGAGAGCCTTTGTGAAGATGTCTGCAACCTGATCATCTGTTGGACAATATTGCACTTCAAGAACATGGTCATGAATGAGCTTTCTGATGAAGTGCATGTGTAGTTCAATGTGTTTGCTGCGCTGATGCTGGACTGGATCTTTGCATAGCTGAATGGCACTTTGATTATCACACCAAAGTGTGGTTGGATGTTGCTGCTCAAAGCCAAACTCTGATAGGATCTGACGAAGCCACAAGACTTCCTTACTAGCTTCCACGGCACCACGATACTCTGCTTCTGCTGACGAAAGAGAAATGGCAGCCTGTTTCTTACAAGCCCATGTAATAGGTCCTGAACCAAGAGTGAAGACATAGCCGGCAGTAGACTTCCGATCATCAGGGTCACCAGCCCAATCAGAATCAGTGAAACCAACTAACAGAGGAGTTGCTTTGGCACTGTAATGAATCCCAAACTGTATTGTACCTCGAACATAACGAAGTATTCTTTTAGCTGCTTTCCAATGACTTTCACGGGGGTTTTGCATAAAACGAGCAACAAGGCCAACAGCAAAGGAAAGATCAGGACGAGTATGGGTTAAATACAAGAGTTTTCCGACAAGTTGACGGTATAAGGTAGCATCAACTTCAGGAGAAGTACAAGAGACTGAAAGTTTGACTCCAGACTGAAAGGGAGAAGGGGCTGGCTTACAGTCTTCCATGTGAAAATGACGAAGAATATCACAAGCATACTTGGACTGGGAAAGGAAAATACCCTCTTGGGATTGCAAGACTTGAAGACCGAGAAAATAGTGTAAGTGTCCTAAGTCTGTCATTTCAAATTTCTTTTTAAGGCTGGACTTCACATGGTTTATAAGGTTGGGATCACTACCAGTAAGAATAAGATCATCAACATAAAGAACAAGGATGATAAGAGAGTTGCCCACTTTCTTGGTGTAGACAGTATTGTCAGAATGACACCTAGAAAAGCCAGATTCTAAAAGAAAGCTATCCATTTTGGCATACCAAGCCCGAGGAGCTTGCTTGAGGCCATAAAGGGATTTCTTAAGTCGACAAACAAGGCTGGAGTCTGTTTGTATGAAGCCAATGGGTTGTTCCATATAGATTTCTTCCTGCAAGTCCCCATGCAAGAAGGCAGATTTAACATCCATTTGATGGACTTCCCATTTTAAAGAGGCAGCAAGGGAAAGAACAAGGTGGATAGAGTTCATTTTGGCAACAGGGGAGAAGGTTTCAGTGTAGTCAATGCCTTCGACCTGTGAAAAGCCCTTAGCAACGAGACGAGCTTTATGTTTATCAACTTTCCCATCTGGTCCATACTTGGTTCTGTAAACCCATTTACATCTAACAAGTTTGTGTCCCTTTGGTAGAGGAACAAGATCCCATGTATCATTTGTCATTAATGAATGATATTCTTCATTCATAGCTGCTTCCCAGTGTGGATGGCCTGAAGCTTCTGCAAAAGTGTCAGGATCATGATTTACTGGAGCTTGAGCCAGTAAAGAAGAGGCTCTTTCAAACTGAGAACGTGTACGTCGCTGATCTGTAGGATCACCGGCAAGATCACCTGCTGCATCCCGAGTAGCACGGACCCATCTTGGAAGTTGAGGATCCTGAGAAGGTGGGGGAGGATTATCATCCTCGCTTTCATCATCTGAAGAAGAAATGTTTTCAAAAATAGAAGAGAGAGGAAGAGGTGGCACATCCGCCGGACTAGGCTCGCAGGCCGATTTATTTTCATCAAATTTTACATCTCTTCTAATGATAACATTTTTGGACTTAAATGGAATAAGTCTATAACCTTTTACATCTTCAGAATATCCAACAAAAGTACATTTCTCACTCTTAGGTTCTAAAGCTTTATGCTTTTCATCTGGAATATGGGCCCATGCTTCACTTCCAAACACACGAAAGTGACTTACATATGGTTTAATGGAACTCCAAGCTTCTTCTGGAGTGATATTCTCTAGAACTTTAGTAGGAGTGCGATTGATTATATAATTTGCACAATTAATTGCTTCGGCCCAAAAACTAAGACTGAGTCCTTTAGATTGCAGCATACAATTAGCCATTTCCTTTAAGGTGCGATTTTTCCTTTCAGCTACACCATTTTGTTGTGGAGTGTATGGAACAGTATGTTGCATTTGAATTCCATTTTCGGTGCAAAAGTTGATGAATGTGTTTTTAACATATTCTCCACCATTATCAGTTCTTAGCTTAAGAATTTGATGTCCAGATTGTTTTTCAACAAATGCTTTGAAGGCCAAAAAAGTGGTAAATACTTCGCTCTTGAGTTTTAAGAAGTATACCCAAGTGCGTCTGGAAAAATCATCAATGAAAGTTAAGAAGTACTTGCAGCCAGAGAATGAAGCAACAGGAAGAGGACCACATAAATCACTGTGCACAAGCTGTAAAGGGGCTGAGGCGTGCCAAGAGGCACGTTTGTCAAAACTGTCCCGATGATGTTTTCCGAGTACACATCCGGAACAAACACCATCTCTGCAAGATACCATAGGAAGACCTGTCACCATATTTTCTTTACATAGATGCTGAAGGGAGCGATAGTTTAAGTGACCAAATCGCTCATGCCAAAGTTTGCTCACTTCATCATTATGAGCAACAAATACTGAGGGAAGATTGGACGACCCAAAGTTGTGAAACTTATACAACCTTTTGGAATCATCAGCAAGACCAGTAGCTAGAATCTGTTTAGGATCTTTTAGATCCTTGATTACAACATCATGAGGTGAAAATTCAACAATTTTACCTTCACCTGAATGAGTTATCTGATAGACAGATAGAAGGTTGCAGGATAAGCTTGGAACACATAATACATCATTAAACTGACCATTGTCTAGATGAACAGTTCTAGTCCCTACAACATTAAGAGATCTATCATCACCAATATATATATTTTTGGTGTTACAATCATTTAAAGAAGAAAACATGGCTTGGTTTTTGGCCATGTGACAAGAGGCTCCAGAATCAATGAGCCACTCATGAGAATGAGAAGAAGAAGAAGATACATTTAATGCATAACCAGACTGAGATGATTGACAATGAGATGCAGAAAGTTCCATTCCGGAAGTTGAAGTTGAGGTAGGCTCCACATGGATGTTATGTTTCTTCATTGCGGCTTCCAAGGCTTCCATCTTCTTAAAGCATTTAGATTCTAAGTGGCCATCTCGATTACAAAAGTTACAATGTCTATCAGTCTTCTTCCATTTGTTTTTATTGGTCTTATCATTTTGCTGAAATGATCTTTCATTTTGAGGCTGAGATGGTTTAGGACCATTCTTTTGAGGATATGACTTCTTAGGATTCTTTGAATTTGGTTGCTGCTGGGCAGCTAACGCTTTCGTGGAAGAGTTTCCAAGATTAAGAAGACCAAGGTGTAAGAGTTTTTCTTGTTCTCTTATTAAGGAATCACAAAAGGAGTCAAAGGAAGGGGGCTTGTAGTCTTGTCCTTGACAAATGAAAGCTTCCCTTATAGAATGGAAAGTGAAAACAAATACAGAGTAGGCTGGTCCCAACTTAGTAAGGATGGAATAAATAAGGTTACCATCTTCTTTCTTAACTTTAACACCTTCCAAGAGATATCTAAGGGTCTTGAATTTGGACAAGAAATCTTCAATGCAAGAAAAATTATTAGGATCCAAAGTAAGCAGCTCATTTTCAAGTTGATGGGCTCTAATTTCATTTTTAATCCCAAAAACTTTAGCAAGTTTTTCTAATGCTTCATGAGGAGTCTCAAGTCCTGCAATGTGGAATCTAAGATCAGGAGAAATAGACATCCCTATCAAACCACGTGCTTGATCTTGTCTATTTTCCCATTTTGCCGCCTTGTCTTCATCTTTTGGTTTCTTCTCTTGGTTTGTGGCTATTCTGAAGAGACCTTTACTTCTAGGTAAATCTTCCATGTATTCTACCCATTGGAAGTAGTTAGTGCTGTCAAGAATGACTTGGCATGGACTTTCCATTTTAAAAAAACTGAAGCTAAAGATGCTGAAAGTAAGTGTACCAACGGATAGATCTCGAAAAAATAGGCGGTTTTAAAAAAAACGGCTCTGAAAAAGGCTTCCGGATGAAGAAGTTATGGCTTTTTGAAAAACAAATTGTTGACGTTGTCGGCAAAGTGCGCGAATGTGCGGGAATGAAAAAATCCGCCCCCACAAAATGGAGACTTGAACCCAAGACCTCTACTCTCTTAAAATAGCTTTGAACCAATTGATCTATACAAAAAATTTGAGAGAGAGAGAGAGAGAGAGAGGGGGGGGGGGGGGGGCCTTGGTTTGCGTGCTTGCCTTGAGAAAGCTCTTTTTCCCTACAAAACACAAAACACAAAACCCAACACGCATATGCAAAGAAAAACGAACCTTGCGGCTCGAAGTTAGCTTTAGCCAAAAAACTAGAAATTTAAAAAAAAATCTCAAGGTTAGCTTTAGCCGAAAAACTAAATATTTTTCTCAATGTTTCTGATTTTCCGAGATCACACTACGGTGCAGGGAAAAGAGCATACGCATGAGAAAAATCCTTCCTTTCTGTTTCTGATTTGCCCAGATTGCACAGAGTCGCAGGGCAAAGAGCATACGCAGAAATGAAAGGTATAGATCCGGTTAAAAAAAAAGGCTAAATAAACTGAGACCGAAAAATGCAGAGAGAAAATAACAGTAAACTGCAAAAAAACACTGTATACCTCCCGATCTGAAAAATGACGCAGCTAGGGCTACCGGAAACCTTTTCACGTGAAACGAAAGGGGTTCCTCACTGGAACAGATGCTCCGAACGCAACAGAGCAATCCTCTCGGCCCGAAAGCAGTCAGAAATAGCAGATCTAGGAAACGACAGCCGCATGCAGTTCTACCGGCTTCAGATTTGGATCACCAACGGACGCGGCCCTCAAATAGCTCTGATACCATGTAGGAATTTACAGGGTAAGTTCCACAGAAAGAATACCAAAAGGACACCGCTCACAACCAGATCTCAAATCAATACACCTGTATTTTTGACGTGGTTAAAACCCTCAGAGTGCAAGGAGGGAAACAGTCCACGGCCTGTCCCAACGTGGGTACTACAGGCAATTTATTAATCAAAGAATGAAAATTTACATAAGCTTCTCTCATGCACGGATTACCCGAACAATGACCCTCCATGCGCTTTAAATAGAACTCATGGACCAATCGGGTGTCAAGCCACGGATCAAGTGTCGGTAATACCGAGGTGAGAGTGAACCGTCGGATCACTATATATCGTGACCGTCGGATTGTAAGTTACAAAATGTACAACGGTAAAGAAACACACTTTACCTAACTCTAACCTAACTCTATACTAGACCAAGTTGAACTTAACTATATCCTATGTGTCGGAATATCCTAACAATTGGATCTGGTTGATGAACAGTCCAAATCCAATCGGCATATCACAATTGGCGGTGGCAAGCGGAGGTTATCGAAGGCAGCCATATGACAGTTGCGATAGCGATCAGCGCAAGTCAACAAGGACTGTCGATCAAGCACGTAGATCGATGGACTAGGTTAACTCGCAATATCACATCGGAAAAATACAAAGGAGCGGGGCTGATATACTTGTGACTATGATAGCCAGACCCGATAGGATTATCGATGAAAGTTCATAATATTTCAAGTTCGGTAAAAGGGTTTTTTCAATGTATTTCGTATTTTTGTAAATAAACGAAAAACAAAGGAAATGCGAATAAAGCAATGAATCCGGACCTAAAAGGGATATACATGCAGATATATATGTTTTTAGTTCCATAATGAGCATGATTCGGGCGGACCTTAGGCGGTAAGTGGTATTGGACGGGCTCTACCCGATCCCATCCACTGGCCGACACATGGCATGAGAAAACCGCCTTTTTGAGCGGGTAATCTCCGTACGCCTTCGCCGCCCGAAATGAATCTCAACCGTTGGATCAAGATCACTCAAATCAATGGTGGATATGCAATAGTGATATAAAACTAAACCCGATGGAACTTATAGATGCAAATATATAACATTTCAAGTCAACCATAAAGCTTTTTTGCGATATTTTCAATGTTTTAATGTATTTTTAAAATACAAAGGGAAACCATGGAATGGGCATTTGCGACATGAAATAGCGATTTAAAGGTGGACTCGATGGAATATAGGATAGAATTCATAATATTTGAAGTCCGATAAATAGTGATTTGGCAGATTTTTCCCATGTTTTACAGTGTTTCTCTGTGTAAACAGAGAACATTATTTTTGGGGATTTCAAAGGCCCGATCGTCCCTTCCATTGCGGAACAGGTGGCCACCTTCCCTGAAGACGTTATGCCATGATTTCTAATGCTCAAAAGGGGATTCTAGCGGACATAGGTCAGGAGCGAGAGAGCCCGAGAAGGGGAAACGAACAGACATCGTCGATTGGCTTTAAAGCCATAGACTGACAGAGATAGAGAGGAAGCCGTGCTGAGACAGAGAGAAAACAAAGGTAGAGAGTGAAAGAAAGAGTATGTGTACTTGGAGAGGCTTGAGCTCAAACTTTTGTAAAAACTCTGCTCTTGAAGACATAATAGAGAGGTCACCACTGAAGGCTGGACCAAGAGACATAGCCCAAGAGTTTTGGGTGAACTCCAAAATAAATTTTTTGTGTAATGTGTGTTGTCTATTATGTTTCTCTAACTATTCAATTGTTTATATTATTCACAATATTATCAATCCGTTGCACTAAGTAATATAGGAAAATCCATGCACATGAGTTTGTAATACCTTAAAAGTAATCTAAGATCCTTTTTTTCAGATCGTCAAGTAACCATCCAACTGAGGTAAACATGTGATGAGATGCCACTATGATATGATTTAACCTCCTAAGCTACGTTAAGGAAGTGGAACCAACGGAAACACATCCTACAGACCCTCATGAACCATCCCAACCTTTTTGCCAACCAGCCCCTAGGTCCCACTTATATTTTGGACCACTTGACCTCCAGACGCTCCCATGCTATAAGCTTACCAACATCCAGGAGGCTCTAAACACTCTCATGACAAGGCATGCTAGTGTCCAGGGGCTATTTTTCTCAATGTTGTGCCAACATCCTTACAATTTGAGCCACTTTTCAGGCCCAGAGCCAAGGCCACTACCCAAAATTGAATGACACCTTTAGAACAGTAAGATAACAGGGAAATGATAGTAAAAATACAATTAATTGACAAGACCTTAACTGGACCCCTACTAGCCACGACAGGTATTTTTTCAAACATATGACGAATATGTAATCTATAGGAGTAAATAACATATCTAAGCATAAGGGTCTCATACTTAGCTTTGAATCGCTAAAACACATTTAGGCTTCAACACATTAACTTCCATTTCATCCATTAGTTCATAGATACATTGTTCATTCATTTACAAGTAGAAACATGATAAGAGTCGTAAATAGCTATTGTCATAAAACATATATGTAACCAACATGATAGTAACAGAAATACCAAGGAAATCAAAGCCATGTAATCCACACATAAACTAGTATAATACTCATAGAAATACAAGGATAAATAACTTCATATTCATGATGCAAAATCCAAATGTGGGATGGGACTTCCATTTTCCATCCAACCATAAAATGGTTGAGCCAAATCTTTCTTCAATCATTCACCCCCTTGCCATATTCCAAGCATCAATGTGGGATCTCATGGAAAAAATCAATCCAAAACCATCCAGGGCTTCCAAAGGCCATCCACGTTAACCCATCAAACAATGATTCATCCTCATGGTCAAACATCACAAAACTATCATCAGATTGGTCTCTATCCAAGCCTTCCAAGCCTCCAAAGGGTTCTTCCAACCAAGGCTTCCAAGACCAGTAACTCAACCCACAACGTATTTTGGGATTCTAAAGAATTTGTCCAACTGGGGCTTCTAGGACTACTAACTGAACCCACCAAGGGCTTCCATAGCATTTTTCTATAGTAACTCAACCCAAGTTATTACAGGGCTTCTAGAGCATTTGTCCAACCAGGGATTCCAGGACTAGTAACTCAACCTAAGCTAAGGAAACACGAGAACCGATCAAAACAAAACAAATAAATAAATCCACAATCACCATGGCTATCCAGGAAATGGCAAGGCTAGGCAAATCAATTTTCAATCGTAGCCATCCTCCATTCCAATGACAGATCATGACCAATAAACCTCACACATATGTCATGCATGTGAAAACTAGTGATAAAAACATACATGTAACTCGATACCTGGAAGCAAGACCTGTTGTAGCTACCAATCCCGATGTACTCTTGCACTTTCCTGCTCTTCCTTTGCCTTCTTGCTCCAAAAGTCCAAGTGTACCACATCCTCCAAGAGTGCTCCAAGACAACTCTTAGGAACCAAGAGTATGAGAGAGATAGAGAATAATGAGAGAACTTCAAAACTAAACTAACAAAAGTCTGTGTACTGATCCTCAAAAGCCGTTTTTATGGATGAGGCCTCTATTTTCTTCATTTTCCATTATTTTCCTTCTCACATGCAACCTGTGACCTTTCACCTCCCTTATCTCCTAGTTTCCATTATTTTCATAAATGTACCAAAAATGTCATTTTTCCTTTCCAAAGCCTTAGCTATTTCCTTTGCCAATTTCCTTATCCATGAATAACCAAATGAACACCCACACTAGGATGTCTTTCCCAACATTCAGCTTGAAATAAGTGTCGCATCAACTGTGGTTATTATTTTTCCTTTATTACTTTTATTACATGGAATTTTCACCAGGCCTATTACCACAAGACTGTTGTAAGAAAAATATATTGTCAATGGAAATTCATAACTTAGCTCATTGCAGTGTTTACAATGATCAACCTACTAAGGAAGCAAACCAATAAGAAAACATAACAAACATAACATCATAATGACATGACACCCATACTACTTATTGGAGATTTATAACATATCTCATGGTGGTATTTACATCCATATACATATGTACATATACCAAACATTACCAAAACATGTACTAATACATATACCAAGACATATACCAAAACACCATACCAAAACTACTTTGCCTCAACCGGAAAACAAAGAAGGATACATAGCCTCCATCTGATCTACCATCTCCTATGTAGCTTCATCGGGCACAAACTGCTTCCATTACACTTTAACCTGCTTGATTGCTCGATTTCAAATCATCAACACCATTTTCTCCAATATACAGTGAGGCTTTGGTTGGAATTATCCATCTGGCTCCACCTGCAATATAGATGAGTCAATCACATGAACAACATTGTTAACATACTTCTTAAGCAATGCCACATGGAAAAAATCATGGACCTTCACTCTCGGAGTCAGGGCAAGTTGATAGGCTACTAGCCCAACCCTCTCAATAATATTGAAGGGTCCACCAAACCAGGGTGCCAGCTTGGCACATGACCCAATGCGCAAGGAGCTCCTCTTCGGTTGGATGCACAAGTACACCTGTTCCCCAACCTGGAACTCCTTGAAAATCTCATTCTAATCTGCATAGCTCTTTTTCCTATCTTGTGTTTCCTTTAGATTTTTGTTGATTACCTACATTTCTTGTTCCATTTCCGCCAACATGTCTAGTCCAATCAACACCTTGTTAACTGGATCACTCCAACTGATAGGAGTATTGCAACTCTACCCATACAATGCCTCAAATAGACTCATCCTCAAATATTCTTGATACCAATTGTTGTAAGCAAACTCTACCAATGGAAGATAATCTTCCCACTTTCATTGTTGATGCATCACATACATCCTCGACATGTCCTCTGATATCTTGTTGACCCTATTTGTTTGTCCATATATCTGTGGATGATAAGTTATACTAAAGGCCAACTTTGTGCCCAAACCAACAAACAACTCCTTCCCAAATTTGGAAGTGAACTTTACATCCTTATCTGACACGATCTTCTTTGGAACACCATGCAATCTGACCATGTCTCTGATGAATACCTGTGCTACATCACTAGCTGAGAATGTAGACTTCACTGGAATGAAGTGCGCTACCTTCGTCAATCTGTCCACAATAACCATGATGGAATCATGTTGTCTCACAGTCCTCGGAAAACCTATGATGAATTCCATGGAAATTCCTTCCCATTTCTATTTTGGAATTGGAATCGGCTAAAGCAATCCACGTCAATGCTTACATTATGCCTTCACATGCTAACAATCAAAACACCTATCCACATACTCTACTGCATCCTTCTTCAGATTTGTCAAATAAAAAAATCTATTCATTGTTGTTAGTGTCTTCTGATAACCTGGGTGACCTGAATATGTGTTTTGGAGAATCTGGTACATACGGATAAAAGCACTTTAGCCTTTTCCCATAAGCAATAGATAATACAAAGAAGATAAGAAGACCTACTTGTAGTTTCGCTTTCCCCTTGTCTCCCTTGTATCGATCCTATCGCTCTTTCCCGTACTTAACATTCTTGAAAAGTACCTGTAAACGGAAATAGAAGACAAAGAAACGATCAAAGCAAAAGATTTATTGAATACAAGTAAATGGAATCAGATACATTCACACATATAAGCATCATGTATCAATACAAACATATGGGAAAAAGGTTCAAATACTTTATTGAATAGAAGAATGAATTACAACCATCATGTCTGATTCGAAATCACTCCTCCAACTTGGATCCCATCCACATCACATCAAAAGCATGACAAACTTGTAGCATAACAATACTTGTCTCAAAGCCAATTCTCATAGCAACATTATCTCCTTACAATTCGACATAGTCCAGCCCCTGATCACTTAGATGAGTGTTCAATTTATAGGAAGATGAAGGAGGTTATGTCATAAATGGGGGTATTGAATGGCCTTCCATACTTACAATTAGTTCCATGAAGGGATGAGAGGATAGGATGCATCTTAACTCATTCCTCATCCATTTTCAAGCTCATAGGAATTGATAAGTGAGGGAAACTTCTAGATGAATCCAAGAGATAAGAATATTCCCCAAACCCTATGTGAATTTCGCTCAATCTTGCCCAACACATGTGAAATAGGGCCTAAGTGCTCTACAAAGCATCCTGGCATGGACTCAACTGCTCTACATCGCACTCTTACATGGGTCTACCTGCGCTGGTCCCTCTAGAGGTCATTTCAGGATATCTTCAAGTCATGAAACTATCTAGGAAGGAGGCATTCAAAAGGATGACTTGTTTGGGGCATGTAGCAACTGAAATTAGGGTTTGATGAGCCCTACAATACTAATCTGGATGGTGGGAGTGATGTGCCCAAATGGATCTGTAACAGCTGCCCCCTAAAGCATGAAGTCAAAAAATGCAAATGTCGAATGAAATGCCTTACAATGTAATGTGGAGGTTTTGAAGTGGAAGGTGACCTGCATCAATTACAATACATATATCGTGATTTTTTATTTTTACGTGAATTGTTGAGGGAAGGCACACCCATGCTTAGCATATAAACTTTCATTACATGTACATAAACAGTTGTCTATAGATATAGACCTATGATAAAAATGACCATCAATGTAAAGCCATTGTACATATGATTTAGTACTCCTGAAATCACAGCTCAGATGGATGAAACTAGATCTGGGGTATTCTATATCATTCAATTGTTCGCTAAAGTATGAGTCTAACCATGTGAATATATGATCTGAAGTCTAACATAGGAAGACACCATCTGATTACCAACCAATGATGTGAGATGTTAACAGACGCAAGAGAAATCACTGATAATGATAATGATCCTCAAGGTACTGCAGTACATTCTACATGGTGTGAATGGATGATTTGATGTCGAACACCATACAAAGTCTTTCAGTTGAATGCAATTGATGTCAACCTATTGTTGAAGCGAGAAACTTGCCATTGATGTATGCAAGCCTCAAGGTACTGGAAGGGTGTTTCTAATTCAACTTATTGGATGATGTGCTGATGTCGACAAGAAGCGACTCATCACAGGAGGGCCTTGATGTATCCCACATCAACGACACAAAACGAGTGTAATTATTTTGGAGATGGAGATTGACTGACGACCAGGGAAAATTTTAAGAACCCCCAAAATTTATATGTATAATAAATGGGCGAATCTCCATGGTATATAGGAAAAATGGGAAGCGATTTTATCAATAATATAATATGTATATATAATTTTTTGGCGAATCTCTCACTAGGCATGGCGAATATTTTACTCAATTATAAAATCTTGTAAGTGGTGAGTCTTTCACTAAATAATAAAACTTTGTAAGGTCCTAGTGAATCTTAGCATTGTGAACTCTTAGAGAATTTTTTGAAAAAGTATAAAACCATATATGACAAGAGCCACATGGTGGCAATATCACTATTTTTTTCACATTTCCATGAAATGGAACTTGTTTATAAAATTATAAAAAAGCCAACCAAGTCCCTTATAATATGCAGGTAAGCTTGTAACAGAGTCTGATACATCTACTATGCTTTTCTTCATTCAAGTGTCATAGTTTCTATACTTAACACTGTGAATCACAACTCTCTCAGATCTCAACTTTATAGTGTAATTAAAACCTTTGGAAATTGAATCTGATAACTCTATAAAAAGGATTAGTGAAATATAAGCTTTTGTGAATGAGCCCACTAATTATCACTGCTAAACAATCAATCCAGACTATGAAGTCTTCCATCTTGATCACAATCGTGCTCACGATCAAGGGAGTGCGACCACCTAGCCTGACATAATGGCCATCATAGCTTCCAATAATCAACAACCACCTTGCAAGGACATCCTAGCTCATGTCTCATGAATTTTATTCATCAATCTTAACTAATATAAATCTTATAAAGATAATATTAGAATCCTCTCCGGATTCAATATTAATACAAGGGTAAAGGAAATTTTCTAGCTCAAGGCACTAGCCAATACCAACTTTGGTATTTGTGACCCCCTTGTGGGGATGTACCTACCCTGCCCCATTGGGTTTCTGGCTTGTAACATAGTTCAAGGATCACAAGACTTTCCAATATTTCTACTCCATTAGACACACTTTATATGCTATACATAGTGAATGGAAAAGAAGCATTATAGAACACACAATTTCACAAAAGGAAGAAAAATCTTAGCCAGTTCAATATCAAAATCTTAACCACTGATTAATAAAGAATAACAAGTAGTGTAATGAATTTTTCCGAGTTATTTATTTAAAAGCTGTAAATAATGTAGTGGAATGGAAAATATTACTAAGGCAACCCTTCAATATTTTCTACTAATATGTCTGTGCATGTACATATGAAATTAAGAGCATTGTTGAATACAAAGTTTCCTTTTCTCTTGCCTCCATTTTGACAAATCAGTGTGAAATCAGTGACACTTTGAATCTCCTTTCCTGTGTGGATGTTTTGACAAATTAATGTGAAATCAAAGTTACTTTGAATTTCCTTTCCTGCGAGGGATCACATCCACAGTTGATTAGTAAAATATAATATACTATATATTATGTTCAAGAAACTGACTGCAATCTACAGTGGAAACGAGACCTCAATACTTATTCTAAATTTGAATATCTCAGGAAAACATAAGAGATAAAAATGCATATGGCCTTAGTAGATAGAAAACAATCACTCCATCATTACAATACCACCTAGATTTCGGCACTTAATCTAAATAATGGCACTAGTTGTAGTGCTTATTTGCATTAACACCATGGAAAAGAAACAACAATGTTTCAAAGTACACTTACTAGAAAAGTTGTAATGTTTTGAGAATATTTAATGATAGCATATGAACCTCATAGCTATGATGGGGAAACTAGGGAACCCAAATTTTGGAAGATATCTCATACCAAATCTGAGAAAAAAATAAAAAAGGGAAAAAATCAAAATCTATAAATCAAGCAACGAATTGTTTAGAAATCAAATACAATTCCTTTAACTAACAGTTAAATTGTGGTGATATATTTAAATATTTAGTAAGAGGGTAACTTCAAACCATGGAATATTACCTTTGTCATTACTATCATCCCTCAGTGACTGAGATTACAAATCAATACTTATGGAAAGATTTTAAGAAATTCTGTGAAATAGTAAAGCATAACCTCTATTTTCAAGCAACAAAATCAAGACATTGTTACATCAAGAGCCATAATTGATACATAATCAATGAATCAAGTCCTTGTATGGCACAAGCTTGTTTCACAACCTCTATTTTCTCAATAAGAAAATCAAGACATTGTATGTGGTTATTGCTAAAAGGAAACTACGTTCTAATTTGGAAGAGGATCTTATCGAAAGACATCGATTTATTCAAAGCTACAAAGCCTAATGGGTTACTGAAAAATAAGTTGGAATATGGGATCATGATACTTAAATTGAAAAAATATGCTTTCCTTTTAGAAACATTATAGTTATACAATGTTTTTTGAAAGCATTAGAATTTGAAATTGGGCCTTTCTATCAAGACAAATTTTAATTAACAGAATGTACTTTCCTACCTAAAACGTTGTAGATATCCAAGAAAAACTTAAAAAGCATAAGAGAACTTAGCATAATGTACTTTCTTTCCTTCCTTAACATTCTTAAAGAGTTGAGGTTCCCCAAGTCATCAGGTAACTTTCGAATGAAATGACAGTTAGTAAAAGTCCAATTCACAACTGAAGATGTGTCACAAATACGAGGGGGCATCTCCTCCAAATCACAAAAGTGCTCCAGGTTAAAATCTAGCATTATTGGAAGCTTAATGCTCGATTGGTTGTTATTGAACCCAGACATTTTTCCATTCTTCACTAAAAGCTTAAAGATAGCTTCTCTAAGTTCTACATGACTTTACTATGCTCTTGAAGTGGGGGCACATGTAGGCTCTCCAAATGAATAGTCTTAAACTAAGTGAAGATAAGGCCGATAGATCATTCAGTGTGGATCTCTTTAACCCATAATTGAATACTATGTCTCTATTGAACCCATAATTGAATACTATTAGGACTTTCAAATTTTTCATGGAACTCAAAAATGTTGGAAGAAAGTATTTGCTTCCAAAAAGAGTAAAACTAAAGCCTCTGCTTGAGGACAATTGATGTCACACCAATAACACTTCTCCATGGAATCTATATAGGTAAACCACAAATGCAGAATTCCATTAGAATATTGTGTTTATTGAATACACAAATGAAATCATTGCATTTCTTTAAAATATCTTTTGAAATAAAAATCACTGAAATTACATATCGATAACCTAGTGGGTGTAGGATAAAATTCACCCATGTCATTCACAGAAATCATGAGAAAAAACCTAATACTATATATAAAACCAAGAAAAATTCAAATTCATCACTTCTAGGGACCTCGTAACCACCCTGCCAATACACAGGTATGTTCTTGTTTGCAGTTAGAAAAATTACCCAAATTACAATCTGTTTACTCCAGCATATGTTGGAAAGTTATAGAAGGAAGACTAGTGCAATCAATTCATTCCTTTTAGCCCCGGATTTGTTTAAGTTTAAAACAGAAGTATGCAAATATACTTGTCCAATGTCTATGCTTTAACCATTCACCTTAAGATGTTTTTACAATGTAATTTCCTAAGTCTATTTAATATCTTCATTATCATAAAAACCAACCTATATCCATCTTAAATCCACATCTACCACTCTTAGGGGGATGAAATCTATTTATCCCTCTGAGAACTTGGTAGACCCAGAATTAAGATGGATCTAAGATGATAGAATTTCCCCTTTAAATAGTCTATGCTCACATGAATACCATGGTATTACCATGGATCAATACCATGGGTTATCATAAACCTAGAGCTTAAAAATTACTATTAGTAATTTATAAAAATTAATAGTTGAACTTTATTTTATTTTTTATTTTAACCAAACTAAAATGTTTAACATACATTAAATTACAACATCCATTTTTACTCTTGATCCGCCAAGCCCCGAGAGGGATCAAATATTTTTTCACTCTATGCTAGTTTGCATATCACGGTATTTGATACCTCTCAGGGGTTAGTAGATCCAAAGTAAAGATGGATCTATGCTGGTTTAATTCCCCCATTTAAATAGGCTACATTCCAGGTAAATACCATGGGTCAATACCATGTGCCATTTTGGTAAATACCATGGGCAATACCATGTGCCATTTTTATTTTATTAATACTAATATTAGGGTTAATAATGTTTTTTTGCATGGTATTAATAACAATCTAGTCCATGGTATTTGTCCCATAGTATTTTGCCCATAGGTTTCACCTAAATATAACGCATTTTTTGAGTGTTCGTAAATATAAGGTGACTTATGGAGTAAAAATAAAAAAAATGTTTTATTTGTTTACCATACCTCTCGTTTATTTATATTTTTATTAATTTACCATATCTCTTTTACAAATATGGTATTTGGCCCATAGGATTCACTTAAATAAAACCTCTTTCTTGAGCCTTCATAAATAGAACGAGGGTTATGGACTAAATATAAAAAGAGGTTTTATTTATTTACCATACGTCTAGTTTATTTATATTTTTGCTTATTTACCATACCTTTTGAGTAAGTATAAAAAGAGGTTTTATGTATTTACCATACCTCCACTTTACTTATATTTTTATATGTTTACACCCTTGCATGTATATAAGGTGACTTATGGAGTAAATATAAAAAATGTTTTATTTATTTACCATGCCTCTCATTTATTTATATTTTTATTAATTTACCATACCTCTTTTATAAATATGGTATTTGGCCCATATGATTCACTTAAATAAAACCTATTCTTGAAAATGGGCGAATGGATTCACTTAAATAAAACCTATTCTTGAAAATGGGCGAATGGAAGGTTGTAACTCCTAGTTTTACCTTTTTTACACTCTCCCTTAAAATAAGGTGGGCTATTTGAGGTGATTTGTAAAAATGTGCTATGATACAAAATATTCGCCCACTAAAAATTTAAAACCCCTTAATTTCGCCAAAGGGCAAACATTCGCCCCTAAAATTTTCTATGCTGGCGACACAAGGTTCAGGAATGGAGGTCATGAAAACGAAGGTTTATGGTATTGCAAAGGATGAATTTTGACTAGATGACTTCTCTTGAACATGTCGGCGACACTAAATTGAATTGGTAGCATTGACCCAAAAAAAAGTGATGGATGGTATGATAGACCAACGGTATGACAACCATCAAGATAATAACCCAACCCAAATAGTTATGGTGATGGAGTGAAAGTGTCATGTTGAAGAGCGACCTACTACCATAAAGTGGTTTTCCCCTTTTTCCATTTTCCCCAGTCATTTCTTACCAATACCTCTTTATTTTGTATCAAGCTTGAGGAGAATAACATATGCTTGTTGTATAATTCCACCCTTCGGGTGAATCCATCACTATGTGATGTTTTAATAAGTCTAGTAAAGGTGAAACTCAGTCTTCTCTAGATGGAAAATTTTGCCGCTATTTGATGTTGTAACGAGTTTAACGACAAAAATAACTCGGTCCTTTTCATGTTTAGAGAGTTTGAAAAGGGACAAAAAGAAAACTACACAAGTTCTTTTTCGTAGATTTGTCTCTCAAACCTGAAAAAGCGTAAAACAATACGAGAGAGAACCTATTGACCATGATTGGCCAACATATTCCTTTTTCATAGTTAATGTATCTCAACCTGAAAAAGGGTTAAACTTATACTGAGTAGATGTCATTTCCAATCCGTTAACGAGCTAAAAAGGACAATCGCTTGGAAATATTTTCATATTTCGAGAGTCTGAAAAGAGCTTAAAGAGGACTCCACTTTGAGGAACAAGTGGTGTCTACGATAGTAACTGGTTTCGGTGATGTTGGAACTTCTCAAAACATGTTGATTTATGTGAAGAGGCTGGCTAATAAGACCACTCATTGCTATTGTTCCTCAAAAAGGGTAAAACAACCAAGTGAAAGTGTATGATCGGCCAAGCAGATAGTGACGATGGAAGAAGAAAAACCAAGGCTTATCTGATGGAAGAGGTTGATAGAATGGCAATCACGAGGGTTAAAATGGAAATGGGTTCATTTTACGCAAGCTTGAACCATAGAGAACTATGCTTGGATTCAGTTTCATGTTTACACAAGCTTGAAATGAAAAAACTATGCTTGGATTCAGTTTCATTTTTAGACAAGCTTGAAATGAAGAACTATGCTTGAATTCAGTTTCATTTTTAGACAAGCTTGAAACGAAGAACTATGCTTGAACTCAGTTTCATTTTTTGACAAGCTTAAAATGAAGAACTATGCTTGAACTCAGTTTCATTTTTAGACAAGCTTGAAACAAAGAACTATGCTTGAATTCAGTTTCATTTTTACACAAGCCTGAAATGAAGAACTATGCTTGAGATTGGTTTACATGCCCCTAGCATGATGAAAGGGAGAGTCTCCTATAACCAGATGGAAGTCGCTGCGATGAAGCAGGACGGTTATCCAACACCTTCCTGGCTTCATCTAGATAAGGACAAAGGTGAATGGGGTGATTCCCTTCACATAACCTACAAGGAAACTTAACTTTACCATTAGGTGCATGCCCCCCAAGCTTCATTACATTCACCTAAGTAGACTACTTTTGGCTATGAGGTGGATGGAATGAAGGTTCATTTACGAGATCAAGTGAAAGACTCAACTAGGATTTTACAAGATCTACTCGAAGGCTCGACTTGGAACTTTTCTCCAGGGGACCTTATTTCATTTTTTAATGAGCTTGACATAAGACAAGGAACTATGCACAGATTCCTTGTTTCTTTTTTTAACGAGCTTGACATAAGACAAGGAACTATGCTCATAGACCTTGTTTCATTTTTTAACGAGGTTGACAGAAGACCATGAACTATCCTCATATCCTTAGTTTCATTTTTTAACAAGGTTGACACAAGACCAGGAACTTTCCTTGTATTCCTTGTCATGACTCATAAGAGGTCATGACTTCCAAGAGGTTCTCATCAGATGGGAGAACAATGCTCTGGAAGGAGAGATTTGGTTCCAATGCCCCCAGTACATAATGTACAACATCAAGGAATTGATCATCCGTTGATGTAGGCATGGAACGGGTTGCCACATAATTAACCTGTGGTGGGGAAGATACCATTGGGACAAAAGGACCATTTATGGAAGATGGTTGACTGGAAGCCATATTTGGACCGGGAAATGAAATCTGGTCAACGGTGGTAATTCTGCCTTCATGCGGGAAACAAATCACTCAAAAGAGTGTTGAAACAATAGCTCCCATGTCATAAACATAGTCGCGCCAAAAAAATAAATTATAATCTAAAGGGAATGGGACCACCATCACATTTAGATAAATGATTTTTCCTCCCAAAGTAATAGGCAACTAAGGAAGGATCCCTAATGGTTGACTAGTTCCTCTATTAAAAGCTAACAGATTCTGGGTAACAAGCACAAGTGGTGGTGAACCGAGCGCTTTCCAAGCAGTAGAGGAAAGGATACTCATAGGCGCACCTTCACCTATAATAGTGCCAAATATAATCATATTACAAACCTGTACTATGATCTGGAAAGGCACATAAGAAGGAAGACGGAATCTTGCCAGTGGATTCCAATCAAAGGAACTGACTAGACTCCTTTGAGAGGGTACCATAATAATGGGAGAATTATCCCCTTGAGTTACGATAACGGGAGGATTTTTCTCCTATCTTGATGGAACAGGAGGATTGCCTCCAAGCTCATTGGAATCTGAAGAAACAAAAAGAACCTGAGTGGTGTCATACTCACTCTCTATGGGAAAGGTTCGATTAACTAAAGGTGAAATCGGGTCAATTGTTTCCTCGACCTGTTGATTTGGGTCAGGTATATACTCATAGGATTCACTTTCAGAAAGATTGGGGTTGACCAACGGTTGATTTGAGTCAGTCAATTCATCAAATAATGAAGGATTAATGGAGAGTCTCCTATAACCAGATGGAAGTCGTTACGGAGAAGCAGGATTATCCAACACATTTTTGGCTTTGTCCAGATAGGGAAAAAGGTGAATGGGGTGATTCCCTTCACATAACCTACAAGGAAACTTAACTCTACCCTTCTTTCCATGAACTTTACTACCACTAGTTGATGGTGTGTCACCAGCATGATCTCCAGAAGTTGATGACACAGGATGATGGGAGTGATGTGACCAAATGGATATGTGACAATCAAAACACCTATCCACATACTCTACTACATCCTTCTTCAAATTCGTCAAATAGTAAAATTTATTCATTATTGTTAGTGTCTTCTGATAACTTGGGTGACCTGAATATGGTTTTGCATGAAACACTCTCAATATCACCTTCTTGAGCTCACTGTTATCTAGCACATATATCCTATCTCTGAATCTAACCAATCCGTTTGTTGTAAGGCCATAGTCCACATCCTGTGCACCTACACCTGTACCTGTACCTATACCACTACCTATACCTGTACCTATGCTACTACATGTACATGTCCATGTACTACTACTTGTACCTGTACCCATACATGTACCTATACCTGTACCACCACATGTACCTGTGCTTTGCTACTACCTGTGCATAATATCCATATCTTGTTGACCTATGTGCAAGATCCTATCATGTAAGTTTGTCCCATAGGAGCTCATAGCTACTAAGTGATTTACCTGCATCTGCCTACTAATAGCATCTACCACCCTATTCTCTATACCTTTGATATATTAGATCTTGAAATCAAACTCACCGATCGTGGCCAACCACCAAGCCTTCCTACCATTTTGGTTTGGTTGGTCAAATAGATATTGTAACCCATTGTGATCACTCATCAACACAAATATCCTACCCAAAAGGTAGTGTCACCACATCGTCAATGCATGTATGATCACTGCCAACTCAAGATCATGTGTGGGGTAGTTCTGCTCATTCTCATTCAACTTTTGCGATTCATAGCATACCACCTATCCATCTTGCATAAGGACTCCACCAAGTCCTTTCTTGTAATCATTTGTGCATACTACAAACTCTTTGTCTGGATCTACAATCTTTAACATTGGTACATGTGTCAACAATTACTTAAGTTGCTCAAAACTAGCCTCACACTCATCTGTCAATTCAAACTTCTTACATTTCTTCTGCAATGATGTTATAGGCTAAGCGATCTAAGATAAGTTCCTTATGAACCTCCTGTAGAAACCTTCCAACCCCATGAAATACCTCACCTCATCTACATTCTTGGGAGCTACCCACTCCATGATGGCCCTTATCTTTTCTGGATCTACTGCAATGCCCTCCTTGGAGACAACATGCCCCAAGTAATGTACTTCAATCTAAAAGAAACTGCACTTGCTGAGTTAAGCATACAACAAATGCTCTCTCAAAAACCTCAACAATGCTTCTAAATGTTCAACATGCTCTTCCTCATTTTTATAATATACCAATATGTCATAAATGAACATAATAACAAACTTATACAACTATGGATGCAACACATTATTCATCAAGCACATGAATGTAGCTAGAGCATTAGTCAAACCGAATAGAACTACAACAAACCCATAATGCCCATACTTGTTTTGGAAAGTTGTCTTGTAATTGCCCTCCTCTTTGATGCGTACCTGGTGATACCTAGATCTCAAATCAGCGTTTGAGAACATTGTTTCTCTCTTCAACTGATCAAACAATTCATCAATAATTGGCAACGGATACCTATTATTGATGGTCACTTTGTTCAATTGCCTATATTCAATGCCTAATCTGAGAGTTCCATCTTTATTCTTCACAAACAAGACTGGTGCACCCCATGGTGATACACTTGGCCTAATATATCCCTTGTCCAACATTTCCTTCAATTGTAACTTCAAATCTATGAACTCAAGTGTGCTCATCTAATAAGGTGCCTTGGATGCCGGAGATGCCCCTGGCACCAACTGAATAGAAAATTCTACTTCCCTGTGAGGTGGAAACTCTTAAATGTCCTCAAGAAATACATCCTGAAACTACTGTAGAACTGGGTACCTACTCAAAATAGTTGAATCCTCAAATTCCTTACCTTTGTCACTAGCAATGTACACTTTAAATAACATACACCCTTTGTTGTGACTGCGCTTTTCCTACATAGTTTTGACCATCCTAACTGACATGGCTTTCTTCTCTCCCTGTAAGACTCTTGGTTCTCCATTATCATCCAAGCACTCAATGGCCTTGTCATAAAATTCCACCTTGGTTCTATGAAGGTATAATCAATCCATGCCCAACAACATATTGTATGATCCCAATAGTAATACATTCAAATGTGCTACAGTAGGCATACCATTCAAATCAAATGTAGAAGCTCTTACCTAATGGTGAAATCACTTATTTGTACTTGTATCCAACTACACTAACCAAGATTTTGCATGCAATTCCTTACTCAAACCACACTTTTCCACCAAGTTAAGACTAACATATCTATAATTAGATCTAGGGTCAATCAAAATAGAAATAACTTGATCACAAAGCTTACTGTCCATCTCATTGATAAATGTCTGATGATCTTCTTGTTTGTTATCCAATGCTGCATAAATATAAGGAACGCTCTAACCAACATCCCCAATAGGCTATGCCTCCTGCACACTATATATTTGAGGCCTATTGTAACACCCCCTCCTCCCAGGTCCACCCAATAAACTAACCATATAGGGTAAACATGTAATGCGAGAGGTCACTATAAGGGATTCAACTTCCTTGGTGACCTTAAGGAAATGGAATCAATGCAACATATCAAACAAACCCATCCACATCAACAACAACAGTCTCAGAAGACATGTCAGCCACTCAAACATCTCGTCCCTGAGTCCCACTGATGATTTCAGCCTTCTAACCCTTGGTCGCTCTCCTGCTACAAGAAAAATAGCGTCCAAAAGCCAAATTCGATCTCACAGGCCTATATGCCAGCGTCCCTAGACTCTTTTCAATAGACATGTGCCAGTGTCCTCAGGATATAAGCCACTTTTCTAGCCCGGAATCCCGGCCTCTGCCTAGAACTTGTTATAACCTTTAGAATTCATTGAAGACATGATGATAACATAAACAAATAAAATATAAACCTAAGGACTAGTCTTGAGCATACCCAAACAGGACTGACATTCTATCAAACACTTGGCATCAATGCAACCTACAGGTCTAGGATACAAGACAAAACATAAATGATTGAAAAAACTTATGAAACATAACCATAAGGATCACCACCTTCTCTATTGAACTATTATAACATGAATTAGGTCTTGTGTCCATCCATCTAACAATTACAAGTAAATACATGAAGTAACCGTGACATGAACTAGTCATATAATCATGCTTATAACCAACATAAAACCATATACTATCAAATATATGATAGCCATTAAATCCACATATAAAAAAGTGCAAATTTAAGAGAACTTAGATTTTATTAATCATAGGAAAATCCGACCAAGTTCAGGACTTCCACATACCACCCGACCATAGACATGGTTGAACCAAATATCTCTTTCAGAAAGTCACCCTCGTGCCATATTCCTAGCATGAATGTTGGATCTCATAGAACAACCAATCCGAGAACAACGAAGAGAATCCAAAGGTTAAACCAACTCCACCCTCATCAAACCATGATCACACAAAAACCAGTGCTCTGATCAAAACTGAACCGAACTTGGAATGCCATCCAGAATCCATTACTATCCTTGAGGAATTTTTCGCCTCTTGTCTCTCAGGATTTACCGCAATCCAATCCCGGATAACTAGGCCCTAAACCGAGTCCAGTCTCTAAGGCTTTACCGTAATCGAAACCTAGATCACTAAGCCCTAACTTGAGACTCCTCCCTCAGGATTTATAGTGTATCTCATAGATTTCAGTCAAGGGATTCCTAGACCTTTAGGAACGAAACTTGAAACCACCTCCACCCCAAATTTCGAAATCCATCCAGCAAACCAAAGCTAAAAATCGAGATAAACATCCCAACATACCATGCCATCTGGAAAAAGGAAATGCTAGGCTGAAAATCATTGTCATAATGCGACAAAACCATGCCACCAACAATAAGAGAACCATACACCAACATGAAAATTCCATGCATATCCAAACCAACTAGGAAACCACACATGCAAAAGTTTACTGACAAGTCTTCCTACTGAAGTTGCTTGATCCTCCTTTTCTTCCTTGATCATTTTTTTCCTTCCTTTCCCTTTGCTCTCTTTTCCTTCCTTGATCCAAAGCTTGAGTGCTCCAAGAAAACTCTAAGTGACCATGAGTGTGAGAGAGAGAGAGAGAATAATGAGAGAGCTCCAAAATTAAACTGACAAAAGGTTACCAACGGATCCTTAGAAACCTTTTTATTAATGAGACCTATATTTTCTTCATTTTCCATTATTTTCCTTTTAATTCCTTTGCCTTAGCATTTTCCAATTTTCCTTACCCAAAACACACATCCAATGATGCCCACTAGGATATATTTGCCCAACATTCTGTTTGGAATAAGTGTCCCTTAACCTTGATCTTATTTTTCATTTATTAATTTTTATTACATGAATTTTCACAAGGGTTGTACAGAACCCTCCCCCTTGGGGAACACCATCCTCAGTTTTAAACTGCACCAAGAACTCAGCAAAAACCCTGAAAAGCAAACATAATGCCCATGGAGCTTTATAACTTAGCTCATTGCAGTATTTACAATGAAAGACCTACTCAAAAGAAAAACATCATGATGACATGACAAGATAACAACCATAATAACATGACACCCATACCTCTTATTGGAGCTTTATAACTTATCTCATGGTGGTATTTACATCCATATAGATATATATGCATATACCCAAACATCAGAAAAACATATGCCAAACATAGACCAACATCAAATAAAAATTGTTTTGCCTCAATCAGCAAACAATGAAGGATACATGACTCGCATCTGATCTTCCATCTCCCATGTAGCTTCTTCAGGCCCAAATTGATTCCACTACACTTTAACTTGCTTTATGACTCTGTTCTTGAGCATCATATGTTTTAGCTATAGTATGCAATGAGGTTCCGGCTAGAAATCTCCTTCTTGCTCCACCTGCTATACGAACCAATCAATAACATGATCAACAACCTTTATATACTTCTTAAGAATTGAAATACAGAAAAAATCATGGACTTTCACGATTGGAGGCAGTGCAAGTCAATATGCCACTAGTCTAATCCTCTCAAGGATCTCGAAAGGCCCAAAATACCGTGGTACCAACTTGGCACATGAACCAATCCTCAAAGAGATTTTCTTGGGCATGATATGAAAATACACATGCTCCCCAACCTGAAACTCTTTGAATACCTTGTGTTGATCTCCCTATCTCTTTTGTCTATCTTGTGTTTCCTTTATATTCTTCTTTATATCCTTCATTTCATGTTCCATATTTTCCAACATATCTGGTCAAATAAGTACCATGTTCACTAGATCACTCCAGCTTATGGGAATGTTACAACTCCGCCTATACAATGCCTCAAAAGGAATCATATTTAGTGAATCTTAATAACCATTGTTTGTATTTGAACTCAACCAATGGAAGATATTCCTCCCATTTCTTCTGTTGGTGCATCACTTACATCCTCAACATATCCTCCAAGATCCTATTGAACCTGTATGTTTGTCCATCTATCTACGGATGATAAGTTGTATTGAAGGCCAACTATATACCCAAGCGTGCAAATAGCTCCTTCCAAAACTTGGAACTAAACTTTGCATCCATGTCTGACACAATCTTCTCCATAACACCATGTAATCTCACTATCTATCTGATGAAAGCATATTCTACCTCATTGAATGAATATGTAGTCTTCACTAGAATGAAGTGAGCTACCTTGCTCAACTTGTCAACCATGACCATAATAGAATCATGCTGACCTCCCATTTCCATTCTTGAATCTCTATTGGTTGTAGTAACCCACCTGGATGCTTACATTCCGCCTTTACCTGCTGACAATCTAAACATCTAACCACGAAATCTGCCACTTCATTCTTTAGATTCAACCAATAGTATAACTTCGTTACTATCGTCAACGTATTTTGATATCCTGGATGACTCAATTGTGGCTTGATGTGAAACTCCCTCAAGGTAAGCCTCTTCAGCTCACTGCAATTCAGTACATAGATCTTGTCTCTAAACCTCACCAAACCATTGCCATGAGACAATATTATACATCCCGATCACCTGTACATGTACCTGTAACTATGCTCGGTCTTAGCCTGTGGATAATATGCATGTATTTTTCATCCCGGTGTCCTACCTGCAAGATCATATCTTGTAACTCTGTCCCATAACAGCTCATAACTGCTATATGATTTACTTGTACCTTCCTGCTAAGAGCATATGCAACCTACTTCTCCTTCCCTTTGATGTATATGATCTTGAAGTCGAACTCACTAAGGTTATCCAAACATCTAGATTTTCATCAATGTAAACCTCCTGCCAAGAAGATAGTGTTGCCACATCTTCAATGCATGTATAATTGTTGCTAGTTTAAGTCATGCGTTGGATAGTTCTACTTGTGCTCATTCAGTTTTCGTGACTCATAGAACACTACCCGTCCTTCTTGCATGAGAACTCCTCCAAGTTGTCCCTTGCAAGCATCTCTACACACTACAAACTCCTTGTCTGAATATACAATCTTTAGCACTGGTGCATGTGTCAACAACTGCTTAAGCTACTCAAAACTAGCCTAACAATCTTTTGTCC
The DNA here is from genome assembly GCA_031772625.1 of Pinus tabuliformis. Lineage (NCBI taxonomy): Eukaryota > Viridiplantae > Streptophyta > Pinopsida > Pinales > Pinaceae > Pinus > Pinus tabuliformis. The sequence goes on from CM062816.1 coordinate 1,157,481,795, forward strand.
ATTCAAAAGTCTTACCTTTCCACTACAATGATGTAATAGGATATGAACTGTGTGAAAATTTCCTGATGAGACTCCTGTAGTAACTTGACAATCCCATGAATTATTTTGGATAATTTGGTATCTACGGATAAATACTAATCCCCTAGATAAGTATCCATATCTAGAACAACAGTTCAAAGCATTTTAGCCTTTTCCTATAAGCAATAGATAAGACAAAGAAGATGAGAAGACCTACTTGTAGTTCCACTTTCCTCTTGTCTCCTTTGTATCGCTCCCATCGCTTCTTCCCGTACTTAACACGCTTGAGAAATACATGTAAACATCAACAGAAGACAAAGAACCAATCAAAGAAAAATATCTATTGAATACAATGAATGGAATTAGATACATTTCACACATATAAGCATCATATGACAATATAAAGATATGGAAAAAGGTTCAAATACTTTATTGAATAGAAGAAGGAATTACAACCATTGTGTTTGATTCAAAGTCATTCCTCCAGCTTGGATCCCATCCACATCACATCAAAAGCATGAAAAACTTATAGCATTACAATATTTGCTTCAAAGCCAATTCTCATAGCAACATTATCTCCTTACAATTCAACATAGTGCAGCCCCTGATCACTTAGATGAGTGTTCAATTTCTAGGAGGATGAAGGAGGTTATGTCATAAATGGTGGTATTGAATGGCCTTACATACTTAGAATTAGTTCCTGGAGGAAGGGATGAGAGGATAGGATGCATCTTAACTCATTCCTCATCCATTTTAGAGCTCATAGGAGTTGATAAGTGAGGGAACCTTCTAGATGACTCCAAAAGATAAGAATATTCCCCAAACCCTATGTGAATTTTGCTCAATATCGCCCATCGCAGGTGAATGAAGGCCTAAGTTCTCTACAAAGCACCCTGGCATGGACTCAACTACTCTGCAGTGCACCCTTACATGGGCCTACCTACGCTGGTCCCTCTAGAGGTCATTTCAGGATGTCTTTAGGCCATGAAATTGTCTGGGAAGGAAGCATTCAAAAGGGTGACTTTTTTAGGGCATGTAGCAACTGAAATTAGGGTTTGATGAGCCCTAAAACACTGATCTATATGATGGGAGTGATGTGCCCAAATGGATTTGTAAAAACTGCCCCCTAAAGCATGAAGTCGAAAAATGCAAATGTCGAATGAAATGCTTTACAATGTGATGAGGAGGTTTCGAAGTGGAAGGTGACCTGCATCAATTGCAATACATATATCACGATATTTTGATTTTTACATGAATCGCTGAGGGAAGGCATACCCATGCTCAGCATATAAATTTTCATTACATGTACATAGACATTCGTCTACAGATATAGACCCACGATTGGAATTACTATCAATGTAAAGCCATTGTACATATGATTTAGTACTCCTGAAATAGCAGCCTGGATGGATAAAACTAGATATGGGGTCTTCTATCTCATCCAATCATTCTCTCAAGTACGATTTTAACCATGTGAATATATGATCTGGAGTTGAACATGGGAAGACACCATCTGATTACCAACCAATGATGTAAGTTGTTTAATAGACGCAAGAGAAATCGTCGATAATGATAATGATCATCAAGGTATTGTAGTACATTTTGCATGGTGTGAATGGATGATTTGATTTCGAACACCACGCAAAGTCTTTTGGTCGAAGTCCATTGATGTAAACCTATCGCCAAAAGCGACAAACCTACCATTGATGTATGCAAGCCTCAAGGTACTACAAGGGTGTTTCTAAGTCAACTTTGGCTAATGTACTGATGTCGACAAGAAGCGACTCGTTGCTGGAGGGTCTTGATGTATCCCACATCAATGACACGAAACAAGTGTAGTGATTTTGGAGATAGAATTTGATTGAAGAAACAAGGTTCAGGAATGGCAGTCATGAAAATGAAGTGTTATGGTATTGCAAAGGATGAATTTTGACTGGATGACTTCTCTTGAACATGTCGGCGACACTGAAATGAATTGGTAGCATTGACCCAAAACAAAGTGATGGATGGTATGATAGACCAATGGTATGATAACCATCAAGTTGATAACCCAACCCAAATAGTCATGGTGATGAAGTGAAAGTGTCATGTTCAAGAGCGACCTGCTACCATAAAGTAGTTTTCCCCTTTCTCCCATTTTCCCCAGTCATTGCTGACCAATACCTCTTTATTTTTTATCAAGATTAAGGAGGATAACATATGCTTGTTGTATAATTCCACCCTTCGGGTGAATCCATCATTATTTGATGTTTTAACGAGTCTAGAGAAGGTGAAACTCGGTCTTGTCTACATGGACAATTTTGTCGCTATTTGATGTTTTAACGAATTTAATGACAAAGATAACTCTTTCCTTTTCATGTTTAGAGAGTTTGAAAAGGGACAAAAAGAAAACTCCACAAGTTCTTTTTCGTAGATTTGTCTCTCAAGCCCAAAAAAGCGTAAAACAATACGAGAGAGAAACTATTGACCATGTTTGGTCAACGTATTCCTTTTTCATAAATAATCTATCTTAGCCCGAAAAAGGGTTAAACTTATACTGAGAAGATGTCATTTCCAATCCGTTAATGAGCTGAAAAGGACAAACGCTTGGCAATCTTTTCATGTTTAGAGAGTGTGAAAAGAGCTTAAATAGGACTCCAAGGGGGTTCCTTTTCGCTTTTAACAGAGCGCAAAAAAGAGATAAAATTATTCTCTATCGTTAAAGGTGCAATTTACAATTGAGCACGTCAAATTTTGTAAGACAGTTGTAAAACCTGCTCAAAACACCACCAAATGAATTAAAAATACACGTTTCATAGGTAAAAATAGGCAAATACTAATGTTTACTCGATTAATGAGCATGAAATAAACATAAAACAAGTTTTTACCATGACCTTTTTACCATTTGGAACTTACCATTCAGTTTTGTGCTCTGAGCTAGTTTTTTACCTCGAACTTCATCAACTGATTGCGAGAGATTCTATGGACCATTTCTCGTGTGTATGGTCCAGGTAGCCGATCTACCCCTCCTCTTTCTTTCCAAGTCATTCTTTTGTCATTTCATGCAAGTTTTAGGGTTTTTTAGGCACTTTGGTTTTCATTTTCTCGCCCTGGTGTTGTGGGGAAAAATGCCTATGCAGGACGATCCTATCCACCTAAGGTGTGACAGTGCCTTAGCAACAAACAGAGACAACTATTCTAGTATTCTTCCTTTATGAATTAAGAATGAAGAGATAGATAGATGGACTAACCGGTGTCTTCCGTTTGTCCCTCGATCCGGCTTCTCTTCTCTTAGAGAGTTCCCAGCTACTTGCCTTCTCGCTTGCCCAGCTTCAAGAGGTTTCTGCAAGATCACAAGAGGAGAACACTACACAAAACATGGATTCATATTCATAACTAGTTCAGGATTAGAAATAAACTAAACATACTAATGCATTCATACATCAAAAATACATCACCATATAGGAGAAACCAAGATAGCTTTATTGATGAATAACAAGGTTCAGGAAGAGATACAACCCAAAGGGCTCCAATCCAGCATCTCCTTCCCAGCAAATGGAATTCCTATCTTCACCCCCTTCAAAGCATTAAGCACCCAATGATTCCAATCTCAAACCAACAGCAATTCTTTGCAATAACAAAATTCCAGCCTCTAGATCTCATGGAGGAGAGATCCATATATAGATGTTTGGAGAGAGGATGAGTCAGCTTGAGATCTGACTAGTGTCCTCTCCCTCTGTCAGTTCTTGAGTCCACTTGGAGGTTCTTGCTTCCACTTGGAGATTTGGAACCTCTTACTCATCACCAGTCGAATTCCCTGAGGCAAGTGTCATTTTGGAAGCTTCCTGGGTTTTGACACCTTGAGAAATGAGCCTGCCACATGTCCATTCTCGTTCAGCGCAGGTAGCCAGTGTTCCCTTTGACATTCAACGTAGGTATCCAGTGTTGGCTTTGACATTCAGCGCAAAAAGCTAGTGTAGCCACTGAAATGATCCTGAATTGACTTGTTTTTGAGCAGTTTCTGGTGGAGAACTTCTCTGAATTGCTGTGGTTTGTTAGCCTTGTTCCTCTAGGGGTAGGAACAACATGTTTAGGGACTTTGGATCCCTTAGATTATGGAAATTTCATGCTCAATGTTGTAAGGCACAAAAATGTCTATAACAGTTGCCCCGTAAAGTATGAGGCTGTTTATCGGGCGAAATGCTTTATCAGGGGGATCCGAAGTTCATCCAATGCTGGGAGGAGACCTGTAATGAGATACAATACAATACATTATTTTTCATACTGCTTTCATGATCTAGCTGAGGCGGGCATTCCCATGCTCAGCTTTATAAATTCATTTTTTCTGTACATAGAACAGACAGTCGTCTGATGGTAGACTGATAATTTTGATGAAATTATCATCCTTTGAGTACGATGATTATCTGCTACAATGATGTACATGTCAATGTCTTTATCTTTCCTGAATATATATCGCAGCCCAGATGGATGAAACTAGATCCGGGGTCTTCAAACTCATTCGATCTTCACTCTAAGTACAAGTCGATCCATGTGAGAATTGTTCTGAAGTCGAACATGGAAAGACATCGCTTGATTACCAGTCAATGATGTAAACCGTTAACAAGCGCGAGAGGAATCACCGATAATGATAATGACCCTCAAGGTACTACAGTACAATTCACGTGGTGTGAATAAAGGACTTGGCGTCGAACACCACGCAAAATATTTCGGTCGAAGGTCATTGATGTATACCTGTCGCCGGAAGTGAGAAACTTGCCATTGAGGCATGCAAGCTTCAAAGTACTGAAGGGGTTGTTCCTAGATCAACTTCTTGGATAATGAGCTGATGTCGACAAGAAGCGATCCGTCAAAGGAGGGCCTTAATGAATCCCACATCAGTGACACGGAACGGAGCTAATGATTTTAATGGAGGTGAAAACAATCTGTGACATATGATTCAGGGTGGCGGTCATGAAAGGATGAAGGATAATGTATGGCAGTGGATGGGACACGGTTGACTTTTCTGAACGACTTCTCTTGAACATATGGCGACACTGATACGATGGATCGGTAGCATTACCCCAAATATGGATGGTATGGCGAGACCATGGATGTGACCGGTGAATGAAACAACCCAACCCGATTGTGGTACGGAGGAAAAGTGTCATGTTCAAGAGCGACTTGCTACCATCAAAGTTTTCTTTAGTTTCTCCCAATTTTTCCCCAGTCATTGCTGACTAGTACCTCTTTATTTTTGTCAAGCTTGAGGAGGATAACATATGCTTGTTCTATAACCTGCCCTTCGGGCAAGCCCATCGCTATGTTTTAACGAGCCTAGCGATAGTGAAACTCGTTCTCGTCTAAAGACAAGTTTGTCGCTATTTTAATGATTTTAATGAGTCTAACGACAAGGATAACTCGGTCCTTTTCATTTTTAGAGTCTAAAAAGGTACATAAAGTTAACTCCAAAAGTCCTTTTTTGTCATCTAATCCCTTAAGTCCGAAAAAGTATAAAACAATACAGAAGGGATGAGTTTTCGATAGTTTTAACGAGCCGAATAAAACAAGCGCTCGATCTTTTTGTGCAATAATCCCTCAGGTCCAAAAAGATTAAAATCTAGAGGAGGGATAGCTCTTCCTGTCCCTTTAACGAGCTGGAAGGCCAAGGACTCGGCAATCTTTTCATATTTTACGAGTCAGTTGAAAAGAGCTTAAAGAAGACTCGTCTTTTGAGGAACGAGTGATAAACAGGGTTAGCAGCTGATTCCAGGTACAGGTTGGAATTTTCCAATCACGGCAGTGTCACAAGGATGGCTAGGTGAAATCACTCTTCGCAGCTGTTCCTCAAAATGGGTAAACAATCATATGGAGGTGAACGATCGGCCAATGGAAAAGTGGAGGTGACGGTGCAAACACGACCAAGGCTTTAATGGCTGATGATATTACATTCACAGTGGTTATTTACCGGGATAGTTCATTTTTTAACGAGCTTAAACACGGGTGGAAACATTTGCTCGGTCTTATGTTTATTTTTTAACGAGCATGAACTATGTGCTAAAACTGCTCGGATCTTGCGTTTATTTTTTAACGAGCATGAACTTTGTGCTAAAATTGCTCGATTACCCAGTCATATGATAAGAGTGTCTCATTGAGATTCTATTTTTTATGGAGCTTCATCTCACAAAGCTATGCCCCGCATCCTTTCTTTATGCAAGTTAGGAAACGGCTAACCCAAAAAACAGATAAATAACCACTCTTTGCTTGCACTCCAAAAGGTTTGCATGCCCCCAGGTATAAAGTACGATTTCAAGGTTACCTCTACTTCTTTTCCTTCAAAACAATTGTTTTAAAGAGAGAGGCTTACCTCTTTCAGGTTACCCAAAGATTGTCTCGTTAATCTTTCAAACAAAACACTTCCTCGGCAATGTCTACCGAAATAGACAAAGGCGAGAGACTTAGATCGTCAACTCACATAACTTTGACAAAAGAATCTTATTCCAGAACAACCCCTCTTCCAACCACGGACGGGGTACGGACTAGTCATATTCTCCCGCGGAAACCTACCCTATACCCAAAGTTTTCCTGCCGAAGCAGACCAAGACGCATGCCCCCTGGGTTCCAGTCATATCCTCCCGGATTACTTGCGCTCATCAGGAGGACGGACCGTGGGTTGAGACACTTCTTGCGTGAATAGACCATTTAGGGATGGTACATGACTATTTGCGATGCGTGATCCGGGAAACGAAAGTTGGTCTACAAGCTTGACCATTCTTCCTTCATGCGGAAAACACATTACTCTAAAGAGTGAGGAGACAACAGCTCCCATGCAATATATATAGTCTCGTCCAAGGAGTAGGTTATAATCCAAGGGTCCTTGAACGACCATCACGTTCATTTGAATGGTCTTCCCTTTCAATGTTATGGACACATTGGGGAGGATCCCTAAAGGTCGACTGGTTCCTTTATCAAAACCTGATAGATTTCTCATTTCAGGCAAAAGCGTTGGCGAACCAAGTGCTTTCCAAGCAATAGAGGAAAGGATACTCACAGATGCCCCTTCATCAATGATAGTGCTAGTCATTACCATTCTGTATATTTGAACGATAATCCTGAATGGTATGCTTGCTGGCAACCAGGGTCTGCCTAGTTGGTTCCAATCAAAGGACACAACCAGGTTGCTTGGTGGTGGGACCGAATAAACGGCCGGATATCGCTCTGACGAACTTCCTTCCTGCGATAAAGGAATGGGGGTATTGCCCCCTTGTTCATCAGAGTCAGTGTTGATGAAGAGAATTTGGACGGTGTCGTCTTTATTCTCCTCTGTGATGGTATCATTCGAAGATAGAGCCTCTGAAGGCAAAACTGGGTCAACTGCCGTCTCAACCTTTTGACTTTCGTCAGGCATGGATCCAGACGGTTCATCTTCAATGATAGGTGCTTCGGCTGACCACCTGGGCGGGCCAGCCGGGTTCTCAACTAGTGAAGGACTTGGCAGGAGTTTTTGGTATCCAGGAGGAAGTTGCGCTCATAAAATCGGGCGATCTTCCAGAACTCTTTTAGCCTCGTCTAAGAAGGGACAACGGTGGATGGCGTGGTCGCCTTCACACAGTTTACAGGGAAATCTAGCTTTCCCTCTCTGTCCTGGGACTTCACTTTCACTAGTCGACGGTGAGCAGTCAAAATGGCTATCAGAGGTTGATGCTACCGAATTGTGCAAATGGGGAGACCAGTCCCTTAGTATCCGAGGGATGCAGGGAAAATCTCTGTGGAAATGGTATCCCTTGCATATGACACATGGCGATTTAGGCCTGGTCAGTGCTGTGTGTGGATTTTTGTCAAACGACACTTGTTTGCCCCTAGTCGCCTTTGGCTCCTTCTTCTTCTTCTCTTTCTTCTTCTTTTCCTTCTTCTCCTTAGGAACTTGGTTTTTTGTTTTACCAGTTCCGTCAAGCGAAGAGGAAGGAGGAGAGGAAGAGTTAGATGAGGTAGAAGGCTAGTTGGAAACTTTGGTCTGGTCTAACTGTTGACTCGACTGTTCAGGAATGGTGGTGTTCTGAACGACATTGGTTGAAAAGAGCCAGACTGGCAGGCCAATTGTCAGTCCTGGAAGCGACAATGTGGCCATATGGGGCGCACCAACATCTCCCCAAGAGGAGAAGGGACTACGATTTCCACCAAGGGGAATTCCTTGGTTGGTGTGCTCCATTTTTTCAACCTAAAGATCAACGCAGGAATAAAGGGTGATTCTTTCGTTTAAAATAAATTTTAACGACGCTTTAGACACAACTTGCTTTTTCAATTTTAAAGAGTCGAGAAAAAGCTAAAGATGACTCTAGTCTCCTTCGATGTTTTAACGAGCCCGAAGTGACAAATGCTCGGATGGACTTTTTCTGTTATAGAGTCTGAAAAAGGCCAAAAGGAACTGCTCTGGAGTTCTAGGCAGAGGGTGTGCCAAACTTTTCACAAAACCGCAGAATACTTTTTAGGGTACGGGCGGTCGATCTTCCTGAATGCTGTGTTCAGTGCATTGCGATCAGTAGGACGGCCGACACAGCTTCCTAAGGATAAAGGTTTTATGCCTATAGGGGTCTCCCAATATATACGCAACGGTACGTGGGAGCACAATCCGTACTGGCGCTATCGTCCCTCAGGAGGAATCACCCACCATCCACGAGATCGACAGTCACCAGGCTTAACGACGCCGGAACACGTCTCTATCCTAGACCTCTATGTTGTGCGTTATGTTGCAAAGCGTTGTTAAGTTCATTCAATTTATTTTAGGTTGATCTTTTTTAGAAGTTTGCCTTTCAAGGTTCACCACGAGATGTATGATACAAATTCCTAAATGCAGTCTAAAGATGATAAGCAAGCTTTATATCTTTTCAACTTTGAAAATCCTAGCTACTAAGGGAAAAGAAAGACACCATCTTTTCTCAAAGAGCAATCAGCACACTCTAATGCACTTTTCCTAAATCAGACATGCAAACTATCAAAATGCAAATGCACAATGCAAGTGTTTGTTTTCCGCTTTCTTAGTATTGATGCCTACAAAGAAAGCTTTTTTTTTTTGTACAACTTTGAATTTGCTTTTAAATGACAAATACAAACAAGTTTACTTTTTCGAAATCAGAGAGGGTAGAAGAGATTACAACACTTAACGATTTTCGAAATGAATACTTGTTTCGACACTTAAAAGAAACAAATTCAAACCAATAAGCAAGAGTAAATGTATAATCAATCTGCAAACAGCCAATGAACTCTCTTCTAAGATCACAATCAACAGATCTGAATCAAGGGCTACAGGATGACTATTTCACTTATGCAAAGGAAAACTGTAAATGACGCCACAAACACATAAAAACACTCACAGTCTTTTTGTACAAAAGGAGGCGGAATTTAAGCAGAGAAAAGGAGTTATCAGACTGGTACCTATGCTGGTTACAGGCTGCAAAAATCAGAGATCAAAACAAGGCAAAACAGAGCAGAGAACCCCAGCTACACAAGGGCAAACTGGTTCAGCGCAACCTCAACACAGGGGTTTTGACATTCAGCGCAGGTAGCCTTCACGGGAACTGCGTTGAAATGCAGAATCCCTTCATTGGGTCTGCGCTGAAGGAGAAACTCTCGTTTCCCCTAGGTTCTGGGTCACAGATTGCTATTTAATCAACTGTTTCAGGCCAAATAAAAGCAACAAGCAAGGTACAATCAAAGGGATGCTTTGAGGGGCTACTAAGATCTATCACAAAGGATCATCAAATCATTTGTGAGTCCATTGTTCAGATCATAGACAAGTCTAGCAATTGGATCAAAGCAGCAACTGTCTACTTTGCATCCGGGAAAAGCAGATGCAGTTCGATTGTTGCTGTCAAGTCTATGAAACAAACAATGATAGAAACACAAATAAAATGACTAAACAGATCTCCCCAGCGGAGTCGCCAATTTGTTGTGGGGAAAAATGCCTATGCAGGACGATCCTATCCACCTAAGGTGTGACAGTGCCTTAGCAACAAACAGAGACAGCTATTCTAGTATTCTTCCTTTATGAATTAAGAATGAAGAGATAGATAGATGGACTAACCGGTGTCTTCTGTTTGTCCCTCGATCCAGCTTCTCTTCTCTTAGAGAGTTCCCAGCTACTTGCCTTCTCGCTCGCCCAGCTTCAAGAGGTTTCTGCAAGATCACAAGAGGAGAACACTACACAAGACATGGATTCATATTCATAACTAGTTCAGGATTAGAAATAAACTAAACATACTAATGCATTCATACATCAAAAATACATCAGCATATAAGAGAAACCAAGATAGCTTTATTGATGAATAACAAGGTTCAGGAAGAGATACAACCCAGAGGGCTCCAATCCAGCATCTCCTTCCCAGCAAATGGAATTCCTATCTTCACCCCCTTCAAAGCATTAAGCACCCAATGATTCCAATCTCAAACCAACAGCAATTCTTTGCAATAACAAAATTCCAGCCTCTAGATCTCATGGAGGAGAGATCCATATATAGATGTTTGGAGAGAGGATGAGTCAGCTTGAGATCTGACTAGTGTCCTCTCCCTCTGTCAGTTCTTGAGTCCACTTGGAGGTTCTTGCTTCCACTTGGAGATTTGGAACCTCTTACTCATCACCATTCGAATTCCCTGAGGCAAGTGTCATTTTGGAAGCTTCCTGGGTTTTGACACCTTGAGAAATGAGCCTACCACATGTCCATTCTCGTTCAGCGCAGGTAGCCAGTGTTCCCTTTGACATTCAACGCAGGTAGCCAGTGTTGGCTTTGACATTCAGCGCAAACAGCTAGTGTAGCCACTGAAATGATCCTGAATTGACTTGTTTTTGAGCAGTTTCTGGTGGAGAACTTCTCTGAATTGCTGTGGTTTGTTACCCTTGTTCCTCTAGGGGTAGGAACAACATGTTTAGGGACTTTGGATCCCTTAGATTATGGACATTTCATGCTCAATGTTGTAAGGCACAAAAATGTCTATAACACCTGGGATCACCGCAAGCTTTCACATTGAAAACTATGCTGAGGAGCACCTAGATAGAAGGTTGTCTACTCTGCAGTGCATTGTCTCTATGCTTGGGCTACGTTGGGCGAATTTCCCCAATTTGTTTTAGCTATTTGCTCCAAAATTTGTCCTTTTTTTTGCATGAAAAGGATCCTAACTAAGCTTATGATTGTATTTCAGGCTTTCATCATATCAGAATTTCGATTACATGGCGAGAAAGAGAGCATGAAGAACAAGACATGGTTTCCTAAAAAATCCGGGTATAGTTGAGGCCCTCAAAAACTATGGGTTACTCAAATACTTCAAGTTGACCGAAATGAGCAACAGATAGAACTATTGCATTTCCTTGTTCATGCATGGGATCCAACAAATCAAAATCTTCACATAAGGGACAAGATGGTCCCTATTACCATTGATGACATTTACTTTCTTACTAGACTGTTGAGGCGAGGTGCCCCCATCTCACTTTCTGGATTTTCCTATGGAGATGAATCAATGAGAGATTACATTCAATAGTTTTGTTGGCCAGGTACACAGCCTAGCAAGGATGGGAAAATAAAAATTATGGATGTAGGTGATTTTCCTTTGAGAATGATCCTCCTCACAATCGCAAAGTTGGCTGGCAGTGTGACACTACATTTGGTGAACAGATAATATATGTAATATGAACTTGGGTGTCTAGATCCAAAAGTATTCAACTGGTGTGAGGTCGTGCTTTCTTCACTGAAATAAAAACTAACCACGGTAAAAAGTGGTAAGATGAATAATTTATGCTATGGTTAGATCTTAATTGTTTTTACCTTAGAGAGAATCCCATTGGTGCAACCACAACATGTATCAATGGGTGTAGTTGGTCCTAGAGATCCATGTATGCAGAGGTGGGTCGAATTGATGGCTCGACATGCGGGTTAGTCAACAAACATTTTTTCCACTGCATTCTTCAGTTGGCTCGATCGACAACAACTCATTATCGAGGAGAATCCATACTCAGGGATGGATTTCTGTGGAGACCCAGATTTGATTCTACCAGTTGGAGCACAATAGGGTGCTATATGTAAATTGTTTGACCAAAGTGTTTTTTTATTTTTCAAGTTTCTACATGTTTTTTGTTTTTTTAATGTTTCCAAGACTAAACTAACATCATTCTCATGCATGCATATGTGGGTATTGTTCGATCTGTGGGACACCAACAGGGTGCAGGTGGGCAAGAGCGGAGAAACATTGGGAGAGCAATTCTCTAGGACATGGATTTTGTCGAGACCTTGGCAGAGTTGCAGGATCACATAGAGGGATTAACCCTTGGTATTTCAGATGTCTGGATCGAGGAGTTACCTATGAGGCTACAATGCCACATTATTGGTGTTACTAGCCACTGGATGAGGCTTTTGCACATGATAGCACAAGTTGTGACCTATTATCATGAGCACCACTAGATCTACTTAGATGTTTTTGCATGCATTTTGAGTTTTTTGGGTTGGATTACCAAACGTGTCTTAGACACAAATTTTGTAAAAACTTTTAAAACACCTATCTATTTCACATTTTTCTATGGTTAAGTGCAATCCTATTCAACTGATGATGTGAGTTGAAAATATTACTTTTACACGTGTCACAAATGTATATTTAACACATAATTCGCTAGAGAATCAGTTAATGTGTTAAAGTTTCTGGAAATATGTTGATATTGAATGTATTCAAAATACTTTTCCAAAATTTGAACTCTAAGGAACATGCAAAGAATTGTTGGGTTTCAGACGATATACACACTTGTAAGTTGTAGTACAATGAGTTGTGATTCCAGCCTAACGATGTTCGCCGAATGCCAAGTGAAATGGCATCAAAGAGAAGTTCGATAAACGTGTTATACTCAGCTATGTTGTTCGTCGATTGACTAATACAAATCCCTTGAAAACTCACTAACTTGCCACTTGGAGCGAAAATAGCCCATGCTGCAGAAGATAGGTTCTACATACTACGACTAACACCAATAGCATAACCAGCGAATGGTTCTGAAGCTTTCGACATCTGCAGCAAATGAAAAGTGGAATGCTAACCAAATAAAAAACTATAAAAGACACACACTGACACACAAACGTGCAATGAAAGCATATATATAGTGAGTTTTACTACACTCAATCAAGCATAGTAATGTTTGAGGTACAACTCATTTTGACGCTGCGACAATGGAATCCCATCATAATCTACTAACTCGTAGGCACCTTTTGCCAAAACATGCTTGAAAATATAAGGACCCATCCACATTGGTTCGAATTTCCCTGCTCCAAGTTTATCAACTTCCTGATCATAAAGCAAGACCAGGTCTCCTTTTCATAAGATATGAGGCTTGACATTTCTATCATATTGCGCCTTGATTCATTTCTTGTGTGCTTCGTTAGCCAATGCGGCATCATGGTGGGTTTCATCCAGATGCATTAATTCCAAGAAACGTGCTTCTTTTTCAGAAGTGTTGGGTAACAGGTCAATTGTGAGTTTGAGAGATGAAATTTCACATTGTATCAGTAAGACTGCTTCCAAACCATACACCAACTGAAAGGGTGTGAATCCAGTTGCATTTCTCACCGAGGTTCAATATGCCCACAAGGCAGAGTATAGGATTAAATGCCAATTTCGTTTATGAACCCCTATCCTTCTTTGCAAAATTCACTTTAGGACTTTGTTGATGGCATCAACTTGTCCATTCTCTTGCGGGTGATAAGGGGTAGAACTATCATGTGACAGTCCTAACTGTAGAAATTTTCAATAATAAACACATATTCAACAAAGATTATCCTGATTATACACTATTGTAGAATACATGCATAATACATAACCTCCTCTACATTGATCATCAATTTAGCAGCAACAAAAACAATGAAACATCAATAGCATGCACACATTAACACAGTATGTATCCCGGGGAAAGCTTACAGCTGAAAACCCCACACTATCTATATATTAATGATTGAGAACATGTAACAATACATAGTACAATACTCCTCTCAAGTATCCAGCACTATCTCCACCTGTTACACACAAAACTAGCTAATATCCGAACAAGTCACAGGTTCAAATCTCCTCTGCTGCTTTGCCTGCCTCTATTGCACAATACCAAGTGAAAATCACTCACCTTGGAAATCACGTGAGAATAGGCTATATCACTGGGCATATACTGTGCAATTCTCATGGGCATACTCAATACATTGCTTGTGTAAGATCTCATGCACAACTATAGTCACAACTGATAGCAATCTCAACCTCTAACACCTGTCTCCACTGAACTGTACATGCACTGAGTTAACTGATGTATTCTTCAGTTGCATTATGAGTTAATAATTAGTGAATTAATTTAATCAATTAATTCACATCACTCATCACTAGTCTATTTGTAGTTAGACTAATTACAACTATTTTAACCAAGTCAAACTGAACACAACTCCATCAACTCCACATCCAACTCCACAGAACTCACATGCATGAGTTCTAACTGATGTCATGCATGCAATAGCTCAACTGACTCATAAGAAAAGTGTATTTCCTTCTGACAGCTGCATGTGCCACATCTGTAGCTCAAACTGAAGTGCTCCAAGAGGATAAGATAATTTTTATAGTCTAAATATTATTATGAGACAATAATATTTGACTTTTCTATTTTTAACCTGGCAGTCTAAAAATAGACTTTAATCACTCCTGCTGTGAACTAGAAATAGAAGTCCATCTATTTTTCCCAACATGACCAATCATCCATAAACAACATCCTGCAACTCATAGACCACGATCCATATGTCTAAAAATAGACTTTGCGCCATAATTTTCATGTGGGCCCACTTAGTGAAGGCGACTCCTTTCCACTAAGTTCCATCATCTTGTTGCATTCTCAACACTTCCTATCAACAAGATATGGATTATCAGTAACCCCTATTCTGCCTCGGTGGTATTTGAATTTGCTCCTGGTGAGCGCCCTCGTCAAGATATCAGCATCCTGATCCTCCGTTGGAATGTATGAAAGTAACATGATTCTCCGCTGCACACAATCTTTGATATGATGGTACCTGATGTCAATGTGCTTAGATATATCATGAAATACAGGATTAGCCGAGAGTTTAATGCAACTTTGGTTATCACAGTAAATCACAGTAGGCTCCAAGTAAGAACTGAACAAACTGACCAAGATCTTCCTCATCCATATAGCCTCGCATACAGCCAAACTTGTTGCCATATACTCGTTCTCTGCTGAACTGAGTGCCACGGATCTCTGCTTCCTGTTGTACCAAGAAACTGTTGTCGACCCGATACTGAAGACCCCTCCTGATGTGCTCTTTCTATCCGTTGGGCTCCCTGCCCAATCTGCATCTGTGAATCCACATAGCTTCACCTCATCCTCCTGTCTGTACCACAAACCATATCCCGATGTGCCTCTCAAATAACACAATACATGCTTTCCCGCCTTCTAGAAGAGCTTGGTTGGCTTAACCATAGCTTGTGAAAGCTGGTTAAGAGCATAGCATATATTGGGTCATGTATTGACCAGATACATAAGCGACCCCACCAATTGTCGATAAACAATGGCATTCGCTTCTTCTGCCGAAGTGGCATCCTCCTTCCTCCAACCTCTAGGAAGAGGAGTATCAACAGGCTTGCAGCCATGCATGTTGAACTTCTCCAGTACCTCCCGAGCATACTTACCCGGAGAAACAAATAGTCCATCACTGCGCTGCCAAATTTCCAATCCCAGGAAATAATGAAGGAGGCCCAAGTCCTTCATCACAAACTCCTTAGAAAGATCATCCTTGCATGAAAGTATCAACAGCTCATCACCCATTAGAATCAAATCATCTACATAAAGTACAATGATAAGCAACTTACCCTCCACCACAATCTAGTATAGGTTAGGATCTGCCTCACTCTTTGTGAATCCAAGTCTGGTGAAATAACTGTCTATCCGTGTGTACCAAGCACGTGCTGCTTGTTTCAACCCATACAGAGCTCTCTTGAGCCTACACACATGTGACTCGCTGCTGAAGATCTCAAAACCTTCGGGTTGCTCAATGTACACCTCCTCTTCGATGACTCCATTGAGGAACGCAGTCTTCACATCCATCTGATGAATGTGCCACCCCATCTGCATTGAGAGAGCAAGAATCGTCCGTACGGAAGAATACCTTGCGACAGGTGCAAAGGTCTCCTCATAATCGATCCCCTCTATCTGTGAAAAGCCTCAGGCAACAAATCCTGCCTTGTACTTCTCCACACTCCCGTCAGCTGCTTTCTTAACTTTGTAGATCCATCTCGAACTCACCACTAATTTCCCTTCCGGTCTAGGAACAATCTCCCATGCACTGTTTCTGACAATCAAATCATACTCTTCCACCATGGCGTCTACCCATGCGGGATCCTCCATAGCTTCCTCAAAAGAGGATGGCTCAGTCACAACACATTTGCTCATAAGAGCCATGTATCCAGTGTACCGATCAGGTGACTGTCCCTGCCTGAGTTGGGCTGTAGGTGGTCCTACAACTTTCTCTGCATCTTGAGCCAGTCGCTCAGCTTCTATCAAGCGCTTTCACCCTCTGATGGTTGGCGCTGCATGAGTGGTCTCTTCCACTCCATGAACTTCATCCTGTGGCTGATCCATGTCCTAAAGCTCATCCTTACAAACTAATGGCTCCTCATCTACATGCAAGTGTAGCTCCCTCTCAAGCCAACACTTCATGGCTTTCTCCTCCTGAAATTTTATATCCCATCGCACAACAGGCTTACCACTGTCTGGAAAATACACACGATAGTTGTGGGGCGTATCAGTGTACCCCACAAATATCCCAACCTCTGCGGTCAGCTCCAACTTCTTCCTGGCATCCTTCGTCACATGCATGTAAACGTTAGCACCAAAAATCCTCAAATGAGAAAGATCAGGTTTCTTACCATAATAAGCCTCCTCGGGTGTACTCATGCCAAGTATCCTATGAGGACAACAGTTCTGCACATAAACTATTGTATTGCATGCTTCCGCCCACAAGTGAAGGGGTAGGCCCTGATCATGTAACATCGCCCGTGCAGCACCCACAATCGTTCTATTCTTCCGCTCAGCAACCCGTTCTGCTGTGGGTTATGGGGAGCTATGATCTCTCTTCGATTCCCTTCTGCACTGCAAAATTCCTTGAACTCACCAGAGATGTATTCACCACCATTATCTCTCCTAAGAGCCTTCACCTTCTTCCCCGACTCCTTCTCGACCAATGCTTTGAACTCACAGAACTTTGAGTATGTCTCGCTCTTCTTCTACATGAAGAAGATCCAGCACTTACGAGAGAAATCATCAACAAAAATCACATAATACATGTGTTTTGTTGTCGAAGCTACTGAGAAAGGTCCACACACGTCTGTGTGAATTCTCTCAAGGATCATTGTGGCGCGACTATCCTTCTCGTGAAAGGTGGATTTCACAAAGTTTCCCAAAGTACACCCCTTGCACTGATCTGACTATGCAAGAGTGCCTTTAGGAAGCCCTGTAGTGATCTGCTGCAGTATCTTCAAGGCTCCATGGTGAAGGTGACCCAATCTCCTATGCCACAGCTTGCCATCATCCCGGCTCACCAATCCTTCTGCCTTGCATGCCATTTCTGTGCATCCATCTACATGCAATTGATAAAGGTTCCTCACTCGAACCCCTATCTTCCGGATTTATCCAGTTGTCTTGTTGCGCAGGAAAGCCTTTCCCTCGCTGAAAACAACATCATATCCCTTGTCTTCTAAAATCACCACAAAGATAAGATTCTTATTCAATCCTGTAACATGCATCACTTCCTTCAATACGAAGGGTTTACGAGACTCCCTCTCAAAGGAAATGGTACCGATATCGGTCGCACTGTATCTACCATCATCGCCCATCTCGATATGCACTCCAAGATCTTTGTCCTCCAGATCAGAAAACAAATCTCGATCTCCTGTCATGTGAAAAGATGCACAACTGTCCAAGAACCACACCGATCCCATCACACTTGAAACCAACCATGCGATCAATGAAAATTCAAGCTCAAACTACGAGGCTAGAGCCTCTCCTCCTGCAGATCCAGCAGCTTGCTTGTTCTTCTTCTTCTGTGGATAATTAGTGGCATAGTGTCCGTGCTGGTGACAGTGAAAACACTTCACCTTGGACATGTCCTGCTTCTTGCCTTTCGCACCAGACTAAGAAGCTTTCTTGCTCTTCCCCTTCTTTGCTTTGGTAGCCAAAGTGCAATTTTCTTCATCAGGTACCTTTGATGAAGATCCGTCCCTGGTATTCCACCTGATCTCCTCCTGCACAAGATCTGACCAAAGTCTCTCCCATCCTGGAAATTTCTCCCAACCATTGACAGAGTCCTGATAGGAATGCCAACTCTTCGAAAGACCAAGGAGAGCCAAGCTCACCAAGTCCTCATCATTGACAGTCACCCCCACACTTCCCAGCTCATCCCGACACTGGGTGAACTTCGTGAGATACTTGGGCATACTGTCTCCCATCTCACATTTGATGTTTCTGAGTTTATCTTTGAGTTCCAGCTTCCTCTGATCACTCTTTCTTTGGAATAGATCTATCAACACTTTCCACATCAAGTATGGAGAAGCCTTACCATGCAGGCTATACACAATTTGATCCTTCACGCCCTCCAACAGAATCCTTCGACACTTTGTTGTCTTCTTTTTCCAAGCATCAACCTACGCAGCATCAGTAGGCTTTGGGACATCAGCCTCTATGAAATCCTTCAGCCCATTATCATCCAACACTGCCTCCATCCTATCCTTCCATGCAATATAGTTTGAGCTGCCCTCAAGAGCATACTCCATCTGCAATCTGTTGAAAGACATTGCCACATTGATACCAAGAAAACACTGCTGCAAATTCTAATTCCACTAGCTCCAAACTCAACCGCCTCTGATCTAACCTTTGTGAGAACAAATTATTTCTCGTACAGAGATTGACTGTATGGGCTTTTACCGGATATCTCACCTTCCAAAGGAAGGATGAATCTAGAGGCTACCTGGCCCGATTACAGACTCTGCCTGAAGAAATAGAATGTAAACACTTCCTGAATAGTAGATCTGATGATCAACAGCTCTGATACCATGTAGAAATTTTGAATAATAAACACATATTCAACAGAGATTATCCCGATTATACACTATTGCGGAATACATGCATAATACATAACCTCCTCTACGTTGATCATCAATTTAGCAGCATCAAAAACAATGAAACATCAATAGCATGCACACATTAACACAGTATGTATCCCGGGGAAAGCTTACAGCTGAAAACCCCACACTATCTGTATATTAATGATTGAGAACATGTAACAATACATAGTACAATACTCCTCTCAAGTATCCAACACTATCTCCACCTGTTACACACAAAACTAGCTCAGATCCGAACAAGTCACAGGTTCAAATCTCCTCCGCTGCTTTGCCTGCCTCTATTACACAATACCAAGTGAAAATCACTCACCCTGGAAATCAGGTGAGCACAGGCTATATCACTAGGCATATACTCTGAAATTCTCATGGGCATACTCAATACATTGCTTGTGCAAGATCTCATGCACAACTATAGTCACAATTGATAGCAATCTCAACCTCTAACACCTGTCTCCACTGAACTGTACATGCACTGAGTTAACTGATGTATTCTTCAGTTGCATTATGAGTTAATAACTAGTGAATTAATTTAATCAATTAATTCACATCACTCATCACTAGTGTATTTGCAGTTAGACTAATTACAACTAGTTTAACCAAGTCAAGCTGAACACAACTCCATCAACTCCACAGAACTCACATGCATGAGTTCTAACTGATGTCATGCATGCAATAGCTCAACTTACTTATAAGAAAAGCGTATTTCCTTCTGACAGCTGCATGTGCCACATCTGTAGCTCAAACTGAAGTGCTCCAAGAGGATAAGATAATGTTTATAGTCAATATTATTATGAGACAATAATATTTGACTTTTCTATTTTTAACCTGGCAGTCTAAAAATAGACTTTGATCACTCCTGTTGTGAACCAGAAATAGAAGTCCATCTATTTTTCCCAACATGACCAATCATCCATAAACAACATCCTGCAACTCATAGACCATGATCCATATGTCTAAAAACAGGCATAGTCTAAAAATAGACTTTGCGCCATAATTTGCCTGCAGGCCCACTTAGTGAAGGCGACTCCTTTCCACTAAGTTCCATCATCTTGTTGCATTCTCAACACTAACTTAGCAGTCAAATTAGCCATCATTTGATTGCAAAAATCTGACCCATGATCTATAACTATGGATTTTGGTACACCAAACCAGGCAACCACATGGTTAAAAAAGAAAAGAGTAGTCGTTTCACCACTGTTGTTTAATATTGGCATCGCCTCAGCCCATTTTGTAAAATAGTCAACGGTGACTATAATATACCCATGCCCCCCAACCAAGGTGGGGTTACATGTCATGAAGTCAATGCCCCATTTGGTGAATGGTCCAACAGCATCGACTAGATGCAATGGTGCAGGTGGTAATCTAGTTTTGTGGTCATAGATCTGGCATGCGTAACAGCTTCTGACAGAAATAATACAATATTTGAATATAGTTGGCCATAAGTAACCTGCACGGAGAATTCTCTGTGTGGTAGCATATCTAGATAAGTGTCCACCACAAGCACCTGAATGGCAATCATTCAATGCTTTCTCAGCTTCCTCATGTGTGAGGCACCTCTATAAAATCATATCGATACCATGACAGTAATGAGTGTCACCAAAGATCAAATAATATTTGGCTTGGTATCGAATACGTCGTTGTTGCAAGCGAGAGGTATCAAACCGGAAAGTTTGGGTCTGGAGATAGATCAGTATATATCCATACCATGGGTCAGATAACGATATTAGAAACAAAGACTCATCCAAAATCAATGGTTCATATGTGGAATCAATGGAGGTTAAGGGAAGGTCGCAAAGTAGGTCAACAAAAACGAGAGATTTCTTTGATTTGGACTTGATGAATTCCAGATCAAAATTCTTGAAAAATGACTATCAATTTTGAGTATTTTCCCCCATCAATTGACATGACAAAATGTATGTCATAGGGTTGCAATCCGAAATGACGGTGGTCTTCCAAAGCAGGATGTAGTGACGAAATCTCTGAACAGCTTGCACAGCTACCAAAGCTAGTTTCTCGACATAAGAGTACTTACTTTTTGTATCATTGAGATTGTGACTCAAATAATAAATCGAATGTTCAATCCCATTTTCCTCTTGGACTAAAACCATGCCAATGGTTGTATCTGCAGTGGCGAGATACAGGTAATAGTCGTTTTGATAATTTGGAGAATACATTAATGATGCTCTAATCAAGGTATCTTTAATAGCATCAAAGGAAGCTTGTGCAACCTGATCCTAATTGAAGGGTATCCCCTTTTTCAAAATATGTGTAAAACCTTTAGCCATCTCAGCGTAATTGGGAATGAACCTCCTCAGAAAGTTAGCCTTCCCTTGGAGTCTCTGTAACTATAAAAGATTTGAAGGTGGAGGCAAATCAAGAATTGCCTGAACCTTTAATGGATCAAGTCGAATTCCATCTTTAGACACTACAAATCCAAGCAATCAACCAGAACCAACACAAAACACACATTTGTGTGGATTGAGTCGTACCTTGTAGTGTCGTCACTGTAAAAATATTGCTCTCAAATGTTGTGGGTGATCAGTCCACTTTTGTGAATGAGCAGGTAAATCTTCAAGGTAAGGTTGAACAATGTGCTTGATGTCATGGAAGGCATAGCTCATTGCCCTCTGAAATGTAGCCCCAACATTCTTCAAACCAAATGGGAGTTTCCTATATGCAATGTGCCCCATGGACAAATACAAGTTGTTTTAGATTGGTCCTGTGGGTGGATATTGATTTGATTGTAATCGGAAAAACCATCCATAAATGAGAATATTTCCCATCCGGCACACTCATCAATAATCTGGTCGATAAAAGGGGTAGGGTAATTGTCCTTTGGACATGTTTGATTTACATCCCTATAATCGACGCACACTCGAATTGTCCCTTGTTTCTTCATGATAGGAACAATGTTGGAAACCTAGTCAGTAAGAGGTACAGGGTAAATGAAGCTAGCACGCAAAAGCTTTTCAACTTCTACTTTAAGTGCAACAGCTTTATTTAGATGAACAGGTCGAAGTTGTTGTTGTACTGGTTTGACATCAGGATACATTTTTATTTCATGTTCAACAATACTAGAGTCAATGCCCGGCATCTCCTTGTATGACCATGCAAATATATCTCGAAATTCACAAAAAAGAGTATGGTAACTATCAAGTTCTGATGGAGAACATGATTTTCCGACATGAATGTTTTCTACAATATTAGGCTTGGTCGAAATATTAATAGAAATCATTTCTTCAATTTTTGACAGGTTTCGCTCAGAATCTATTGTGTCTATAAAAACAGAATTCAAAAGGAAATAAACAATTGAAGGGTGGTTAAGTTCATTTGAATAATCTTCAATGTCATCTGGAAGATGGGAATGATGATGATAATATTCCCAAGGTTCTTCTCCTATCATCATTGATTGGATGATTCCCTCATCCGTAGAAAATATATGTGAAAAAGGATCCAAAGAAGTACCATATTCTAATGAACAGTCTACCCATACAATTGGTGAAAATGGATTTCGGTTTGCCGCACAAGCCAAAAAAATTGATTGCTATGCAAGCTCAATGGGGCTTAGTGGCATAACTTCAGTATTACTATCAACTTCAGAATTGTTAGTAATCCTCCTTGAATCAGATGAGGTAGAGGAAATCATGTTGTAAGTCTCTACTCTTCCCACTTCCGCCAAATCAAATGGTGACAGTAGCGTAAAAGTACCATTAGTGAAGGATCTTTAAAGAGACCTACCCCAACACTTTGAAGTGACAGTGGGGATCTGTGTACCAACAAAATGCTTCCAGTAGCCTAAGAAATAGATGCAAAGAAGGAAAGTTGATCGATAACTGTGATTCCACCCTTATGAGGGACTGCAATTGTACGAAAGTACGTGGAAACCACAGTAGCCATAACATATACCCATGGCCTTCCCAGTAAAATGTTGTAGTCGTGGGGTCCGTCAACTACCTCAAATTCAACAACAATTTTTTTTCCCCCTGGTTCAATTTTCAGGTTACTCAAAATTCCACAAGTCATATATGTTCGTATGTCGAAAGCTTTTAACGTGGTTGGTGATCGTGACAATGGAGGTGAACCAAGTGTTTTCTAGCAACTCATTGACATAATGCAAGTAGATGCCCCCTCGTCAATAACAGTTCGATGAACGTTTGAGAACCTTGACTTGAATTAAGAAAGCTAAATACGTCGGTAACTGTGATGTATATCCCACATGGTTAAAAACCACAAGATTGGAATCCGTAGGGTATATTCCACCAATTGTTGATAGTAAAGCCTGCTTCTAGGAGGGATAGTTTTGTAACACCTCAAGCGTTGAGCAAGATCTTCTACTATGTTATCATTCTAAGTTGCTCGAGCGCGAGGGTTAAATGTTGATTTATGAACAAATCCCTTTGGTGGTTTTATTGTCAATTCTAACACAACAGGTGGTGGAATATTTTTAGATGAAGTTGAAATCGAAGGATTAGGTTGATCAGTGGCCTGATTATTCAAGGATGATGGTGGATTTCCATAATATTTATTTCTCGTTGACACCAAAACTTCATTTTGAGGCTTTGTAATGGATAACATAAGAACCTGGGATGTGGAAGCATGGTCTGTCGCAACCAAATGTGTCTACGAGTTTGGAAACGAATCAGTCAACACTGCAGATGTGTTAGAAGTATTTAGAAGCTTAGACACTTCTGAGCGGTGTGGACAATCTCTTGTAAAATGCTCATCATTATAGATTAGACATGGATAATAAGGTTTCCTTGCCGAAGTAGAGGAATCAGATGATTTCTCTTGAGGGGGGTTATCTTGTTTTTTCTTGTTTTTCCCCTTCTTCTTGCCTCCTGGTTGCTTTAGATTCTTGCCTTTGTCAGATGACACGGCATTGACTTTGGAAGCAATAGTGTTTTTTGATGCATTGGAAGTTTTATTGGTAATTGCAAGAGTTTGACTAGATGGTCTACCTGTCGTTTGCGTGCTCAAAGAACCAATCACACCATCGCTGACATGAGAGTCCTTACTCAATTGTGGAGGAGGAGAAATAGTGAAAGTTGGTCGAGGTGCATTCGGAATTTTGTCATAGAGCGTGTCGAATTGTGTGTAAATCAAATCCAAATATTGGGCACAAGAAATTACTTGCTCTTTTGTGACAACCCCACCTTTCGCCACATCCTCAATGATTGATTTTTATGAACCACTTAGCCAAAAGTTGATTAGGAACATATGTCTTAATTATTCAATGATGATGTCGCCACTCATGAATATGATCTGATATATGAGTAGCAGTAGTCTATTTAAAGTTGGTTAGGAGTTCCGCTCCAGTCTTGTATCTAATAGGTTTCTAGAAGCGGGTGAGAAATGTGGTGGCTAAAGTCGTAAAGTTGTCGAAATAAGCTCATGGTAACTCAATGTACCACTTCACAGCAGGACCTGTAAGCGTCCTTCGGAAAAGATGGAGTCTAAACGAGTCATCATTTAAGGAGTTTGATGAACACCACAAATGAAAGGTCATGACATGATTTGATGTGTCTTCTCTGGGATTTCCATTGAATTTCATAATGTCAGAAGGTAACTTATGCGGAATTACCGGCCACCAAGGTGCATATAAGATTGGATCATTAGTGAGCCGATTTAAATCTGGTAATTTTAGAGTTGCTAAAAACAGCAAATTTCGATTCAAGTCAGGTTGAGTATACCCAGGATATGATGGAATTTCCTGAGTAATAGGTCTTTGCATACCAACATAGGGCATCTGCATTTTGTAACCTTGATAAGGTGGTTGTTGAACAAATCCAACATAAGGTGGTTGTTGATAACCAGGTTGAATTTGCGGTTGTCCATAACCAGCAAAGCCTTGTTGACCAGGACCTTGGTAAGCTTGATATTCTCCAAACCCAGGCTGCGCCTGTTGGGCAGGTCTAAATTGGGGTTGGAATTGAGGCTGTTGATATTGAGGCTACCATGGTTGTTGAATCAACTGTTGTTGTTGTTGTTGGTACAACCGTTGTTGATTTAATGGTTTTTGTTTCCCAGCAATGAAAGGTTGGCCAGGTTGTGAATAAACTATACCAGTGTAAGCCTGAGTCACTCTGGATAAAGGTATACTAACCTGAGTTTTTTGGACCCCAGGCACAAGTGGTTGTTGTATAACAGCTTGAGAAACTTGAACTTATTGACCCGAAACTTGTGGTTACGAGGTAGAAGGGCCATTTTGTATAGGTCAAGATACAACTGTTTGAACTTGTGAATGCAGTACAGTGGTAACAACAGGTGTATTAGGAATAGCTGACACAATTTGCATTGGTTGTGTTAGATACACAAGACTTGGTTGAACTAGCATTGTTGGTTGCCATTGACAAACACGAATTCCAGGCTAACCTGAATACTGCGGGATACTACCATATGATGGTCCTCCAGGATATGGAGGATAAGGTGAATAAGCATATTGCTCTCCATATGGCAGCAATCTAGTATGTAATGGATACATAAGTCGTGGTTGACTAGATTGCCTAGTTTGATATTGATATGCAGGATCAAACTGTTGAGTTGCCATTAAAGAAGAACCAGGTAGAATTTTGGTTGAGGACATGGGTGATGACCATGGTGTAGAAGCAACCCCTGAGTGGGTTCCAGATAAATATTAGTAACCAACCGGGACGGATGATTCACCATATAAGTGTGACTCAGGTGTAGCAGAAAACATTGAAGAGGTTGCGATAGAAGATTTTGTCACAACTGCATTAGATGCTACAATCTGGGATGTTGACAATTGTTCAGCTATAATTAACTGACCCAAAAGTTGTCCTAAAGAATTGACAGGTACTTGAAAAGAAGTAGGATCAAAAGGAGTTGTAAAATGAGGAGTATGAGGATAAAGATAAAGCCCGGCTCCAACATGGAATGGGGTTCCAGGTGTGGTATCTTCTTTCAATTCTTCCTCGACAACAATTAAACCAGGTGGAAGAATTTTGCCGTCTGGTCCATAATATACTTCTGGTGTTGATAAAGTGGAAGTTTCAGTAGTTATTGATGTCTGAGTGTTAACTGGTTGATCGTCTTCCGGTAAATTAACAACTTCTTAATGTTCAAATTCAATGTCTAGATGTTCCAGTAAAAGAACAATAGTTTCAGAGAGAGGTTCCTGAACAACTTCAGGTTTAGAAGTAACTTCGGTTTGAACTGTGATAGGTTCTAGATTAACTTCTGGTTGAATTGATTCAAGTTCAAAAGTAATTTCTTTTTTAGCAACTTCAAGTTGAGGATCAACTTGTTGTTGAACAACATTGGTTAATGTTTCACTAGGATCAGTGATAATGTCCTCAGGTAATTGTGAAACTTCTTCTTCAGAAACGGATGTACCAGAAATATTTGGAGTAACTGGAGTCTCAGTACTTATCGAAATGGATGATTCTGGTAATTCAGATGAAGGACAAGGAGTTCTTGATGTACTTGACTCAGTTAAGCGAGACCGCTTTGATCAAATAGGTGTAGCTTCAGGCGGCAAAGGCGGTTTACACGTTGTTCTCCACGAACGACGGGGTAAGGGTTGATGTTCCTCCACGATTGCTGATTAATTTTATTATCAAAAAAGAAATAAACAAAAAGGTAAGCTAGGCAAAAGGTTTACCAAGCAACTGTGAACTACAGAATACCTTCTGGCAAACTAAGAAGTACAGGTAGGAAATCTCCCCGAATGTTGTGTTCGATGTATCACAATGTATAAGGCATTCGACTCCGTTACGTAAGGATGGATAGAAACCTAGTGTTGTCCTCCCATTTATACCCGAAGGTACCTGGAGGCCCAATACATATAAGCATTGTCTAATGCAAAACCGCACAGTGAGAGCATTACCATATACTTTACATACTGTAACACCACCCTATATACCCAAAGGTACGTGGACGAGCTACGATATAATCACGTACGTGGAATGAGGTATCACGGTCGGGATGTATTGCAGACAAGTTAGCCACAGTTGCTTTGTTTTACGATGCCAAAACACGGCTCTAGACTAGAACCACTAAATGTTTTTCGTTAATGACAATGCTCCATTAGGTAAATTGATGTTAATTTTAAGTTGATCTTGCTTAGGAATTTTCCTTTCAAGTTCACCACATGATGTATTCTGAAATTCCTAGGAATGCAACTATCATGATAAGCATTCTTTCCATTTAATTTAACAATGAAAATTCTAGCTACTAGGGATAGCGCAATTAGATTCTTTTTCGATCAAAGACAAAGAGCACAATCTAATGCAATTTCCCTAAACTATTCCTATGAGCACACACAAACTTTTTCAATGCAACATGCATGTATTTCTTTTCGATTTCCTTAATGTGAATGTGAACAAAAAGGAAGCTAATGCACATACAATCAATCAATATTTAATAAGAATGAAGACTTTACGAAAATTCTGTTTTGAAGGAAATGAAAACTTTTACGACACTTTCTTTCAAACAAAGATTAATAAACTATATTCTAACTTTGACTATGGATTGATAGTGACAAAGAAAACATTTAAGAAACATTAGTCAATCAAGTCAAAGTAGGGCTAGCAAAGGAGATAGAAACTTGTTCTCTGGGACATGACATTCATTGATCAATTAGCAAGCAAACAAACATAGAAAAGTTGGCAAAAACTCATTCCAAAGGTGGTAAACTGACCCTATGAGGATTAGCGTAGCCCTCAATTGGAGATAGTGTGCTTCAGATCATTGTCCCTAAGCCAAGGGTTCTCTGCAACGCATTGTGTCCCTCACAAGCCTGCACTGATGACAGTGAGCCATTTCAAAAGGAAATTTGACACAGTTTTGACCAAAATTGTTATGAAACCAGCTCAAGAAAAGATAGAAAAGATAGATCAACGCCTTAGAATTCAGCCTCTTCAAGGGGGAAACCTCCTTTACATTACATAAATGAACAATTCTTGGATGATACAAATGACAAAACCTCCTTTCTATATATAGGAGTCTAAGGAGTACCAATATAATCCAGCCGACCTAACAATAATAATATAAAGCCACAAAAATAACAATATAGGGATTCTAAGGGGCACAGAAATAACAATATGGGGGTAATAGGGGCACAACAATATAAATAAGGGGTATAACTACAATAGTAATGGGGTAATCACTGGTATTATAGGGACCCAACATGCCCCTCTCCTTCAAAAAAGTGTTGTCCTCAACGCTTGAGCAATTCTGGATACTTCTGCATAAAATTCTCATCCTCCCATGTGGAATCTTCAGCGGATAAGTTCTTCCACTTGATAAGATACTCTGAAATTCATCGATTTCGTAGCTGTCGAGTTCTTGTTTCTGTGATTGCTTCCGGTTCCAATATAATTTTTCCTTCCTCGTCAAGTTCTGGCAATATTGTTTGAACTGGGAGCTTGTCGCCTATAACCTTCTTTAAACATGAAACATGGAAAACTGGGTGCAATCGAGAAGCTGCAGGAAGCTCCAATTTGTATGCCATAGTAACAATATTTTCCAACACCTTGTACGGACCATAATACTTTGGTGATAATTTATTATCCTTCTTAGCTTGCTTTAGGGACATTTGCTTATATGGTTGTAGCCGTAGGAATACCCAATCACCTACATCAAAACTTCTTTCACTGCGATGTTGATCTGCATGTTGTTTCATTCTATTTTGTGCCAACACGAGGTTATCCTTTAAGAGTTGGAGGACTTGTTGTTGATGTTTGATGTGATGTTCCACTGCCTGAACCTTAGAATTTTCTCTTAAATATGATGTGATTGATGGTGGTTGGTACCCATAAAGTGCCATAAATGGGGTCATTTTTGTTGTTGTATGGAAGGAAGTGTTATACCACCATTCAGCTAGAGGCAACCATTTGACCCATTGTGTCTGTTTATCAGATACAAAGCAACGAAGATATCCTTCCAAACATTTGTTTACTATCTCAGTTTGCCCATCAGATTGAGGATGATAAGATGAGCTATGAGCTAACTGAGTACCAAGACAAGAAAAAAATTCTGTCCAAAAATTTCCAGTGAAAATGGGATCTCTGTCACTTACAATAATCTTTGGATTTCCATGTAGCTTTTGAACTGTTTCCATAAATGCAGTAGAAAATGTATTGGCTTTAAATGGATGTGATAATGCACAAAAGTGTGCATACTTGGTAAGTCTGTCAACTACCACCATGATGACACTCTTTCCCTCAGACTTGGGTAAACCTGTGATAAAATCCATTGAAACCTCCTCCCAACGTTGGCTTGGAATGGATAAAGGTTGTAATAGACCCGGTGTCTTAATTGTTTCAACTTTATTTTTTTGGGAAACCAAACATTCCGCCACAAACTTTTGAATATCTGATTTAAGGCCATCCCAAAAAAATTCCTTCTTAACCCCGTGGTAAGTTTTTAAAAATCCTGAGTGCCCTCCTAAGGGAGAAGTGTGCAATTCCATAAGAATCTTTTGTTTTAGCTGGGAATTCTTACAGAGGTATAAGCGATCTTTGTACCATAACGAATCATTTTTCCAGCTAAATGTATCAAAAGTACTGGAATCTTGTTGTAGCTTTCGAATAAGTGCCCACACTTCTTCGTCATTCTTCCATTCCTCCTTTGCTTCATTTATCCAATCTGGTTGGATAATAGAAATGGCACACAACAATGCTTCCATATCCTCATCCTTTCTTGAGAGTGCATCTGCCACCACATTTTGCTTCCCTTTTTTGTAGATGATTTCAAAGTCATAACCCAACATCTTTGTGACCCACTTTTGTTGCTCTTCAGAGGATAATCTTTGTTCTAAAAAGTATTTAAGGCTATCATGATCCGTTTTTACCTTGAAGTGTCTTCCCATTAGGTAGGGTCGCCATTTCTTAAGTGCATGGAGTATTGCCAACATTTCCTTCTCATAAATAGCTTTGCTTAAAAACTTTCCCTTGATTGGACGACTTTCAAAAGCAATGGGTCTTTCATCTTGCATTAGAACAGCACCAATTCCATTTCCTAAAGCATCACATTCCACAATAAAGGTTTT
The DNA here is from genome assembly GCA_031772625.1 of Pinus tabuliformis. Lineage (NCBI taxonomy): Eukaryota > Viridiplantae > Streptophyta > Pinopsida > Pinales > Pinaceae > Pinus > Pinus tabuliformis. The sequence continues at coordinate 1,157,511,985 of CM062816.1, forward strand.
TGTGAAGTTCGGTGTAGCTAAGACCGGTGCTTGGCACATTGCCTCTTTAAGATGTTTAAAGGCCTTTGTTGCTTCCAGAGTCCATGAAAATGAATCTTTCTTCAATAATGTTGTTAGAGGTGCTGCTATTCTCCCATAATTCTTAACGAACTTGCAATAATACCCTGTCAACCCAAGAAATCCTCGCAGATGCTTTATGGATGTGGGGATTTTCCATTCCTTAATGGCTTTAATTTTGCTAGGGTCTACCTTAACTCCTTCATGAGATACAATATGACCCAAATATTCCACCTCCTGGACTCCAAAGAAACATTTGGATCTTTTTGCATATAATTGTTTCTCCTCCAATAGTTGTAGCACCTTGTCAACATGTTCAACATGATCCTTCCAAGACTTGATGTAGATTAGTATATCATCATAAAATACCAACACAAATTTTCTAAGGAATGGTTTGAAAATTGAATTCATCAAACCTTGAAATGTTGAAGGTGCATTGGTAAGGCCAAAAGGCATGACCAAAAATTCATAATGACCCTCATGAGTTCTAAATGCCGTTTTCGGAATGTCTTCAATCTTCATTCTGATTTGATGATATCCCGAACGAAGATCCAACTTGGTGAAGTAAATTGATCCATGCAATTCATCCAGTAATTCATCAATGACAGGAATGGGGAACTTATCTTTAATAGTGAGCTTGTTGAGCTCCCTATAATCTGGACACATGTGCCATGATCCATCCTTCTTGTGCACCAATACTACTGGAGCTGAGAAAGAACTTTGACTTGGTTGAATTATACCAACCTCTAGCATTTCTGCAACCATACGTTCAATTTCACTTTTTTGGACATATGGATATCTGTACGGCCTGATGTTTGGAGGAACACTTCCTGGAATCAGATGAATAGCATGATCATGATCACGCATAGGTGGGAGACCTTTGGGAGTCTCAAATACCTTGGAATGATTGTCCAGGACTTTTTGGAGATCTGGAGAAATAGATGATTCCAATGTGGAAACATCTAGCGAACATAATTGTGCAATTACACCTCTTTGCTCCTTTTTTAGAAGCTTTGTCATGACATTAGAGCTGATTATCTTTCCTTGTTTCCCTGCAATACCCCTTAATTCAACTTCCTTTCCTTCCATAGAAAATTTCATGAAAAGTTCTTGAAAATTAAAAGCTATTGTACCCAAGGATTGTAGCCATTGGACTCCTAGTACAACATCAGCACCTCCCATTGGAATGGAAAGCATTGGGCTAGTCAATACATATTCTCCCATGGATAGCTTGATATTATGGCACTTTCCAGAACAATTTATTGTTCCTCCATTTGCAATCATCACTTGACACTCTGGTGCTGGATATAGGAAGCAATTCAATTCTTTTGCTACCCTACAATGAATAAAATTGTGGGTGCTTCCTGAATCAATCAACACTATTACCTTTTTCTTCTTAATTTGTCCTTCTATCTTGATGGTTTGAGGAGTGGTAATTCCCGCCAATGCATTACAAGATATGGTCGGATTTATTTGTTCTTCATCTAGGCTTTGTTCCTGGAATATATCCTCTTCTTTTGACCTTTCTTGCTCCTTTTCTTCTTCCTCTTCACAATCTATGTAGAAAAATTTCTTCTCAGCACACTTATGACCTTTTGTGTATTTGCTATCACAATTCTAACAAAGCCCTTTTGCTCTTTTTTCTTCCAATTGTTGTGGTGTCAACCTTGTAGGTTGTGGAAGACTATGGGCAACAACACTTCCGTCTTTATAGTTGTGAATGGTATGCTTCCTAGTTGCCATAATTTTGCTTTCCATTTTTCTTGCTAACCTGAATGCCTTCTCTAATGAATCAAGTTCCCAAAGGCGCACATCATGTTGGATATTATCCTTTAAAGACCCTATGAACACATCAATCCTATGCTCCTTTGGAATATCTTTTACCCTTATGTTCAATTTTTGGAACTCCTCAATGTGCTCCATTATTGAACCCTTTTGTTTGAGACTTATCAATTGGCTAAAAAAAGTGTTGTTTTTTGTATCCTCATAATGTGCTATCAATTCTTCCGTAAAAATTGCCCAAGTGATAAATTTTTTACGAGAGCAAAGCCATTGATACCATACAAACTGATTTGGTTCCAAATATAAAGTTGCCATACGTACCTTTTGTGTGTTTTGCACATTATTGAGAACGAAGAACTGCTCCATCTGTAATATCCATGTGGTAGGATCCTTGCCATCAAACTTCCTCATATCGATTTTTGGAATATGGTGGTTCTTCAATCCAACATTAGAATCTATGGAATCATGATTAACATTTCTTTTGTTCACATCATGAGTTTCATTTACAACCTTTTCACCATTAGTAAGTATTTCTTGTAGAAAATTTGTCAAATCTGTCTTCAAATCTGCCATGTCTGTCTTCAAATCTGTCCTCAAATCTGTCTTCAGATCATCCATCTTAGCTTCCATGCCCTTAATCTTAGATTCCATGCCATTTATCTTAGATTCCACGCCATTTATCTTAGCATCTGTTAGCTTTTGTGAGCGTGACATTTGTTGCACTTGTTCTTGTAATTTTGATATATCATGTAGCATTTCTTCCTCTTCTTCATGAGTCATGCTAGAGCTTTCAGGTTCCTTACTAGGTGTTTGCATTTTCTTTCCTCGGGGCATTAGTTACCGATAATAATGCTTTACTATGCCCTTTGAATTCCTTCAAACCAAGCTTATGCAAAAATTAAAAAAAAAACTACACACCCTTTTTTTACTTTGTAGAAGCCTGATATTGAATCTGATGTATCTCTATAATTTCGAATCATCCAGTTCTGAAACTGTGACCTGTAGTGGCCTTCTATGTCCTCTTTCCAATGCCACTAGTCTGATCCAAATTGGATTCTCCAAGAAAGAGTTATGCACAATCTCCCGCAGTGACCTTCTTACGAAATTTCAATCCGATGCTCAGAAAGAAAGTTATGACGATTTTCCCCAGGTCACCTGTTTTGAATGTAATTCAGGAGTCTGCAAAAAGACCAACTTCCTCAGATCATATCTCTGAAAATATCGCGCGAAATACTCTGAAATTCGGACCCAAGGTTCAACGCGATGTCTTCTCAAATGGGTTTTGTTTGCGACTTTTGAAACGTCACAGAAAAAAAGTTATAGCGAAAATGCCACGATGACCTGTTTGGAGCAGCGAAACCCTAGAATCCAAAGCTCTAATACCAAATGTTATGAAACCAGCTCAAGAAAAGATAGAAAAGATAGATCAACGCCTTAGAATTCAGCCTCTTCGAGGGGGAAACCTCCTTTACATTACATAAATGAACAATTCTTGGATGATACAAATGACAAAACCTCCTTTCTATATATAGGAGTCTAAGGAGTACCAATATAATCCAGCCGACCTAACAATAATAATATAAAGCCACAAATAAAACAATAGAGGGATTCTAAGGGGCACAGAAATAACAATATGGGGGTAATAGGGGCACAACAATATAAATAAGGGGTATAACTACAATAGTAATGGGGTAATCACTAGTATTATAGGGACCCAACAAAAATTTCAATGCAAAAGAGCTAAAATAGAATCAATGAACACAAGTAGGGTCTACAAGAGTGTCCTAGGAGGTGGATAAGCTATTAGGAATGATGATCTTCCCCAGCAGAGTCGCCAATTTGTTTTGGAGAATTTGGTATCTACTGATAAATACTAATCCCCTAGATAAGTATCCATATCTAGAACAACAGTTTAAAGCACTTTAGCCTTTTCCTATAAGCAATAGATAGGACAAAGAAGATGAGAATACCTACTTGTAGTTCCACTTTCCTCTTTTCTCCATTGTATCAATCCTGTCACTCCTTCCCGTACTTAACATGCTTGAGAAGTACTTGTAAACATCAACATAAGACAAAGAACCGATCAAAGAAAAAGATCTATTGAATACAAGTGAATGGAATCAGATACATTTCACACATATAAGCATCATATGACAATACAAACATATGGAAAAAGGTTCAAATACTTTATTGAATAGAATAAAGAATTACAACCATTTTGTTTGATTCAAAGTCATTTCTCCAACTTGGATCCTATCCACATCACATCAAAAGCATGACAAACTTGTAGCATTACAATACTTGCTTCAAAGCCAATTCTTGTAGCAACATTATCTCCTTACAATTCAACATAGTCCAGCCCCCGATCACTTAGATAAGTGTTCAATTTATAGGAAGATGAAGCAAGTTATGTCATAAATGGTGGTATTGAATGGCCTTCCGTAGTTAGAAATAGTTCCATGGAGGAAGGGATGAGAGGATAGGATGCATCTTAACTCATTCCTCATCCATTTTCAAGCTCATAGGAGTTGATAAGTGAGGGAACCTTCTAGATGACTCCAAAATATAAGAATATTCCCCAAACCCTATGTGAATTTCGCTCAATCTTCCCTAGGGTAGGTGAATGAAGGCCTAAGTGCTCTGCAGAGCACCCTGGCATGGACTCAAATGCTCTGCAGCGGACCCTTACATGGGCCTACCTGCGCTAGTCCCTCTAGAGGTCATTTCATGATGTCTTCAGGTCATGAAACTGTCTAGGAAGGGAGCATTCAAAAGGGTGACTTTTTTAGGACATGTAGAAACTGAAATTAGGGTTTGATGAGCCCTAAAACACTGATCTGGATGATGGGAGTGTTATAGACATATTTGGGCACTACAACCCCAATCACATATATCAATAAACCAAGGGCTCTAAAACCCTAAAAGTGTTGTTTCATACCCTAAAGGATCAAGGTCAACTGATTACATCATTTCCCAGAAGTTCTCCCTAAAAAAATGCTCAGAACTGGTAAAAATTGGTCCATCTCACCTGCTCCATGGCCAGGGCGTGATGCATCTCACCTTGTACACACAAGGGGTCTGATGCATACTGAAAAGGCCTTCTGTAGGGTGCGATGAGCAAGAAAGGACAAATGGCAGAGACAGTTTGCTAAGTGGATGATCATGGAATATTCCAGAAACTTCTCATATGACACTTGCCTCTCTGAATTCGCCCAGGGCTGAGTAAGAGATCAAAGAAATCTCCAAGTGGAACCAAGAACTATCAGTGAAATGACACTAATAAAAATCCTAGAAGCTGACTCAGCCCCCTGCAAATATCTATATATGGATCCCTCATCCTAGAGATCCAGAGGCTTGAATTTTGTAATTTGCAAGGAAGTGTTGTTGATTTCTCTTTGAAGACATTGTTGGTTGATCTTGCTTTGTATGAGGTGAAGAGGGCTTTCATGCTAGGAGGATGATGCTGGATCAGACATCTTGGTTGTAATCCTCTCTTCTACTACTTCTATCAATAAAGCTATTTGAGTTTTCCTCCATATGCTTGTATATCTCTGAATCTTGTATTTGTATATTCATTTATATGGTTAATGTACTTCTAATCCTACATTGTTTATGGTTATAGATCTCTATGCTTTGATGGTATTTTTCTACTTTGACTCTACAGGTGTTATTTGAAGCGGGACAAGTGAGAAAGGAGTGGCGAAAGCTCTATCAAGGGAGAGAGGAAATGAGCAAGGAGACTAGCGAAAGACTAAGGTTGGTACTCTCTACTTCTCTCTCATCTATCTCTCATAAAGGAAAACACAAGTAACTTTAGTTTGTTTGTTTCTAAGATAGCTACCCATCTTAGTGGGACTAGAAGCTCTGAATGGAAACTAGTTTTCCCGATAGCAAAATGGAGACTCCGCTAGGGAGCGAATAGTTTGTTTTTTTTCTTACTATTGTTTGCTATATAAACCACAGACAGAGCCTAAAGTTAATCCAGCTAGCCTTCGAACTGCTTTTGCTATGCAACTACAAAGTAGATCAACGCTGCTTTAGTCAATCTCCGGGTTGGTTTATGAACTGAACATCTAGCTTGCAAACATCCTAAGTGCCCTGGTGGTAGCTCAAATAAACTCATTAGATTAGCCCCTATACTTTTTGTTTACTGACTATCATTGGCTCAGCCTAAATCCCTGAACTTAGCTACGAACTGTGAGTGAAAGCCAAGCCCAGTTTCATCCATGGACCATCGCACTGTCTCTCATTGGAAATCTGGATGCATCGCACCTCCCGTGTGTTGTAGGTGAGATGCATCCCTGTTTCCCTGTGTAACAAGTGCGATGATTGATTAAGACTGTTTCTGCCTCCAGATTTTGGTTTTTTCTTCATTGTCTTCAGCTTTATTCAGTAGTTTTATTGTCTATGATCAGTATATCACTGTTGAAACCATCTTCCTTTGCATTATTTAGCCTCCACTGATAAGGAATTGTGAATGTTTTTTATGTATTTTTCATCATTTACAGTTCTCCTTTGCAAATAGTAGCTTAATCGAACTGTCGTCTTTTGATTTGAAAGTGTCGCAAGTATCTTTTTCAGTCAAGAAAAAGAGTATCATAAAGAATTCCTCTTTTAGATAGTCGATTACACTTTTTCCATCATATTTGATTTGAATTAATAGTATTTCAAGTGTCGAAAGCAATTTTAAATTCAAAATCACAAAGTGTCGTCTTAGCCTTCCTTTCATTTTTTTGAAGAGAAAATTGTTAGTACTGTCGCTTTGAAAGAAGATAGTTTAGATCTATACTTAGTTTTCTTTTGTCATTCTCACATTAAGGAAACTGAAAAACAATACATGCATGTGCATTTGCATTTAGACTGCATGCTGAAATTGATTTAGGAAAAGTGCATCTAGCGTGTGCTCTCTGCTCTATGTTGAAAGAATTTCATTTCTCTTTCCTTAGTAGCTAGGATTTTCATTGCAAAAAGAAAGTAAATGATTGTTTATCATCTTAGATTGCACATTTAGGAATTGTTTATCTACATCACGCGGTGAACCTTAAAGGCAAACTTCTTAAGAAAGATCAACTGTAAAATAAACCTCAATGAACATAAAAAATCTTTGGAACCTAACGGACAACATCTAGAAGTCTAGGCTAGAGACGTGTTCCAGCGTCATAAAGCCTAGTAACTATCGTTTTCATTGTAGGTTGGGTGATTCCTCCTCTTTGATACGACAAGTGCTAGTACAAACTTGTGCTCCCACATACCATCGAGTATATATTGGGAGACCACAATAGGCTATATCCTTTATCCTTAAGAAGTTGTGTCTACCGCCCTATCGATTGCAATGCACTGAACACAGCATTCGAGAAGATTGACTGCCATACGTAAAAAGTATTCTGCAGTTTTGTGATTGGTTTGGTAATCCCTTTTTCTAGATCTCCAGAGTAGTCATTTTCATTCCTTTTTAGACTCCTTAAAAGAAAAGGTCCATCTGAGCACTTGTCACTTCAGGCTCATTAAAAATCGAAGGTGACTAGAGTCATCTTTAGCTTTTTCTTGAATCTTAAAAATTGAAAAAGCAAGTTGTGTCAAAGCGTCATAAAATTCATTTAATTTGGAATAACCCTTTCCCCTTTTTATTTTGAGTTGATCGAGTAATCCGAAATCATGGAAGAAAGTCAATCAAAACCCCATCGTCTGCGGAGACTAGCGAGTCAACCATCTTTGACCCCAGAAATGAAACCATCCCGGGTAAAGAATTCTCGTTTAACTGAGTCCAATTCACCTGATTTATTTGAAACTTGCGTTTCAAAATCGTCAGGGACTATAGTTACTCCAATTATCTCTAGTACATCTGCCTTTACAGAAGAAGTTCCGCAGTTACAAGAGGAAATTAGAACTGATCCTAGTGTAACAGTAGACACCTCTATTCCTGAAGCAGCTCCACCTAGGACTGATCAAGAAACTAAAGTTCACTTACTTGAACATCTGGAAGTTGAATTCCAGAATTCAGAAGGTGTCACCCCTCCAGTATCTGTTACTGCAGAAGCTACACATTCTTCGGCTCCAGAAATATTTTACGGACCTGATGGTCTACCTCTTCCACCTGGATTGATTGCTATAGAAGAGATAGTGGAGGATCTTCCACCCAGTACTCCAGTGCATTTTGGAACTGGGATCCACTTACATCCTTCTACTACAGAAGTTAGTTCTTTTTCATCGCAAGTTCCTGTCGAATCGCTAGGAAATCTTTTGGATAGACTAAACATGTCTGAACAACCATCAACATCTAAGATTGTGTCGACTGACACAGCTACGGCAGAGCTTCCTGGTGCCATTCTTACAATGATTGCGGTATACCATCTATCCTGGCAAGTTATCAACAATAAGCTAGAGTCCAATCAAGGATTATTTCGACGACATGGTCAGTTCCTATTTCTTCATCCGGATTCTCATCTGGTATTTCTTATGTTGAGACTCAACAAGTCAATCTGATGTGTCTTCAAACCCCAATCTACGCTTTAAGTACCAGATTGCCACCATATGGAGGGCAGTATGCCTTTTCATTGTTCCCTCCAGGAGAATAACCATATGAGAGTTTACAACAAGGTTCAGGACAAACTGGAATTACATCCAGCAGTTGGGTACCAATACTGCCTCAACAACCAAGGGCTGTATATTCAATGCAACCAGTCCATCCTGTGTCGAATATTCCCACTACACCATCAATTGTGACTGTATCGCAAGTACAAGCACTACCTATTGTATGTTAACCTCAAGTTTCTCAGGTTGCAATATAACAGCCTCTCGCCTCAACAATTCAATCACAACCTCATGTTAGTGCCTCCTTATCTGGAGCAACTCAGGCTCAAACAGGTACTATGACTCCTCATCTTGGTCAATCATCCAGTATTGGGCAATAGTAAATGGTCCAAAAACCATGGCTGGTTCAATACCAACAACCGCAATTCCAACATTCATACCAAGGACCTGAGCAACAAGTCTTTGTAAGTAACGGGCAATCGCATTTCCAAAGTGGCTATCAACAACCATACTATAATGGTTATGCCCATCAACCTTATCAAAGTTACCAACATCAAATACATTATGCCGGTATGCAAAGACCTATTGTTTAGGTGATTCCATCTTATCCTGGGTATGCTTCGCCTAACCTGAATCAACAGTTGCCCTTTGTAGCAACTCTAGAATTACCAGATTTGAATGATCCAATTGCTTATGCCCCTTGGTGGCTTGCGATTCCTAATAAACTTCCCTCTGATATTCCTAAATTCAATGGAAATCTGGGTGAATATCCATCGAATCATGTGATGACATTCCATTTGTGGTGTTCATCCAACACCCTGAATGATGATTCTATTAGGCTTCACCTTTTTTAGAGAACGTTAACTGGTCCAGAAGCTAAATGGTATATAGAATTGCCTAGAGCTTCGTTTGACAACTTCAGTACCCTTGCCACAACATTTTTAACCCATTTTCAATTACCTATAAGGTACGAAACAGGGAGAGAACTCCTTACCAAATTTAAACAGACAACAGCCACTCACATATCTGATCATATTCATGAGTGGCGGCGTCGTCGAAGAATGGTGAAGACGTATGTTCCTGATCAACTTTTAGCTAAATGGTTTATAAAGTCATTGTTACCCTCTATTACAGAGGATGTGGCTAAGGGAGGAGTTGTCACTAAAGAGCAAGTCATTGCTCATGCGCAATATTTAGACTTGATCTATACTCAGTCTGGCATGCTCTACGACAAAATTCCTGACACTCCTAGACCGAAATTTTCCATTCCTCCCCCTCCGAAATCAAACAAAGACTCTCATGTCGGCGCTGGCGTGATAGGTATGACAAGCACAAAAACCTCAAAGGCTACATCTAAGAAAGCCCATACGGTTTCTAGTCAGAAAGCAAATGAAGAACCTCTCGCCTCAGAGGTCCATGCCGTGTCAACCGACAAAGGAAAAAATCCTAAGTAACCAAGGGGCAAGAAGAAAGGGAACAAAAAGAAGAAACAGGAGGATTCGACTCCTGAAAAACCCTCTAGAAACCCTACTGAGCAAAAGAAACCTCGTTATCCATGTTACATATGTGACGACGAGCATTTCACCAAATATTGTCCACATAAAGCTAAGGTTATGAAATTTTTAAAAACTTCAAATACCCCAGCGGTCTTGACTAATCCGTTTTCAAGCCCAAAAACAAACCTGGTTGCTAGTGATCATGCTTCCCCATCCCAAGTGCTTATGTTATCCATCTTAAAACAGCAAAATGATGCTTTGATATCTACAAGGAATAAGGATTATGGAAATCCACAATCACCGAACGACAAGGCTATAGATCAACCAAGCAGTTCGACAACAACTTCGTCAGAATTTGTTCCACCAATCATTTCTGAATTAACAATAAAACTGCCTAATGGATTAGTACATAAATCGACATTTAATCCTCGTGCTTGAGCAGCACAGAATTATAATATAGTGGAGGATCTGGCCCAATCGCCATCCGCCATGTCGACACTTGAAGTACTACAGAATTTCCCATCCCAAAAACAGGTTTTATTATCAGCAATAGGTGGGATTGATACAGCGGATTCCAATCTAGTGGCCTTTATCATAAAGGATACGAACCTCAATTACCAACACAACTCGCTTTCTTCATACAGGTAAAAGCCCTCAACAAAACTGTTCATCGAACAATCATTAATGAGGGGGCATCTACTTGTATTATGTCAATGAGTTGCTAGGAAACTTTAGGCTCTCCACCCTTGTCACGATCATCAACGACATTAAAAACGTTTGATGGAAGAACATACACGTCGTATGGGATATTAAGTAACTTTCAAGTCGAACTGGGGAGCAAGACAGTAGAAATTGAAGTCAAGGTCATTGATGGAAACCTTGACTACAATATCCTACTAGGTAGGCCCTGGATTTATCCTATGGCTACTGTTGTGTCAACATATTTTAGAAATATTGCATTCCAAGGTAAAATTACAATCGTTGACCAACTAACCTTTTTCCCCAAGAGTTCGCAAGTTACTGGAAGCACTCCATTGATCCATGGAAGTTCTCAATCACTTCAAAATATCGGAGTAGGTTTCCTAAAAGACCCTTCCTTAATGGGTACTTTTACCCTCCCACCTCCAAGTAATCTGGCGGAAGTGGGCACAGTGGAAACCTGTCATATGACATCTTCTACATCATCAAAGATTAAGAATAACACTGACCATTTTGATAGTGTGGATCATATCGAGGTATTTCCCCCAAGCCCTACCATACCTACATCATCTGACAATCAATTCAGTGATGTTGTAAATTATGTACTAGGGGCATTGGAACCAGATCTTTCCTTCATGACCCCTTATTAGTTGTTATAAAAGGTTAGCAGAGGATAGTTCATTGACTGGTGTCAACCTCATTAAAAAAATGAAACCAAGGATCTGAGCAAAATTCCTTTTCTTGTGTCAAGCTCGTTAAAAAATGAAACAAGGCTGAGCAAAGTTCCAAGCCGAGTCTTTCACTTTATCTCGTAAAGGAACCTTCATTCCATCCACCTAATTACCACGAGTAGTTTGGTGAATGTAATGAAGCTTAGGGGGCATGCAACCTTGTCTATTTTGCGGACAAACCCGGCTGTAGAGATAAGTTTCCCTGTAAGTTATGTGATTGGTCCGAGTGAATTTTAACCTTTGTCTATTTGGCGGACAAAGTGCAGGAAGTGTTTTGTCTAAGTATTGATAGAAAATCATCTTGCTTAACCACAGCAAGTTTCCATATGGTTACTGAAGACTTTTTTTATGCTGGTGGCATGCAAACCTTTTTATACAAGCAAAAACGATCAATTTCATTGTTTAGCTTTTTAGTGTTTTTAGCTTTTTATCTTTAGTTTGGTCGTTCCTAGCTTACATAAAAAGGAAACACGAGCAGGTTTACGCAAAGTTCAAGCTCGTTAAAAAATAAACCTAGCAATGAGCATATGTTCCCCAAGAGTTCAAGCTCATTAAAAAATGAACACACCTTCGGTAAATAGCCTTTGTGATTGCATAGCTATCAGCTTTTGAACCTTGGTCATGTTCTTACCATCACCTCCACTCTTTTTTAGTCGATCATACGCCTCCACTTGATTGTTTACCCTTTTGAGGAACAGCTGCGACGAGTGATTCTATTAGCCACCTTCTTTACACTGTCGTGATGGAAAATTTCCAAACCTTACCTGGAACCAGTTGCTATACAAAAACATCACTCGTTCCTCAAAGACGAGTCTCCTTTAAGCTCTTTTTAGACTCGTAAAATATGAAAAGATTGCCGAGCAATTGGCCTCTCCAACTCGTTAAAGTGATTGGAAGTGCCATCCCTCCTCTATATTTTAATCTTTTTGGACCTAAGGGATCATTACACAAAAATATCGAGCGCTTGTCTTGTTCGGCTTGTTAAAACTATCGAAAATTCATCCCTTTCGTATTATTTTATACTTTTTTGGACTTAAGGGATTATATTACGAAAAAGGACTACTGGAGTTTCCTTTCTGTCTCCTTTTAGACTCTCTAAAATTGAAAAGGACTGAGTTATCTTTGTCATTAAACTCGTTGAAACAATAGCGACAAACTTGTCCATGCAGACAAGAGTGAGTTTCATTGTTGCTAGGCTAGCTAAAACATAGTGACAGGTTTTCCCGAAGGGAAAATTATATAACAAGCATATGTTATCCTCCTCAAGCTTGACAAAAATAAAGAGGTACTGGTCAGTAATGACTGGGGAAAAAGGGAAGAAAACTTGAATAACTTCATTGGTAGCAGGTCGCTCTTGAACATGACACTTTCCCTCCATCACCATGATTGAGTCAGGTTGGGTTATTCTGTTCACCGGTCATATCACCATTGGTCCTCCGTACCATCCATTTTGGGGTTAACGCTACCAAACCATTCCAGTGTCGCTGATATGTTCAAGAGAAGTTGCTCAGAAAATTCACCAACCCAGCTAATGCCTCATCTACTGCAATACCTTAACGCTCCATTCTTTCATGATCGCCACCCTGAACCTTGTATCATCAGATCATTTTCACCTCCACAAAATCATTTGCTCCGTTCCGTGTCGTAGATGTGGGATTCATTAAGGCCCTTCTATGATGGGTCACTTCTTGTCGACATCAGCTCATTATCCAAAAATTTGACTTAGGAACAACCCTTTCAGTGCTTTGAAGCTTTCATGCCTCAATGGCAAGTTTCTCACTTCCATCGACAGGTTTACATCAATGGCCTTCGATCGAAAGATTTTGCGTGGTGTTTGACATCAATTCATGTGTTCACACCACGTGAATTGTACTACAATACCTTGAGGGTCATCATCATTATTGGTGATTCCTCTCACACCTGTTAACAGCTTACATCATTGGTTGGTAATCAAGTGATGTCTTTCCATGTTCGACATCAGAACATCTTTTCACATGGATCGACTTGTACTTCGGGTGAAGATTGAACGAGTTTGAAGACTTTGGATCTAGTTTCATCCATCCAGGCTATGATATATTTAGGAAAATAAAGACATCAAATGTACATCATAGCTACATAGATAATCATCCAAGCTAAGGGATGATGGCTCTACCAGAATCATCAATCTGCCACACAGACGATTGTCTGTCCTATGTACATGAAAATGAATTTATAAAGTTGAGCATGGGAATGCCCGCCTCAGCTAGATCATGAAAATATTATGAAGATAATGTATTGTATTGTATCTTATTACAGGTCACCTTCCAGTTCAAAAAACCTCAGATCCTCATGATAAAGCATTTCACCCGACATCAGAAGATTTACGACCTCATGCTTTAGGGGGCAACTGTTATAGACATATTTGGGCACTGCAACCCCAATCACATATGTCAATAAACCAAGGGCTCTAAAACCCCTAAAAGTGTTGTTTCATACCCTAAAGGATCAAGGTCAACTGATTACATCATTTCCCAGAAGTTCTCCCTGAAAAACTGCTCAGAACTGGTCAAAATTGGACCATCTCACCTGCTCCATGGCCAGGGTGCAATGCATCTCACCTTGTACACATGGGGGGTGTGATGCATACTGAAAATGCCTTCTATAGGGTGCGATGAGCGAGAAAGTAAAAATGGCAGAGAAAGTTTGCTAAGTGGATGATCATGGAATCTTCCAGAAACTTCTCATATGACACTTACCTCTCTGAATTCGCCCAGGGATGAGTAAGAGATCAAAGAAATATCCAAGTGGAACCAAGAACTATCAGTGAAAGACACTAATCAGAATCCCAAAAGCTGACTCACCCCCTTGCAAATATCTATATATGGATCCCTCATCCTATAGATCCAGAGGCTGGAATTTTGTAATTTGCAAGGAAGTGCTTTTGGTTTCTCTTTGAAGACATTGTTGGGTGATCTTGCTTTGTATGAGGTGAAGAGGGCTTTCATGCTAGGAGGATGATGCTGGATCAAACAGCTTGGTTGTAATCCTCTCTTCTACTACTTCTATCAATAAAGTTATTTGAGTTTTCCTCCATATGCTTGTATATCTCTAAATCTTGTATTTGTATATGCATTTATATGGTTAATGTACTTCTGATCCTACATTGTTTATGGTTATAGATCTCTATGTTTTGATGGTATTTTGCTACTTTGACTCTACAGGTGTTCTTTGAAGTGGGACAAGTGAGAAAGGAGTGGTGAAATCTCTATCAGGGGAGAGAGGAAACGAGCAAGGAGACTAGCGAAAGACTGAGGTTGGTACTCTCTGCTTCTCTCTCATCTATCTCTCATAAAGGAAAACACAATTAACTTTAGTTTGTTTGTTTCTAAGATAGCTACCCGTCTTAGTGGGACTAGCAGCTCTGAATGCACACTATTTTTCCCGATAACAGGGAGTGATCTGCCCAAATGGATCTGTAACATGAATGATCTCACTTCATCCACATTCTTAGGAGTTTCCCACTCCAAGATATCCCTTATCTTCTCTGGATCTATTGTTATTCCATCCTTGGAGAAAACATGCCCTAATTAATCTACCTCAACCTGAAAGAAGCTACACTTGCTAAGTTTAGCATACAACTAATGCTCTCTTAGCAATATCAACATTGTTGCTAAATGATCGACATGTTCTTCATCATTCTTAGAATATACCAGTATATCTTCAATGAATACAATCAAAAAAAATTCTAGATAAGGACACAACACACTCATCAAACACATGAATGTAGCTGGAGCATTAGTCAAACCAAATGGAACAACAACAACTCATAGTGCCCATACCTAGTCATGAACGTAGTCTTGAAGATATCCTCTTCCTTGATGCGTACCTGATGGTATCCCAATCTCAAGTCGATCTTAGAGAACATTGTTTCTCCCTTCAACTAATCGAAAAAATAATCAATCCTTGGAAAAGGGAACCTATTCTTGATGGTCACTTTGTTTAGTTTCTTGTAGTCAATGCACAATATAAGACTACCATCTTTCTTCTTGACAAAAAACATTGGTGCACCCCAAGGCGATACACTTGGCCTAATGTATCCTTTGTCCAACATTTCCTTCATATGAAACTTTAACTCAACCAGCTCATGTGTCCTCATCTTGTAAGATGCTTTTGATGTTGAAGCTTCCCCTGTTGAACTCAATAGAAAATTCTACCTCCCTATGGGGTGGAAACTCCGTAATCTCCTCAATAAATACATCATGAAACTGCTGCAAAACTAGGTACATCCTTAACACATTAGCATCCTCAACCTCTTTACCCTTGTCACTAGACATGTGTACTGCAAACATCACACAACCTTTTCTGCAACTACTCTAAGCCTGCATAGTGGTAACCATCCCCACTAATGTAAGATTCTTCTTTCCCTGCAAAGTCCTCTTTTCTCCACTATCCTCCACACACTCAATGTCCTTGTCAATCCAATCTACCTTGGTCCTATGAAGGTATATCCAATCCATACCCAAAATTACAATATAGGATCCCAATTGCAATATATTCAAATGTGCTATTGTAGATATAGCATTTAGCTCAAATGCGCAAGCTCTCACCAAATGGTGAACTCACTTCTTTATACGTGTATCCAACTATACCAACTAAGATTTTGCGTGCACTTTTATTCTCAAACCACAATTATCCACCAGGTCAGAATTAATATAACTATAGTTAGATCCAATATCAATCAAATAGAAACAATTTGATCACAAAGCTTATCGTCCATCTCAATTATTGATGTCTGAAGATCCGCCTCCTTGTTTTCCACAACTGCATAGATACAAGGAATGATATGACCAACATCACCAAATGTATGTGCCTATTAAGCATTGTAGATCTGGGGTATACCACCTCTTTGATACTACGGAAAATTTCTCTTATGATGATCCTTGCCACATATCCAACACTACAATGTTTTTCTATCAGCACTTCTAGTCTGCTACTCGCCATGTCCTTTCTCAGTTGTATTGAATCTCTTGTAAGGAACTGCATTTTCTTTCTCACTTGCATCAGGTCTTCCTCTCTTTGGTGCCATTTTCTTTTAGCTTTGTCACTTCTTTTAAATTCATGCTTAGGTTCAACTTTGCGCTTCGACTTCTCATAAAAATGTTTCAGCTTTCGGACGACCTCCTCCAATGATCTAGGCTCATCAAACTCAATTCGGTCTTTGTATGCTACTCGCAGCCCACTGATGAATATTTGAACCTTGGCATTCTCCTCCCTGAGGTAAGGCACATACCTCAACAGCTCCAAGAATCTACTAGTATACTCATCAATTGTCATAGAAACCATCCGCAACTCATAAAACTCCTTAGCCATGTCATCATAGTACCACTCCGAAAATTACTCTTCTTGAAGATCCTTTCAAATGCATGCCAAGTCAAATCTTCCTCATGTATATATTTGAAATTATTCACATCTTCCCACCAAATATCCACTTTACCTTTGAGACTGAAACTGGTTATCTTTGCTTTCATGTTTTCTGAATAATCATGCAATCAAAAGAATTTCTTCATACAAATAAACCATGCCTCTTCATCTTGTGATTTCTTCATCTCTCCATCAAAGGTAGATGTCTTTGCCTACTTAAACTCATCCAGAAATTATCTCCTATCACTCCTCCTGTAACAATGATAACGATGCCAATCATGATGGCTATCAGAGCCAAAACTAGAATAGTACCTATGTCGATCCCATCTCTTATCCGAAGTGTCCAACAACCTACTATCTTTGACTGTGTCAAATCTCTCCGACCTATGTCTACTAGGAGAACTACTACCATATGCCCCATTAGTTTTGTCCTCATGTCCATGTCTGATCCGAAGTGGTCCATGTCACTGTAAATCTGACAAAGTCTGAAGAAGTATCGTATTCACCTTTGCTTGTCTCTCTTATGCTTGCATGATTTTTTCATTATCTACTTTGCAACTCCTTATTTCTTCCTTTAGGCTTCTCAATGTGTCTGCAAAGTTAGAATAGTTCCTCACACCACGATGTCCATCTGATGCATAGGGATATTATATGTAGTCTACCACCTTGCTAGCCATCTGATCTCTTTCCTACAAGGCATACTGTGTTAGCTAAACCAAATCACAATAAACCAACGTACCTTAGCATAATTCATGGAGGAAACCTTGTCTATAAGATCATCAAATCAACGTGATACGTGTATAACATAATCATAACAACATATAGTCATATATCGAATAAGTGCATCAATGCATAAACATCATTCTAGTTAAGGTCCCACCATCAATGCAAGGCCATATCAACAATGCATGTTATGACCTCATGCATGACAATAACCATTACTCCATTGTACACATTGCCACATGCAACTATCAACATGCATAAGAAATGCCTAAATAACTACATATACACATAAACACATGTATTCGAGTATAAGTGATCAATTCTTGAAACCAACCTACAAGACTGATACATGTAATCAAACATACAAAAATGCAACCCAACATACAAGGATGTAATCAAGCTACATATGATCATATAACCCGTAATATACTTATGACAATGCATCCCACCAAATCACATCAAGTTCCTCATGAAAACCTTACTACAATCATGATCAAAATGATGCAATGCAACAAGCATATGGAGTGCAAGTGTAAGAGACACACATGCAACTGACATGCATGCATGGCCAACACATTCACCCAAGGAGAGTGCAACCATGCTCTGATACCAATCTGTAACAACCCCTCCCCCCAGGTCCAACCAAGAAACTAACCAGCAAGGGTAAACATGCAACGAGAGAGATCACTATAAGGCATTTAACTTCTTTGGTGACCTTTAGGAAATGGAATCAATGGAACATATCAAACAAACTCATCTGCATCAACAACAACACCCTCATAAGACACGTCGGCCACTCAAACATCCTATCTGTGAGTCCCACTGATGATTTAAGCCTTTTAACCCCTGTTCGATCTCATTTTATAGGAAAGACAACGTCCAGAAGCCAAAATTTCTCTCCCATGCCTATGTGCCAATGTCCCTAGACTCTTTTTAGCAAACCTGTGCCAGTGTCCCTGAGATTTCAGCCACTTTTCTAGCCAAGAATCCCTATCTTTGCCCAGAACTTTTTATAACCTTCATAATCCATCAAAGACATGATGACAATATAAACAAATAAAAAATCAATATTAGGACTAGGCTTGAGCATCCCCAACTAGGACTAATATTCTGTCAAACACTTGGCATCAATGCAACCTACAGGTCTAGGATACAAGACAAAGCATAAATGAATGAAAGAGCTTATGAAACAAAACTAGAAGGATCACCACCTTCTCCATTGAACTGGTATAACATCAATTAGGTCTTGCATCCATCCATCTAACAATTACACGTAAATACATGAAGTAACCATGACATGAACCATTCATATAACCATGCTTATAACTAGCATAAAACCATACAATTATCATAGATATGACAGCCATTAAATCCACATATAAACAAGTGCAAATGTAAGAGAACTTAGCTTTCATTAATCATAGGAAAATCAAACCAAGTTCAGGACTTCCACGTACCACCCGACCATAGACATGGCTGAACCAAATCTCTCTTTCAGCCAGTCACCCCCATGTCATATTCCAAGCATGAATGTAGGACCTCATAGAAAAACCAATCCAAGAACAACCAAGGGAATTGAAATGTTAAACCACCTCCACCCTCATCAAATCATGATCACACCAAAACTGGTGCTCCGATCATAACCGAATCGAACATGGCATTCCATCCAAAATCCATCACTATCCTTGAGGAATTTTTCGTCTCCTTGTCTCTCAGGCTTTACCGCAATCCAATCTTAGATCACTAGGCCCTAAACCAAGACCACTGTCTCAAGCTTTACCAACATCCAAACCTGAATCACTAGGCCCTAAACTGAGACAAGTGTCTTAGGCTTTACCGTAATCCAAACCCGAATCACTAGGCCCTAAACCAAGACTCCTCCCATAGGATTTATCGTGTATACCACCAAAATCGGTTAAGGGATTCCTAGGCCTTTGGGAATGAAACTTGAGACCACCTCCACCCTGGATTCTAAAATCCATTTGGAAAACCAAAGCTCAAAACTGAGATAAACATCCCAACATACCATGGCATCTAAAAAAAGGAAAGGCTAAGTTGAAGACCACTATCATAACCCGACAAAACCATGCCACTGATAGCAAGTGAACCTGTTGTAGCAGCGACAACCACCCTCCAAAAAAAACATTTAGCTTCATTTTGGAGCCTCCCTACCAACCTTCACAACATCATGTCTTGCTTCGTCAAGTACACAAGCTCTAGTGATTTTCTTGCAGAAAGACAGCCTATCAATCAAACCTTGATGCATTGCCCCCATAAGTTGTTCATCTGGACTTGGTCCAACAGTAGGTCGAGCAGCTCCTTTAAGAATTTGCGCAAATCTGGAGGGCAACCAGCCTTCCCTCCAGAAATTGCACAATCCTAACTGGCAGCCTGTTGGGCCCCAAAATTACGCAATTCTGCTAAGAAAGCTTCACCTAGAAAATTGTGCAATCCTTCACAGCTGGGTTTCACAACCTAGAATTTACGCAAATCCGGGCAGCAGTTAGTTGCTCTGCCCAGAAATTGTGCAAATCTTCTAAGCAACCAGGCCAGCTCCCAACCAAAAATGTGCATTTTCTCCCAGCAGTTGAGGATCCTATTGCATGTGCAACTGAGTTGACCAATTCTCTTCGGGACTGAGAAAAATAGAATTTCATGCATGGGTTGCTTCTCCCAAGGCAGCATGCAAAGTCATCCCCTATTTCAAGGATATATTTTTGGTAGTTGGAGATTACATGCAAGGATCATTTCAGAACCTCCCACAAAGTGTCACTTTCCCTTTATTTGTGGCATGCGTGTCACAACCTTGACTTTATCAAAACTCATGAACAAGACTTTGTAGATATCATTCCTCTCATCAACCTTGCAGCTCTGACACACCACATCGCATCTAGGGGTCATCGACACATTCATCTCAGTTATTTTGGGGTAAGCCCGCTTTCCATGTCTTATATTGCATTTTTGGCGCTATTTGGGTTTTGCTTCATATGAATGTTGTCTTCTTGATTTCAGTGAGTGCTTGCTTTTGTTTTGATACATACTAGCTTTTTCTAGCACCATTTTAGTTTTCGTTAACATCTCATTGTTGTCGCATGCATGAAATTGTTTTTCACGAACGGTTGCCATTCAACGACTCACCTCACCCACATGAATGTTTTCCTATTTTATGAATCTGTCATTCACCATTTTCATGCATGAACATTCACTTACACTTACACTCAGTATCGCCATGCATTCGCATTCACATTTTCTTTCAGTTGCTCGTCGGCAAGTCTGGGCAGCCTTGGCCCAGACTCTGCCTCACCAAGACAGCATTGTGCAATCCTGAGAGGGAAGAATCTATCTTCCTTTCAAGAAATGCGCATTTCTACCCAATGATTGTCCTCCAATCTTGCATTATGCAATTCTAAGGGACCTTGACTGTTGGCCCAGAAAATTATGCAATGCAGTCACTAAGCCTACAACCATTTCCAGCTAAGATTGTGCATTGTGTAATTCCAGTCAGCAGCCAGACTGGAATACGCATTGCATAGTTCTAGCAGTCAGTCAACCTCCCAGCAACCCAAATTGTTCCTTGCACAGTCTTGGCAGCCAGTCTCCCAACCTCCCGGTGAAAATTGTGCAACCTTCATGATTAGTCACACAGGTATGTTGCAAGTTAGTTCTCAATTTCATTTTGGTTTTCCACTGATAGATTTCTTTCCATTAGTTTTTTCATGTCTCTAGGTATCGCAACTGTTCATCTGCCTCTTAGTAGTACAGGTATAATGGTTTCCAAGAGAGCAGATTCGAAGAACCGTTCAAAACACACTTGGGTATGCAGTTGATCTAGTGTCTATGAGCTTGCCTACTCACGAAGACATCAAGTTGTTTGTAGACAAGGACATCAAGGTATGACGATAGAAACATCACAGCGAGAATCATCATGAACAACAGTTGAAGGCAGCATATCGGATACAACGAATGCAAGAGGAAGGTTGTTGACAACATGGAGGCAGAACAAAGTTGCAAGCTCAAGTAGATCCACTGATGATGAAATCAACTTTGGAGACTTAGGCTATTAGGTGATGGAATGACATGAAGATCATGCAAAGATAGAGAATGGAACAAAGAAGGAGTTTCATGTGCTGAAGCAGCGAATCAAGGAAGAACATGAGCTGCACAGACAAGAAAATTAGTTGCAATAGGAATAGGAATAGCAAGGGGCACAACATGCACTCGCGGATGAAATTGTGCCCATACAATTTATAGATCCATCCCAGCAGCTAGCACGGAGTATACATGGTAAGCATTGTTGTTGATGGCATGAAAGGGATTCAACAACATGCATGTCATTCTGCACATGCAGGTGATCCAACCAATTCAACACACTCACTTAGGCAAAGATAAGAAGCAAGCCTGACTGTAGCTGAGCATGTAGTTGATAGTTGATGCACATGACCACTAGCACACACTGGAAGATCAACATGAACACTATGCACCAGTCTGTTGCCGATCCAGTCGCACCCAAGAAGACCATGCACATGTTAGCAGACGAGTTGGATGGAGGAGCCATACCAATGCGCCCAGATGCAATGGAGGCAAGAGTTCACTTTAGCAAGATGTCACCATGGATTGCATGCACACCATCACAGATGACCAAGCTTGGCATCATATCACTACCTTCACCATCACAACCATGTCAAGGAGTTTATCTCACCACAAGGGATCAAGTGTCAGTGATGTCTTGCATCGCTCACTCAAGCTATTTTTTCCCACATGAGAACATGTGCATTGTAATGTAACATCTTGTCAAGTGGAAGTTCAAGTGTCGATAGTTGGATGTAACAGTCATAGAGTAGATGAAGAGTCATGAGGGTAGGTGAACTGTCACAAAGGGGAATTTCAAGGGTCACCCCACCCTTTTCTATAAATAGAACCTCATAACTCATTGTAAAGGTTTTTGGTCATCCAAGCTTCGATAGGAGTATCTTAGAGAAAGCTTGGACAGTATTGTAATGAGCCTTGGCTTCTCCACTGCACAGAGCTAGTACATCTCTTTGGAGGAGCAGACGGTTGTGGTTGTAACGCTCCACTATTAGAACTAGTGGTTGGACATAGATGTATTGTATGACTGGAACTTACACTTAATATAACAGAGCCAACATGTTTCATGCATATGTTCTATTGTATTCTATGCTATCTGGTTTACTCTAAATGATATATGTATTTTTTTTCTTATGCATGCATGTATGGACTCTTTTGTATAAGTATGTATGAATCTTTCTTAAATGTGCTTTTGGTTTAACCATCACTTTGGATTTCTCACTAACTTGCTTTCCAAATTATGATGCATCTTCACTCGTGTGTTCCCTTCCCAATCGTGTACTATTACAGATTTCCAAGGGCCGCACTCACCTCACTCTCAGTGTGTTAGAACCTCTCATGCACCTTCCTTGGCTTGCTGCAGCTGTCACACCCTTACTACCAACAAAGACATCTTACTTGCCTCTGTGCGAAATCACAGTCAAGGCATTACCGTACGACCCACTGTTGGGACTCCTACACCAAACGGTCTAAGGTCTAATTGGGACTTATTATTGGGGAGATCCCCTTACATGTTGGTAGGTCCAGCACCGTCAATATAACCATACACCAACATGAGAATCCATGCATGTCCAAAAAAACTAGGAAATCACACATGAAAAAGGTTACCTACAAGTCTTCTTGTTGGAACTACTTGATCTTGCTTTTCTTCCTTGATCCTTGCTTTCCTTCCTTTCTCTTTTCTTGCTTTTCCTTCCTTGATCCAAATATAGAGTGCTCCAAGAAAACTCTAAGTGACAAGAGTGAGAGAGAGAGAGAATAATGAGAGAGCTCCAAACTTGAACTACAAAAAGGTTTCCAACTAATCCTCAGAAGCCTTTTTATTAATGAGGCCTCTATTTCCTTCATTTTCCATTATTTTCCTTCAATTTTCTCTTCAAATGAAACCTGTGACCTTTCACCTTACTTTTCTCCTATTTTCTTTTATTTTCATAAATAAATGTGCCAAAACTTCTTTTTGCCTTTTAATGCCTTTTTCTTAGCTGTTCCAATTTTCCTTAGCCAAAACACACATCCAGTGATGCCCACTAGGATATCTTTGCCCAACATTCATATTGGAATAAGGGTCCCTTAACTGTGATCTTATTTTGCCTTTATTAACTTTTATTACATGAATTTTCACCAAGGATATTACACCTACCACCCTGATTCTGCAGACAATCTCTCCTGCAATGATCTTTCCCACAGGTCTAACACTCTATAGGCTTCCAACCTACATCCTTATTTTTTTCTTCTGATTGAAATCCCTGTACTTTGTTAGATGCATTGAATTTATTTGATGGTGTTGCATTCTCTTTATTACCTTTTCCCTGAGGTCTTACTCGCTTATTTTCACATTTTCCTTTGTTATTTGCATTACCTTTCTAGTCTGGTTTAGTCTCAGATCTCCACTTTCATTGTTTGTAACAATTCTTTATCTTTTATATGGCCTCCTCCAATGATCTAGGCTCATTGAAATCAATTTTTTATTTGAATTCCATTGGTAACCCACTAGTGAATCTCTGAATCTTGGCCTTCTCCTCCTTTGGGTAAGGCACATACCTTAGTAGCTCTAAGAACTTGCTAGTGTACTCATCACCTATCATTGATCCCATCTTTAGCTCATAGAATTATTTTTCCCTGTCATCAAAGTATCTCTCTCATAGATACTTCTTCTTGAATAGATTCTCAAACTCACTCCAAGTCAATTCTTCCTCATGTATACCTCTGACATTCTTCACATCTTCTCAATAAATGTTTGATTTACCTTTGAGATTGAATGTAGCTACTTTGGTTTTCATGTTCTCTGAATAGTCATGCAACCTAAATAACTTCATCATACCAAGCAACCATGCCTCTTCATCCTGTGATTTCTTCACCTCTCCATAAAATGTAGGTGCATTTTCTTTCTTAAACTCGTCCAGAAAATACCCCTTATTTCTCCTCCTATAAGGATGATAACGATGTCGATCATCATGCCTGTAAGAAGAAGAACTAGAATGGTACCTGTGTCTATCCACTCTCCTATCTAGAGTGTCCAACAATCTGCCATATCTAACCATGTCATCTCTATCTAACTTGTGACCACCATGTGACCTACTGCCATATGCCCCATTAGTTTTGTCCTCCCTCTCATGGTTGATCCGTAGTGGTCCCTATCACTGCAAATCTAAAAAACTTTGAAGTATCACTTCATTTAACTCTACTTGCTTCTCATGTTTATGTATGATTATGTCATTATCTACCTTACAACTCCTTATTCATTCCTTTAATCTCCTCAGTGTATCTTCCAAATCGGAAGAAATCCCAACACCATACTGCTCATCTAATCCATAGGGATACTCTTTGTAGTCTACCATATTGCTAGTCATTTGATATTTCTTCCTGTAAGGTATATCATGTCAACTAAACCAAATCACAATAAGCCAACTTACCTTAGTATAGTTCGAGGAGGATAACTCATCTGCAAGATCAACAAATTAGTGTCATACATGTATAACATAATCATGACAGCATATAGAAACATAACACATAAGCATATAACCATGCAATGATCATTCTAGCTAGAGCACAGTCATCGATGCATAACCGTGTCTGCCACACATACTATGACCTCATGCCTGGCAACATTACTTGTACCAATGTACGTGAACAAAGAAAAACCATAAATGTAGATGATACACTAGCATATATGCAGAAAACACACAAACATAACCATGGTCCACACACATGCATAAACACATATAATCAAGCATAAATGAACAATACTTGTAACAACATGTAGCAACATGTAACCGAGCATACATGGACGATACATGTAAGCAACATATAACAACATGTAACTAGTCATACACTCATAACAATGCATTCCACGAAGACACCATCAACTTCCACATGGCAACATCACTACAACCATGATCAACACCATGCAAATAAAACAAGCACATGGAATACAAGCATAAGAGACACACATGCAATCGACATGAATGTAGAACAAGACACCCATCCCATCCAATCCAAGGGGTAAATCATGCTCTGATACCACTATATAACACCCTCCTCCCACATCTACCCAAGTAACTGTCCAATGGGGTAAACATGCGATGACATGGCACTATGATATTAATCAACCTCCTAAGTTACGTTAAGGAAGTGGAACTGACAAAAAAAAACCATACAGACCTTCAACATCAACATTAGGAACCTTAGGAAACATCCCAACTTTTCTACCAACTAGCCCTTGGGTCCCACAGAGATTTTGGACCACTTGACCCTCGGAAAATCCCATGTTATAGGCCTACTAGTGTCTAGGAGGCTCTAGACACTCTCACTACAAGGCATGCCATTGTTGGGGGACTATTTTTCTCAGTGTTTTGCCAATTTCCTTGGGGTTTGAGCCACTTTTTAGGCCTTCAGCCTAGGTCACTGCCCAAAATTGAATGACAACTTTAGAACAGTTTGACAACAGGGAAATGATCATAGAAATACAATTACTTGAACAAGACCTTCACTAGACCCCTCCTAGCCATGGCAAGAATTTCGTCAAACATATCACAAATATGTAATCTTCAGGAGTAAATAACATATCTAAGCATAGGGGCCTCATATTTAACTGAGAATCGCTAAGAAGCATTGATGCCTCAATAAATTAACTTCCATTTCATCCATTAGGTCATAGATACATTGTTCATTCATTTACAAGTAGAAACATGATGAGAGCCATACATATATAATGTCATCAAACATATACATAACCAGCATGATAGTAACAGAAATACCAAGGAAATCACAGCCATATAATCCACACATAAACCAGTATAATACTCATAGAAATACAAGGAGAAATAACCTCACATTAATGAAGAAAAATCCAATCCTGGGATGGGACTTCCACATTCCACCCGACCATAGAATGGCTAAGCCAAATCTCTCTTCAGCCATTAACCCCCATGCCATATTCCAAGCATGAATGTGGGATTTCATAGAACACATCAATATAAAACCATCTAGGGCTTCCAGAAACCATCCACCTCAACCCATCAAATAGTGATTCCTCCTCACAGCCAAACATCACAAAACCATCATCAGATTGGTATCTATCCAAGCCTTCCAAGGATCCAGAGTGTTTTTCCAACCAAGGCTTCCAGGACTAGTAATTCAACCCACAACTTATTATGTCCTTCTCTAGAATGTTTGTCCAACCAAGACTTCCAGGACTAGTAACTCAACCCAGCAAGGGCTTCCAGAGAATTTGTACAACCAAGGCTTCCAAGACTAGTAACTCAACCCAAGTTTTTATAGGGCTTCCAAAGCATTTGTCTAACCAAGGCTTCCAGGACTAGTAACTCAACCCGAGATAAGGAAACATGAGAACCAACCAAAACAAAACAAGGAAATAAATCCACAATCACCATGGCTATCGAATAAATTGCAAGGCTAGGCAAATCCACTATCAATCTCGGCCATCCTCCATGCCAATGACAGATCATGACCAATAAACCACATGCACGCCAAGACTAGTGGGGAAAACTTACATGCAACTCGATACCTAAAAGGAAAACCCATTGTAGTTGTTGATTTCTATTTCCTCTTGCACTTTCTTGCTCTTCCTTGGCCTTCTTGTTCCAAAAATCCAAGTGCACCACACCCTCCAAGAGTGCTCCAAGAAAACTCTAAGTATTCAAGAGTATGAGAGAGAGAGAGAGAATAATGAGAGAGCTCCAAAACTCAATTGACGCAAGCTTGTGTACTAATCCTCATAAGCCTTTTTTTATGGATGAGGCCTCTATTTTCTTCATTTTCCATTATTTTCCTTCATTTTCCTCCTCACATGCAAGTTGTTACCTTTCAACTCCATTTTCTCCTAATTTCCATTATTTTCATAAATGTTCCAAAAATGATTTTTCTTTTCCAAAGCCTTACCATTGCCTTTGCCAATTTCCTTAGCCATTAATAATCAAATGAACACCCACACTAGGATGTCTTGCCAAAAATTCAGCTTGGAATAAGTGTCCCATCAACCGTGGTTATTATTTTTCCTTTATTAACTTTTATTACATGGAATTTTCACCTGGGTTATTACACATGACCTTTGCTTCTACTGCTTCGACCACTCATTTCCGCATCAAATTTTTTATTTGAAAAAATGAGGGTAAATGCATGGTTTCTGTTAGTAGCTTCTAAAGGTGATTGATATTTAAGACTACCCTCGTTACTGCCATCGATTTGTAGTCTTGTAGAAAGAAATAAACTACTAGAATAGGTTGGTTCATTAATGACACCAACTTCTAAATACATTAATGAAGCAAGGCCTTCATATTTATTTGTATTCAGTGGATCAGCTCCAGCAGGACTTGAGGGTACATTTTTTTCTAACTTTGGAGAGCCTGAATTTTTCATGGACACATGTTTGTTTGAGCTATTGGGATTTTCTACTTGAATGATTTACAAACAATTATTTTAACACATGTTTTTAATGGGGTTTGTGCCAAAATTATGATTCACCATTGTTTCCCTTTTTGTTTCCAAAAAATAGTTCGTTTTTCTAGACATATCATAACAGAGTTGTCTCTCTAGTTTTTCATCCACTACTTCTAATCCTTGCTAGTTCTTTTAAGAACAGGCAAGGTTCTTCCGGTATAAAATGCATCACTTTTTCTAGCAATCTCATTTAAGAAAGCCTTTTTAATTTCAAAATCTTCAACACTACCCACATTACTTATTACCTGATTTGAGTTAATTTCCAACGATATGTCGTGGCACTATTCTACCTTTGATTTTTCAACCAACTCTAAGTCCTTGCTGGTCTCTGAGAGAACAGGCCAAACTTATTATGCATTGCATAACTGATTTTCTCTAGCCATCCCAGCTTTCCTCTGATTTTCAATTTCATACATGTCTATAGATACTACATCAAATCCCTTATCCTCTCTTGCATTCTCTTTCGAGCATTCTTGTTTACTTTCATAATCCTCACTATATGTTGCATCACATACTTGTTCCTCTCTAACATTCTTATTTGATTTTTCCTATGCAATTCTATCCTATGGGAATAGTGAGACTCATTTTTTTTTAAACCCTCTTAAACCCATCCATATTAGGCACAAATTTGATAGCCAACCCAACATCGAAACCAATGCTAGGTCGAGCATCAAAAGAGGAACTGGTTCTAAGAGGATTTGCATAGCACTCAAACATGTACGAAGCTTTCCCAGAGTGGATTAACCTTAGGTACTCGTCATTTGAATAATAGTCATAAGGAATCACACCCTCTAATTGTGCCCTCAATCAGTTAAAATCAACTTCAAGGTACCATTCACCTCCATCGTTGACTTTCTGAATGCCAAAAACATCCTACATACTTTTTATCCTCGTGAATATGCAGGAAGATCCAATTTGTATGTCATAGTACCAATATTTTGCAGTTCCTTGTAAATACCATAGTACTTTGGTGATAATTTATTATCCTTCTTAGCTTTCTTGAGGGACATTTGTTTGTATGGTTGTATTCGTAAAAATATCCAGTCGCCTATATCAAAACTTCTTTCGCTGCGATGTTGATTTTCTTGTTGTTTCCTTTGATTTCGTGCCAAAGTGAGGTTATCCTTTAAGAGTTGTAGAACTTTTTGTTGTTGAGTGTCTACCTTAACACCTTCATGAGACGCAATATGACCCAAGTATTCCACCTCTTGTACTCCAAAGAAACATTGGGAGGCTTTTGCATATAATTGTTTCTCATCCAATAGTCTGAGCACTCTATCAGCATGTTGAACATGATCTTTCCAAGACTTGTTGTAGATTAGTATATCATCAAAAAATAATAACACAAATTTTCTAAGGAAGGGTTTCAAAATGGAATTCATCAAACCTTGGAATGTAGAAGGTGCATTGGTAAGGCCAAAAGGCATGACAAAAATTCATAATGACCCTCATGAGTTCTAAATGGTGGTTTTGGAATGTCTTCAATCTTCATTCTGATTTGATGATATCCTGCATGAAGGTCCAACTTGCTGAAGTAAATTTCTCCATGTATTCATCCAATAATTCATCAATGAGAGGACTAGGAAATTTATCTTTAATAGTGAGCTTATTGAGCTCTCTATAATCTAGACACCTAGATCATGATCCATCCTTCTTGTGCACCAATACTACTGGAGCAGAGAAAGAACTTTGACTAGGTTGAATTATATCAGCCTCTAGCATTTCTACAACCATGCGTTCAATTTCACTCTTTTGTGCAAAGGGATATCTGTAAGGCCTAATGTTTGGAGGAACACTTCCTATAAAATGAATAGCATGATCATGATCACAAATAGGTGGGAGGCCTTTGGGAGTCTCAAATACCTTGGAATGATTGTCCAAGACTTTTTGGAGATCTGGAGAAATAGATGATTTCGACATGGGAACCTATAGCAAACATAATTGTGTAATTACGCCTCTTTGTTCTTTCTTTAGAAGCTTTGTCATTCTGTTAGAGATGATTATCTTTCCCGATTTCCCTGTGATACCCCTTAATTCAACTTCCTTTCCTTCCGAAGAAAAATTCATGAAATTTTCTTGAAAATTAAAAGCTATTGTACCCAAGGATTATAGCCATTGGACTCCTAGTACAACATCAGCACCACCCATTGGAATGGAAAGCATTGGGCTATTCAATGCATATTATCCCATGGATAGCTTGATATTATGGCACTTTCCAAAGAAATGTATGGTTCCTCCACTTGCAACCATCACTTGACACTCTGATGCTGGATATAGGAAGCAATTCAATTCCTTGGCTATCTTACAATGAATAAAATTATGGGTACTGCCCGAATCAATCAACACTATTAACTTTTTCTTCTTGATATGTCCTTATATCTTAATAGTTTGAGGAGTGGTGCTTCTGGCCAATGCATTACAAGATATTGTCGGATTAATTTCTTGATTCTTGATGTGATCTTTCGCTTCTTGAACCTTTTTCTTCTTCATCTGTCCTTCTACCTTGAGAGTTTGAGGAGTGGTAATTCTTGCTAATACTTTACAATATATGGTCGGATTCATTTCTTCTTTCTCTGGGGTTGGTTCCTAGTGTATATCCTCTTCTTTTAACGTTTCTGGATCCTTTTCTTCCTCCTATTCACAATCAATGTAAAATAATTTCTTCTCAGCACACTTATGACCTTTAATATATTTTTTATCACAATTGTAACAAAGCCATTTTTCTCTTTTTTCTTCCAATTTTTGTGGTGTCAACCTTGTAGGTTGTGGAAGGCTAGGAGAAACAACACTTCCATCTTTATAGTTGTGAGGGTTAGACATCCTTATTTCCATAATTTTTCTTTCCACTTTTATTTCCAACTTGAATGCCTTCTCCAATGAATCAGGTTCCCAAAGACGAACCTCATGTTGAATGTTATCCTTTAACGTCTCTATGGAGACATCAATCCTTTGCTTCTCTAGAATATCATTTTCCCTTATATTTAATTTTTTAGAGTCCTCAATGTGCTCTACATTGACCACTTTTGTTTGAGATTTATCAATTGGCTAAATAAGGTGTTGCTCTTTGTATCCTCATAATGTGCTATCATTTCCTCCTTGAAAATTGACCACATAACATGTGGTTTACGAGAACAAAGCCCTTTATACCATAAAAATTGATCCGGTTCTAAATATGAAGATACAATACGTACCTTTTGTAACAGTTGCACCTCATGTACATCAAAATATTTCTCCATCTTTAGTATCCAATTTACCGTATCCTTACCATCAAACTTCCTCATATCGCCTTTTCTTGATTTTAGGAGCTCGATCTTGAAATGATTGTAACTCTGTAATTTCAGATCTCCACATTCTAAAATTGCATCTCCCAATAGCTCTCAGAGTCCTCTTTCTAACCCCGCAAGTCTGATCAAGATTGGATTCTGCAAGGAAGATTTATGTCAAATCTCCCACGATGACCTGATTATAGACTAGTTCAGTAGAGCGAAATTGTACGAAGTTCCATGTGTCACTGTTTCAACCTTAGGACACTGTTTCAACCTTAGGACCTGCAACCGATACACAAAAAACTACAGTCCATCCTCTTTCTGTAACTTCTTACGAAATTTCAACATGATGCTCAAAGTGAAAGTTATGATGGTTTTCCCAAGGTCACTTGTTTGGGATGTAATTCAGGGGATTGCAGAAACCCTAAATGTCTTGGACTGTATCTCTAAAAATGTAGCAAATAAAAATATGAAATTCGGGCCCATGCTTCACCATGATTACAGATAAAATGGGTTTTACAATCAAAGTCTGAACCTTCGTAGGAACAAATTTATAGCGAAAATTCCACGATGATCTGTTTCAGATGAAATTCTAGAACTTGCAAAAACCTAACTTCCACAGATCATATATCCGAAAATATAGCAAGACAAGACCTGAAATTAGGACTTGAGGTTCAAACCAATTTCTTATCAAATGGGTTTTTGTTTTAGCTTCTGAAACTTCATAGCGAAACATTTATTGCAAAAATTCCATAATGACCTATTTGGAGCAATGAAACCCTAGAATCCAAAGCTCTGATACCAATTGTTATGAAACCAGCTCACAAAAAGATAGAAAAGAAGTATCAACACCTTATAAATAAGCCTCTTCGAAGGGGAAACCTCCTTTACATTACACAAATGAACAATTCTTGGATGATACAAATGACAATACCTCATTTCTATATATAGGAGTCTAAGGGGTCATAATGTAATTAGAGCCGATATAACAATAATAATGTAAAGGCACAACAATAATAATAGTGGGCTTCTATGGGGCATGATAATAACAATATGGGGACTACGTGGTCACAATAATATAATAAGGGGTTACACTAGTAATATAGGGACCTAACATAGCCGTGTATTTTATCCTAGACTAAAATAGTTATTTAAGTTAGTCGTTTTTAGTTGGGTCACTTAAAATTGCTCAAATTTAGTAGTAATTCACTTGAAATAACTGTGGTGGCTAACGTTTTTAGTCGTGTAGTCACTAATATCGCATTTTCACTAGTGCTTTCTTACATCCAAAGAGACTTATGGTGATCAAATCATAGATGAAGACTCACATGACATGGAATTGAATAAATCCTCTGAGGAAAATAGGAATAAAAATGCATTGCCTGAATTTGTGGTTAAATTATATCTTTATGACCTTAAAGATAGATTCAAGCATCTAACCAACTACAAGATTCGAAGCTCATTCTTGTCTTTATTCATCTTATTAGAAGGTACAAAGGCATATTTTATTTGATTTATGATGATCTTAAAACATATGATACCTCAATCATACAACATACAATTCCAATGCTACCAGACATAAAGTTGGTCCAACAAAAGATAAGAAAGATTCATCCTAATATTGAACCACAAATAAAAGTTGAGTTGAATAAATTATTAAAGGCCCAGATTATTTTCCCTATGAGACATTCTGAATGGGTCTCCAATTTGGTTCCTATAAGGAATAAAAATAGTGGCATCGAGATATGCTTCAATTTTAGAAATTTGAATAAAGATGCCAAGAAAGATAAATTTCTTTTACCACCAATGGGACAGATTCTACAATCAATTACTGGGTCAAAACTAATGTCTCTCCTCTATCGCTTTTTAGGATATAACCAAATCTTGGTTCACCCTAGTGACAGGTTGAAGACCACTTTCAGAACTAAATAGGGAATTTATGCATACTAGAAAATTCCATTTGGTTTGATAAATGCAGGTGCGACATTACAGAGATCCATGGACATTGCTTTCAAAGAACGGATCAATAAATCGGTGGTAATTGACCTTGATGATATCACTATCTATTATAATAAATGATTTAATCATCTCCATGACTTTAAAAAAATCTTTGAAATATGTAGAAAAAATGACATCTCTTTCAATCCAAAGTAATATTTTTTTTTCTTTGACTAAAGGAAAACTATTAGGATATATTGTTTCAAAAGAAGGAATAACAATCAATCCTGATAGAGTAAAGGTTATTTCTAAAATTTCTCTCCCCACAATAAGAAATCCATGCAGTGTTTCCTGGGACAGAATAATTTTGTAAAGTTCTTTATTCCATATTTTTCACAAATAGTTTTTCATTTACAAAACATGATTAGAAAGAATGCAACCTTCAAATGGAGTCCAATTGATAAAACTACCTTTGATTCAATAAAACAAGTAATTATACAAGCTCCCTCTTTGTCTTCTCCTAATTACACTAAAGAATTCATTTTTTTATACTTTTGCTTCTAACAATTCTTATGCAATAGTGTTAAGACAGAAAAATGAGGAAGGAGCAGAGGCACCAATAGCTTTTAACAGTTTAGGATTACAAGGAGTAGAGTTGAAGTATTATGAAGTCGAGAAGCAGGCCTATCTAGTTTTCAAATCAACCAAACATTTTAGGCTCTTTCTATTAAAATATCAAACCAAGCTAATTGTCCCATGCTTAGCAATGATGAATTTACTAATACAAAGGGATCTTGGTGAGAAAAGAGCACATTCGGTCACTGCTCTCCAAGAGTTAGACTTGGAAATAAAACCCACTAAGATTGTGTGAGGACAAGGTTTGTGTAAATTGGTTACTGGTTCTAATGGTTCTTTATCAGAAAATGTATTAGATGAACAAGAAAGTATACAAGTATGTGTCATGACCTATGCTTCACAATATGCATATTTCATTTATTTTTTGCCTCGTAGCCATGCCCCTTCTTATTTAGAACCTAAACAAAAAAGAGCCCTAAGACTAAAAGCTAATCAGTACCAACTTGTTAATCAAATCATTTTTGGGAAGAATTATGATTTTACATTACTTAGATGTTTAGAGAAAGCTAAAGATGAAAAGTTTTTGCAGGAAATGCACAATGGACTTGCTAGTGGACATTAAATAAGAGATATTACATCACACAAAATCCTTCATGTAAATTGTTATTAACCAACCTTATTTAAATATGCTCATTCCTATGTTAGAAAATGTAATATTTATCAAACAACTTTAGGAAAAGACACAAAAGCAACCTTTCCATTACAACTAGTCAGCACTGAACAACCATTCGAACAATGGGGATTTGATGTACTAGGTAAGATCATTCCTCATTCTTCTAAGAATAATAGATATATTCTTATTACAACATATTATTTTACTAAATGGGAGGATACCATGCCCCTGAAAGTGGCCAATTCTGAATAGGTTATCAATTTCATTGATCAACACATTATTATTCGATTTGCTCTCCCAAGCTCCTATACATTTGACAAAGCTTCATATTTTTATAGAAATGCCCTGACTAAATTTTCCTTAAAAAAGGGTTTGAAGATAAAATACTCTGCTAATTATTACCCTCAGGGTAATGGATTAGTAGAATCCACAAACAAGAATCTCTTAAGAATTATTAAAAGAACCATAAAAAATAATCATAAAAATTTGCATAAAGCTTTAATATATGCCTCATGGTCTGACATAATAAATTTCAAATCATTGTTGGGTACTTCTCCCTACTTCCTATTATATAGGAAGGTGGTTGTTCTCCCACCTAATATTTCTTTACCTTCTTTAGAACTGATACAATCCATTGAGGAACAACCTTTCTCTGCCTTTTTTGTGCAAGAAATCTTTTCTGTGGACCGAACAATCCCTCTTGTCCTATGGGAGGATCTAGCAACAAACAAAGACAAATATGTGAAAAATTTTCTAGTTTATACCAGAAAACACAAAGGAGGATAGATGACCTACCTCACTTTGATGCTAACATCCGTTGGTTTCGTCCTTGTTCCTCTCACTTCCAAGATAAATCTCATCTTCCTTCTTATGGATGAATACCTGCAAGGTAAATCACGTGGAGATAGCAAACACATACATATCAAAACCATTCCAATATAAACCATATAATATATCAAGGAGTATTATACTAAATGAGCAATGATTGGCACATTTATGGAAAGAAAACACGTAATGTATTATTAATAGATGGTAAATGGAAGCATTACAACCACTTATGCCTTGATGTTGGAAGCCTCCTCTAGGTGAGTTTCCAATCCCTAGCCTTAACCTTCAAGCACTCCTTTCTCCTTAGAAAAATGGGCAGCATTTGGCATACATCAACACTAGGAAGGAAACCAAGCAATATCCAACTAGTTGTGTATAGTAGGGATATCATTTATAGGGAAGGAGAGGAAGTTAAGGATCGATAAAAGAAGGGAGAGGTTCCAAATCTTAAGGGAAAGATCCATGAAAGTAGGATCAAGGAACAAGAATGGGAGATCTCGTTCCAATCCTTATTCACTTATAACCATCTCGTCATTCTCGATACTTCTAGTAAGAGAAGCTTCTCTACCACTTTAGGAAAAACTACCTGAAGAGGTTCTGTGTGGGTTTTCTTAATAAAACTCGCATTGGAAGCACTAGGAAAATATAGTGCAACAAGGTACCAACATGGGTCACTAGCGATGCAAAAAGTGTTGATCATGAAAACAAGGTTTTTTGGCAAGTTTCTCCAGAAATATTCCAGTGACAGTTTTTCTTTTGTTCTTCAGGGTTTCTTCTGAACATGTTTCATGGTAAATACATTGATATCTTTCACATTTTGACGCTTTAGGATATGGGACGAAAGTGTGACAAAATATTGTGTAACAGATGCCCCCTAAAGGATGAAGGAAGAATGGGAAGGGATGAGTGAAATTCTTTTTAAGTCAAGGTAAGGACCTAGAGAAACACCGTCATGAGACCTGAAAATCAAGAATGATACAAGATATCTAACATCTCTAATGTAAGTATGACTATAATACATCTTTGAGTAGGCATCTAACAATACATGAATCCATAGCATGGACACAATTATCTGAATAGAAGGTAGGGATCATGTGTATAATCATGAATACTTAATAACTCCACGTAGCCTGGATTTGTCAGACGAAAATGAAGGTCTTCATCTCTGTCTCGATCCAACCAAAGTATGAATCCCACCATGTGAATAGATGTATCAGAGTCAAACGTAGTAGAAACCACCTGATTTCCAATCAATGATGTGAACCATTAACAGGCACAAGAGAAACCACCAATAATGATGATGGTTCTCAAGGTACAACAACACAATCCACAAGTGTGAACAATGAAGCTGAATTCGAACACTCACATAATTATTCGATCAAAATCCAATTATGTGAACCTATCGTCGAATGCAAAGAACCTGTGATTGAGGCATGCAAGCTCCAAGGTACTGAAAGAGATTTTCTAGATCATCTTCCTGCATAATGAATTGGAGTCAACAGGAAGTGATCCGTCGAAGGAGGGCCATAATGTTCCCCACATCATCAACATGAAACATAGGATTTTGTAGAGTTGGAAAAAGTGATTCAGGATTGTTATAGAAAAGTCAAATAGGGTATAAGTGGTTTGAATTGAATATGGGGCTTCTCTTGAACATGTAGGCGACACGACTCTGAAATTTGGGAACATTTGACTCAAGATATGATTAGAGGTCATGATGACAATAGGATATAATAAGATGAGAGGAAAATGGATTCCCAAAACCCATTAAGGTAATTGATGAAGTGAGGATAACCCAACCTCGACACAAGATACACATAAGTGTCATGTTCAAAAGTGACATGCTGCCTTTATAAAAAATACATGATATATGTTTACTTCCATTTTCCCCCCATTATTTCTAGCGAGTACCTCATTATTTTTAATCTAAAGATTGAAGAGGATACCATATGCTTGTCGTATAAGTTCATCCTTTAGATGAATCCATCCTAGTAGTTTTAACGGTCCCTAGGAAGGAGTAGCTTAGCCTTGTCATGGTGAGAATTCCTTCGTTATTTTAGTTTTACGAGTCTAAAGGAGGGCTAACGCGACATCTTTTTCATGTTTAGAGAGTTTGAAACAAACGAAAAAAGGAAACTCTAGAGGTCCCTTTCGTAGATAGTCTCTCGAATCTAAAAAGGTAGAAAAGAATATTCAAGAGAACCTCTTAGTCATGTTCAACTAAGGTATTCCTTTTTCATAGCTAGTTTATCTCAGTGTGGAAAAGGGTTAAACTTATACTGAGATGATCCCTATAGTCCTACGGGAGGTTATAGCAACAAATGAAGACAAATATGTGCAAACTTTCCTAGTTTTTAGTAGAAAACACAAAGGAGGATATATGACCTACCTCACTCTTATGCTAACATCCATTAGTGTCGTCCATGTTCCTCTCACTCCCAAGCTCAATATCATTTTCATTGTTATGGATGAATACTTGTAAGGTAAATTACGCGGAGACAACAAACACATACATATCAAAAACCATTCTAATATAAACCATATAATAGATCAAGGAGTATTATACTAAATGAGCAATGATTGGCACATTTATGGAAAGAAAACACATAATGTATTATTAATAGATGGTAAATGGAAGCATTACAACCACTTACGCCTTGATGATGGAAGTCTCCTTTAGTTTAGTTTCCAATTCCTAGCCTTAACGTTCAAGCACTCCTTTCTCCTTAGCAAAATGGGCAGCATTTGGGCATAGTTGAGCACTAGGAAGGCAACCAATCATTAGCCAACTAGTTGTGGATAGTATGGATCTCATTTATAGGGAAGGAGAGGGAGTTAAGGATCCATAAAAGAAGGGAGAGGTTCCACATCTTAAGGGAAATATCCATGAAATTAGGATCAAGGACCAAGAATGGGAGACCTCATTCCAATCTTTATTCACCTGTAACCAGCTTGTCGTTCTCGAGAGTTCTAGTAAGATAAGCTTCTCCTCGACTTTAGGAAAAATTGCCTAGAGGTTTAGTGTGATTTTCCTGATAAAATTTACACCAACAGCACTAGGATAGTATATTGCAACAATGTACCAACACGGGTCACTAATGATGCAAAAAGCGTTGATCTTGAAAACAAGGTTTTTTGACAAGTTTTCTCAGAACTCTTTAAGGGCAAGTTTTGTTATTTTCTTAAGGGATGCTTATGTATATGTTTCATGGTGAATACACTAACAACTTTCATCATTTTTACACTTCATAATATGGGATGGGAAGTGTGACAAAATAATGTGTAACAAATTCCCCCTAAAGCATGAAGGAAAAACGGGAAGTGATGGGTGAAATGTTTTACAAGTCAAGGCAAGGACCCAGAGAAACACCATCAGGAGACCTGTAAATGAAGCATGAAACAAGATATCTAACATCTTTGATGTAAGTATTCCCAGTAATACATCTCTGAGTAGGCATCTAACAATACATGAATCCATGGCATGGATGTAGCCATCCGAATAGAAAGGATCATATGTATGGATCCATGACATGGACACAACCATCCGAATAGAAGGGATCATGTGTACAATCATGAATATCTAATAACTCCACGTAGCCTAGATTTATCAGACGAAACCCAAGGTCTTCATGCCTATCCCGATCCAACAAAAGTACAAATCCCACCATGTGAATAGATGTTTCAGAGTCGAACATGTTAGAAACCACCTGATTACAGTCAATGATGTGAACCGTTAATAGGAACAAGAGAAACCACCAATAATGAAAATGGCTCTCAAGGTACATCAACACAACCCATGAGTGTGAAAAATGAAGTTGAATTCAAACACTCGCATAATCATGCAATCGAAGGTCAATGATGTGAACCTATCTTTGAATGCGAAGAACCTTCCATTGAGGCATGCAAGCTCCAAGGTACTGAAAGGGAGTTTCTAGATCACCTTCTTGGATAATGAGCTGGATTTGAAAGGAAGTGATCCATCGAATGAGGGACATAATGTTTCCCACATCATCGACATGAAACATAGGATTTTGTGGAGTTGGTAAGAGTGATTCAGGATTGTTGCAGAAAGGTCAAACAGGGTATAAGTGGTTCGAAGTGCAGATGAGACTTCTCTTGAACAAGTCGGCAACACGACTTCGGATTTTGGAAACATTTGACCCAACATGAGATCAGAGTTCACGATGAAAATAAGATATAATCATATGAGGCACAAATGGATTCCAAAAACCCAAGAAAGTAAGTGACGAAGTGAGGATAATCCAACCCCAAACGAGATACAGAAAAGTATCATGTTCAAGAGCAACATGTTGCATTTATACAGAATATAGAACATGTTTACTTCAATTTTTCCCCACTATTTCTAGTGAGTAGCTCATCATTTTTATCTCAAGATTGAAGAGGATACCATATGCTTGTCGAATAATTTCATCCTTCGGATGAATCTATCCTAGTATTTTTAATGAGCCCTAGGAAGGAGTAGCTCGGCCTCGTCATGGTGACAAGTTCTTCGTCGTTTCAATTTTACGAGTTCAATGGAGGGGTAACTCCATGTCTTTTTTATTTTTAGAGAATTTGAAAAAGATACAAAAAGGAAACTCCATAAGTCCATTTTCGTAGATAGTATCTTAAATCCAAAAAGGTAGAAAACAATAATCAATAGAACCTCTTATCCATGTTCGACTAAGGTATTCCTTTCTCGTAGCTAGTCTATCTCAGTCCGGAAAAGGGTTAGACTTATACTAAGTATAATTATTTTCATTTACTTTTACAAGTTCGAAAAAGAAAGCGATCAACAATATTTTCATATTTTTGGAGTCTGAAAAGCACTGAAAGAGGACTCCACCTGGAGGAACGAGTGGTATAAAAGGATAGCAATTGGTCCTAATCATGATGGAACTACTCAAAACATGTAAAGGTCAAGAGGTTGGCTAATAATACCACTCATTGCAGATGTTCCTCAGGCAAGATTAGAAAAACCAAGTGAAAGTGTATGATTGGCTAAAGAGATGGTGACGATGGAATGAAAAAACCAAGGCTTATCTAGCAAAAATAGGCTGATAAAAGTAGCAATCATGAGAGCTAAAGTGGGAATGGTTTCATTTTCACACAATCTTAAAACATGGGAATCTATGCTTGAGGATACTTGAAGATATTTTCACAAGATTGAAACATGAGAAAAAACTATGCTTGGATTTGGTTTCAATTTTACACAAGCTTGAAACAGAGACAACTATGCATGATATTAGTTTCATTTTTACACAAGCTTGAAACAAAGAAAAACTATTCTTGAGATCAGTTTGCATGCCCCCAGAATAATGACACAATTAAAGGTACATGCCCCCCAAGCTTCATTTCACTCACCTAAGTAGACTATTGGTTACTAATAGGTGGATGGAATGAAGGTTCACTTATGAGATCAAATGAAAGACTTGACTAGGAATTAAGAGATCTAATAAACATGAATTGGAAGGGGATCTATTTTATTTTTTAACGAGCTTGACTCAAGACAAGGAACTCTTCTTCAGGACCTTGTTTCATTTTTTAAGGAGCTTGACACGAGAAAATGAACTATGCTCCAAGAAACTTGATTCGTTTTTTAAGGAGCCTGACACAAGACAAGGAACGCTGCTCCAAGAAATTTATTACAGGCCATAATAGGCCATGGCTTCCAAGAGGTTCTCATCAAATGGGAGAACAATGATCTAGAAGGGATACATATCCAGGGATCTAATGGAAATATCAGGATCCAATGCACCCATTACGTGATTCACTATATCACTGACTAGATCATTAGAAGACACGGGTATGGAATAGGTGGCCACATAATTAACCTATGGTGGGGGTGATACCACTTGCATACAAGGACCATTTAGGGAAGATGTTTTATTGGGAATCCATTAGGACCAATGAACGAAAGCTGATCAATGTCCATGATTCTTCCTTCATGCGGAAAACATATCACGCAAAAAAGAGAAGAGACAAGAGCTCCCATGACATAAACATAGTCATGACCAAGGATTAAATTAAAATCTAAAGGGCCTTATATAACCATCACATTGATATAGACGATTTTTCCTCCCAAAGTAATAAGAAACTTAGTAAGGATCCCTAACGGTTTATTGGTTCCTCTGTTAAAAGCCAAAAAATTATGGGTAACAGGCACAAGCTGTGGAGAACCTAAAGCTTTCCATGTAGTTGAGGACAGAATACTAATAGATGCACCTTATTCTATGATTTTTCTAGGTATAGGTATAGTATAAGCCTATATTGTGATCTGAAATGGCACATAAGAAGGAATAAGATATCATGTGAGTCAAATCCAATCAAAGTAAGTCACCATACTACTTGGAGGCGATGCCATGTGAATGGGATAAATTCTCCCTTGTGTTATGGGAATGGGAGGATTGCCCCTTTGTACGTGGGAATGAGAGAATTTCCCCCCAATTCATTGGAATCTGAAGAAACAAGAAGAACCTAAGCGGTATGAAGTTCACTCTCTATGGGAAAGGTACGATCAGCTGAAGGTGGAATTGGATCAACCATTTTCTCAACCAATTGTTGGTCAAGAACAAACTCATGGATTCACATTCATAGAGAGTGGGATTGACTAGAGATGAATTATGATCAGTCACTTGATCAACTAGTAGAGGATTAGGGGAAAGATTTAGATAACCAGTCGGAAGATGAGGCTCAAAGTCTGAAAGCTTGTACAAAACTTTTGAGGCTTCATCCATGCAAGGACAAAGGTGAATAGGATTATTCCCTTCACACAACTTACAGGGAAATTTTATTTTACCCTTTTTCCCATGGACCTTACTATCACTAGTTGAGGGTTTATCACCAGCATGATCTCCGAAGGCCGATGAAAAAGGTCGATGTGAGCCTGTAGACCACACTTCTAATACCTTGGAAATACTAGGAAAATCTCTTAGAAGGTGGTCACCCTTAAAAAGCATACAAGGGAATTTAACTTTACAGGTTTAATTGAAAGGCTTATCCCTACTAGTTGCATCCATAGCAATGGCTTCTTGGTTGTCCCCCTGCTTATCTTTCTTCTTCTTAATCTTCATTTTCTTCGTCTTCTTATCCACCTAGTTACTAACTTGCAAGCTTTCACCAGATGAAAAGGAAGAAGAGGAAGAATATTGAACATGCAAAGAAGGAAAAAATAAACTTTAGGATCAACTAGGGGTTGATATTTTTTAGGCAGAGGAGAACCCAATTAAGAAGCAGTTTGGACATTCGAAACCATAGGGGTCAAAAATAACCAAACTGGCAAACCAATGGTAAATCTGGGAAGGGACAAAATTGCCATATAAGGAGCACCAACATTCCCAAAAGAAGGAAAAGGGCTAAGATTCCCATAAGAAGGGTTTCCTTGATTGGTAGACTCAAGAACTGTTGCCATTAGTCTCAACCTAAGATCTACTAAGGAGTATGTCCACAGGAAGGATGTTGTTATGCAGTCAATTAATTGATTTTAGAAATTAACAACAAAAATAAATCAAAGAGGAGAATCTAGGCATAAAGGTTTACCAAGAAACTATGAACTGCAATATACACCTTGGCGAACCAAGGACTTAACGTACAGTAGCCAATCTCCCTATATGTTGTGTTCGGTGTATCACGGTATACGAGGCGGCAGACTCAGTTACCTATGAATGGATAGAAACCTATAGGGGACTCCAAAAATATACTCAGTGGTACATGGGAGTGTAGTCTGTAGTAGTGTTGTCTAATGCGTAACTTTTCTATGAGAGAATTCCCATATACTTACCATGCATGGAGCGCCTGCGATATACCCGAAAGTACTGGAGAACGGTCCTATGCACTTTCGTACATGGAATGGGAGTTCACCCCCAGGATACAACGCTAGAAAATAACAATGGCTCCTACATTTAATAACGCTAGAACACGTCTCTAGCCTATACCTCTAAATGTTTTCATTAATGTTCCAAATGCTCCTTAGGTTAATTGAGATAAATTTTAAAGTTGATATTGAATTATGTTTCAGTTTCAAGGCTCAAAAACTAATGTCACCTAAACACACATATGATGCAACTAATATGAAAAAATGATTCTTTTTATTTCAATGAAAGTTATCTAGTGTAGGGAAGAAATGAAAAAATTGATACAACAACCAAGTATGCAACAAAAAAATATTCCTAACTAAATCTTTCACTTTCACTATTCCAAATTCATCCACCAAAAGTAAAATGAAATTTGATTCGCTAACATGCAGCTACATGAATTTTTCACTTTTCTTTTTCAATACACTCACCAAAAGTAAAATGAAATTCAATTCAAATGCACCTACATGAATTTTTTCACTTTTTCTTTTCAATGAATGAGAATGCACTTCTTTTAAGCTTTCAACACTAAGCAATGCAATTTATGCTCAATGGTAATCCTCAAAATGACTTTTGAATGAAATGTAATCTAATGCAATTCAAAAATTAAACTTTGAGATGAAAGTTAAGCAAATGAGAATGTGGTTTCTTTTATGATTTCCAAAAGGGCTAATAATTCTTTAACAACAGAAAATCAGTGTTCCTTCCACACATACAAGTATCAAACAGTAATTTGATTAACCCAAAGATGTAAAGACTCAATCAAAATTCACTTCCACTACTTCAAACAATGGGATGAACTTTTACAAATCAATAAGAAATCAACCAAAATGATGGAAAATTCAAAGCACACAGAGCAGGAGGACACTTCAAAGATCAAGACACAATGGAACTTTCTATGAGAAACCGTAAAAATTCTTGATTTTCAAGCTTGAAGAGGATACCATATGCTTTTCATATAAGTTCATCCTTCATATGAATCTATCCTAGTATTTTTAACGAGCCCTAGGAAGGAGTAGCTCGGTCTCGTCATGGTGACAAGCACTTCGTTGTTTCAGTTTTACAAGTCTAATGGAGGGGTAAATCTACATCTTTTTCATGGTTAGAGAGTTTGAAAAAGAGGAAAAAAGGGAGCTCCAAAATTCCATTTTCGTAGATAGTCTCTTAAGTCTGAAAATTTAGAAAACAATACTCAAGATAACCTCTTAGCCATGTT
Organism: Pinus tabuliformis; assembly: GCA_031772625.1. NCBI lineage: Eukaryota > Viridiplantae > Streptophyta > Pinopsida > Pinales > Pinaceae > Pinus > Pinus tabuliformis. The sequence continues at coordinate 1,157,556,299 of CM062816.1, forward strand.
CAACTAAGGTATTGATTTTTCGTAGATAGCCTATCTCAGTCCGGAAAAGGGTTAAACTTATACTAAGTAGACGTCATTTCATTTACTTTTACAAGTTCAAAAAGACAAGTGCTCAACAATATTTTCATATTTTTGGAGTCTAAAAAGAGTTGAAAGAGGACTCCACCTGGAGGAAGCAATGGTATAAAAGGATAGTAGTTGGTTTCAGTCATGATGGAACTGCTTAAAACATGTAAAGGTCAAGAGGTTGGCTAATAAGACCACTCATCACAGATATTCCTCAGGCAAGGGTAAAAAAAACAAGTGAAAGTGTATGATCGTCCAAAGAGATGGTGACGATGAAATGAAAAAACCAAATCTCATCTAGCAAAAACAGGTTGATAAAAATGGAAATCATGAGAGGTAAAGTGGGAATGGTTTCATTTTTACACAATCTTAAAACATGGGAAACTATGCTTGAGGATACTTAAAGATAGTTTCATTTTTTCACAAGCTTGAATCTTGAAAAAAAAACTATGCTTGGATTTAGTTTCATTTTTACACAAGCTTGAAACGGAGACAAACTGAGATTTGGTATCATTTTTACACAAGCTTGAAAAGGAGACAAACTGAGATTTGGTATCATTACTACACAAGCTTGAAACAAAGAAAAACTATGCTTGAGATAAGTTTGCATGCCCCCAACATAATGACTAAATTCGAGGTACATGCCCCCAAATCTTCATTTCATTCACCTATGTAGACTACTGGTGGATGGAATGAAGGTTCATTTATGAGATCAAGTGAAAGACTCAACTAGGAATTTACGAGATCTAATCAAAGACCCAAATTAGAAGGGGATTTGTTTCATTTTTTTATGAGCTTGACATAGGAAAATAACCATGCTCATGACGCCTTGTTTCATTTTTTAATGATCTTAGCACAAGTAAAAGAACTTTGCTCCAGGAACCTCGATTCATTTTCTAAGGAGCTTGACACAAGAAAAGGAATGGTGCTCCGAGAAAATTGATTCATTTTTTAAGGAGCTTGAAACAAGACAAGGAACTCTGCTCCGTGAAATTGATCACGTCCCATAAGAGGCCATGGCTTAAAATAGGTTCTCATCAGATGGGAGAACAATGATTTGGAAGAGATACATATCAAGGGATCTAATGTAAAGATCAGGATCCAATGCCTCCCAGTACATGATGTAGTATATCACTCACAAGATCATCAACAGACGCGGGTATGGAACAAGTGGCCACATAATTAACTTGTGGCAGGGGTGATACCACTTGCATACAAGGACCATTTACAGAATATGTTTGATTGGGATTCAAATTAGGACCAATGAACCAAAGTTGATCAATGGCCATGATTCTTCCTTCATGCAGGAAACATATCACACGAAATAGAGAAGAGAAAAGATCTCCCATGACATAAACATAGTCACAATCAAGGAGTAAATTAAAATCCTAAGGGCCTTGGATAACCATCACATTGATATAGATGATTTTTCCTTCAAAATTGATAGGCAACTTAGGAATGATCCCTAACGGTTGACTAGCTCCTCTGTTAAAATCCAACAAATTATGGGTAATGGGAATAAGTTGCAGAGAACCTAAATCTTGTCAAGTAGTTGAGGATAGAATACTAACATATGTGCTTTCATATATGATTGTGCTAGGTATGGGTATATTATAAGCATGTACTATGATCTGAAAGGGAACGTAAGAAGGAAGACGATATCATGTGAGTCGACCCCAATCAAAGTAACTGACCATACTACTTGGAGGGGGTGCTTTGTGAATGGGAGAACTTCCCCTTCACATTATGGGAATGGGAGGATTTCCCCTATGTACTGTGGGAATAGGAGAATTTCCCCCTAATTCATTAGAATCTGAAGAAACAAGAAGAACCTAAGCAGTATGAAGTTCACTCTCTATTGAAAAGGTACAATTAAGTGAAGGTGGAATTAGGTCAACCATTTTCTCATCCAATGGTTGGTCAGGAACGAGCTCATGGGATTCACATTCAAAGAGAGTGGGATTGACTAAAGATAATTTATGATGAATCACTTGATAACCTAGTGGAGGATTAGGGGAAAGATTTTGATAACCATTCTGAAGATGTGGTTGAGAAGTTGTAATGTTGTCAAACACTTTTGAGGCTTCATCCATACAAGGACAAAGGTGAATAGGGTGATTCCCTTCACATAACTTACAAGGAAATTTTACTTTACCCTTTTTCCCATGGACCTTACTATCACTAGTTGAGGGTTTGTCACCATCATGATCTCCAGAGGCTGGTGACAAAGGTCGATGTGAGCCTATAGACCACAATTCTAATACCCTAGGAATACCAAGACAATCTCTAAGAAGGTGATAAACCTTACAAAGCATGCAAGGGAATTTAACTTTGCGGGATTGATTGGAATGTTTCTCCCTACTAATTGCATCCATGGCGATGGATACTTGGTTGCCCCCCATGCTTATGTTTCTTCTTCTTAATCTTCCTTTTCTTCTTCTTCTTATCCACCTAGTTACTAACTTGGAGGATTTCACCAAACGAAGAGGAATAATACCAAACATGCGAAGAAGTCAAAGAGTCAACTTTAGAATCAACTAGGGGTTGATATTGTTCAGGTGGAGGAGAACCCAATTGATAAGAAGTTTTGACATCCAAAACCATAAGGGTCGAAAATAACAAAACTGGCAAACCAATGGGAAATTCGGGAAGAGACAATGTTGCCATATAAGGAGCAACAACATTCCCAAAAGAAGGAAAAGTATCAGGATTCCCATCAGAGGGGTTTCCTTAATTGGTAGACTCAGGAACTGTTTCGATTAGTCTCAACCTAAGATCTACTAAGTAGTATTTCCAGAGGAAGGATGTTGTTCCGCCGTTAGGGAAAATTTTAAGAAACCCCCAAATTTATATCTATAATAAATGGGTGAATTCCTATGGTATAGAGAAAAATGTATAGAGTATTTTTTCATTGATATAATACACATATATAATTTTCTGGCGATTTTTTCACTAGGTTATATGGTATTGCAAATTCTTGGCTAATATTCTAAAAAAATAGAAAACAATGTAAATATTGGTGATTCCTTGATAATATATATATATACACACACATATATATATATAAGAAAAATATTTAGTTAAATTATAATATACTAATTTTCCATGTTTTGGAAAAGGAAAATCACAAGTACTGTTGCTCCAGGTTCTTATTATACACTATTGCAAATCTGTTTGCATGTTTTTATCATATTTTACCACAAAGGTCTTATCACATCCCAAGGGGAAACTAGTTGGAAAGACACCCCCAAAGGCATGTGATGTCGAACTAAAGAAATTATTTTGCTCAAACTTGGCCTTGTTGCATCTAGATAACTCAATCATATTTAATGTAATTCATATTTTGTAGGCTTCACATGAAAATAAGGTCTATGAATAGCTATATCGAAATCATGAATATTTACATCAAATTATTTTTTTCTCATACATCACTTTTCTAAAAGGTAAATATTTCTCCAATTGCTCGAGTTCAAATAAACCAACAACTTTAAATTATGGTGCTTCCTCGTCATATGTAGGTTTTTACCTAATTTTTGGATCATAACTATTGTAGTAGTTGTTGCACTTTATTCTACAATTGACAACTTTAATAATGTTGAATTGGTAAATAATTATTTGAAATCGCACAAAATGAAAAATGGAAATGAATGGAAGATAAATATGTATTGAAACTTAATTTCCTACACGATGAGAAAATAAAGAAGGTAATAACACAAACTCATTAAAAGATTATAGTTGGTGAGTTAAAAAATATAACACAAACATAAACAATAGTCTCTGCGTGTTCATTACTTGGAAAAATATGTCACAAAACAATCATCATCAAGGTATTTTTCACTTCAAGAATGTTAGTGCACTAAATATTCTATCGTTCTCATCTAATAACATATAACATTTTTTTTGTATTGGTATCAAAGTATAATTTCATTACATGAATGTCAGTCTCATGATAATATGACTCCTATGATGAACACATAGGATCCTAGTGCATAGAGCATATTTCTCTTCAGTTAACTAAGCAGATCTCATTTTCCTTTCATAACAAATAATAAGTATTTTCAAATAAAATATAAAATAAACATAGTAGATTCTAAAAGGCGAATATTCTTTTGTGACACCACAAAGTGCAAAAAAAAAAAAAAAAAACTTTCCTTAAATAATAAAATATAAAAACTTTCCTTATCTTTTATGGCTCAAATTTCTCGTAATGTCTACATTATTCTTTATATTATTTAAATATATTTTCCATTCCTTGGAACCCATTTTATTCTTTCATGGTTAACTCCTTTCCATTACCTTATATTCTCTTTTTATTACTCAACTCGCTTCATATTTTATTTCTTTCTTTTTCCTTGATGATGGGTGGAGTGTCCACTTGAATATTGGACACTTCAAATATTGACACACAGTTTAATCCAAAAAAAATATCAACAATGGTTGAAAATGTTTATGATGAAGTGGCTTATGATAGAAAACCTTGTGAAAATGATAAATATGATAGAATTATTGTCAATATGTTGATTAAGGGATCATGTGAGTTCCCACGAGGCATCAACTAATCAAGTTACATCAAGTAAGGAAACTATCCAAGTATGAAAATTAATCATGCCAATATATATGACTTGAAATCATTGGAGTAAGGATTCCTTTAGGCATACTTTATATATTTATTTATTTGTTTATGATGGAATGCATGTATGATAATGATACCTAGGTGGGATATAATGAAGGAAGAATATTTTCATATGGAAATATTGTTATAATGCTTTTGATTCAACCATGAATTAGTATCTCATGATTGAGTCACATGAAAATGAGTGAATGGGTAAAATAAACATGTTATGAATTTGTATAACACATGAAAGTGATTGCCAATATAACTAATGTGTGAGATCATATTGTTTATGGATATGGAAGCCTATAGTACTGCATAAGTGTCCAATTGTCTCCTTGCTTATATTGGTGTTGTAGACTTAACCTTCTTGCAAATAGTGACAACCACCTATAGAGGAGAGGGTCCTTAAGGTAATATAGAGTAGATAAGGTAAGTTCCTTGTAGTATTCCTAAGGTATAAATGGGAGGTGACAAGATGATGTGTTGAGGTGTTTGCTAGACCTTCCAATCGATGATGGTGGAATACATGGTATAGAAATGTAGTATTTTGATATCAAGCGACAAAGATAGATTGAGTAGATATGATCATGAGTATTGGAACAGTGGTTTATTGGAATAAATATTTAGTTTCATATTGCAATGGTAGGTATGTTAATTAACCCATGTACATTGAATCGTAGTTCCATTTCATTGAGTATGATTAAAAACTAAAAGAAACGCAAACCAAACATGTATACCACTCCTCTCAAGGAGAAGGGACTATAGTTAGGTTCCCACGTTCGGTTAGAATCTCCCTAATTGATCCCTCTCGGCCTGCAACTGATCTCTCTCTACTTGTAGAACATCCCTTTGGCTATTAGCTGGTATCTCTATGCCATGAATTTTAATTTATTATGGATGTAGACAATCAATCTTACTAGAAGTCCATACCTTATCGACCTTCTGGCATAACACTCAAAAACACCTTCAAACATGCGGTCACTACGGTAACACGAACACTCTAGTCACTATAATAATTTGAAATAGTATATCCTATAGAATTCATGGGATTCATATTCATTATCGTGTCAAGCTCATTGGTGTAATTCTTCTCAACCTTATAGAATGTCCTACTTGCAAAGTACACTGAATAATCTAGTATTTCTTCCCCTAGTTGCGTTAATATATTTCCTAGTGCTATGCCAAAGAGAATGAATACGTTGACATACATAATACCATTTCAAGAGCCTAACCAATGGGAGAAGGCTCAACTAACATAAATTTATTGGTAGGTCGATTGACTGAGCTGAGCCTTAAAGAAAGAAAGTAGTCCGTTTTCGGTGTGGGGCAGCTTATTTTATGAGCAAGCAAAAATAAAGGGAAGTCAACATTGATCCAAGTCATGGGTGGGCCATTAATTTGTTATTGAAGCTCTTACCCCTAATATGAATACTTCCCAAAACCCTTACCTTCCTCATAACCCACCTGCCTTGAACACTTTCTCTTAACATACCTAGCTACATGCTTCCCAAGTATTTCTTTATTAGTTTGTTAATATTATTCTGAGAACACCTCATGGATGATAGTAAATATTGAAAGAAATGATTATATGCATAGATACTCACTTGTATTTGGTTGATTGAAAATTTTACGCTATAGGTATAATGGTCACAAATATGAAAATGAGTGTAATTATGTAAGAAGGATTAGGTGCTACAACACAAAAGAGCCAAACACTATGAGAAGTAATCTCATACTTATGAAATATGATATTCTTTATGAATTAGCCTTGGAATTTATAAGTTGTATTATTATGAATATATCTATGGTAATTGGATGTGTATGATACATGGTAGATTATGGCTATTGAAGATGGAAACCGTCGAAGAAAGGCCATTGTTAGGACAAAGGAACCCTGTGATTTCCACATGTTATATACTACTAGTGTATATCTAGTAGTAAGCTAGTGCTCTCCTTACATGAGAAATCCATGACAAGATGGATCACCTCAGGGGTTGTTTAGTAGAGAAGGGGACCTCTAAGCCTAAAGGGTGAGTGTATCAAGGAGGAGGAAACTTAAAATTTCATGTGGAATGGTGGCTAGAACCTTGTGGGCGAGTTAGAAGGGACAATGAAATTAAGTATTTCCTATGGAAGCCATTATATGGGATAGATGCATATCCATAGACATAAGTATTAAATTATATATATATATATATATATATATATATATATATATATATATATATATATATATATATATATATATATATGCTTACATCATGGAATTAAAAAATATTGTGCATAATATAAGTGTTTCTTGATAATTTCTATAATATGTATGCTTACTTGATTACTAATGTAGGCATATGTTGGAATGTTGAAGCCTGGTGGTAAAACCAAGATAGTGAATAGGATGGCATTGTAAATACAACTGAAGAATGAGGAAAATAAGTGTTGTTAATGATAGGAGAATATTTATGATTATGTTATTCGAAGGGGGATATGATAGAATGTTCTAGTATTGAATCCCATTGATTAAATATAATTAATTATGATTAAATGTTCAATTGTGTTTAGCATGTATATTTTAGTTAACATGTTTTATTTACACCATGAGGAAAAAAATTTATGGTACATTGAATAATGCAAGAATTATATTTTTTGAATTTAATAAAATAATAGTGCTACCTAAGATAGGAGCACATAAAAAAGGGGTTATGATAGCAGGAGATGGGAAAGGTGAGAGGGTACTAGTGGGTTCTACATGTCGAATAATCCTTAGTTTTCCATTTTTCCAAACTTTACTTTGTTTCCTTCATCACCATGTTCCTTAATAAAAATATAGAAACCTTAACTACGAATCATGGAACGCATGTGGTGGTTGTGGAGATGTAAACCTTCCACAATTACAAAATCAAGGTGATAAGTACCTTCATCATGGGAATTGTGAGAGGAGTGGTAAAACCTATATTTTATCACATTTTCTTTGAAAAAAATCATGTCCCCACAATAAGGGGGGAAATGAGGTCTCGTGGGGTGTTGGGGACGAGGTGATTTTTTTATTGATTCATTCATTATTATATCCCCCACACATCTGGTTGATGGGGAGGGAACAAAATCAGGATTGGATGTAGGAAATTGACTATAGAGAGGCAATGATTCATGTAGTCTTGGAGGCATGTATGTGAATAGTTATAGGGAAGAAGAAATGATTCATTATTGGTCATTATGGGACTAAGACAAGCAACATAGTACAATACAACGACCACCTAAATGACATAATTAATTTTGGTTCTAAGGTGAATGGTGGAGGCCATTTCACATTAACATGAATCGTGTGTGACCATTATGAACTCATGCAAAGAATATTGAAGAGATATGCATGGGGATAAACACAATAGAAAAGGAAAATCATATGGAAGAGAAGTAGGTTATAATAGAGAAAGAAATAGAGGGAGAGGTAAAACCATTCTCTCTTGGTTGATGCGAACATCCATGAAAGTAGTTTTAGAGGTATTGATTCATACTAGGCGGCTGATCAAGGAATGATAGAGACCATTTTGAACTCATGTGATGAGAACTACATAAATATGTATAGAGAAGGAATAGATTCAAATGGTTAGAAGCTAGTTCCATGGAAAAGAAGAAAATTCTAGAGAGGGGGAATATAGAGAGATTCAAAAATTGGGTTGGGAAGGGATCCATGAAAGATATCAAGCTATGTGATGGAGAAGCCACGAATAGAATCTAATGAGGAAAGCATAATGTGGGTTGAACGACCAAGTAAGAAAACCTTTAAAACTTGAAAAAGGTCAAGAAATAAGTAAATGTTGTTGCATTTAATGGATAGTATCTAGACCCTCTATGCACACATAGAGTGAGAGCTCAGAGAATTTTGAGAGAATATTGAGTAGATAAGGAAGGTATTCTCCTTTTGTTATGTAAGGAAAGCAATGTGTCACCAAAATAGTTGTGTTGTTCCAAGAAACAAATTAGCGGTGAGACAATGGGATAGGTAATTTTTTGTCCTAAGATAGAATGATTTACATAAAAATGTTTTAATTTTCCTTAGTGGTATCATAGCCTGAATTGGGGTGGCTTAGTATAAAAAGAATAAGTGTAATAGAGTGTACAGTTGGGTGGGACATTTATCTACCTAAGTTAATGTTGGCCTTCAACTTTCAAATAGATAAGTTTTTCCTTTATTTTGTTTATTCAATTGATTAATACAATACACTTTGCTGGAGTATTTTAGTATTTGAATGTTGAATTTTGAATATTGCTATAGGTTTACTATTTCTTCATAATGGGAAAGCAATGTTATATGTGCCAATGTAATTCTTGTAAATGGAATTTTATATGATAGTACAACATTTTTAGTAAGTATTAATATCTCTATTTATTTTTGGATGTGAGTGTGCCAGTAAACATCCATAACATTATAATGTTATATCTTGCGATGAACATGTTATGTGAATAGGTATTTGGTTATAGGATACCATTAGGGAATAACGAACTGTGGATGGAACATATGATTTTTTTGCTAATGTTATGCATGGAACTAAAGCTATATATTATGCCTTGTCTACTTAATCATACTCATTTACCTTGTAATATTTTTTTATTAAAATTAGAACTCACTTGTTGGTAAAACAAATATAGACCATTTTCAATAAATATTTTGATTAAATTAATGAAACAAAAAATTAGATATAAAATATAATTGTGTAAGGGAAAATTCCCAAAGACATAGTTCCTCTATACCCAGGGTTTTGAAAACCAGGCTATCCATGAAGATTTTTCTTTCTCTGAGTGCTCATAGTGATTTTTGGTTTCTTTGCGTGATTTTTGGTTTGCGTGTATGTTTTCATCTGTGGGATATGAGGATCAACTCTTTAATTAGAAACTTAACTACAGTACTTGGAACTAACAACAAATTTGTGCACACATGATGAAATTAGTGTACACTTACATGTTTTTATTTGTTTAGATTGGATTTCAATCCTTGGGAGAGAGTATATAGGATACTTTCAGGGGAGCAAGACAATCTTATACCTCCAAGGAAAACCTCTTTTACAGTGAAATTATTGACGAAAAAATTTGCACACAACAAATCTAGAAACCATATAGATATTATATATATATATATATATATATATATATATATATATATATATATATACATGTCGATTTCTTGTAATTTTTCATTTTTTAAATTATATTTTTGAATGTAAAAAATGAGTTCAATGTCTTGAAAAATTACTTGAGAACTTGGACTGTATAAACTACAAGGCTTAAACTTGCAATTCTAACACATCTTTTCTTGATTTCAAACAAAAATGACCAAAAAAACATTCTTAAAAAAGGGCCAACGTGAGATTTCTTAAAATGTTTTAGCCTCAAAAAAATATTTTTTTCAATTGCTTTATATAATGGATATATAGGTTTTTTTAATAATATATATTATATACACATTTAAATATTTTTCTTGAAATATCTTATCTATGGAGTATATTTTCCACATGAATATGATTTTTCTGTTATTAATATATTTTTGAATACATTTCAATATTAATTAACCCTCCATATTAAAATATTTTATTTATTAGTCACATCAAATATTTTATTATTAGTTATATATTTTTAAATGTTGCATTTTAATTTGATATTAATAGTTAAATAAAATACATATCTCCTTGAACATTTTTACTTTTAGTTACTTCTCTTATAGCATTGAAATATTTTATTATGATCAACATTAAAATAATTATTCATTTACACTCTCTCCATATACATATGCATGAAGTTGAGATTGAAATAAATTATTGGACATGCATATTTAAAAACATTATTTGATTCATGTACTAAAATATTTTTAAAAAGTTTTTTTAGTGAGGTGCTGAATTTGTTTTAAAAAGTATAAAAATTATACCATTTGTTGTACTCAAAAGTATAACAATTTTTTATTACTTTTAGTTACTTTATTTCTCTATAAAATTAGTATAAGATTATGATAGTTTATATGGACATTAAAATATTTTATTTATGGTTGAGAGTAAGAGTATAACATGTGTATTCATTTAATCCCTCTCTAAACCTACTATATATATATATATATATATATATATATATATATATATATATATATATATATATATACACCATGTAATTTTTCATTGTTTAAATTATATTTTTAAATGAATAAAATGTATTGGATGTCTTCAAATTTCACAGTGAAAAAAATGGATAAAACATTTGCATAGAATAAATTTAATCCCTCTAAAAACCTAATATATATATATACACACACACACACACCACATATAATTTTTTACTGTCTTCAATTTCTTTTTAATGTCTTCAAAATGTTAAATCACTCTCCTCTTCATGGCTACCATATATATGAATAGGATGTCAATGATTGTTGATGTCTATGAGCACCGAGTAACTGCATCTATGCATATAAAATCGCTCAAAATATCTCCTCCACCTTCATCTTGCTAATGAAATTTATTTGAAGAAAATAGTTTCAAATTTATTATTCATTTTCTTAAATTCTCATTTTAATATAACCTTTTTCCTTTCCATATTGAAAGTTTGGATGACAGTGCTTGTTTTGATAATTCATCTATTCTAAATATATCTGGTTTTTTTTTTATAAGATGTCTTCATAGATCCATTAGCTTGTGTTCCAGCTGAATTTTTCAAGCAGCCAACACCTTACTATTCCAAGAATAACAACAACTACTTTATCAATTCCTAGTAGAAATGTAATCGATAAAATTTAAATAAATTTAGCCAAATTTGATTTTTAATAGGGTGTCCTACACCAAACGGTATTTTGGTATAGTTTTTCAAACTGTCAGCACCTTGGTATTCAAATAATAACAACTACTTTATCATTTCTTCATAGAATCGTAATTTACATTGAAGATAAAGGGAATTTACATAGAATTTACATTGAAGATAAAGGGTAAGTAATAAAATAAACGATGGAATTTGGGTTGTATTGATTTTGGAACTAAGGGATTACTTTTTTGGAATAGAGATTTTTAAATTTTTCGTAGATGTTGACTTAACAATGGGTGGAATTTGAAAAGAAAGAATCAAACGTCAATTATTTTAACGGGATTGAAAATTCAAAAAATATATTATCGAAGGGAAAAGAGAAGGAGGTTATGAAGTTCTGTAATGGGAAGAGATAATAAATGATACTTATATTACTACGAAAACCCAGTACTTTTCTAAACAAAAATCGTTATGGTTCCCAAAAATGAAAGAAAAAAAAAAAAAAAAAAGAGGAAAAGGGAGAGCGTGAAAGAGGAATTGCAACTTAGAAAAAAACACAAACTTACCTCTACCATTGTACAATTGATTCTTGAGATATTAATTAAAATTTCACTACTTTGAGAACAACCTATACCACTATTCTCAATCTTGACTTCTCAATTCAAATCCTGCAACTTTGCGAACAACCCTCGTATATGATTATGACTAAACAAATGCAAACTTGGAAGTTGGCAAGATCACTATTCAATCTTTAAATAGACATGACAATAAGAGACTTGAATTTTTAAATAAAAATGAATTATTCTTTTGTGACCATTTATTCCAACAAAATGAGGGTCATTTTCTCCAAATTAATCCCAATACCAAGAAATATGGGTCAATAAAATAAATAAACCTTTTTTAGACTGAATGGGGAGGACAAAATAACTATCATAAATACATATTCTTGAAAATTAGCGTGAATAGAAGGTTGTATCTCCTAATTTCAAGGGCTAAATTTACTTTTTTTACCCTCCCTTTAAAATAAGGTGGGCTAACCTCCATTCCTAATTTTTTTATAAAATGAATTTGAGGCGATTTGTAACAATGTACTATGATACAAAATATTCACCCAATAAAAATTTCAAACCCCTTAATTTCGCCTAAGGTTGAAAATTCACCCCTAAAATTTTCCATAGACACTTCGTTTGCAAGAAGAATAAAGCGAGATGATGCAAGGCCAAGTGTAAACGTGATAATGAGACCCATAAATGATGAGTTGTCCCACTAGCTCAATCCTAAAGCTCAATTTTAATTAACTAAATCTCGGTCGTGGTGGTTTTAAGTAACAAATGTCATGAGTTGTCCCACTAGCTCAATCCTAAAGCTCAATTTTAATTAACTAAATCTCGGTCGTGGTGGTTTTAAGTAACAAATGTCTATTATTTATTTTATAAAAATTAAAAAATTAAAAAAAAAAATAAAGAAAAGGGTTTTATTAATGAGATTAAAAATTTAAGAAAAAGGGTCTTCATTATTATTATGGCTAAATTTAAATAAGGGGTTGTTGTTTGCCATAACAATTGGTGGCACACTCGACAAAACAATTATCTCATTTTATATTAATATAGAGAAGAATTTGTGGAGTCATATGCAAGAGTAAACCCAAAATATTGCAAATAAAATGATAATTATACTTATGATCATTAAAGAGATAAAAAAAACAGACTTATACTCATACCTTTTAATTTATTTTTATTCCTATTAAAAAAGTGAGACATTAATTAATGAGTGGAGAATGGGTTTATGATTTGATTACTAAGTATAGCCTTATACCATTCATACATGCTAGTTATTTTAGTCTTCCATACTTCGCCTTGCTTCACTACGAACAAGCCTGTTCAGTACCCTGACAAAGTTACCTACATTTCCAAACTCAAAATCTATTTAAATAGTTGTTTTTTGATTAATTTATTTGAAATTTCTTTTAGAAATAACATTTCGTAGGAGTTGGATGATGAGGAAGATCCCTAAGGAACTGTCTTTGATGTTATTGGATAGCCTTTCATTTGATTATTTACCTAATATATAAAATGATCATTACAGGAAATTAAACCTATGGAAATGAATAAATTATAATGTATTTTATAAAGCAAACTTTCTGATATATAATGAATTAATCATAAGACATCTAGTCAATTTTAAGGTAACATCTGATTAATACTGCTTGTATTTAACTTCATAAAATAGAAATTATCTATAAAAAAAATTGTGAACATGATTAAGAATGCAGTAAATCACCAACTATCATGAACAAATAACAAACACATTGGATTTACATATGAATATTTACATATTTACAAAGGTGATATTAAGATTTCAATAAAAATATTTATTAATGATAAGCCCATTTACAGGGAGATTCTCTTTCATCCCTTCTAGATCTTTCAAAATAAAAGTGGATGGACCTATTTTCTCAGTAATTTGAAATGGGCCTAACCATAGTTTCTGAAACTTAGTATTTTTTCCTTTCTCTTCATGCGCATTATCCTATTTTAAAACTAGATCACCAACCTAGAAATCTTTGTTTCCTACTAAACTATTATCAAACTAATTTTTAACAAACTTTTGATGCTTGGCATAAGTTATATTTGTCTTTTCTCTTTCTTCTTCAAGTTTAAAAATTTGAGATAATATTTGTTGTAAGGATGTTACACAGTATTTTGTCACACTTCCTGTCCCGTATCCTGAAGCATCAAAATGACGAAAGATATTAGTCTATTAACCATGAAACATGTTCAAAAGCATCCCTAAAGAACAGAAGAAAAACTTACCCTGAAAGATTTCTGGAGAAAAATTTTTAAAAACCTTGTTTTTAGGATCAACATTTTTTTCATCACTAGTGACCCATGCTGGTACCTTGTTGCACTATATTTTCCTAGCGCTACTAGCACGACTTTTATCAGGAAAACCTGTGTTGAACCTCTTCGGGCGGTTTTTCCTAAAGTGGAGGAGAAGCTTCTCCTACTAGACGTTGTAGAAATTTCTCTATAGATCAACTAGCTCTGATACCATGTAGAAATTCCCATTGTAGATCAACAGATTATGCAATATACTAAAGCAAAATACAAGATCTACTTCTTCAACAAACTTTGCAGAAGCTTAATATGAGCAAGATCAATGAGAACACATATAACTGAGAATGAGAAATCAATCACACATAACACAGAAGAATAACTCGCGGAAAGCCTCAGCCTAAACCCCAATCTTTGTATTATCATACAAGTGGAAATATGTTCAAGTTACAAAAAGAATCAGCTCTCAAGCTATCCTGCTCTCTCTGTAATCAAACAATGTTGCTCATAGACAGTCAAAGGTTTCTCCAAACCTTCTCCTCTACCCTCCAAGCCTCCTATTTCCTTGCGCATTTTTCCTTGGGGTCCAGTGCTGCCACTTGTGTGAATTGGCCTCTTCACACACTCACTAAGCTCTGATCTAACTACGCGATCATGAAGGATATAATTCCTTCTGCATGGATGAGTTTCCTTTATAGGAAAAATCCTACAACTGATAGTACATTGTCCCTTCCTCTGATCTCAACTAGGTCTCTAACTGAATTGACATACATGAGTTATTAATGAGAGAATATTCAGTTATCTGGAGAGCAGGAGTTACATGCATGCATGCATTAACTAACTGAACTCACAATTAATTCAAAAAATTGTGTGAATTAATCTAATTAGACTTGACTCAGTTAACTGATCCAACTATTTACAACTCAATATTACAACTCATCCTTATCTCTTTAACTGATGGATAAATTCCTCAATTAATGGAGAATTATTGCATGTCCCCACATAGACTTCATGTTTGATTTTCTACAACTAATTAACTCAAGATGAATTAATTAATTATTGTACCAATAGCTTCTAAGATCAAATTCGAATTTTACTTCTCAATTTTAGTTCAGGGACTAACTAAAATTGAAATGTAACCTGAAATTCTATTTATAGAAATGATATTTTTAGCATTTCCATTTTTCATTCCTTGTTGCTATGTCCAAAACTGGTACCCGAACTATTATTTATAGAAGTGCTATTTTTAGCACTTCTATTTTTGGCATTTCTTGTTTCCATTTTCAACACTCCCTGTCAACAAGAAAGGCTTCGACTTGAACCCGATCCTGAATCTTTGGAATGTTCTGCATGCAACACTTATCCCAAGTGTTCTTACTCCAGCAACTCTAGAAACAAAAAAAACTCCCAGCTGACCTTCCGGTTGGGCTAGAAACATCCTCTGATGTTGAAGCTCCATCTGTCACTAACAAGTGCTCCCTCTCTGACCTCTGAGCTCCTACAACACTCCATGCATCTCACACTATTGCACACCTCTCTGTGCCATCCTGCACTAGTGCAACACTCCTGTGCCTCTCGCATTGTTGCAGCCTGCTAGCTATGCACTGTCTTGGGATTCCTACACTGTAGCTCTCTCTGTTGCTCCATACACATCTGCCTCTACCCACTTAGCCAGTCCTGCTACTCCTTGTCGGGGCTCCCGTAGCAAGGTCTAATCAAAGAGGTTGGGTACCTCAATGATCCTACCCTTATTCCAGCCTTCTTGGGATTGTCACTCCATATCGCCCCACCTCTGACCTGAAGGTATGGATGCATGTGATCCCTCTGCCCACTTGGCTCAACATTTCCCCCTACTGGAGGTCTCTGCATGAGTAGATGTCTCTACTCGATCTCCTCTCGGCTTCTCTAATTGTGGCTGCTCCACAACCTCTTGAAGTTGCTTCACTAATTGTGGCTCCTCCACAATTGTCTGAGACTTCTTCTGGCGCTGCATGTTGAGAGGTAATTTACTCTCCCTCTCAGCCACCAAGTCTCCATCAGTTGCGTTGCTCCTCAAGGCTTTGCATGCATCTTGAACCTCAAGAGCATACAGGTTCTTGACTAGTGAACCAATCTGCTTCACCTATATCATGGTGATGTGTCAAAGTAAAACCTTTCCCTTACTGAAGACTACATCATATTCTTTGTCTCCAACATTGCGATCGACACCAAATTTTTCTGAATTTTTGACCGGAGAACCCACAGTAATGGAATTTTTACACCAACGTTTCGAATCCCAAATGGGATCCATCATCAGGGCAAGAGAAAGATGATCGGCTGGTACATACTTGACATCTGTCAAGGTAATGCGAGCTCCATGCTCCCTCTGAAAAACAACTATGCCTACTCCTGAGACACTATACTTTTCATCATTACCCATCGTTATGAGTATCTGGAGATCTTTCTCCTCCAAGGTACTGAAAAAACGCTTGTCACCGGTCATGTGGAAAGAAGCTCCACTGTCAAGAAACCAACCACATCCCACCATGGATGAAACCATGCATGCGAAGAGGGTGAAATCCAACTCGAACTGTGAGGCCAATGCCTCACCTTCAGATCCTTCCTTGGATCCCATCTTGGATTTCTTCAGTGGACAATTTGTAGCAAAATGGCCCACCTCATGACAATGAAAGCATCACACTTTCGATTTGTCAAACTTCTTCCCACCATGGGAAGAACTTGATTTGGGATGAGAATCCTTCTCCTTCCCTTTCTTCACCTTACTCGCTAAGGCACAATTTTCTTCATCCTCCTTGGATGAAGAACCATCTTTGGTGCTTCTTCTTATCTCCTCCTGCATCAGATCCGACCAAAGTCGTTCCCAATCTGGCAGTCTTTCTCTTCCATTAACCGAGTCTTGGTAGCTATGCCAACTCTTAGGAAGACCGAGGAGTGAAAGACTCACCATGTCATCATCAGTTGTCATGATCCCTACACTTCCAAGCTCATCCCTATAGGTGGTAAGCTTGTTCAGATATGTAGAGATCATGTCGCCCTTTTCACACTTGATTTTTTGAAGCTTGTCTTTCAGTACCAGCTTCCTCTGATCGTTGTTGTTCTGATATAGATCTTTCAATGTTTTCCACATCGAAAATGGTGTCTCCTTCCCATGGAGGCTCGAGACAATGTGGTCTCGAACTCCCTCCAAGAGGATTCTCCTTTCTTTAGCCACACATTTCTTCCATTCCACCAATTTTGTAGCATCAGTTAGCTCAACGACTTCTTGATCAATGAAGTCCTTTAGACCGTTATCCTCTAATACTGCTTCTATGCAATCCTTCCAAGCTATACAATTCGAGTTTCCATCAAGGGCATACTCGAGTCTTAAACCGTTGAACGCCATTGGTGAAATTGAGATGTGATAAGAACTCGATTTCTATATTCAAGAACCTCAAACTTCGAACTTCGAACTTCTTGTATATTGTTCTCACCTTTGATCACCTTTGCTCTGATACCATGTAGAAATTTATCTATATATCAACTAGCTCTGATACCATGTAGAAATTCCCACTATAGATCAACAGATTATGCAACATACTAAAGCAAAATACAAGATCTACTTCGACAACAAACTTTGCGAAAGCTTAATCGAATATGAGCAAGATCAATGAGAGCACATAAAACTGAGAATGATAAAGCAATCACACATAACACAGAAGAATAACCCAGGGAAAGCCTCAACCTAAAACCCCAATCTCTGTATTATCATACAAGGGGAAATATGTTCAAGTTACAAAAAGAATCAGCTCTCAAGCTATCATGTTGTCTCTGCAATCAAACAATGCTGCTCATAGATAGTCAAAGGCTTCTCCAAACCTTCTCCTCTGCCCTCCAAGCCTCCTATTTCCTTGTGCATTTTTCCTTGGGGTCCAGTGCTGCCACCTATGTGAATTGGCCTCTTCACACACTCACTAACATCTGATATAACTACGCAATCCTGAAGGAGATAATTCCTTTTGCATGGATGAGTTTCCTTTATAGGAAAAATCCTACAACTTATAGTACATTGTCCCTTCCTCTGATCTCAACTGGGTCTCTGACTAAACTAACATGCATGAGTTATTTATGAGAGAATATTCAGTTATCTGGAGAGCAGCAGTTATATGCATGCATACATTAACTAACTGAAATCACAATTAATTCAACAAATTGTTTAAATTAATCTAACTGGACTTGACTCAATTAACTAAGCCAACTAATTATAGCTCAATATTACAACTCATCCTTATCTCTTTAACTGATGGATAAATTCCTCAATTAATGGAGAAACTGTTGCATGTCCCCACATAGACTTCATGTTTGATTTTCTACAACTAATTAACTCAAGATGAATTAATTAATTATTTTACAAATAACTACTAATATCAAATTCGAATTTTACTTCTCAATTTCAGTTCAGGGACTAACTAAAATTGGAATCTAACCCGAAATGCTATTTTTAGCATTTACATTTTTCATTCTTTGTTGCTATGTCCAACACTGGTACCCAAACTGCTATTTATAGTAGTGTTATTTTTAGCATTTCTTGTTTCCATTTTCAACAGGCATCTCGAGAACGGCAAGTTGGTTACAAGTGAATAAGCATTGGAATGAGATCTCCCATTATTGGTACTTGATCCTAATTTCATGGATACTTCCCTTAAGATGTGGAACCTCTCCCTCCTTTTATGGATCCTTAACTCCCTCTCCTTCCCTATAAATTATATCCCTACTATCCACAATTGGTTGGTTATTTCTTGGTTGTCTTCCTAGTGCTAAACTATGCCCAAATGTTGTCCCTTTTTCTAAGGAGAAAGGAGTGCTTGAAGGCTAAGGCTAGGACTTGGAAACTCACCTAAAGGAGGCTTCAAACATCAAGTCTTCAACGGTTTTAATGATCCCTTTCCCATATATTAATAATACATTATGTGTTTGTTTTCCATAAATGTGTCAATCATTGCTCGTTTGATATAATACTCCTTGATCTGTTATATGGTTTTTGCTGGAATGGTTTTTGACATGTATGTGTTTGTTGTCTCCATATGATTTTCCTTGTAGGTATTCATCCATAATAGCGAAGAGGAGATTGAACTTGGAAGCGAGAGGAACAAGGACGATACCAACATATGTTACCATCAAAGTGAGGTAGGTCAACTATCCTCCTTTGTATTTTCTGGTATAAACTAGGAAAGTTTGCACATATTTGTCTTTGTTTGTTGCTAGATCCTCCCATAGGACTAGAGGGATCATTTCTATCTACAGAAAGGATTTCCTGCACACACAAAAATGGCAACTCTACTATGGATCTTATAGCCCTTCAAACCTCCTTTTTATGTTTGGTTGTTTTGTTTAGTATGGCCAACCTCCTAGTAATCTGTAACTTAGGTTCATTATGGGTTCACATTTTGAGTAGTATGTCCTTTAGAGTGTTAGGTATGGATCTATCTTTGAATTTATTTCCATTTTCCTAAGTCTTTCTCGCCCAACGCATTTTATCTAGGAACAGTCGCGCTACCAGTGAGTTTTTTTCCATTATAGTAGCACTGCCTGTCAGCACAGTTTTTTACTGTTACAGTCACGTTGATCCATAAAACTCAAGAAAATTTAGGTTTTCTATCAAAAAGGTCTAGCGTGTCATGATCTGTAAAGTGTCCTAATGCTCTGTGTGCTTTGAATTTTCCATTATTTTGGTTGATTTCTTATTGGTTTGCAAAAGTCCATCCCATTGTTTGAATTAGTGGAAGTGCATTTTGATTGAGTCTTTAGGTATTTGGGTCAGTCAAATTTATTGTTTGCTACTTGTATGTGTGGAAGAAATATTGTATTGATGTTGTTAAAGCATTATTATTTCTTTTGGAAATCATAAAAGAAACCACATTTGTATTTTCTTAGGTTTCATCTCAAAGTTTACTTTTTGAATTGCATTAGATTACATTGCATTGAAATTTTGTTTTAAGTATTATCATTGAGCATAGATTACATTGCTTAGAGTTGAAATCTGAAAAGAAGTGAATTCTCATTCATTGAAAAGAAAAACTGAAAAAAATTCATGTAGGTGAATTTGAATTGAATTTAATTTTACTTTTGGTGAGTGCATTGAAAAAGAAAAGTGAAAAATTCATGTAGCTGCATGTTAGTGAAACAAATTTTATTTTATTTTTCATGGATGCATTCGAATAGTGGAAGTGAAAGACATATTTAGGAAGCTTTGTTTGTTGCATACTTGGTTGTTGTATCAATGTTTTCACTTCTTCCCTACACTAGATAGGTTTCATTGAAATGAAAACAACCATTTTTTCATATTAGTTGCATCGTAGGTGTGTTCAAGTGACATCGATTTTTGAGCCTTGAAATCAAAAATAATTCAAGATAAAATATAAAATTTATCTCAATTAAAGTAAGGATCATTTGGAACATTAACGAAAAAATTTATAGGTCTAGGCTAGAGATGTGTTCCAGCGTCGTTAAACATAGGAGCTCTTGTTACTTGTCAGCGTTGTATCCTGGGGTGAAATCTTGTTCCATGTACAGAAGTGTATATGACCATTCTCCACTACTTTCGGGTATATCAGAGGCGCCCCAGGAATGGTAAGTATATGGGAGTGCTCTCATCGAATAGTTATGCATTAGAAAACACTACTACAAACTAGACTCCCAGTACCTTTGAATATATTTTGGGAGTCCCCTATAGGTTTCTATCCATCCATAGGTAACCAATTTTGTTGACTTGTATACCGTGATACACCGAACACAACATTTGGTGAGATTGGTTGTTGTACGTTAGGTCCTTGGTTTTTCGAGGTGTATATTGCAGTTCACACTTGCTTGGTAAACCTTTATGCCTAGATTCCCCTCTTTGATTTAATTTTGTTATTAATATATAAAATCAATTAATTGACCGTGGACATGGAAAATTTTAGGGGTGAATTTTCACCCTTGGGAAAAAATAAAGGGGTTTTAAATTTTATTGGGTTAATATTTTGTATCATAGTACATTGTTACAAATCGCCTTAAATTTATTTTATAAAAAAATTAGGCATGGAGGTTAGCCCACCTTATTTTCAGGGAGAGGGTAAAAAAAGTAAATTTAGCCCTTGAAATAAGGAGTTACAACCTTCCATTCCCTAATTCTCAAGAATAGGTATTTATGATAGTTATTTCACCCTCCTTTGGAGAAAATGACCCTCACTTTTTTTGGAACAAATGGTCAGAAAAGAACAATTCATTTTTATTTAAAAATTCAAGTCTCTTATTGTCATGTCTATTTAAAGATTGAATAGTGATCTTGCCATCTTCCAAGTTTGCATTTGTTTAGTCAAAATCATACACAAGGGTTGTTCGCAAAGTTGTAAGATTTGAATTAAGAAGTCAATATTGAGAATAGTGGTACGTGGTTGTTCGCAAAGTAGTGAAATTTGAATTAGTATCTCAAGAATCAATGCACAATGGTATAGGTAAATTATTTTTCTACGTTTCAATTCCTCTTACAGGCTCTCCCTTTTCCTCTTATATTTTATTTACATTTTTGGGAACCATAACGATTTTTGTTTAGAAAAGTACTCGGTTTTCGTAATAATATAAGTATCATTTATTATCTCTTCCCATTACAGAACCTCATAACATCCTTCTCTTTTCCCTTTGATAATAGATTTTTTGAATTTTCAATCCCATTAAAATAATTGATGTTTGATTCTTTCTTTTCAGATTCCACCCATCGTTAAGTCAACATCTATGAAAATTTTAAAGATCTCTATTCCAGAAAAGTAATCCCTTACTTCCAAAATCAATACAACCCAAATTCCATGGTTTATTTTGTTACTTACCCTTTATCTTCAATGTAAATTATGATTCTATGAAGAAATGATAAAGTAATTGTTACTATTTGAATACCAAAGTGCTGACAGTTTGAAAAATTCTACCAAAAGATCGTTTGTTGGAAGACACCCTATTAAAAATCTAATTTCTCTAAAATTGTTTAAATTTTATCAATTATGTTTCTACTAGGAATTGATAAAGTAGTTTTTGTTATTCTTGGAATAGTAAAGTGTTGTCCGTTTGAAAAAATTAACTGGTACACAATTGAATGGATGTCTAAAGACATCTTATTAAGAAAAAAACCAGATATGTTTAAGACAGATGTATTATCAAAACAAGGAATTTCATCCAAAATTTTAAGATTCAAAGGAAAAAGGTGATATTAAAATGAGAATTTAAGAAAATGAATAATAAATTTGAAACTATTTACTTCAAATAAATTTCATTAGCAAGATGAAGATGGAGGAGATATTTTGAGTGATTTTATATGCATAGATGCAATGCAGTTTTTATTTAATGGGTGCCCACAGGCATCAACAATCATTGACATCTTATTCATGTATATGGTATGCATCAAGAGGAGAGTGATTTAAAAACAAATTGAAGACATTAAAAAAGTACACGTGGTGTGTGTATGTGTGTGTGTGTATTAGTTACAAATCTATTAGGTTTTAGAGGGATTAAATCTGTTATATGCAAATGCTTTAGCCATTTTTTTTCACTATGAAGTTTGAAGACATTGAATCCATTTTATTCATTCAAAAATATAATTTAAACAATACACGTGGTGTGTGTGTGTGTATATATATATATATATATATATATATATATATATATATATATATATATATATATATAAATTTACAGCATAACATAAATAAATACTGAGAGGAATATATATAAGAATAACTAGCGACAGCCATAAACACATAAACACACATGTTTATATGGGAAAACCCCAAATCCGGGGAAAAACCCAATCATAATGAAATTTCATTATCCTTGGCCAAAACCCTGGCCAATCTGGCCAAGTGAGCCTTCACCGCTCACCTCCAAGCCTTTTCATTACAATGAAGTCCTTCCAGCCTTTTATAGGCTCCATTACATATAATACCACGGGCATAATACCATGGGTGCATAATACCATGTGCCCCAAAACCATCACTGTTTACCCTAGTCAACTTTTGACTCTATCCCCAGTCAAGTTTACCTATATTAGGTTTCGAAAGGGATTAAATGAATATACATGGTATACTTTTACTCTCAATCATAAATAAAATATTTCAATGTTCATATGAACTATCATAATCTTATACCAATTTTATAGAGAAATAAAGTAACTAAAAGTAATAAAGAAATGTTATACTTTTGAGTACAACAAATTGTATAATTCTTATACTTTCTAAAAAAATATCAATACCTAACTTATAAAAAATATTAAAAATATTTTAGTACATGACTCAAATAATGTTTTTAAATATGCATGTCCAATAATTTATTTCAATCTCAACTTCATGCATATGTATATGGAGAGAGCGTAAATGACTAATTATTTTAATGTTGATCATAATAAAATATTTCAATGTTGTAAGAGTAATTAAAAGTAAAAATGTTCAACGAGATATGCATTTAATTTAATTATTAATATTAAATTAAAATGCAACATTTAAAAATATATAATTAATAATAAAATATTCAATGTGACTAATAAATAAAATATTTTAATATGGAGGGTTAATTTCTTTTGTGATTCGGGAGCATCCAGCTCAGGGAGGTCATGGCTAGGAGTTTGTCTTTTCTAATAGTTTGAGTTTCATTAGTTTTCATTTTCATTTACATTTCTAGGAATGGTTGTCTTAGCCACTGTTAGTGTTTGCTTACATGTTCTTTTTACTTTTTAATTTTATTTAAAATTTTCTTTTAGTTTACAAATCAAGAAAAGACAGTTATTCAGAAACAACTTAATGTAACTATTGGCAGTTTGATAACTGTCCAGTGTTCTCTACAAAACGAAAAAAGGAAACGACTATTGTAATATTTTGACCATCATAGAACTGAATGAAGAAAATGCACAGAAGCATTCTGAAGAACAAACACATCTGAATCCATTCATATTACAGCTTTAGCATCTTTTCTACAAAGTACAATTAAATTCATTTTCTTTTCCATAAGCATAATGATGACAGACAGTTAATTGTAAGCACCGAATTAAGGAGAGCCCCCAAACAAGTCAATAGCGTAATAGAGCAAGCTTACGGGAGAAACGAGAGAGCCATTGTCGGAAGAACACCCAAGAGAGAAAAGCTATAGGTACAGAATTGAACTCAAACAATTTTCCTTTGCAAATTTTTATCAACTGAAAATCACTGTATAAATATATATATATATAAATATGTCAAAGTCGAACATCAATAGTTCACTGTTCATAGACCAGTAAATAAAACAGATTTGACAATATCAAAAACCACTACGAGGTCATCATAGGACCATATCATTACAACCATAATTACGATAGCAGAGCCATAAATATACAGTGAAACTACAGGCACAGTGAAGCCAAGAAACCATAGAGCCAAAACCAAACTATGACAACAGACTCATAAACCCTATGAACAGAAAAACCCTCAAACAGACAAGCAGAGAACTTTTAAGGAGCGACCCTACCCAGTTCGAGCATAGGAGTCAGGGTGCGAGGTCCACAAACAGAGCCTAGTCACGCACCTGCATGGCCAACAAGCCGGTCATTAGCAAACAGTGAAATGAAGCCATAGACAGAGCGTTGAAAACAAAGGAAAGGGCCAATAGAACCTACCTGAGAGAGCCAAGCCCGTGCGAACCAGAGGAGAGAAACCATGAGCAAAGGTTACGACCGCAGAGTGCTCACTGCCCACAAGGAGCAAGAGTTGTCAGCGCCGGAAGAAAACGAGGAGAAAACAACCAGCATGGAGAGTTAACTTACCTCTGATTAATTGCTAAATGAGAGCTAAGAGCCGAGCCACTCCACAACCGCAACCTGTGGCAAGAACCAAGCAAACAATCAAACGGAGGAGCAAGTGCATCGAAACCAATAGCATATAATAGAAGTCTACAGGCGAAAACGTAACTAGAGCCGAGCCAAATAGAAACCAGAGACCGAGACCGAGGGTTCTAGACCCAGAGCCGAGAAAACAAGCATAGAACAGGCAACATTGACAGCATACGCAGGAGGAGACCCTCAGAGAAATGCATGTCCAGGCACGGTGAAGCTAAACCATTGTAAAACAACCAGAGCCAGAACCTTTGTTTCACAGAAGAGCAGAGCAAAACGAACCAGAGACCTCACCCCACAAATAGCAAAGTGAAACAACAGTGAAATGAATCGACCGAGGGTTTCGAGGGTTTGGTAAGAGGCGGGAAGGAACGAGCCCCAAGGCCAGGACACTTGTCCTCAAATCATTAACACCAAGGTACAATGCCATTAAGTCAACCAGCTACGCAAACAATCAACGGTTAATTATTCATATGGAACTGTAAAGGGCTGGTCCCATCAAATTTTGGTATCAGAGAAGGTACAGTTAACTGTTTTTCTTTATAAATGGAATCTGGAAGAAGAGGTGATGGCAGGGCTATTCGAAGAGTAGTAGATGAAGGATTGAGGGAATAGATTAGGATCCTAAATGCCCATTTGGCGACAGTAGAAGCAGGAAGGAGAAGGGATCTGGAAGTAGGGGACACCAGTGGAGAAGAAGTTGTAGTTACGACAGATGGATCAGATGAAGAAGGACCTAAAATCAAATTGTTAAGGTCAATTTTGTTGGCTAGTAGTAAGCCAAATCCTGAAATTCTGAACTATGATGGTAGTTTGTCCACAAAAGTGTTGTTGGACTGGATTAGTGAGTTAGACAGATATTTTGAATGTGAGGAGGTCAGCGAAGATAGGAGAGTTAAATTCGTTGCCACCAAGCTGAAAGGACACGCAGCCTTATGGTGGGACAGTGTCCAAGCAGAGAGGAGAAGATTGAATAAGTTACCCATTAAAAAGTGGACCATAATGGTCGCTAAGATGAAGGGTAAGTTTTTTCCCAAAGATTACCAGATTGCTCTATATCGGCAGGCGTAGAATTTGAAGCAGAGAGGAATGACGATGAAAGAATGTACTGTAGAATTATATCAGGTGAATTTGAGAGCTGGTTATACTGAATACACCCCAGAAAAGACATCAAGGTTTGTGAATGGCCTAAGGCTGGAGATATTGGACGAGATAAGTATTCTTTCTCCAAAAACCATAGAGGAAGCATACCAGAGTGCCTTAAAGGCAGAAGAAAAGATCGCAAGAAAGAAAAATGCCAGGAGAGGACGAGGAACTGGCAGAGGGAAAGGACAATCCTTTGGCAAAGGAAGAAATGCCAACAACAATGAAGAGGGCAGCAGTTCAAAGACCTCAGGGACAGCAAAAAAGGAAGGTAGCACTAGGTGAGGAACGCCATACTAGAGAGGAAGGGGAAATGGCAAGGGTAGAGGAGCTGCCTACCAGTGTTACAAGTGCCACAAGTGGGGGCACAAGTCCTTTGAGTGTCTTGAAGGAGAACAGGTTGGTCAAAGAGGAGCATATGTTGCTCAGATAGAGGAAGCAGAGGCACTTCCTCAAGAGGTAGAGAATGTACCAGAGACAGGAGAGGCCTTAGTCTTGAACATGGTACTGCTGAAACTGGCAAAGGAAATAGCTGAACAAACCCAAAGAAATGCATTATTCTGAACTGTGTGCAAGTCACATGGAAAATGTTGCAAACTGATTATAGACAGTGGAAGCACTGATAATTTGGTTGCAACAGAGATGGTGGAGAAATTGGGTTTGAAAAGTTTGAAGCACCCAAATCCCTATAAGGTGTCTTGATTACAGAAGGGTCACCAACTGCTAGTTGATGAGTAGTGTGAGGTGGAGTTCCATATTGGCAAGTATAGGGACAAAGTGATTTGTGACGTCATGCCCATGGACGTGTGTCATATTCTGCTAAGTAGACCATGGCAGTATGACCGAAAAGTTGTTCATGACGGGAAAACAAACTGTTACAGGTTTGTCAAGGATGTGATTAAGCATATGCTAGCACCCATCAAGGAAGAAGAAACAGCAGAAACTAGTGGGACAAAAGTACTATTGGTGGGTGGAAAATAATTTCTAAAACAAATTGAAGATGACGAGGTAAAGTATGCTGTTGTAAGGAGACCGAGAGCAGTGCTGTTGCACACTGAAATTTGTAACTTACCTAAAGAAATCCAGGAAATGTTGCAGGAATTCAGCGACATTATGGTGGATGATTTACCAGATAAATTACCACCAAAGCGGAGTATCAGTCATCACATAGATTTCATCCCTAGAGCTAGTTTACCGAATAAAGCTGCTTACCGGATGAGTCCCAAGGACAATGAAGAGATCAGGAAGCAGGTATAGGAATTGTTGGACAAAGGCTTGATACAGGAAATTTTAAGTCCCTATGCAATTCCAATAGTTTTAGCTCCCAAGAAAGGAGGCGAGTGGCGGGTGTGTACAGATTCACGAGCAATAAACAAAATTATGATCAGATACAATTTTCCATTGCCACGAATGGATGACATAATGGACTACTTGAGTGGGGTAGCATATTTTTTGAAGATAGATCTAAAGAGTGGATACCACCTGGTTAGAATCATAGAAGTGGATGAATGGAAAACAACATTCAAAACTAATGAAGGGTTGTATTAATGGCTGGTGATGCCATTTGGGTTGAGTAACACCCCTAGTACTTTCATGCGCCTGATGAACGAGATGTTGAAGGAGTTCATTGGGAAATTTGTGATTGTGTATCTTGACGATATACTGATTTTCAGCAAGATCAAGGAAGAACATTTTTGACATGTTTGATATGTTCTAGAGAAGTTACAGCAAAACAAGTTGCTGATGAATTTGAAAAAATGTACTTTCTTTCAAAAGGAGTTAGTCTATTTGGGTTTTGTGATTGCAGAAAATGAGCTGAAAATGGACCCAGAAAAAGTTGCAACTATACTTAGTTGTCCATCCCCTAAGATTCTGTTCAAAGTTCGGAGTTTTCATGGGTTGGCAAGTTTCTATCGCAAGTTTATAAATAATTTTAGTGGAATCTGCGCACCTATGTTGGATACAATCAAAAAGGCAAGTCAACCTTTTTAGTGGACTGAAGCTGCAGAGAAGAGCTTCCAGGTATTGAAGAAGATCACTAAGAGGCCAATTTTGAGGTTTCCTGATTTCAACAAAATTTTCCAAGTTCGTTGTGATGCCAGTGGTATAGCCATTGGAGCCGTACTCAGCCAGGAAGACAAACCAGTAGCCTATTTCAGAGAAAAATTAAATGAAAGTAGGCAAAAGTATATGTCTTACGACAAGGAGTTTATGTCGTCGTCCAAGCCTTGAAGCATTGGAGGCATTAACTGTTGGGTAATGAGTTTCTCTTGTTTTCTGATAATTTTGCATTACAATATGTTATGCAGCAACATAAGTTGAATCACAAACATGCCAAACGGGTGGAGTACTTGCAAAGTTTTACATTCGTATTGAAGCATATCAGTGGTCAAGCAAACAAGGTAGTAGATGCACTAAGCAGAAGAGTTCTACTCTTGCAGGAGATCACAATACAAGTGTTGGGATTTGAACACCTGAAGGACTTGTATCAAAAAGATGCAAATTTCAAGGAGGCTTATAAAGCCTGCTAGAATCCTTTGTTGAGGAACAATAGTTCATGGCTGGACTATAACTTACAGGAGGAGCTGTTATTCAAGGGAGGACAACTGTGTGTTCCAGAATGTTCGATGAGGGAGAACATCATCCAGGGAAAACATAGTGGAGGTCTAGCTAGACATTTTGGCATTTATAAGACCTTGGATCAGCTCAGTCATTTCTATTACTGGCCAAAGATGCGAAGAGACGTGCAACAGTATGTGACTAGGTGTAAGATATGTTAGTTGGCGAAAGGGCATAGTCAGAACACGGGGTTGCATACACCCTTGCCTATTCCAAACAAACTGTGGGATTCAGTCAGTCTGGACTTTGTCCTGGGTCTGCCCAAAACACAGTGGGGTTTTGATTCCATCATGGTGGTGGTGGAAAAATTCTCAAAGATGGCACACTTCATCCCTTGCAGAAAGACCAGTGACGCTACCCATGTAGCACACTTGTTTTTCACTGAAGTTGTCAGACTGCACGGATTACCCAAGTCCATTATTTCTGATAGGGATGTGAAATTCACAGGGCATTTCTAGCACACCTTGTGGAAAAAGTTGGACACAAAGTTAAATTTCAGCTCCACTTATCACCCACAAACTGATGGGTAGAAAGAGGTAGTGAACAAAAGCTTAGGAAACCTGCTACGGAGTCTAGTTGGAGAAAATTCATGAATGTGGGATCGTGTACTTGCTCAACTGGAATTTTCTTACAACGATTCACCGAATCAAAGCACAGGAAATAGTCCTTTTCAGATTTTGTATGGAATGCATCCCCGAGAAGTGCATGAGCTACGAGATTTGGGAATGTTAGAAAGAAGAAGTGCTGACGGGGAAGACTTTGCAAGAGCAATTAACGACCTACATGAGCAGGTGAAGACAAAATTATAGGATAGCAGTCAAAGGTACAAATAGAAATCAGATCTGAAGCGACGGGAGGTACAATTTAAGGGCGAATGTAATAAGCTGAAATTCAAAAAAATTGGACCTTGTAAAATTCTGCGTAAATTTTCTGCAAATGCCTATGAGCTACAATTGCCTCCAGGTATAGGAATATCGCCCATCTTTAATGTGGTAGATTTATTCCCATACACTGCAAGTCTGGAAGAGGACAGTTTGGCACAGCTAAAGTGGGATACCCAGGGAGAGAGTAGTTTGTGGATGAGACAAATTCCCTCAGCTCAGCCACTTGAAATCGAAGGAATCCTCAATACACAGGTGGCCAGGCAGACTCGGAGAAAGGATTACCTATGGTACCTCATCAAGTGGAAGAACTGCCCTATTGAGGACAGTTCGTGGCTAGATGCAAGACAGATACAATGTGCAGGGTATTCTATCGAGGAGCTCATGGACCAAAGCCATGAATTTTCACCTACCCCGGGAGTCTGATGCAGGAGCATCCAGCTCAGGGAGGTCATGGTTGGGAGTTTGTCTTTTCTAATAGTTTTAGTTTCGTTAGTTTTTATTTACATTTACATTTCTAGGAATGGTTATCTCAACGACTGTTAGTGTTTGATTACATGTTCTTTTTACTTTTTAGTTTTATTTAAAATTTGCTTTTAGTTTACAAATCAAGAAAAGACAGTTATTCAGAAACAACTTAATGTAACTACTGGCAGTTTGATAACTGTCCAGTGTTCTCTACAAAATGAAAAAAGGAAATGACTATTGTAATCTTTTGACCATCATAGAACTGAATGAAGAAAATGCACAGAAGCATTCTGAAGAACAAACACATCTGAATCCATTCATATTACAGCTTTAGCATCTTTTCTACAAAATACAATTAAATTCATTTTCTTTTCCATAAGCATAATGATGACAGACAGTTAACAGTAAGCACCGAAGCGAGGAGAGCCCCCAAACAAGTCAGCAGCATAACAGAGCAAGCTTACAGGAGAAATGAGAGAGCCAGTGTTGAAAGAACACCCAAGAGAACAAAGCTACAGGTACAGAATTGAACTCAAACAATTTTCCTTTGCAAATTTTTATCAACCGACAATCACTGTATAAATATATATATATAAAAATATATCAAAGCCGAACATCCATATTTCACTGTTCAGAGACTAGTAAATAAAACAAAGTTGACAATATCAAAAACCACTGTGAGGTCATCACAGTACCGTATCATTACAACCATAATTACAATAGCAAAGCCATAAATATACAGTGAAACTACAGGCATAGTGAGGCCAAGAAACCACAGAGTTGAAACCAAACTACGACAACAGACTCATAAACCCTACAAACAGCAAAACCCTCAAACAGACAAGCAAAGAACTTTCAAGGAGTGACCCTAACCAGTTCGAGCATAGGAGTCAGGGTGTGAGGTCCACAAATGGAGCCCGGTCGCGCACCTGCATGGCCAACAAGCAGGCCATCAGCAAACAGTGAAATGAAGCCATAGACAAAGGGTTGAAAACAAAGGAAAGGGCCAACAGAACCTACCTGAGAGAGCCAAGCCCGTGCGAACCAGAGGAGAGAAACCACGAGCAAATGTTACAACCATAGAGTGCTCACTACCCACAAGGATCAAGAGCTGTCAGTGCCGGAAGAAAATGAGGAGCAAACAACCAGCATGGAAAGTTAACTTACCTCTTATTAATTGTTGAATGAGAGCCGAGAGCCGAGCCACTCCATAACCGCAACCTGTGGCAAGAACCAAGCAAACAATCAAACGGAGGAGCAAGTGCATCAAAACCAACAGCATATAACAAAAGTTTATAGGTGAAAACGTAACCAGAGCCGAGCCAAATAGAAACTGGAGACCGAGACCAAGGGTTCCAGACCCAGAGCTAAGAAAAGAAGCACAGCATAGGAAACATTGACAGCATACGCAGGAGGAGACCCTCAAAGAAATGCATGTCTAGGCACGACGAAGCTAAACCACTGTAAAACAACCAGAGCCAGAACCTTTGTTTCACAGAAGAGCAGAGCAAAACGAACCAGAGACCTCACCCCACAAACAGAAAAGTGAAACAACAATGAAATGAATCGACCGAGGGTTTCAAGGGATTGGTAAGAGGCCGGAAGGAACGAGCCCCAAGCCCAGGACACCTATCCTCAAATCATCAACACCAAGGTACAGTGCCATTAATTCAACCAGCTACGCAAACAATCAACGGTTAATTATTCATATGAAACTACAAAGGGCTCG
Source organism: Pinus tabuliformis (assembly GCA_031772625.1). NCBI lineage: Eukaryota > Viridiplantae > Streptophyta > Pinopsida > Pinales > Pinaceae > Pinus > Pinus tabuliformis. The sequence goes on from CM062816.1 coordinate 1,157,588,286, forward strand.
TCCCATCATTTTGAAATGTATTCAAAAATATATTAATAACAAAAAACTCATTTTCATGTGGAAAATATATTCCATAGATAAAATATTTCAAGAAAATTATTTAAATGTCTATATATTATATATGATTAAAAAAACTATATATTCATTATATAAAGAAATTGAAAAAAATACTTTTTTATGGCTAAAACATTTTAAGTAGTCTCATTGTGGCCCTTTTTTAAGAATATTTTTTGGTCAATTTTGTTTGAAATCAAGCAAAGATGTGTTAGAATTACAAGTTTAAGCTATGCAATTTACACAATCCAAGTTCTCAAGTAATTTTTGAAGACATTGAACTCATTTTTTATATTCAAAAATATTATTTAAACAATGAAAAATTACAAGCAGTCTGTGTGTGCATGTGAAAATTTCATTGTAAAAGAGGTTTTCCTTGGAACTATAAGGTTGTCTTGCTCCCTCGAAAATATCCTATATACTCTATCTCCAATATTGAAATCCAATCTAAACAAATACAAACATGTACGTCTACACTGATTTGATCATGTGAGCACAAATTTGTTGTTAGTTCTGAGTACTGCAGTTAAGTCTAATTAAAGAGTTGATCCTCATATCCCACGGATGAAAACATACACGCAGACAAAAATATCACTATGATCACTCTCAATAAGAATTTGAGGCATTGTACATATGGATTTTTATCTAAAATGGTCAATAAGCACTTAGAGAAAGAAAAATATTCATGGATAGCCTGGTTTTCAAAACCCTAGGGTATAGAGGAAGTATGTCTTTTGGAATTTTCTCTAACACAATTATATTTTATATCTAAATGTTTATTACAATAACTTTAATAATAATACAAAATTATTGAAAATGCTCTATATTTGTTTTACCTCTATTTTGGTGGATAACAAGTGAGTTCTTATTTTAATAAAAAATATTACAAGGTAAATGAGTATGATTAAGTAGACAAGGCATAATATATACCTTTAGTTTCATGCATAACATTAGCCAAAAAAAACATATGTTCCATCCACAGTTCATTATTCCCTAATGGTGACCAATAACCAAATATCAATTCACATAACATGTTCATCACAAGATATAACATTATCGATGTTTACTAGCACACTCACATCCAAAAATAAATAGAGATATTAATACTTAGTAAAAATGTTATACCATCATATTAAATTCCATTTACAAGAATTACATTGGCACATAAAGCATTTTTTTCCCATTATGAAGAAATAGTAAACCTATAGAAATATTCAACATTCAACTTTAAAATACTCCAGTAATTTGTATTGTATTAATCAATTGAATAAACAAACTAAAGGAAAAACTTATTTATTTGAAAGTTGAAGGCCAACATTAACTTAAGTAGATAAATGCTCCACCCAACCATACACTCTATTATGCTTATTCTTTTTATTCTAAGCCACCCCAATTGAGGCTATGATACCACTAAGGAAAATTTAAACATTTTTATAGAAATCATTCTATCTTAGGACAAAAAATTACCTATCCCATTGTCTCACCACTAATTTTTTTCTTGGAACAGCACAACTCTTTTCGTGACACATTGCTTTCCTTACATAACAAAAGGAGAATATCTTCATTATTTACTCACTATTCCCTCAAAAGTCTCTGCGCTCTCCCTCTATGTTTGCATAGAGGTGCTAGATACTATCCATTAACTCCAACAACATTTACTTAGTTCTTGACCTTTTTCAAGTTTTAAAGGCTTCCTTGCTTGGTCGTTCAACCCACACTATGCTTTCCTCCTTAGATTCTATCCATGGCTTCTCCATCACATAGCTTTATATCTTTCCAGCATCCCTTTCCAACCTAATTTTTGAATCTTTCCAACCCAATTTTCTTCTTTTACAAGGAATTAGCTTCTAACCATTTGAATCTATTCCTTATCTATACATATTTATGTAGTTATTATCACATGAATTCAAAATGGTCTTTATCATTCCTTGATCAGCCTCCTAGTATGAATCAATGCCTCTAAAACCACTTTCAAGGATGTTAGAATCAACGAAGAGAGAATGGATTTACCTCTCCCTCTATTTCTTTCTCTATTATAACCTACTTCACTTCCATATGATTTTCCTTCTCTATTGTGTCTAGCCTCATGCACATCTCTTCAATATTCTTTGCATGAGTTCATAATGATCACACACCATTCATGTTAATGTGAAATGGCCTCCACCATTCACCTTAGAACCAAAATTAATAATGTCATTTAGGTGATCATTGTATTGTACTGTGTTGCTTGTCTTAGTCCAATAATGACCAATAATGAATCATTCCTTATTCCCTACAACTATTCACATACATGCCTCTAAGACTACATGAATCATTGCCTCTCTATAGTCAAATTCCTACATCCAATCCTGATTTTGTTCCCTCCCCATCAACCACATGTGTGGGGGGTATAATAATGAATCAATCAATCAAAAAATCATCTCATCCCCAACACCCCATGAGACCTCATTTTCCCCTTTATTGAGGGAACATGATTTTTTTCAAAGAAAATGTGATAAAATCTAGGTTTTACCACTCCTCTCACAATTCCCATGATGAAGGTACTTATCGCTTTGATTTCGTAACTGTGGAAGGTGTACATCTCCACAACCACTGCATGCATTCCATGATTGGTAGTTAAGGTTTCTATATTTTTAATAAGGAACATGGTGATGAAGGAAACAAAGTAAAGTTTGTAAAAATGGAAAACTATGGATTATTCGGCATGTAGAACCCACTAGTACCCTCTCACCTTTCCCATATCCTACTATCATAACCCCTTTTTTATGTGCTCCTATATCAGGCAGCTCTATTATTTTATTAAATTCAAGAAAGATAATACTTGCATTATTCAATGTACCATAAAATTTCTTACTCATGGTGTAAATAAAACATGTTAATTAAAATATATATGCTAAAAAAATAAAACATTTAATCATAATTAATCATATTTAATCAATGGGATTCAATACTAGTCCATTCTATCATATCCCCCTTCAAATAACATAATCATAAATATTCTCTTATCATTAACAACACTTCTTTTCTTCATTCTTCAGTTTTATTTGTAGTTTTATCATATTCACTATCCTGGTATACCACCAGACTTCAGCATTCCAACATATGCCTACATTAGTAATCAAGTAAGCATACATATTATAGAAATTATCAAGAAACATTTATCTTATGCACAATATTTCTCAATTCCATGATGTAAGTATATATTCAGATATATGTACCTATTTTTTATTTAATACTTATCTCTATGGAGATGCATCTATCCCATATAATGGCTTCCATAGGAAATAATTAATTTCATTATCCCTTCTAACTCACCCACAAGATTCTAGCCACCATCCCACATGAACTTTTAAGTTTCCTCCTCCTTGATACACTCACCCTTTAGGCTTAGATGTCCCCTTCTCTACTAAATAATCCCTTAGGTGATCCATCTTGTCATGGATTTCTCGTGTAAGGAGAGCACTAACTTACTACTAGACATCCACTAGTAGTATATAACGTGTGGAAATCACAGGGTTCCTTTGTCCTAACAATGGCCTTTCTTTGAGGGTTTCCATCTTCAATAGTCATCATCTACCATGTATCATACACATGTAATTACGATATATATTCATAATAATACAACTTATAAATTCCAATTCTAATTCATAAATAATATCATATTTCATAAGTATGAGATTACTTCTCATAGTGTTTGTCTCTTTTGTGTTGTAGCACCTAATCTTTCTTATAGACTTACACTCATTTTCATATTTGAGACCACTCTACCTACAGCCAAAACTTTTCAATCAACCAAATAAAAGTGAGTATCTATGCATATAATCCTTGCTTTCAATATTTACTACCATCCATGAAGAGTTCTCAGAATAATATTAACAAACTAATAATTCAATCATTTTTAGTTGTTAATCATACTCAATGAAATGGAACTACGATTCAATGTACATGGGTTACTTAACATACCTATCATTTCAATATGAAACTAAATATTTATTCCAATAAACCAATGGGCCAATAATCATGATCACATCTACTCAATCTATCTTTGTCGCTTGATATCAAAATACTACATTTCCATACCATGTATTCCACCATCATCAATTGGAAGGTCTAGCCAACACCTCAACACATCATCTAGCCACCTCCCATCTATACCTTAGGAATACTACAAGGAACTTCCCTTCTCTACTCTATATTACCTTAGGAACCCTCTCCTCTATAGGTGCTCCTCACCATTTGCAATAAGGTTAAAGTCTACAACACCAATATAAGCAAGGAGATTATTGGACACTTGTGTAGCATTATAGGCTTCCATATCCATAAAAAATACGGTCTCACACATTAGTTGTATTGGCTTTCACGTTCATGTGTTATAAAAATTCATAACATTATTATGTTACCCATTCAAGAATTTTCATGTGACTCAATCATGAGATACTAATTCATGGTTGAATCAAAAGAATTATAACAATCTTTCCATACGAAAATCTTGTTCCTTCATTATATCCCACTTAGGTATCATTATCATACATGAATTCCATCATAAACAAATAAATGAATATATAAAGTATGGCTAAAGGAATCCTTACTCCAATCATTTCAATTCATATATATTGGCATGATTAATTTTCATACTGGATAGTTTCCTTCGGCATTCCTGATATTACTTGATCAGTTGATGTCTCATGGGAACTCACATGATCCCTTAATCAGCCTATTGGAAATAATCATATCATCGTTATCATTTTCACAAGGTTTTCTATCATAGGCCACTTCATCATAAACATTTTCAACCATTGTTGATATTTTTTTTGGATTAAATTATGTGTCAATATTTGAAATGTCCAATATTCGAGTGGATACTCCACCCATCATCAAGGAAAAAGAAAGAAATAAAATATGAATTGAGTTGGGTAATAAAAAGAGAATATAAAGGTAATGGAAAGGAGTCAACCATGAAAGAAGAAAATGGGTTCCAAGGAATGGAAAATATATTTAAATCATATAAAGAATAATGTAGACATAATGTCCCGGATGCGGGTGGTTCCAACGCGTAGCAGCCCAATGGCTCGTCACATGGGCATGTGTCAGCCCGGACGAGCCACGCAGTACCGGGCCGGTGGTTATTTAAGATTGACGGCGGTTGTTCCTCTGCGGGAATTAATACCAGTCATTTCTGTCTTAACTGTTCTCCTGCGAAGTGGAAAAATGGCGCTACAAAGGCCCGGCACCTCTGTCACTTTCCAGCACTCTTGCATAGGGTATGAGCACTCGGCGGCAGCGTTGGAACATCCTCTGGTTCTGTGGAAGATTGCGCAGGGATATTCCCGCTCTCTGGCTAACTTGGTGATGCAGCGTGAGCGCTTGAGAATGAGCAGCCGACGCGGAAGCTCCAGGGGTCGTGCTTCGGCTCAGAGGCATGCAATTTCTCCCTCTTCCTCAATTGAAGTAACTTCAGACCATCGTCGCTCCCGGGGATGAGCAGCTGGCCGTGGTAGGGCAACGGAGCATGGACAAATCATGGAATGCGGACACTCTGCGCATCCCATTGTCAGGTATCGAATTCCCTGCTCTCTGGCAAATTCCACATTCATCGTTTCGGTTTCTGTTGAGCACTGTGGCAATTCAAGAGGTCAAGAGGAAGCACCGCAGGCAAACCCTCCTCTGGTTCAAGGGATTGTTCCCACAATCGATATGCAGGTGCCTACTATTGATCTGTTACGCCCCATCAAGGAAATCTCTTCCCCAAACTCTCAGGCTGCCCTTGCAGGCCCCAGCGAACCGGCGCAGAGGACCCAGCTCTCCGACCCAGACATCCCCAAGCACTTCAGGGGCAAGGAGGAGGACGAACCGCATACCACCGACGATGAATAACTCGACCTGCTGTTCGCTCTTAGTCGCTGGGAAGGGAAAGTTTTCTCTGTTTTCACTCATTGTCATCTTGTATGTGTTCGGACTCAGTCCAGATCTCAAAATCCATGTGTCGGCTATCCATATGTTTTAGGTGTCGGTCTTATGCAATGTCATGTGTCATTATGCTAGTTTGTCATCGCTTCCAATTTTTGTACCTGTGTAATTTTGGACATGTTTAAACTTGGGCAAACTGTCAATCTCTCGACAGGAATTACAGGGCTAAGACCCTGTTGTAACACTGATGATGTAATTTTTGACTTTTGTAATATAATAGAATAGTCTGATTCAGAAAAATGTAGACATAATGAGAAATTTGAGCCATAAAAGATAAATTATTTCTTTATATATTTGATTATTTAAGGAAAGTTTTTTTTCCTTTCACTTTGTGGTGTCACAAATGAATATTCACCTTTTAGAATCTGCTATGTTTATTTAATATTTTATTTGAAAATACTTATACTAATGCAATTATACTTTGATACCAATAAAAAAAAAGCATCATATGTTATTAGATGAGAAAGATAGATTGTTTAGTGTACTACCATTCTTGACGTGAAAAATCCCTTAATGATGAGTGTTTTGTGACATATTTTTCCAAGTAATGAATATGCAGAGACTATTGTTTATATTTGTGTTATATTTTTTAACTGACCAATTGTAGTCTTTTAATGAGTTTGTGTTATTACCTTCTTTATTTTCTCATTGTGTAGGAAATTAAGTTTCAATACATATTTATCTTCCATTCATTTCCATTTTTCATTTTGTACGATTTCAAATAATTGTTTACCAATTCAACATTATTAGAGTTTTCAAATGTAGAATAAAGTGAAACAACTACTACAATAGTTATGATCCAAAAATTAGGTGAAAAACCTACATATGACGAGGAAGCACCATAATTTAAAGTTGTTGGTTTATTTGAACTCGAGGAATTGGATAAGTATTTACCTTTTAGAAAAGTGGTGTATGAGAAAACAAAAGAATTTGATGTAAATATTCATGATTTCAATATAGATATTCATAGACCTTATTTTCATGTGAAGCCTACAGAATATGTATTACATTAAATATGATTGAGTTATCTAGATGCATCAAGACCACATTTGAGAAAAATAACTTCTTTGATTCAACATCACATGGATTTGGGGGTGTCTTTCCAGCTAGTTTCCCCTTGGGATGTGATAAGACCTTTGTGGTAAAATATGATAAACACATGCAAAAATATTTGCAATTGTGTATAATAAGAACATAGAGCAACATTACTCGTGATTTTTATTTTCCAAAACATGGAAATTATTGTATTATAATTTAAATAAAATATTTTTCTTACTATTATACATATATTTATACATTATCAAGGAATCACCAATATTTTACATTGTTTTCTATTTTTTTAGAAGATTAGCCAAGCTATTTTTTTAGAAGATTAGCCAAGAATTTACAATACCATATAACCTAGTGAAAAATTCACCAAGATTAAAAACATTTTATAATTTAGTGAAAGATTCACCAAAAAATTATATATGTGTATGATATCAATGAAAAAATAGCCTATACATTTGTATATATACCATGGGGATTCGCCCATTTATTATATATATAAATTTTGGGGGTTTCTTAAAATTTCCCTTGAAAGTGTCTCATTCAAGATTTTACCATTAGGCTGACTAATTTGGCCCACTTTGCAATAGTATGACTTGCATTGGTACATGTTGGCACATATGCCACATAAGCCCACATTCTTGTCATCCTATTCGCTTTCAAAATAGCATGCAAGTGCTTAAATTTACCTTTTGGGGTTTAGCTTTAGGGGATGACGTAGAAAAACATGTCACCTCCCAGCTATCAAATCCATCCAATATGATTTCTCCATCTGTCTCTTTAAATGTCATCATTATAAATTACAAATCAAAATTCATGCCTTTAGTTTTAATGTATTTGCTTGTTACGATGGATGATCATAATGCATGCATTTATTGCATTTTTACTGCTTTTTGGGAATGATTTAACCCTTTTTACACCAGCCTATGATCTATTTATGGTATCTCTTCTTACCCTTGATATTTTCCATTGAATTCTTAATGAAGCACCCATCAACAAGCTACAATGGACAAATACAAGACAAAATCTCTTGTAGAGGTGTCTACTGAACATTCAAAGAAGAGATTAACGTGAAATTAATAGATATATTACGCTTTTTTGATACAATATACACAACAGATTCTTGTCCTTCATCTTGGAATACACTTTAAGATCCATTTGAATAGGAATTTCTAGAGGAGCCGTAAGATGCACCAATAGTTACAGCATCATACCAGGGTGGCCTATATACTTCTACACCAACAATTAGTGACACCATGAGATCTTAACTCCATAAGGTTGCATTGTGCCCAACACTATTTCCATACACATATATGATATGTTGGGTGGTGGAGGAAGTCGATATCAATGAAAAAAAAATTGATACTTGCAAATGAATCACAATTGGGTCTTTCAAGTCTGAAAGCATTCATGGTATATGCACCATTTTCCCCAGTCTGAAATTGTATATAATGTTCAGTTTGTGGAGCAATTTGTTAAGAAGGAATGTGAGAGAAACATGGAAGATTTACCCAAAATGTTTAAAGAATGGATGTGTAACCCCAATATTTTTAAAGAATAATCTTTAGGGAAATATGCAATTTCCTCCCTCGCATCTCCTTTTTCTTACATTGCCTCAATTCCTTTTCATTTATATGCCAAACAAAAGGTTTCTCAATTTCCAGGAAAATGGGTCCCTCTTATTGAAGATGTCTCTCATGGCTATATCATTGACTGGGCTCAAATTTTATCAGACAGCATGGCTAAGCATATTCTACATTTTCGGTCACAAAATATTGTCACTAGTGTGCCACCCTTTTACATGACAGCATATATCATGGGTGCCATTTGTTTCTCTCTTGACTTTCCATGCAAGGGATGGAAGTGGAGACTTGAAAATCCCCTTCCCATCTACATATATCACAATATTCTCCGGAAAGAGAATTATGTCAACCACTTTTACCGTATTTTCCAACTTGTCATGTTTCCTATTTATCGAAATATTTTTTATTCCAAAATTCCAAGGACGTCTCCTAAAGCCATTGATTTTTTATTGAGAATTGGAGGTTATTTCTTTGAATAGTTTTCACCTATATAAGAGTTTGGGGAAGAAATGGTTATCCCCATGTTCTACCTCTATATATCTCGGATAATAATTTTTCAAGAGAATTTCCTACCAAACCGTGGGAACTGGTATAACCCTTGAGCTTAAAAAGGCTTCCAAAAAGTTTTGGCCTAGATTCCCTTTGCAAGTTGGATTTTTCACCCTTGCTAATTATTAACATGTAGAAAAGGAAATTTTAGCCCTAAATGAGTTAAAACTCACCACCATTCCTGCCAGGGATTATGAACCTTCCCAAGTGGCTCAAAATGTATCCAACAAAGCATTTATTAGAGGTTACACTCATGAGCACAATCAATATGATGATTTGTTTTCCCAGACCTCAACTTATGAGTCAGTTTGTTTCAAAGCTAGGAAATTGTCTCCAGACAATTTTTTGCATTTTATTGTCTTCAAAGATTCAAGAAGAACTCCACTACCTATGCATTTAGTCAAGCTTCTAGAGGGAGATGGTTTTGTAGAGAAAGCTATCAACTATACTTCATATTCAATGCCTCATGTCCCCACACCAATGTAGGTTTCTTCAAAAGATAAATCTTCTTCAGTAATTTTTTTGGTCAATGACATGAAGAAAGAATGGTATTCATACTTAGAAAAAATACCAACTCTAGATGACATAACCAAGGGAAAATAAATCTTGGATAAAATACTTCAAATGTTTTCACTTAGTAGATAGTCCCTACCACTCCTGAATCCACACAAGCTGCTCTTCCACACTCTGGTCCCATTGCTAAGACTCCTCTCAACACTCAGGTTAATGTAGAAGTAATTCCTTCTCACCCTACCTCCAATATTTAATTCAACATTGCGAAAATTACCCTAATAAAAGTCTTTTATCATCCTCAACATAAGGTTGTAATTAAGAAGACCAAGAATAAAACGAGAGCAAAAAATGAAGTATCTCCTCCAAAATCTACTTCCTTAGAACTAGTCTGGAAAAGTACTTCTACAGCCCCTCATGAAGAATTTCAAGAATTGGCTCAGTATGCAAGGGCATATGCCTCAACCACCATTAATAAATCAACTCATGTTAGGCATTTTGTTCAAGAAAAAGACGATAGGATACAATAGGTAGAACAACAAGTTGCTTAATCTCAAAAAGAGCTTCAAATGCAGGTCAAGTTATTCAAGAGCCATAACTCTGAAGATATCAAACAACGAAATGATCAAATAAAATAATTACAACAAATCCTAGAACAAGAAAAGGGTGAAGCTTTTGATATGACCAAGTTCGAACATGAATCCCTTGAGCTCAATTCACAACTCATGAAACAAAAAGCAACTTTTTGTGATAAATTCAGTTTGATACAGGTGTAATGCAAGTCGAATTCTTCATTAGTTGATGAGCTAGTTGATATGGCAAGTCAGTATGATGAGGCTAAATGAGATCTGAATATTATCTTAGAGTGGAAAACAAATAAAAAATGATTGTGGCCAAATCTTCCCAAGATTGATGAAATACACAAATGCATTATTCTATGGAATTGGAAGGATAGGATACGTTTGGTCATAAAATTGGTGACTAACACTTGGGAACTCTCAAGCTTTGTTATACCTTCCATTACTCTACCTATTTTGGAGGAAAATGTAATTTCAAGTTAGAAGAAGATGCATTGCTAGATATAGAATCATTGCAAAAAGGTTGGATGGAAGTGACAAGACAGAATTCGTTAAAAGAATTGAACAGTTATCAAAGGTAAATATTGAGTTAAATTGGTAGCTCTTAATTAAGCCTCATGGTCATTAGTGAGTCCTCAAGACTCTCACAGGCTTATGTCTTCATTTTCTAACTAAATATGAAGCCTCATTCTCCTCAAGCGTTGGCACCCCTTATAGATATTTATCAACAATGGCATCGAGCTACTAGCTCAACATTAACTTAAAGTCATCTAATTTAATATTTCATTGTCGACATTTTACCATCTGTGGTTTTATACAAATTCTTTTAGGTTTATATGAGGATAAATCAAAGACTTGGTTTCTCCCTTTATTTTGTGAGAAAAACTATTTATATGGCTTTCGAAATCATACAAACGGTTCTAAATTTTGCAAAAAGAGATTATGTCGCACTTTTGTACTTAATTCCTTTTTATTGCTATATCTAAACCATTTTGATTCCAGCATGCAAAGGTTGCGAAGAGATTGGGTACTTTTATCTTCTCTGTTTCTTATCTTTAATGGAATCGATATTTTGAAATTGAAACATTGTTCTTTGTACCATGTTTTCATCGATTGAAGCATAATCACTATTGATGTGTGAATATATGTTTGTTTCTTGTACATTGAAAAATTTAGCGCTATTCCATATGTGTTTGTGTTGAACATTAATTTGATTAACTATTTAATCAAATTAATATTTTTAATTGCACTTATAAACATTATATCTTGAAAATATTTATTTTCATTCTTGTAACATTATCTTTGTCTCACATATGCATTATAAAACCCAGGAAAATAGATTATTGGTCAATTATTATATTAGTTTATATTAATCTTTTTCTGTTATAATAATCAATTCATTGTTGTCCATTACTTTTCCAATTTCACTTAAGCCTTATATTGCAAGTAATAGGACCCAACTAAACCAGTCGGAGCCACCATTTTCAATGAAAAAGGGTTTAACCTGGGACATTGATAGAGTGGTATCCCAAATGTTGATGAGGTCATTTTTTGCCATCAGTAGTAAGGTATAAGTGGTTTTATAGACATCGTTTGGGTTATTTCAAGGTATGAATGGTAGTTTCTTTTAGAGTTCCCTTGTTTCTTTTGTGGGTAAACAAAGGAAATATATGTGATAGTAAAAAAAACCTAGGTTAAAAATTATCAAGGAAAATTCTAATGCTTCCTGAACATTTACTTGCAAACATTGGAAGGGTTGTCATGGCCTTAGTCCTGATTTTGTCAGACTTGTTTGAAGCCACTTCTTTGAAGGCATAAATGGATTTTACATGAGTGGAGGATATTTTTAGTGGAATAAGTGCTCAAGGTCATCAACATCAATGTTATGATACTTTCTTATGGTCTAGTCGAGTGCTTTTCTATTAACCTTCAATCAACTACAATTGAACAACATGCAAGTGAAAGATGTGAGCAAATTCAAAGGAATGAAGGTGGGTGAATGTCCTACAAATGAAAGATGTGAACGAATAAGGAAATGCAAGATACAGGTAGATGCTTGGCCTTTCACCCTCAATATAAATTCAGGAAGCTAACGAAACTATACATGCGATAAAAATAAGGATCTTCGTAATAGAAAAAAATTGAAAAAACTTCAGGCGAGCAGGAAAAAGAGAGATGGGAGAATTCCTCCAGTAACTTAAAAGCCCGCACAATGGATGGCATATGTTGCTAAAGATGTTAGCCTTCCTAGGTTCCTTGCCAACACTTTCCATTGGCCTTCTTGGATGCCTTCATGGTATAGTTACCGCCATCTCTATACAATTATATGTGTTGGATTTATGGTTTTAGCTTGAACAAAATCCTTTAGGTATATTTTATCTTTTGGGTCTATGTTTTTAGCTCTCTAGTACTGGTTTTTAGGCATGTTTTCAACATAATCCTTTTATGTTCTCTACACTGGGTTTATGCTTTAAGCTCTAATTATGGTATTTTCATGTTGGGGTATATTTTCGCCATAATTTTTTCCATTCTTTGTATTGTGTTTATGATTTTTCCTCCAATAATTGCTTCCCAGTTATGGGATTTACCCAAAAGCATATTTGATTGCCACTTGATAAGTTATTTTCCCTTATAATTTCTAGGTAACCAAAACCAAGAGGATATTAATTTATATTTTCACCCTTACAATTAACACAACTATCCAATTCTGAAACCCTTGTGAGATGTTGGGATATGCTCTAGCTCAGAATTAAACTATCTAATTACCTCCTCCTTTGCATATTCCCTTAACGTCTGTAGATCAACATTGATCCAAGTGAATATTGGTTGCCACCCACCTATTCCACTAATATCTCCAATCGGTTTCAATTGTGTCCTTGTTTATTTCAGCATTTACTATTTTTAGCAGTTTTTCAGGTCCTAAACTTCCAAAGAGGCATGTAGCCACCACATATCTTCTTAGACATAAGCTACCATCGCCCGAGCTAGTCTTATTTCCATTATGTTTGTAAGCATATTTTAGTGTTTGATATTAATGAAATGGAGTGTTATTTCTGCTCCATCTTTTTATTTATGGTTAAATCTGTAATTTGTTGTGTCCCTGTTTAAATTTGAACCAGTGGTATCATAGGGGTGTGCTCTTTCTTTTTTTTTCTTTGCATGTCCCCAACGAGGTCGGGATATAAGGAGTTAGGGATTGAAATAGTCAAGCCTTTGCAAGACCAACATCGCAAATCCTGACAACCTCCCATGGCGAAAGAAAAGAAAGATGAGGGGGTAGGAGATCCTATCAAAATCTTGCTCAAATAAGCCCTCGAGCAACAAAGGAATGTGACAATGGACAACTTTTCCCAAATCCTTCAGCAGCTACCCAGGGGTGATGCACCTACTTCCATCATCTACTCTGGAAGCGCCACACCCTTTAAGGTACATGTTAACTTTGACATTCCCATATTTGAGGGTCAAATAGATGCGGCCGCCATAAATAAATAGTTAAATATGCTAGAAGGGTATTTTTTTGTTCATGACTTTTCCAGCCGAGAAAAGATTACTTTTTCTCTTCTCAAATTCGCCCCCCACATCACGGACTAGTGGGAAACCTACTGTAAGAAGAAGCATGAAAGTACACCCTCACTATTTTTGGTCGCACCCACTTGGGATTCATTTGGGGACGCCATCAAGGATTCGTACTACCCTGTCAGGAGCTATGAGTATAAATACATAAAGTGGACCACACTATGATAGGGAAGTCACCAAGACATGTCAAATTTTACCAATGTTTTTCATACCCTTCGCACGAAGTTGGGTATCAAGGATTCTGAGAAACATTTGGTACTCAAGTAGCACGGCTGCATACATAGGTTCATACAGGATGAGATGGAGTTCCTAGACATCTCCTCGCTTGGAACGACTTACCGATACGTTGTCAATATTGAGAATAATCTTAAATAGAAGAATAGAGACTTTGGATCTGCTAATCTGAAGCAAGGGAAACGCACCCCCAAACTGCAAAGAAAAGGGTAAAGCCAAGGCGGGGTGGCCCAAGATAACCCACCAAAGCTGCAAGTAAAGAAAAACAACACGAAGACAAGGAAGGATGTGGGAAAGTGGTGTGAGTTCCATAAGAGCTCCACTCACAACAAAACTGAGTGTCGGACCAAACAATCACTGGTGGTCGAGCTAAAAGCTTCTGAGTCTAACGTATGTTCTGACTCTGAGACAGAATTCAATAAGGGGAATGATAAAGGGAAGCAGATCATTGATGTGGAGCCCACTACCACTGTGGCCGCCACCAAGATCCAGAATATTGAGCCTGGAGATCTAGAAGAGGGGGAGCACCTATCCCACTCACAGATGTGGGTGAAGGGTTCTCCGTTGCAGTTCATTGTCGATAGAGGGAGCCAAAAGAACCTCATTTCAGTAGAGGTTGTGAAGAAATTGGGCCTACCAACTACAACACACTTGCAAATGTACACCATTTTTGGCTTCACCAAGGACGAGATCTTTGCGTCAACAAGCAGTGCTTCCTTCCTTACAGCGTCACACCCTTCATGGATGAGGTATTGTGTGATGTTGCTCCTCTTGAAGTTTGTGATGTATTATTAGGATAGCCATACCTATGGAGGCAACATGTTGTATATGATTCTAGACCTCACTCTCTTATTATTTCTTTGGGTACTAAGTTATAAAGGATACTGGAGGTAGCCCCACCTACTGCCATATCTTTTATCTTTTCTAAGAAATGCAGTAAGGTCATTTCCTAGACTGGGAAACTTATTTTCTTTCTAATTCACTCACAAAGTAAGGGGAAGGTTGTAGCCACATCCATGGTCCCCGAGAAGGGTTCCTCCAAGCAATAGAAGCAGGTGGATGTGGTCATGGAAGAATATAGGGACATCTTCCCCTCACCCATGGGGGTTCCTTTGCATTGTCAGGTCAAGCATTCAATCAATCTGACTCCCATAGCACCTCTGCCCAACGGGCTGATATATCATTGCTCCATCCTACAAAATAAAGAGATCAAGTGGAAACTCCAAGAGTTCTTAAAAAAATGGTACATTCGACTAAGTTCCTCACCTTGTGGGAGCCTGATTATACTAGTAAAGAAAAAGGATAGAACTTGGAGGCTCTACATTTATTATCAGGCATTAAACAAAATCACTGTCAGGAATAGGCATCTAATCCCACAAATTGATGACCTACTGGACCAACTCAAGGGGGCCAAGTATTTCACCAAGATCAATCTGAATTTTGGTTGTCACCAGGTTCCGATAGAGCCCACAGATATATGGAAGACTACCTTTAAATCCAAGGAAGGCCTTTTTGAATGGTTGGTTATGCCCTTCGGGTTGAAAAATGCCCTTCGTGGTGGTTTATCTGGATGACATCCTCATCTTCAACAAGAGTTGGGAAGAACACTTGCTACACATTCGGCAGGTCCTTTGTTATGCAACCAGCTCACAAAATAGAAGAAAAGATAGATCAACAACTTTAAAATTAGCCTCTTCGAGGGGGAAACCTCCTTTACATTAAACAAATGAACAATTATTGGATGATACAGATGACAATACCTCCTTTCTATATATAGGATTCTAAGGGACCACAATATAATCAGATCTGACATAAAAATAATATTCTAAGGGTGCAATAATAACAATAGTGGGCTTATATGGGGCACAATAATAACAATATTGGGACTACATGGGCACAAAAATACAATAAGGGGTTTGCACTAATAAAAATAAGGGGATACACTAGTAGTATAGGGACCTAACATGCCCCTCTCCTTCAAAAATGTGTTGTCCTTAACGGTTGATTAGTTCTGAATTCTTCTGTATAGAATCCTCATCCTCCCATGTGGAATCTTCAACGGGTAAGTTCTTCCACTCGATGAGATACTCTGAAATTGATCGATTTCGTAGCTGTTGAGTTCTTGTTTTTGTGACTGCTTCAGGTTCCAATATGATTTTTCCTTCCTTGTCAAGTTCTAGCAATATTGTTTGAACTGGGAGCTTGTCACCTATAACGTTCTTTAAGCATGAAACATGGAAAATTGGGTGCACTCCGGAAGCTGCATGAAGCTCCAATTTGTATGCCATAATACCAATGTTTTTCAACACCTTGTATGGACCATAATACTTTGGTTATAATTTATTATCCTTCTTATCTTGCTTCAGGGACATTTGTTTATATGGTTGTAGCCGTAGAAATAATCAATCACCTACATCAAATCTTCTTTCGTTGCAATGTTGATATGCTTGTTGTTTCATTCTATTATGCGCCAAAGTGACGTTATCCTTTAAGAGTTGGAGAGCTTGTTGTTGGTGCTCTATGTAATCTTCCATTGCTTGAACCTTAGAATTTTCTCTTAAATATGATGTGATGGACAGTGGATGATATGCATAAAGTGCCATAAATGGGATCATTTTTGCTGCAATATGGAAGGAAGTGTTATACCACCATTCAGCCAAAGTCAACCATTTGACCCATTGTGTCTGTTTATCATATACAAATAAATGAAGATATCCTTCCAAACATTTGTTTACTATCTCAGTTTTCCCATCATATTGAGGATGATAAGATGCGCTATGAGCTAACTGAGTACCCAGACAAGAAAATAATTTTGTCCAAAAATATCCAGTGAAAATGGGATCTTTGTCACTTACAATAATCTTTAGGGTTCCATGTATATTTTGAATTGTTTCCATAAATGCAATAGCAATTGTACTAGAATTAAATGGATGAGATAATGCACAAAAGTGTGCATACTTGGTAAGTCTATCAACTACCACCATGATGACACTCCTTCCTTCAGACTTGGGTAAATCTATGATAAAATCCATTTGAAACCTCCTCCCAGCATTGACTTGGAATGGATAAAGGTTGTAATAGACCCAGGATCTTTTTCACTTACAATAATGTTTGGGTTTCCATGTAGCTTTTGAATGGTTTACATGAATGCAATAACAATTGTACTGGCTTTAAATGGATGAGATAATGCACAAAAGTGTGCATACTTGGTAAGTTTGTCAACTACCACCATAATGACACTCTTTCCTTCAGACTTGGGTAAACCTGTGATAAAATCCATCGAAACCTCCTCCTAGCATTGACTTGGAATGGATAAAGGTTGTAATAGACCTGGGGTCTTAATTGTTTCAACTTTATTTTGTTAGAAAATCAAACATTCTGCCACAAACATTTGAATATCAGATTAAGTCCATCCCAAAAAAATTCCTTCTTAACCCTATGGTAAGTTTTTAAAAATCCTGAGTGCCCTCCTAAGGGAGAGGTGTGCAATTCCATAAGAATATTTTGTTTGAGTTGGGAATTCTTACACAGGTATAAGCAATCTTTGTACCATAACGAATCATTTTTCCAGCAAAATTTATTAGATGTACTGGGATCTTGTTGTAAACTTTTGAATGAGTGCCCACACTTCTTCGCCATTCTTCCATTCATCCCTTTCTTCGTTTATCCAATCTAGTTGGATAATAGAAATGGCGCAAAGAAATGCTTCCACATCCTCATCCTTTCTTGAGAGTGCATCTACAACAACATTTTGCTTCCCTTTTTTGTAGATGATTTCAAAGTCATAACCCAACATCTTTATGACCCATTTTTGTTGCTCTTCTGAAGATAATATTTGTTCTAAAAATTATTTAAGACTATCATGATCTATTTTTACGTTGAAGTGTCTTCCCATTAGGTAGGGTCACCATTTCTTAAGTGCATGTAGTATTGCCAACATTTCCTTCTCATAAATAGCTTTGTGTAGATACTTTCCTTTGATTGGACGAATTTCAAAAGCAATGGGTCTTTTTTCTTGCATTGAAATAACACCAATTCCATTTCCTGGGGTATCACATTCCACAATAAAGGTTTTTGTGAAGTCCAACGTAGCTAAGAGCAGTGCTTGGCACATTTCTTCTTTAAGATGTTCAAAGGCCTTTGTTGCTTCTGGAGTCCATGAAAATGAATCTTTCTTCAATAATGCTGTTAGAGGTGCTGCTATTCTCCCATAATTCTTAACAAACTTGTGATAATAGCCTATCAACCCAAGAAATCCTCGCAGATTCTTTATGGATGTAGGTATTTTCCATTCCTTAATGGCTTTAATTTTTTTAGGGTCTACTTTAACACCTTCATGAGATACAATATGACCCAGATATTACACCTCTTGTATTCCAAAGAAACATTTGGATATTTTTGCATACAATTGTTTCTCCTCCAATAGGACTTGAGGTCCACTTTATGGTCGAATATTTTTTCAACATATTGTTCAGTGATCTAATTAATTCTGCTAGGTTAGAAATGAATCTCTTAAGAAAGTTAATTTTCCCTAAAAAGGCTAGTAATTCTCTAATGCTCCTAGGGTGTTGTATCTATAAGATGGCTTCTATTCTTGCAGGATCTATTCGGATACCATATTTTGAGTTTATATGCCCTAACAACTTTCCCTATTCTAACCCAAATAAATATTTCTTAGGATTTAAAGAAATTCCATACTTCCTGCATTTGATGAAAACCTACCTTAGATGATCTAAGTGTTGATTATCATATTTTGAGAATACAGTGATGTCATCTAAATATATTACTAGGAAGTCATGAATTTCCTTGGAAAAAGCTATGTCCATGGCTCTTTGGAAAGTGGCCCCTGCATTCAGTAATCCAAAAGGCATTTTCACATACATCAATGTGCCCCAAGGAGTAGTAAATGTAGTTTTGGCATGATCATCTGGATGAACTAAAATCTGATGTAACCAGAAAACCCATCCAATAATGAGATTTTGGTTGGCCCTTTGTAATATATGATCCATTTTAGGGAGAGGGTAATTGTCTTTGAGTGAAACTTTATTAAGATTTTTGAGATCAACACAAAGTCTGATCTCACCAGTTTTCTTCCTTGTTGGCACTAAATTTGAAACCCAATCAAAGAATCTGCTTGGTGCTATTATCTTGGCCTCATACATCCTTTGGATTTCCTTTTCAATAGAAAGTAATAGGATGGGATTAATCCTCCTAAGTTTTTGTTTGAAAGGTTTCTAATTTTATTTTATGGGGATCGTGTGTTGTATGATGCTGGTGTCATAGGACTTGAGGTCCTCATAAATCCAACCAAAGACATCTTGGAATTCTTTTATTAATTCAAGGTATTTCACTTTTTCGGTAGGAGGTAATGACTTCAAAAGTTTGATTAATTTTGTATTTTTCTTAGTGCCTATATTACACTCCTCTATATCAGATTTTAAGGGTTCCATCTTTGGTTTTCCAGGGACATCATTTGAATCAAACAAGTCTTCCAAAGGGGTTAATCCTTTGGGTAAAAAGTTGTCTTTGAGATTAATGACTTCAAAGTCTTCGTCAATTGTTTCATCAATCTCAACTGGTTTTAGGTTTTCTACATCTGATTTTGCAAATTTAGTGGGATGAACTCTATCTATCCTTTCATATTCTATTTCATTAATTTCTATTTCATCTTTAAAATTTGGATCTAATGTTGTGTCAGTATCTATATTACTATTTACAAATTCTTCTTCTAAAGTTAAAAAATTGTTTATCTGTTTGTCATTAGCAAATACTTGCCAATTTTTCAAGTTATCTGGGATAGCAAGTCTGTGCCTGACCTCAACAATGTACTGATGGTTAGGTTGAAATGGTAACTTACAAGTGCTGGCAAACATTGCTAAACTATGAGCCTGCATATTATGTTTCCTTGGGATGACTACAAGCTTAGTTTCTAGGAAAGTATTCATTTTTTCTACAATTGTCCCTCTATAAAAACCTAATCTAGGATCTTTGGTCATACATACAGCATTAATTTGTTTTATAACTAACTCAGAGTCTCCCAAGAAAGAAACTCTTTTGGTTCCTAAATTCCTAACTAGTTTGAAACCTAAAATTAGGGCTTCATACTCAGTGATGTTGTTGGTGCATTTAAAACTCAGTTTCTAAGCATGGCCTTCTGAGTGATCATTCTCCAGATTGTATATCCACACTCCTGCTCTTGCTCCTAACTTATTCACTGATCCATCAAATTCAAGGTGCCATAATATCTCATGTTCATAATTTTCACTATCAGGGGGAACAAAATTTTCATTGTCTGTTGCATTTTGATTATCTTGTTTATTGGAAATCTCTTGAGTTTGGACAGTTTCATTTTTAGTTGTAACTGCAATTTATTTTGGTTCTGAAATAATATTGTTTGTAGTAGTTTGTTGTGTTTGTTCAGCATTATACAAAATAAAAGAATCAATGTCTGAATGCATGGAGTAGATAGGAAAGTTTTGAGGCCTATCCTGGCTACTCACCACATATTTCATTAAGGTCTCTCTGTACAGCTTTTTAGGTTGTCCAAAAACAGAGATTGTGGCATATGACATGTCAAGTTGTAAAGATCCTTGGAGTTTATCCCCCCATGATCTAGACAATAGCATGCCATATTTAGGTGGGATGTCAGCGACTACTATATCCATGAGAATGATCTTAGCAGGATATTGTACTAAGGTAACACACAGGTCTTTGATTAACCCTAGACACTTTACTTGACTTGAGTCAAATGAAAATAAGTCCTTGTAAGGTCTTGTAATGTCTAAGTTTAATTTTTCCATAACTGATTTGGGCATTAAATTGTGTGAGGCCCCAGAATCTAACATTGCATTGTGTAAGATTTTATCATGAATGCTAAGGCTAATATAAAATAGTGGTATCCCTCCTTCTAGTGGTTTTCCGTTAACATCAAGACCAAATATAAGATCTAGCTAATCATCAAATAAGTTAACAGAAACTTCATTCCCAACAATGTTTAAGGTTTGGTTTATTTGAGACTTATAGGTTTCACTTTTAATTAGTTTTGTCAAGGAAACTGGAATTTTTAGTTTAGCTACCTCTGCTCCCAAATTGAAAGGAAAAGGGGATTTTTCTATTTGAGGGCTTGGAATTTTCATAGCAGGAAATGGAGTAGGTTGCTCTTCTTTTTCTGCATTTGAGGTCTTTTTCTATGGATTTTCTAATATGGTGTTTGGAGATTTCTCCACTGTCTCCTTGGAGGGGATTGAAGTGGATGGTTGATCATTAGGGGGTTGGTCACAGGTTATATCTATAATGGTGGGGCCATGAGGATTCTGATTTGGTCTTAGGAGAACTTGGAGAGTTTTATTAACTAGAGTTTCTTTGATTTTCTTGGGTTGATTTGGCATTGTTTTCTTGGTTTGGTCAGAATTATCAGTATTCTTTTTAATCCTTAAGTTGTATTGTTTGTGTGCTTAAAATATGGCATAATCATATCCTTGCTTATGATCAAATGATTCTCCGAATTGGGTCTACAATTGCTGCAGCATATGCAGTTCCTGCTCATGTTGGGTCAAGAAGACAGTTTCCTCATCATCTAATCCCATCAAGTTAATGTGTGTGTCTTGTTCAGGGTCATCTGAATGGGATGTTTCAGGATACTTTTCTTGAAAGGGAGGCCTAAGATTCTGGTCAGGTCCATTCTTTCCATTATTTCGATTTTGATTCTTTCTAAATTTTGGGTTTCTCACTAGAGGTGCCTGTTGATTATCCCACTGACACTTCCTCTCAATATTCTCTATCATATCCATAAGCTTTTCCATACTTTTGGCCAGGACATCTATTTTAAAGTCGGAGGGTGAGGCTTCATCTTTGGCAGATCCTCTCCTTTCCTTCCTAACCCTCGCTCTTTTTGCTAGCAAATTGGCTTCTACACTAACTGCTACACTCTGCATGTCTTCTAAAGTGGGGGATTTCTCTCTTTGAGTTGGAAATCCATATCAGTATCAAACCCATCAGGAAATTTTATTAATGCTAAGTCAGGTGGGGGTCTAAGATTGACTGGTATTGCATTGTATATATTGTTAAATTTGGTGCAATAATCCTGGACTATTACATTTGGTCCTCTTTTAATGTTTTCGTACTCTGAAAGGATCTGCAGAGGGTTCTTTTTCTTTTCCCATCTATTTAAAAATTGTTGATAAAATATATCTAGACAATCTATGATATTAGCAAGTAATGCTCTGAACCATTTCCTAACATCACCATCTAGAGTCTGAGCAAAATGTCTCATTTGAACATCTCCAATATCAATTTCATGCAATTTAAAGTGATTAGTCATTTCGCTTACATGATGTTGTGTTGTATAAGGTCCTATGCCATCAAATTGGACAATTTTGTTTTGGTAGTCTTGTGGCATGGCACCAAGTGGGGTAGGTACCACAAGAGGAGCATATCTATTTTCCATGGCTCTAAGTTGTGCAGGGCTAAGACGAGGGGTTGAGGTACTTGGAGATGATACAGTAGTCGATGGAGAACTGGGAGTAATAGGTGATCGATGGGTAATGGTAGGTTGGTAGGGAAGTGAAGGTATAAATGGAGGTGGGGAATGAACTTCAGAGGTTGAAGGGACCAATGGTGAACTAAGGGTAGTGGACATTGGTTCAGAAAGATCGGGGATTTTAGCAGTAGTAAGGGATGACTGAGGGGAATTTAGAATATACTCATCAATTGACTGGTTTTCCTTTTAGACTTCGAGGTCTGCAATAAACTCTAGATCTAGAACTATGTCATCAAGTGCACTTTTAGACCTGGTTCTAAATAGGGAAAGGTCAAATGACAGATCAAAGGGAAGGTCTTCTAAAAAAAACCACTCATCAAGGCATGAATCTGCTTTGATTGAAGGTGTTGGACTGACTGAACTTTCTTGTCTTTTGGGTCTTCTCGAAATCAGGTTGGGATTATCCACTACTGGGGCAGGGTTTGGATCTGGATTAGCCCTAGTATAGTGAGTCCTCCTTGAAGCCAGAATTTCAAGCTTTTCTAATTACTTTCTTTTTTGTGAAATTTTGTAAACAATTTCTAATAAACCCTTCAAGAGGCTTGAAATAAAGATTTGAAATTTTCTCAAAGGTTTATTAAAACTAAGGGTTTGACTCCCCAGTATGGTCGCCACTTTGTTATCACTCAGTATTTTCCTTAGAAGTTATCAGAAGAAGGAAGCAACCGAGGTAACCACAAACTAATCTTTTAGGTTTAGGCTCTAGCCAACCTAAGTCCAGAGAGAGCTCTTTCTTTATAATTTAGATTTGTTTTTATGGGATTTTTGGCTAGTTCTTAGTGTTCAAGGGGTTTTGGTTTTGATTTTAAGGTTGGGTGGTGGAATTCTTAGAGAGAATGGATAGAGCTAGGTCTTCAATCCATTGGGCTATGGAGTCAACAAATGGATAACATAAATGGACCAAATCATGAAAGGGAATGTTCACAGGGCAGGCTAGAAAAGCAAAATGCAAATCTTCAGGCCTAACAGGTGAATTAATTCTAACCAGGGTGAAAGGGTACTTAAGAATCATTGGACCGGGATCAGAATGAAGAACAGAGGATGATCATGAACAAAGGGCAATTAAGAATCCTTTGCTATAGACCATAGGAGAAACTACGAAAGTTGAGGAGCAGTTAAGAATTCCCTAGCTAAGATAGCTTAGGAGAAAACATTCAAAATGTAAAACAATCAAGACAGAGTGCATTTAAGCAATTTCTAAAATACCATTCCATGTTATACATTTAGATTTTAGAGATATGAATAAAATTATGGAAAAAACATAAGGAAAGACAAAATTTAACATAAGAGAATACTTATTTGTATTTCACTTTACACGAGAATCCTGTAAAATATCTGATATTTATTCCTTGATCCAGCAAGCCAATCCAGTCATTGATACAATAGAACTTTGATTTGAGAGAAAAATTATATAGAAATGTCTTGGAATCCACCCCACATACTTCGAAATGTGAAGTATTTATACAAAAATATCTACAAAATATCTCAAAACAACTTGAGACTTAATCTAGGGAATAAAAATATCTTCTTGCATGAAGATAGAGACAGATGTTAAAGTGCTTCATGTTGTCCCTTTTATTGTGGTGTTGTTGGTTGTTTCAGTTAAATTGGAGCCCTTTAAGCTAACTGATATTTGTAGCATTTCTACGTTCGAATCTTCTTTACTTTCTTCTTTTAACTGATAGTCTTTGACCCTGTTACTTTTTGACCCTACTGCTCTTTGCCCTTGTTGCTCTGCTTTTACCTGTTTCACCTGGCTGCCTTCATTCACTGTGCAGTAACTTTATAATGTAAATTTATTACAGTAAATCTATCATGTTTTGCCACCATTCTGCATTAGGTAGTTTTACATTCATCATCCTTCTGTAGATTTCATTGGCCTCTGTGTACTTTGTGAAATTTGGCTTAGTGAGGAACAAGTGTTTCACCTCATGCTCTAGGAAAGAAAAATTTTCAAATGTATCATATAACACTTTTCTTGTTGGCAAAGCTTTAATAGCTGAAGAGATGGTTTGTTCCTTGGCCAACTTCCTGAGTCTATCACTATAGTCCAATTAAGGCATGAGCTTGTCATTTATGACCATAGGACTGGGAAGACCCATCTCCCTCAAAATCTGAAACTTAGCCATGAATCTATCAATGGCTACCTGCATGTTATGGCACTTCTCTTCTAGGTTAAGCATAAGGTTTCTTTTGGAAATAACCTTCCTAGTCTCCAGAATGGCCTTAGTCCTATATTCTATGTTCAGCTCATGGAGCTCATATCTGTTCTTTTTGTTTAAGAAGTGGATGAGTCGATTGGCATCCTCCGGTTTATTCCCCAGTTCTTCCCTTAATTTTAGGATAGCTTCAGTGGATACCTTCACTAATTCTATCTACTCAAATATAACTTGAATCGATGGCTAAATATCATTGACAGATTCAATGATATTGTCCCAAAGCATTTCTTTTGTTTGTCCCAGTGGTTTCTGTAGTGTTAAATCCTTCTCCAGGATTTTGATTCTCTCTCCCATTCTCAGTGCTTTTTTGTGTTTCTTGCTTTCGCTGGAGTTGAGCAAGTTTACAATCAATTTCTAGATTTGTTATATTTTCCTTAAATCTCTTAAACTTTATAGCTTGGATAGACATCTCTTCCATGACTTTTACTAACTCTATTGCTTTCTCTCCTTGTGTACCTATTGTTGTAGTAGGTTCTGCTGTTACTGGCAATGTTGTGGCAGGTGGAGCTGTGGGTGCCAATGATGCTGCTAGTGTAGATGGAACTGTTGTAGATACTGTGGGGATGACAGTTCTAGAAGTTGTGGTCATGTCACTTTGCTTAGACTAAATTAAACTATCCAACCCCTTCTCTGTCTCCTTGATTTGATCGTTTAGCTTCAGGACCAAGTCCATGAGCTCTTCATGTCCTTGTTGTGATTTTAGGACTTCATGTGTCTATGGGTGATGCAGCTGGGGTATCTTTAGTTGCTTCTTGAGTGCAGCAATGTCATCATTTTTCTTCTTAACCAGCTGCTCTACAACTTTTACATCTTTCGGATCGTGTCCCAACTCAATCACTAAGTCCTCTAAGGACTTGATTCTATTATCCTTGGCCTGTGAGGAGGCCTTCTCCAACTGAAATTGTGCTGATACATTATTCAGGGATTTCTATAATTGGTGGGAAACAATGGCCTTACCTATTAATGTGGAGTATATCATCTCCCATGTTTGCTTGTGCAGTTCAATCTGGTCAATAGGATGAATATCCCTCGCCAGTACTTCAAAGTCTACTTTCTTGAAATCTGATGTTGTCCTTGGCTACTAAGTGGTTGGCTTGATGAAAGTCATCTACATTTTCCCCTCTTTGACATCAAAGGATGACATTATCCTTGTTTTATTGGTTGGGGTCATCTTCAGATACTTTACATATGTTTGGGCTTTAAGCCTCTCATTCCTAGCTTTGATCTCTTTGTATCTTTCCTTTATGTCTTGATCTTTATCTGCGAGCATTCTAAAGGAGGATATCTCAACACTCTGTTGCCTCATCAACATCTGAGTTTGTGATGTAGAGGGCTCCTGCATACTCCCAGATTGAGTGGTGGGCCTGCTTCTTTCAACCTCTGTGTTGGTGACCTTAGCTGAGTCATCAATGAACTCTTGCTCAAAGGCTAGCTTGGGATTTTGCCTTTTGTTTGAATCTTGTTGTACATCAGAAGTAGGAATTCCTGATGTGGAAGCCCCTTCTCTGTTCCTTTTTGGGACCTTTTCCTCATTCTGAGGAGTTTGTATGATTGGATGTGCACTTGAAGTAGTTGCTGGTTCTTCTAATGGTTCTGTCCTGGTTGATTGATCTAGCCTATCTGATTGTTCTGGCCTATCTGACAGTTCTGGCACCTGCATGAAAGAATCCTCATCAAGTTGTTTTTCCAGATCTGTTAATTTGTTTTCCACAGGAACTTCAGTACTATCCCTGTCCTCTAAAGTGTTTTCCAACCATAGCAATTGGTTGGCATACTTTTCTATCTCATGGATGCGGTGATGGATATAGGGAGCCATCTTGTTTTTCTGCCTTCTTTTGTAGATGAAATCCAAGGGATCATATCTCCATGTGAAGCTCTATTTTAGTTTTAATCTCTGAAGGATTAGGTCTGCCTCCTTTCCAGCTTCTCTATTATTACAAATAAAAGGACCCAATTGGTCTTTGATCTTGAGCTGGGATTTCTTTTTGGCTTTCACAAAGTTTACCTCATCTGAATTTATTATCTACCTGTAGTACTCCAGGGAAAATAACTTCATTAGGAGGTATTTAGGTAGTTTGTATGGGGCCAGCTCACAGCCATAAATCCTAGATTTCAGTGTGGTTTTGGTACAAGCACCAATATCCCACCTAATGATTGATGTTTAGATGAAGGACTCTCCTAATCTCAGGACTAACTCTTGGTGGAGGAGTTCCACTGAGCATGGTCATAAAAGGGTGGACAAAGGAATCTATGAATTCATTATATGAATAGGGGGAGGGGTGTTGATGAATCAATGGGGTCCAGAAGATAATTGATCTTGGTTGGCCCTTGGTGTCCAATTTTTGCAAGGTAAGTGGGAATTTGTCTGACTGGTAATATAGGAAAAGGTGATACAATACCGAGGAGTATTTGAAGACTCTCTCATTACACATTCTGAGGAACTGTTCATGCATCCTGTTAGCTATGAACTGAGCATATTCATATGTGACAGCAGGAAGCTGTCCTGGAGTGTATATGGACATGAAGGCTAAAATAATATCATCAATATATTCACTAGTAGTATAACCCAGGACACTAGATATCATATCCACAATACTTCTCCCCCAAGGAGAAAATAAAGCTGCTACATATGGAGGGGGGTCTTTGGGGTATACTTCTCTTCTATGATGAAGGTTTGGATTATTTGGGCCAATCTTGCAGGGCTGAGTTTGGGATATAAGTCCAATAGGTATCCAATGGAGAGGGGAGCCAGGTTGGAGTTGTAGCATCTCATTTATAGATTTAGCAGTGATAGTGAAAAGTATGGCCTGGTTAGGGTACATGACTGCTCTTTCGTTGGGGACATAGTTGGCAAGGCAATAATGTACAATTTTTAGGAAAATGTGGACTCTAGGGAACTAGTACTTAAGCAAATTGGACTCCCACAGTCTAATTTCATTAGCCTGGTTCAAGTATCTATCCCTACTTTGGTAGTATACTTTGAGCGGGGATTCATAGACAGAGGTGTCCTTTATCTGGAAATCCCTATCAGCCAGGGGGATGTGGTCTAGGTCTAAATGGGGCGTAGAGATGGGTCTCACATTCATGGAAATTGGGGTAGCCATTCTCAGTTCTTGTGGATTTGAGAATGGGGGAGGTAATTTGAAGTGTTTTCGGACAATGGTGTTCAACACAGAGTAGGTTTAAGTCCTTGAGTTTCTTTAATTAATTTTTATCTTTAATTAAGAACACTTAGTAACTGGTTTTGAAATAAACAGGGTAGTGGGTGAATTACGGCTTAAATACATGGAAATGGGATGAAATGGTTCTAAACGGGGCAGCTCGCGACTACAAATGGTTGAGAGGGCTCTGTGTAGGCTGGAAAGCTAACTAGGTGCTCTGCAGCGTATCTGGAGTGTAAATGGAAGTGAGTTGATGGCTTCAAATGTTTGTAGACGACATGCATGCGTGCAGAGGTTTACCGTTGAAATTTCAGAGAAAACGAATGATTTGGGGCTTTTTTTCTTTTATGCACAAAAATTCAGTTTTGGCGGGTACGGGGTGAACATTGCTCATTTTGTCGTGTAGCGGGCGGGCAGTAAGCGGTTTCTATCACACCGCTTACGGGCGCTCGGTGGTATTGGAGAGAGGTTGCCCGATGCCACTCATCGGTAGACACGTAGCATCGGGGGCTGGTGGCAAAACCACTTTTTCGAGTGGGTATAGTTCGACGGATGGGTTGGCTAGATATGGATAAGGGTCGTCGGATGTGGATGGAGACGATCGCACGGTGATCGGGTGGGGAAACTGCATGGAGGGTAGTGGGGGGCCCGGTGGGCACTTAAGTGTGGTGGTATCGGGGTTAATGATGGGTTAAGGCGAGATTAATGACTAAGGGCGGGCTTTTAATATTTTTGAGGGATAAGGGGTAATACTATAGTTTATAATTAAACTAATGGGTAGGGTTATTTTATATAGAGGAATTAAATATCTACAGGATAGTGGGTTTTCGGGAATTAATATATAAAGTTAATAATTAATATGAATGGGCGGAAAAGGGACACAACACACTAAGCAAATTCTTTTTTGCAATTTAAATGCTTCATTAACATTAATACTTAGGGTAATGTGTTTTGGTGGGTTTTTGATATGAAAATGCTTTATGTGGAGGGGAAATGCTTTTCCTAGGCCAATAGTGTTTTAACATTAGGAAAAGGGGTTTTAATAGGGAAATGAATGAACTGAAGGGGGGGATGAACTTTTATGAGGGGAATTTAGTACTTGATATCCATAAATCATTTAACCAAGGGTTCGGTCCCTCCAAAAGTCCGAGAAATGCTCTGAGCCTCTTTGACTTAAAGGTTTTAAGTACTTTGAACTTTATTTATGGGAAATTAGTAAAGTAAAGGGGTAAAATAAATGGAGGAAGTTAATTAATTGACTTTCTAAATCATTTGTATGCTTGATTATTCATTCATATCTGGAAATTTTATGATGAGCATGGTAAATATGCTTTTTTCTAATCAATCATCATCCTACCTTTCTTCTACTTACCCATCTACTCATCCTACCATTTTTACTTCTCTTTATTAGGGTGCATTTGAGCTAGCAAATCCTTATCAAATATTTTTTCTTTTCTTTACAATAGTAAACTAACTAAATCTAACCTTATTACATCCAAGGGCTCAGATTAAACAGTTGAGCTCCTTTTATTTACTCTACCTATCTAATTATTTGCCAAGATTACACTGTTTGGCCAGATTTTATTCCCTATCTATAGACATGAAATTTAAAACATGAAATAGCCAAGTTTAAACATTTTGACTATCATGGATTGTGGCAAGGATCACAAGCTATACACAATCTTTTATTATGCACAAAAAGTAAATAGTAGTGGCATTTTGGCTTGCTCACTTTCATGGTCTTTTTTCTTTTCTTGGGATTCATATTTTTTCATCTTTTTTGACCCTTTTGTTCTTTTTTTCCTTTGATTATTCTTTTAGGACATACCCTCTTTACATTTTTTTATTTTTCAATATGGAAAACATTTGCAGAAAGCAAAAGTATGTACATATTACAAGTTTTAATCTCAGTCATTCAAAAATTATGACTCCTACTAGTATAGGAAGCTAACAGTGGCTCCACTTGGGGATGGCATTTCCTAGTGAAATGTCAAGAAATTTGTAGATCAATGGCCTTCTGAATTGTTGTGATATTACCTTGCAACCTTTCCCTTTTATGTTTCTGCATTATTACTAATTATGACAGTAAAACTTTTAAAGCTTAGGGCCTTCTCTCCGGGCTTCAACTTCAAAAATCACCATCCAATCAACTCTAGACTTTTGAAATTAAAGTATGTACAAATGATCAGTGAAATCAGTAACTAGGTTCAATATAGTGTTTGAGCATTCGACCATTCATTGGTCCTCCTTCTTCTTCTGTGCCATCCATTTCTCTGAGGAAGAAAGCATTATTACCTCTAAAAGCATAAATGAGATATGGGCTTTTGCATAGGAAATCAAATTTCCCATGTTTACCTTTATCTTCTCCCCTTGAATCCCATTTTAAAACTTTGTCTCCTAGGTAAAAATCTTCAGCCTTGGTCCTTCTATCAAAATTCTTCTTGATCCTTTCCTTCACAACCTGAGATCGGATGTACACCTCTTCCATGGTTTGCTGCAAATGAATTGTTTGGTTGATTCTTCTTTGGATGTCATTTGGGTCAACCTACAATTCTTGGATCATCTACATCATTGGTGTTCCCAAGGAAGATGGGAAAATAGCTTCCATTCCATAAAATAATTGATAGGGAGAAGTATCATTTGATTTCTTTGTGGTTAGCCTGTTTGCCCATAAGGCATTTACTAGCTTTTTGTTCCATGTTTTCTTATTATCCTCTAACAATTTCTTAATGATATTTACTAGAATTTTGTTTGAGGATTCTGCTAGTCCATTTCCTTGGGGGTAATAAGTTGTGGAATGGCCAAGGGTTATATGATACTTAATACAAAAACCTATCCTTTTTCTGGATTTGAAAGCTGTTGCATTATCAGTGATGATTTTGGTTGGGCACCCAAATCTAGATAGGATGTTGGCCTCAAGGAAGGTTATTACAACATTTTCAGTGGCTTGCCTTGATGGTATGGCCTTTATCCACTTGGTAAAATAGTCTGTAGCAATGAGGATCCATCTATGTTGGGCAGAGGAAGGTGGGTGGATTTCACCAATGAAGTCAAGACCCCATTGTTGAAAAGGTGCTTCAATAGAAATTGGTTTTAGGGGCAAGGGTAGAAGCATTTTCTTTCCTTCAAAATTTTGACATTTATGACAGGAGGTTACATATTTCTTTACATCAGAAAACAAAGTAGGCCAATAGAAACCAGCTCTAAGAATTTTGTCAGCAGTGGTTTTCCAGTAAAGATGTCCTCCACAGTCACTTGCATGAAACTCTTGTAACACTTTGTCAAATTCTTCTTTCAATAAACAGTTGAGAAGAATACCTTCATGATTCCTCCAAAACAAAGCATTATCTACTATACAAAATTTTAAGGATTTCATTTTTAAAAACCTGCTTTTGGTCCTGGATAATTCAGGAGGAGCTTGTATATTTAGTAAAACATATATGATGTCAGCATACCATGGGGATTCAATAAAGGCCTGGCTGATTGGTGGAGTTGTCATCTCCTCTCCATTATCCATTTCTGCAATAAAATTTATATCTAAGGCCTGACAGTTCGATTCAGCCATGAGCTTGGCTAAACCTTGGCCTTTGATTAACTTTGTTGGTTTGATTTCTAGGTCATATTCTAATATAGTAGCGATCCATTTCCCTCTCTTTCCATCTGGACCATCCTGAGTTAGGATATCCTTGACTACTGAATTAGGGACATAGGCTATTATATGAGAATATAAAATGTAAACTCTGAAATCTTTGATAGCTTTGACCAAAGCAAAGCCTTTCTTTCCATTATGTTGTATTTTCAGGGAACATCCCTCAGGGCTTTGCTAAAAAAGGCAATAGGTTGTTCATAACCCTGATCATTTTTCTGCAGTAGAACTGCAGCAATTGTATGTTCTAAAGCAAAGGAAAATAAAATGAAATCTCTGTCAAATTTTGGACTGATCAAAACTGGTGTTTTAGTTAAGGCTAGCTTAATGTCTTCAAAGGATTTCTTAGCCTCAACGGTCCACTTTATGGTCGAATCTTTTTTCAACATATTGTTCAATGATCTAATTAATTCTACTAGGTTAGAAATGAATCTCCTAAGAAAGTAATTTTCCCTAAAAAGGCTTGTAATTCTCTAATGCTCCTAGGGTGTTGTATCTGTAAGATGGCTTCTATTCTTCCAAGATTTATTCGAATACCATCTTTTGAGATTATATTCCCTAATAACTTTCCCTCTTCTAACCCAAATGAAGATTTCTTGAGATTTAAAGAAATTCCATACTTCCTGCATTTGATGAAAACCTGCCTTAGATGATCTAAGTGTTGATTATCATATTTTGAGAATACAGTGATGTCATCTAAATATATTACTAGGAAGTCATGAATTTCCTTGGCAAAAGCTATGTCCATGGCTCTTTGGAAAGTGGCCCCTACATTCATTAATCCAAAAGGCATTTTCACATACACGAATGTGCCCGAAGGAGTAGTAAATGCAGTTTTGGCCTGATCATCTGGGTGAACTAAAATCTTATTGTAACCAAAAAACCCATCCAATAATGAGATTTTGGTTGACCCAACTACCCTTTGTAAGATATGATCCATTTTAGGGAGAGGGTAATTGTCTTCGAGTGAAACTTTATTAAGATTTCTGAGATCAACACAAAGTCTGATCTCACCGGTTTTCTTCCTTGTTGGCACTAAATTTGAAACCCAATCAAAGAATCTGATTAGTGTTATTATCTTGGCCTCATACATCCTTCGGATTTCCTTTTCAATAGAAGGTAATAGGATGGGATTAATCCTCCTAAGATTTTGTCTGAAAGGTTTCTGGTTTTCTTTTATGGGGATGGTGTGTTGTATGATGTTGGTGTCATAGGACTTGAGGTCCTCATAACTCCAAGCAAAGACATCTTGGAATTATTTTAGTAATTCAAGGTATTTCACTTTTTTGGTAGGAGGTAATGACTTCGAAAGTTTGATTAATTTTGGATTTTGCTTAGTGCCTATATTACACTCCTCTATATCAGATTTTAAGGGTTCCATCTATGGTTTTCTAGGGACATCATTTGAATCAAACAAGTCTTACAAAGGGGTTAATCCTTTGGGAAAAAAGTTGTTTTAGAGATTAATGACTTTAGAGTCTTCGACAATTGTTTCATCAATCTCAACTGGTTTTAGGTTTTCTACATCTGATTTTGCAAATTTAGTGGGATGAAATGTATCTATCTTTTCATCTTCTATTTCATTAATTTTTATTTCATCTTTAAAATTTGGATCTAATGTTATGTCAGTATCTATATTACTATTTACAAATTCTTCTTCTAAAGTTAAAAAATTGTTTATCTGTTTGTCATTAGCAAATACTTGCCAGTTTTTCAAGTTATCTGGGATAGCAGGTCTATGCCTAACCTCAGTAGTGTACTGATGGTTAGGTTGAAATGGTAACTTACAAGTGCTGGCAAACATTGCTAAACTATGAGCCTACATATTATGTTTCCTTGGGATGACTGCAAGCTTAGTTTCTAGGAAAGTATTCATTATTTCTACAATTGTCCCTCTATAAAAACTTAATCTAGGATCTTTGGTCATATATACAGCATTAATTTGTTTTATAACTAACTCAGAGTCTCCCAAGACAGAAACTCTTTTGGCTCCTAAATTCCTAACTAGTTTGAGACCTAAAATTAGGGCTTCATACTCAGCCATGTTGTTGGTGCATTTAAAATTCAGTCTGTAAGCATGGCCTTCTGAGTGATCATTCTCCAGATTGTATATCCACACTCCTACTCTTGCTCCTAACTTATTTATTGATCCATCAAATTCAAGGTGCCATAATATCTCATGTTCATAATTTTCACTGTCAGGGGGAACAAAATTTTCATTGTCTACTGCATTTTGATTATCTTGTTTATTGGAAATCTATTGAGTTTAGACAGTTTCATTTTTAGTTAGAACTGCAATTTCTTTTGGTTCTGAAATAATATTGTTTGTAGTAGTTTGTTGTGTTTGTTCAGCGTTAAACAAAATAAAAGAATCAATGTCTGAATGCATGGAGTAGATAGGAAATTTTTGAGGCCTATCCTGGCTACTCACCACATATTTCATTAAGGTCTATCTGTACAGCTTTTTAGGTTGTCCAAAAATAGAGATTGTGGCATATGACATGTCAAGTTGTAAATATCCTTGGAGTTTAGTCCCCCATGATCTAGACAATAGCATGCCATATTTAGGTGGGATGTCAGCGACTACTATATCCATGAGAATGCTCTTAGTAGGATATTGTACTAAGGTAACACACAGGTCTTTGATTAACCCTAGACACTTTACTTGACTTGAGTCAAATGAAAATAAGTCCTTGTAAGGTATTGTAATGTCTAAGTTTAATTTTTCCATAACTGATTTGGGCATTAAATTGTGTGAGGCCCCAGAATCTAACATTGCATTTTGTAAGACTTTATCATGAATGTTAAGGCTAATATAAAATGGTGGTATCCCTCCTTCTAGTGGTTTTCCATTAACATCAAGACCAAATATAAGCTCTAGCTAATCAGCAAACAAGTTGACAGAATCTTCATTCCCAACAATGTTTAAGGTTTGGTTTATTTGAGACTTATAGGTTTCACTTTTAATCAGTTCTGTCAAGGAAACTGAAATTTTTAGTTTAGCTACCTCTGCTCCCAAATTGAAAGGCAAAGGGGATTTTTCTATTTGAGGGCTTGGAATTTCATAGCAGGAGTTAGAGTAGGTTGCTCTTCTTTTTCTACATTTGAGGTCTTTTTCTGTGGATTTTCTAATATGGTGTTTTGAGATTTCTCCACTATCTCCTTGGAGGGGATTAAAGTGGATGGTTGATCATTAGGGGGTTGGTCATGGGTTATATCTACAATGGTGGAGCCATGAGGGTTCTGATTTCGCCTAGGGAGAATTTGGAGAGTTTTAGTAACTGGAGCTGCTTTGATTTTCTTGGGTTCATTTGGCATTGTTTTCTTGGTTTGGTCAGGAGTATCAATATTCTTTTTACTCCTTAAGTTGTATTGTTTGTGTACTTAAAAAATGGCAGAATCATATCCTTGCTTATAATCAAATGTTTCTCAGGATTGGTTCTACAATTGCCGCATCATATGCAGTTCCTACACATGTTGAGTCAAGAAGACAGTTTCCTCATCATCTAATCCCATCAAGTTAATGTGTGTGTCTTGTTCAGGGTCATCTGAATGGGATGTTTCAGGATACTTTTCTTGAAAGGGAGGCCTAATATTCTAGTCAAGTCCATTCTTTCCAGTATTTTGATTCTGATTATTTCTAAAGTTTGGGTTTCTCACTAGAGGTGCCTGTTGATTATCCCATTGAGGCTTCCTCTCAATATTCTCTATCCTATCCATAAGCTTTTCCATACTTTTGGCTAGGACATCTATTTTAAGGTCAAAGGGTGAGGCTTCATCTTTGGCAGATCCTCTCCTTTCATTCCTAACCCGAGCTCTTTTTGCTAGCAAATTGGCTTCTACACTAATTGTTACACTCTGCATGTCTTCTAAAGTTGGGGGATTTCTCTCTCTGAGTTGGAAATCCATATCAGTATCAAACCCATCAGGAAATTTTATTAATGCTAAGTCAGGGGGGGTCTAAGATTGACTGGTATTGCATTTTATATATTGTTAAATCTGGTGCAATAGTCCTAGACTGTTTCATTTGGTCCTCTTTTAATTGTTTCATACTCTGAAAGGATCTGCAAAGGGTTATTTTTCTTTTCCCATCTATTTAAAAACTACTGATAAAATATATCTAGACTATCTATGCTATTAGCAAGTAACGCTCTGAACCATTTCCTAACATCACCATCTAGAGTCTGAGCAAAATGTCTCATTTGAACATCTCCAATATCAATTTCATGAAATTCTAAGTAATCAGTCGTTTTGTTTACATGATTTTGTGATGTATAAGGTCCTATGCCATCAAATTGGACAATTATGTTTTGGTATTCTTGTGGCATGGCACCAAGTGGGGCAGGTGTTATAGACATATTTGGGCACTGCAACCCCAATCACATATGCCCATAAACCAAGGGCTTCTTAACCCCTAAAAGTGTTGTTTCGTACCTTAAAGGAACAAGGCCAACTGATTACATCATCTCCCAGAAGTTCTCCATGAAGAACTACTCAGAAATGGTCAAAACTGGACCATACGGACCGCTCCATGCATAGGGTGGATGCATCTCACCTATTACGCACGGGGGGTGTGATGCATACTAGAAAGCCCTTCTGTAGGGTGCAATGAGCGAGAGCAGACAAATGGCAGAAGCAGTTTGCTAGGTGGAAACCCAGAGAATCTTCTAGAAACTGCTCATATGACACTTACCTCTCTGAATTCACCCAGGGATGAGTAAGAGATATAAAATCTCCAAGTGGAACCAAGAACTATAAGTGAAATGGCACTAATCAAAATCCCAGAAGCTGACTCACTCTCCTGTAAACATCTATATATGGATCCCTCATCCTAGAGATACAAGAGGCTGGAATTTTGTAATTTGCAAGGAAGTGTTGTTGGTTTCTCTTTGAAGATATTGTTGGGTGATCTTGCTTTGTATGGGATGAAGAGGGCTTTCATGTTGGGAAGATGATGATGGATCAGACAGCTTGGTTGTAATCCTCTCTTCTAATACTTCTACCAATAAAGATATTTGAGTTTTCCTCCATATGCTTGTATAGCTCTGAATCTTGTATTTGTATATACATTTATATGGTTAATCTACATCTGATCCTACATTATTTATGGTTATAGATATCTATGCTTTGATGGTATTTTTCTGCCTTGACTCTACAGGTATTCTTTCAAGTGGGACAAGTGAGAAAGGAGTGGCAAAAGCTCTATCAAGGGAGAGAGGAAACGAGCAAGGAGACTAGCGAAAGACTGAGGTTGGTACTCTCTTCTTCTCTCTCATCTATATCTCATAAAGGAAATCACAAGTAAATTTAGTTTGTTTGTTTCTAAGATAGCTACCCGTCTTAGTGGGACTAGTAGCTCTTAATGGACACTAGTTTTCCCGATAACAGTAGGTAACACAAGAGGAGCACATCTATTTGCCATGGATCTAAGTTGGGCAGCGCTAAGACGTGGGGTTGAGGTACTTGGAGATGATACAGTAGTCAATGGAGAACTGGGAGTAATAGGTGATTGATGGGTAATGGAAGGTTGTTAGGGAAGTGAAGGTATAAATGGAGGTGGGGAATGAACTTCAGAGGCTGAAGGGAATAATGGTGAACTAAGGGTAGTGTACATTGGTTCAGAAAGCTCGGGGATCTTAGCAGTAGTAAGGGATGACTAAGGGGAATTTAGAATATACTCATCAATTGACTGGTTTGCCTTTTGGACTTTGAGGTCTGCAATAAACTCCGGATCTAGAACTATGTCATCAAGTGCACTTTCAAACCTGGTTCTAAATAGGGAAATGTCAAATGACAGATCAAAGGGAAGGTCTTCTAAAAAAACCACTCATCAGGGCATGAATCTGCTTTGATTGAAAGTATTGGACTGACTGAACTTTCTTGTCTTTTGGGTCTTCTCGAAATCAGGTTGGGATTATCCACTACTGGGGCAGGGTTTGGATTTGGATTAGCCCTAATATAGTGAGTTCTCCTTGAATCCATAATTCCAAGATTTTCTAATTACATTATTTTTTGTGAACTTTTGTAAACAACTTCTAGTAAACCCTTCAAGAGGCTTGAAATAAAGATTTGAAATTTTCTCAAAGGTTTATTAAAACTAAGGGTTTGACTCCCTAGTATGGTCGCCACTTTGTTATCACTCAGTATTTTCCTTAGAAGTTATCAAAATAAGGAAGCAACCGAGGTAACCACAAACCAATATTTTAGGCTTAGGCTCTAGCCAACCTAAGTCAAGAGAGGGCTCTCTCTTTATAATTTAGCTTTGTTTTTATGGGCTTTTAGGCTAGTTCTTAGTGTTCATGGGGTTTTGGTTTTGAGTTTAAGGTTGGGTGGTGGAATTCTTGGAGTGGATGGATAGAGCTAGGTCTTCAAGCCATTGGACTATGGAGTCAACAAATGAATAGCACAACTAGACCGGATCATGAAAGGGAATGTTCACAGGGCATGCTAGCAAAGCAAAATGCAAATCTTAAGGCCTAACGGGTGAACTAATTCTAACCAGGGTGAAAGGGCACTTAAGAATCCTTAGACCAAGATCAGAATGAAGAACAGAGGATGATCACGAACAAAGGGAAATTAAGAATCCTTTGCTATAGACGAGGGGAGAAACTACGGAAGCTGAGGAGTAGTTAAGAATTCCCTAGCTAAGATACTTTAGGAGAAAACATTCAGAATGTAAAACAATCAAGACAGAGTGCATTTAAGCAATTTCTGAAATATCATTCCATGGTATACATTTAGATTTTAGAGATATGAATAAAATTATGGAAAAAACATAACGAAAGACAAGATTGAACATGAGAGAATACTTATTTGTATTTCACTTTACACAAGAATCATGTAAAATATCTGATCTTTATTCCTTGATCTAGCAAGCCAATCCAGTCATTGATACAATATAACTTTGATTTGAGAGAAAAATTCTATAGAGATGTATTGGAATCCACCCTACATAATTCGAAACATGAAGTATTTACACAAAAATATTTACAAAATATCTCAAAACAACTTGAGACTTAATCTAGGGAATAAAAATATCTTCATGCATGAAGATAGAGACAGATGTTAAACTACTTCATGTTGTCCCTTTTATTGTGGTGTTGTTGGTTGTTTCAGTTAAGTTGGAGCCCTTTAAGCTAGCTGATATTTGTATCATTTCTACGTTGGAATCTTCTTTACGTTGTTCTTTTAACTGATACTCTTTGACCCTGTTACTCTTTGACCCCGCTGCTCTTTGCCCCTGCTGCTATGATTTTACCTGTTTCACCTAACTGCCTTCATTCACTGTGCAGTAACTTTCTAATGTAAATTTATTACAGTAAATCTGTCATGTTTTGCCACCATTCTGCATTAGGCAATTTTACATTCATCATCCTTCTGTAGATTTCATCGGCCTCTATGTACTTTGCGAAATTTGGCTTAGTGAGGAATAAGTGTTTCACCTCATGCTCCAAGACAAACAAATTTTCAAATGTATCATATAACACTTTACATGTTGGCAAAGCTCTAATAGCTGAAGAGCTGGCTTGTTCCTTGGCCAACTTCCTGAGTCTATCACTATAGTCCAACTGAGGCATGAGCTTGTCATTTATGACCATAGGACTAGGAAGACCCTTCGCCCTCAAAATCTGAAACTTAGCCATGAATCTGTCAATGGCTACCTGCATGTTATGGCACTTCTCTTCTAGGTTAAGCATAATGTTTCTTTTGGAAAGAACCTTCCTAATCTCCAGAATGGCCTCAGTTCTATCTTCTATGTTAAACTCATGGAGCTCATATATCTTCTTTCTATTTAAGAAGTGGATGAGTAGATTGGCATCCTCCGGTTTATTCCCCAGTTCTTCCCTTACTTTTTGGATAGCTTTAGTGGCTACCTTCACTAATTCTGTCTGCTCAAATATAAATTGAATCGATGGCCAAATATCATTGGCAGAGTCAATGGTATTGGCCCAGAGCATTTCTTTGGTTTGTCCCAGTGGTTTCTGTAGTGTTAAATCCTTCTCTGGGATTTTGTTTCTCTCTCCCATTCTCAGTGCTTTTTGTGTTTCTTCCTTTTGTTGGAGTTAAGCAAGTTTACAATCAGTTTCCAAACTTGTTATCTTTTCCTTCAGTCTCTCAAGCTCTGTAGCCTGGATAGACATCTCTTCCATGGCTTTTACTAACTCTGCTACTTTCTCTCCCTGTGTACCTATTGTTGTAGTAGGTTCTACCGTTACTGGCATTGCTATGGCAAGTGGAGCTGTGGGTGCCAATGATGCTGCCAATGTAGATGGAACTGTTGTAGATATTGTGGGGATGACAGTTCTAGAAGTCGTGGCCAAGTCACTTTGCTTCAAATGAATTAAAGTGTCCAACTCCTTCTCTATCTCCTTGAGTTGATCGTTTAGCTTCAGGACCAAGTCCATGAGCTCTTCATGTCCTTGTTGTGCTTTTAGGACTTCCTGTGTCTGTGGGTGATGCAGTTGGGGTATCTTTAGCTGCTTCTTGAGTGCAGCAATGTCATCATTTTTCTTCTTAACCAGCTTCTCTGCAGCGTTTACATCTTTGAAATCGTGTCCCAATTCAATCACTAAGTCCTCTAAGGACTTGATTCTATTATCCTTGGCCTGTGAGGAGGCCTTCTCCAACTAAAATTGTGCTGATATATTATTCAGGGAGTTCTGTAATTGGTGGGCAGCAATGGCCTTCCCTATTAATGTGGAGTATATCATCTCCCATGTTTTCTTGTGCAATTAAATCTGGTCAATAGGATGAATATCCCTTGCCAGTACTTCAAATTCCACTTTCTTGAAGTCTGATGCTGTCCTTGGCTACTGAGTGGTTGGCTTGATGAAAGTCATCTGCTTTTTGCCCTCTTTAACATCAAAGGCTAACATTAGCCTTGTTTGATTGGTGGGGGTCATCTTCAGATACTTTGCATATGTTTGGGCTTTAAGCCTCTCATTCCTAGCTTTGATCTCTTTGTATCTTTCCTTTATGTCTTGATCTTTATCTGCAGGCATTCTAAAGGAGGATACCTCAACACTTTGTTGCCCCATCAACATCTGAGTCTGTGATGTAGAGGGCTCCTGCATACTCCTAGATGGAGTGGTGGGCCTACTTCTTTCAACCTCTATGTTGGTGACCTCAGCTGAGTCATCAGTGAACTCTTGCTCAAAGGCTGGATTGGGATTTTTCCTTTTGTTTGAATCTTGCTATACATCAGAAGTAGGCATTCCTAAAGTGGAATCCCCTTCTCTATTCCTTTTTGGGACCTTTTCCTCATTCTGAGGAGTTTGCATGATTGGATGTGCACCTGAAGTAGTTGCTAGTTCCTCTGATGGTTCTCTCCTGGTCGACTGATCTGGCATATCTGATTTTTTTTGGCACCTACTGGAAAGAAATTTCCTCATCAAGTTGTTTTTCCAAATATATTAATTGTTTTCCATAGCAACTTCAATATTATCCCTGTCCTATAAAGTGTTTTCGAGCCATTGCAATTGGTTGGCATACTTTTCTATCTCATGGATGCGGTGATGGATATAGGGAGCCATCTTGTTTTTCTGCCTTCTTTTGCTGATGAAATCCAAGGGATCATATATCCATATGAAGCTTTGTTTTAGTTTTAATCTCTGAAGGATTAGGTCTGCATCCTTTCCAGCTTCTCTGTTATTACAAATAAAAGGACCCAATTGGTCTTTGATCTTGAGCTAGGCTTTCTTTTTGGCTTTCACAAAGTTTACCTCATATGAATGTATTATCTGCCTGTAGTACTCCAGGGAAAATAACCTCATTGGGAGGTATTTAGGTAGTTTGTATGGGGCTAGCTCACAGCCATAAATCCTGATTTTAGTGTGGTTTTGGTACAAGTACCAATCTCCCACCTAATGATTGATGTTTAGATGAAGGGCTCTCTTAATCTCAGGATTGACTCTTGGTGGAGGAGTTCCACTGAGCATGGTCATCACGGGGTGGATAAAGGAATCTATGAATTCATTATATGAATAGGGGGAGGGATGTTGATGAATCAATGGGGTCCAGAATATAATTGATCTTTGTTGGCCCTTGGTGTCCAATTTTTGCAAGGTAAGTGGGAATTTGTTTAACTGGTAATATAGGAAAAGGTGATACAAGACCGAGGAGTATTTGAAGACTCTCTCATTACACATTCTGAGGAGCTGTTCATGCATCCTGTTAGCTATGAACTGAGCATAGTCATATATGACAGTAGGAAGTTTTCCTAGAGTGTATCTGGACATGAAGACTAAAATAATCTCATCAATATATTCATTGGTGGTATAACCCAGGACACTAGATATCATATCCACAATACTTTTGCCCCAAGGAGAAAATAAAGCTGCTACATATGGAGGGGGGTCTTTGGGGGTATACTTCTCTTCTACGATGAAGGTTTGGATTATTTGGGCCAATCTTGCAAGGCTGAGTTTGGGATATAAGTCCAACAGGTCTCCAATGGAAAGGGGATTCAGTGCTTGCCCAGGCTGGAGTTGTAGCATCTCACTTATAGATTCAGCAGCGATAGTGAAAAGTATGGCCTGGTTAGGGGACATGTCTACTCTTTGGCTGGGGACATAGTTGGCATGGCAATAATGTACAATTTCTGGGAAAATGTGGACTCTGGGGAACTGGTACTTAGGCAAGTTGGACTCCCACATTCCAATTTCATTAGCCTAGTTCAAGTATTTATCCCTACTTTGGCAGTATACTTTGAGCGGGGATTCATGGACAGAGGTGTCCTTTATCTGTAAATCCCTATCAGCCAAGGGGAGGTGGTCCAAGTCTAAATGGGGTGTAGAGATGGGTCTCACATCCATGGCAATTAGGGCAGTCATTCTTAGTTCTTGTGGATTTGAGAATGGGGGAGGTAATTTGTAGTTTTTTCGGGCAATGGAGTTCAACACAAAGTAGGTTTAAGTCCTTGAGTTTCTTTAATTAATAACACTTAGTAACTGGTTTTGAAATTGACAGGGTAGTGGGTGAATTGCGGCTTATATACCTTGAAATGGGATGAAATGGTTCTGAACAGGGCGGCTGGCAACTGAAAATGGTCGAGAGGGCTCTGTGTAGGCTGGAAAGCTAACTGGGTGCTCTGCAGCATCTCTGGAGTGTAACTAGAAGTGAGTTGATGACTTCAAATGTTTGTAGACGACGTGCATGCGTGCAGAGGTTTACCGTTGAAATTTCAAAGAAAACGAATGATTTGGGGCTTTTTGGGTTTTATGCGTAAAAAGTAAATTTTGGCAGGTACGGGGTGAACAGTGGTCGTTTTGTCGTGTATCGGGTGGTCAGTAATCGATTTCTATCGCACTGCTTACGGGCGCTCGGT
This sequence comes from Pinus tabuliformis, assembly GCA_031772625.1. Classification (NCBI taxonomy): domain Eukaryota; kingdom Viridiplantae; phylum Streptophyta; class Pinopsida; order Pinales; family Pinaceae; genus Pinus; species Pinus tabuliformis. Next base: position 1,157,631,275 of record CM062816.1, read on the forward strand.
GGTATTGGGAGAGGTCACCTAATGCCACTCATCGGCGAACACGTAGAATTGTTGGCTAGTGGCAAAACCACTTTTTCGGGTGGGTATAGTTTGGTGGATGGGTTGGCCCGATATGGATAATGGCCGTCGGATGTGGAGGGAAACGATTGCATGGTGATCGGGCGATGAAATTGCATGGAGGGTAGTGGGGGGCCCAGCAGGCGCTTAAGTGCGGCGGTATCAGGGTTAATGATGGGTTAAGGTGGGATTAATGACTAAGGCGGGATTTTAATATTTTTGAGGGATAAGGGGTACTACTATAGTTTATAATTAAACTAATGGGTAGGGTTATTTTATATAGAGGAGTTAAATATCTACAGGATAGTGGGTTTTCGGGAATTAATATATAAAGCTAATAATTAATATGAATGGGCAGAAAAGGGACACAACACACTAAGAAAATGCTTTTCTGCGATTTAAATGCTTCTCACATATTAACATTAATACTTAGGGTAATGTATTTTGGTGGGTTTTTGATATGAAAATGCTTTATGTGGGGGAAAAATGCTTTTCCTATGCCAATAGTGTTTTAACCTTAGGAAAAGGGGTTTTAATTGGGAAATGAATGAACTGAAGGGGGGGATGAATTTTTATGAGGGGAATTTAGTACTTGATATCCATAAATCATTGAGTTGAGGGTCTGGTCCCTCCAAAAGTCAGAGAAATGCTCTGAGCCTCTTTGACTTAAAGGTTTTAAGTACTTTGAACTTTATTTACGGGAAATTAGTAAAGTAAAGGGGTAAAATGAGAATGATCAATATGCTTTTGACTAAACAATCATCATCCTTTGTATGCTTGATTATTCATTCATATCTGGAACTTTTATGATGAGAATGATAAACATGCTTTTGTCTAATCAATCATCATCCTTCTGCAACCTTTCTTCTACTTACCCATCTATTCATCCTACCATTTTTACTTCTCTTTATTAGGGTGCATTTGAGCTAGCAAACCCTTATCAAATATTTTTTCTTTTCTTTACAATAGTAAACTAACTAAATCTAACCTTATTACATCCAAGGGCTCAGATTAAACAGTTGAGCTCCTTTTATTTACTCTACCTATCTAATTATCTGCCAAGGTTACATTGTTTGGCCAAATTTTTATTCTCTATCTATAGACATGAAATTTAAAACATGAAATAGCCAAGTTTAAACATTTTGACTATCATGGATTGTGGCAAGGATCACAAGCGGCACACAATCTTTTATTATGCACAAAAATTAAATAGTAGTGACATTTTGGCTTGCTCACTTTCATGGTCTTTTTTCTTTTCTTGGGGTACATATTTTTCATCTTTTTTGAACTTTTTGTTCTTTTTGTCCTTTGATTATTCTTTTAAGACATACCCTCTTTATATTTTTTAATTTTTCAATATGGAAAACATTTGCAGAAAGCAAAGGTATGTACATATTACAAGTTTTAATCTCAGTCATTCAAAAATTATGACTCCTATTGGTATAGGAACCTAACACGTGCAACAAATGCTCAACATTGAGAACAACAGTTCCCAACATATCCAAGGCATCTGATGCCTCAAATCCATTTACTTTACCTTTCTTGATTACCTTCCTCGTGATTTTCCTGCCATCGTCCATTTACCCCAATGGACTCAACCAATCCAACTAGATATCATATTCATACCTCCAATTGCCCTTTACTCATGCATCGAGATTCATCCAGGTCTTACATTACTTGTTGACTTTCATTCATCTCCCTTGAACTCCATTAACTTTCCTCTTTCCCCAACCAATTCCCAAGATCTTCAAACATAAAAGGCAAGAACAAAAAAAAAGGAACCAAACCATGAAATACCAATATCATTACTACACCATAAACAAAGTAGCATGGCCATGCACTAGACATAAACAAAAATGCAATTCAAGCACAAACAAATCACAAAGCACTGAAAGCACAAACTAGAAATAGACACCATGACTCAACCCCATGGTTCCCAATGCTTCGAAGGGAACGCTCAACCCAAGCCTTCTTCAAGATTTCAAGGAAGTCTCTTTCATGGAGTCTCTTTTGTCATGCAACCCTGCATCATACTACCATAAACATATAATTGTCAGTGTATAAATGAATATAACAATATACCAGATACCTTAGCTTGTTGTACCCAACACACTTACTTGTAACTAAACCTGTACGTATATCATCTCTCAAGGGACTCCAATTCCTTGACGAATCCAATCATAACTAGAAACCAACTGTTATACCTGTCAAATACATGTTCATAAGTATAGCACATATCCACATAATGTCAGACAAAATCAAGGTTAAGAAGACTTCTTGTTTTCATGCAAAGCACTTATTAACTTGGAATTGTAGTTTCCAAACACAGCCAAAGGAATTCTCACCCAATTCCTTTCTTTTAATTTTTACCTTGTTTCGATCGAGTCTTACTATGTGTTATCACATAAACCAATTGTTAGCTATATAAACAAATCAATTGTTACCTTGTCACACTAATGCCAAGGATTTTTCCCTACAACTACTCACAAATGTCAATCACACATTCCAAATATTGAGACATCATATCTATTAATTTGAAATCAACCTTTACCAAGACTAAAATCCATGTCATAATAAATAATCAACTCACAAGCATTAACCATAATGCTACAACTATCACCTGCTCTGCACTCAAGTGCATTTCAGTTGTATCAACACATAATGTGTTAGTATGATAATCTTATAACAAGATCATTCATTCATGCAATCTTATAGACGCGTATTCATAGCATATAATTAGTCAAACATTCAAACAACCTATAAACATAACATGCTATATAAACCAAGTAAACAGCATAATCAAACTCATACCTCAATGTATCTCATGGGGCTATCACATATGTATAAGTCAGTCTAGGTTAGCATGACACGATACCATAAATATATCAAATCATACCTGAATATCCTAACCAAAACCATCTGGATAGGCCAATCCGAATTAGCATGATATATATAACATCAAGATACTAGTTGCAATGAACATACTCATTGTGCATATGACCGTAATGCATATAACAACAAGTTAACTACCAAACATGACTATCTAACGCACGTACATGTGACCACACTTAATTAGCATCTTTCATGTATATATAGCCATAACCATAATAGATGATAGGCATGCATATAGCCACAAGGCATATAACAACAATTAACCAAAATACTTGCATGCCCAACATACAAACCTGTATGATGATCTTCTCTTGCCCCGATATCCAGTGGTGCAACCTCACCTTTTGATCTTCATTTCTTACCCCATCTTAACCAACATATCAGCATCATGATGGCATAAGCTGCAAGAATGACTATCACAATGCATCTTTGACGTACTATACATGCATAACCATAAAGATGACAAGGCATGCATAACAACATATAGACACTAACATGAATAACAAATGCATATACTACTGACATGCATTCATGACAAACACATCCCAAAAACAACATCACCAACTTCTACATGACAACACAACTGCAACAATGACCATCACCATGCATACAAATCAAACACATATACAACCTACATCCATGCATGACAAACACATTCCACCCATCGAGTCCAAGTGTTGAACCATGCTCTGATACCACTTTGTAACCACCCTCCTCCCACATTTACCCAAGCTAACCAGTCCACTGGGGTAAACATGTGACTACAGTATTTTTCAGGCAATTATGTGCCTACGACCCTGAATTCTAAGCCACTTTTTCAGGGTTAGGACTTGGGCCTCTGCCCGAAACTTGTTGAAATTCTTAGAAATGCTAAATAACAAGAATGCAATGCCTCTAATGTAAAACTTGAACAAGGGCCTGACCTGGCTCATGCTAACCATGATATCCATTTCGTCAAACACGTCATGAACATGTCAAAACTTATCCACCAAGTCAGGACTAACATAAATATAATTGGATCTAGGGTCAATCAAAACAGAATAAACTTGATCACAAACCTTATCGTCCATCTCAATAATAGATGTCGGATGGTCTTCCTATCTGTTATCCAGCACTACATAGATCCTAGGAATACTCTGCCCAACATCTCCCATTTTTTGTGCCTCCATTGCACTATATATCTAAGGCCTAACACCATGATTCTACAAACAATCTCTCTTGTGATGATCTTTGCCACAAGTCCAACACTCTATAGGCTTCTAGTCTGCATCCTTGTTCTCCTCCTTGGATCGAGGTCCCTATCCTCTGTCATATGCATTGTAATTCTTTGATGGAAATGCATTCTCTTTATTACCTGTACCCTGAGGTCTTTCTCGCTTCCTGTCCCATTTTCCTTTGTTCTTTGCATTACCTTTCTAGTCTGTCTTAGTCTCAGATCTGGGCTTCGATTGTTCATAGCAATGCTTTAGCTTTCGGATGGCCTCCTCCAATGATCTAATCTCTTCAAAGTCAATCCTATCTTTGAATGTAATAGGTAAACAACTAATGAATCTATGAATCTTGGCCTTCTCCTCCTTTAGGTAAGGCATGTAGAAAATCCGTTGTAGGTTAACCCGATAATGCAATATAAACCAAAGCAGAATACTATAACCTACTTCTACTATCAATTTGTGGAAGATTAAAGATCGAGCTGAACAATATAACCAGAAGAATAAGAACCAATGCACAATACACATGAAAATACTTTGGAGAAAGCCTCAGCTAAAAACCCCACTATCTATATTATCATACAAGGTGGAAATACATAGGAATTATACAAAGCCTTAGCTCTCACAGCTAGCCAGCTCTCAATACAATCCTCACAGATGCTCACAAGCAATCTTGGCTGCTCTTCAACCTTCCTCTTTGCCCTCCAAGCTCCCATTTCCTTGCGCAGTTCCTCTGGGATGATTCTCCTTCAACCAAGTGGAAAACTCATCTACCAAGTGGATGATCACCTAATCTCACACACAGTCAGAACTGTGTAATCCTCAAGGAATGATTCCTTGACTGCATGCATGAGTTTTCTTTATAATAAAACACATGCAACTGATAGTACATTGTCCTTGACTTTAATCTCAACTAGGTCTTTCTCAGAATAGATATGCATGAGTTTCTAATGAGGGAATCTTCAGTTAACTAGAGTACACTAGTTGAGTGCATGCATGCATCAACTGACTATTAACTCACCATTAGTTCCTCAAATAGTTTTGAACTAATTTAACTGGAATTAACTCGATAAACTGAGTTAACTAATTACAACTCAAATATAACTCAATCTTATCTCCTTAATTTAAGGGATAACTCTTCCATGACTTCAGAAAGACTTCTAACTTGAATTTCTCCAACTAATTAAGTCAAAATAATTTAATTAATTATTTCCAAGTAGATGTTAAGACTAAATTCGATTTTAATTCACAATTTAATTCAAGGACAAATTAAATTGGAATATTCTTGTTGCCATATTTCAACACTCCCTCTCAACAAGAAAGGGATTATTTTCCACCCTGATCCTGTCTCTATGGAACTCAAATTTACACTTTGACAATTCCTTTGTCAAAATGTCAACATCTTGCTCCTCTGTCGAAATATACTGTAGCAACATGATCCCCCCATCATCAGCAGCTTGCTTTACCTTGTAAAGCCAACAGGAACTCACAACTGACTTGTTCTCCAATCTTAGAACCACGTCCCAAACACTGTTACGAACTATGGAGTCATACTCCTACACCATAGCATCAACCCAAATCGGTTGTTGCACTGCTTCCTCAAAGGAAGATGGCTTGGTCTCAACACATTCCCCAACAAGGGCCATGTATCCAGTGTTCCTCTCAGGTGACCTCCTCTGTCTGCACTTAGAAAATGGTGCTACCACATTCTCTCTTGCATCCTCCAACAATTTGTCAGCTTCTCTTGTGCACTTCCTTCCATCTCTGGAAGACTATGCTTGAGTGGATGTCTCCACTCCTGGAACCTCTGCATGCGGCTGCTCCGCATCAGTCTGAGGCTCCTCCTCCTTAGGAACCAACAGTTCCTCCATAGCCTGTAGTTGGAGCTCCCTCTCAAGGGAAACTCGCATGACCTTCTGCTCCTCAAACTTGAGATCTCTGCGAACCATTGTCCTCCGACTAGTAGGCAATTACACCTGATAGTTGTGAGGTGTATCAGTGTAACCCACAAATATCCCTAACTCTGTTATCAACTCAAGCTTCTTTCATGCATCCTTTGTCACATGGAAATATACCGATGACCCAAAGATCCGAAAGTGACCCACATCTGGTCTCTTACCGGAGAAAGCTTCCTCTGGTGTCTTCATCCCAAGTATGCGATGCGGGCTTCTATTCTGCAAATAGACCACTATGTTGCATGCCTTGGCCCACAAGTGAAGTGGTAGGCCTTGGTCATGCAGCATTGCGCGTTCTGCCCCTACAATAGTTCCATTCTTCCTCTCGGCCACCCCATTCTGTTGTGGGTTATGAGGTGCCATCAACTCTCGTTTAATTCCTTCCACTACACATAAGTCCTTAAATTCTTGAGAGACATATTCTCCACCGTTGTCACTTCTCAAGGCCTTGATCTTCTTCCCTGACTCTTTCTCGACCAAAGCTTTGAACTCACAAAACTTTGTGAAGGTTTGGTCCTCCTTTTGCATGAAATAAATCCAGCATTTATGAGAAAAATCATCAATTAAAATCACATAATACCTTTGCTTCATTGTGGATGTCGTTGAGAATGGTCCACACACATCAGTATGAACTCACTCTAAGATGGCCTTTGCTCGACTATCTTGATCATGAAAGGAAGACTTGGTGTACTTTCCCAAGGTACAACCTTTGCATGTGTCAACTTGCTCAAGTTTACCTTTGGGAAGTCTTGTAGATATATGTTGCATTATCTTCAAAGCCCCATGATGCAAATGGCCCAACCACCTATGCCACAACTCGCCAATGTCTTGGCTTTGCACCAATTCTACTTTCGTACTCAATGTTGCACAATCATCTACCTCTAGCTTATAGAGATTCTTCACCCGAATCCCTATCCTCTTGGTCTGACCTATGGCTATGTGTCTTAGGAATGCCTTTCCTTTACTGAAGACAACATCGTAGCCTTTTTCCTCCAACATCTGACCAATACCAAGTTCTTCTTCAGTCCAGGCACATACTTCACATCTGTCAAGGTGATAGGAGCTCCATGCTCCCTCTGAAAAGCAACCGTGCCCACTCCTGAAACACTATACCTTCCGTTGTCACCCATTTCTATGTGCATCTTGAGGTCTTTCTCCTCCAAGGCACTGCATAAACTTTTATCACCGGTCATGTGGAATGAGGCTCCATTGTCAAGATACTAGACACAACCCATCATCGATGACACCATGCATGCGATGAAGGTAAAGTCTATTTTGAACTGAGAGGCTAATGCCTCACCTTCCAATCCTTCCGAGGATCCCTTCTTGGACTTCTTCGACGGGAAATTAGTCGCATAATGTCCCCTCGTGAAAATTAAAGCATCTCACTTTAGACTTGTCACCCTTCTTCCCTCCATGAGAAGAATTCGATTTCGGGAAGCCTTCCCCTTCCCTTTCCTTGCCTTACTCACTAAGGCCAGATTTTCTTCATCGTCATTCTTGGATGAAGAACCATCTCGTGTGCTCCTCCTGATCTCCACCTGCATCAGATCCAACAACAGTCGTTCCCAATCCGGTAGTTTCTCCCTTCCTTTCACAAAGCCCTGGTAGTTATTCCAACTCTTAGGAAGGCCAAGGAGAGTGAGGCTCACCATATCATCATCGGCAGTAGTTATTACCACACTGCTAAGTGCCAATTTCCTTTGGTCGCTATTGTTCTGGTAGAGGTCCTTCAATGTCTTCCACATTGAAAATGGAGTATCCTTCCCATGGAAACTCGAGACAAATGGTCTCGAACTCCCTCAAGGATGATCTGTCTCGCCTTCGCCGCACACTTCTTCCACTCAGCCAACTCTTGTGCATTAGTTGAAGCTGGCTTTGGGATTTCTTGATCAATGAATTCCTTCAAGCCATTGTCTTCTAATACAACCTCCATTCTATCTTTCCATGCTATGTAATTCGAGCTACCTTCCAAGGCATACTCGAGTCTCAAGCCATAGAACGCCATTCGCCAACCTTGAAGTATGATATGGATTCAATTTGCACCTGCAACCCCGAACTTCAAACTTTGAATTCTCTTCTTAGTATATTGTTCACAGCTCTGAGATAGTGTATAAAATTTCTACAAACCTCGCTCTGATACCATGTAGAAAATCTGTTGTAGGTTAACCCGATAATGCAATATAAATCAAAGAAGAATACTATAACCTACTTCTACCATCAATTTGCGGAAGCTTAAAGATCAAGCTGAACAATATAACCAGAAAAAGAAAAATCAATGCACAATACACATGAAAATACTTTGGGGAAAGCCTCAGCTAAAAACCCCACTATTTGTATTATCATACAAGGTGGAAATACATAGGAATTATACAAAGCCTTAGCTCTCACAACTAGCTAGCTCCCAGTACAATCCTCATAGATGCTCACAGGCAATCTTGGTTGCTCTTTAGCCTTCCTCTTTGCCCTCCAAGCTCCTATTTCCTTGCACAATTCCTCTGGGATGATTCTCCTTCAACCAAGTGGAAAACTCATATACCAAGTGGATGATCACCTGATCTCGTACACTGTCAGAACTACGCAATCCTCAAGGAATGATTCCTTGACTGCATGGATGAGTTTTCTTTATAAGAAAACACATGCAACTGATAGTACACTATCCTTGACTTTAATCTCAACTGGGTCTTTCTCAAAATAGACATGCATGAGTTTCTGATGAGGGAATCTTCAGTTAAGTTGAGTGCATGCATGCATCAACTGACTGTTAACTCACCATTAGTTCCTCAAACAGTTTGGAACTAATTTAAATGGACTTAACTCAGTAATATGAGTTAACTAATTACAACTCAAATATAACTCAATCTTATCTCCTTAATTAAGGGATAACTCTTGAATGACTTTAGAAAGGCCTCTAACTTGAATTTCTCCAACTAATTAAGTCAAAATAACTTAATTAATTATTTCCAAGTAGTTGTTAAGACAAAATTCGATTTTAATTCACAATTTTATTCAAGGACAAATTAAATTGGAATATTCTTGTTGCCTTATTTCAACAATTCACATACCTCAATAGCTCCAAGAACCTGCTAGTGTACTCCTCATCTGTCATCGATCCCATATTTAGCTCATATAATTATTTTTCGCTATCATCAAAGTATCTCTTTGATAGGTACTTCTCCTTGAATAGTGTCTCGAACTCACTCTAAATCAATTCCTCCTCATGAATACCTCTGACGTTATCCACATATTCCCACCAAATATCTGATTTACCTTTAAGATTGAGTGTAGCTATTCTAGCTTTCATGTTCTCTGAATAATCATGCAACCTGAAGAACTTCCTCATACTGAGAAACCATGCCTCTACATCCTGTGAATTATTCATCTATAAATAAAAAGTAGGTGGCTTTTCTTTCTATAACTCATCAAACAAATATCCCTTATCACTCCTCTTGTAAGGATGATAACAATGACAATCATAAGGCCTATTTGAACCAGAACTAGAATAGTACCCATGTCCATCTCCTCTCTTCTCTATAGTATCCAAGGAACTGCCATCTCTGATCATGTCATCTCTTTCTCACCTGTACTCACCATGATACTTGCTTCCGTATGCCCATTAGTTCTATCCTCCTACACATGGCTAATCCGAAGTGCTCCCTGTCGCTGCAATTCTGAAAAACTCTGAAGTATCATTGCATTTACCTATGCTTGTTTCTCTTGTACCTATATGATTATGTCTTTATCTGCCTTACAACTCCTTGTTTCTTCCTTCAATCTTATCAATGTGTCTGCCAAATCGGAAGAGTGCCCAACACCATGTTGCTCATATAATCCATAGGGAGAGTCTTTGGAACTGTAATCTACCATCTTTCTAGTCATCTTTGATATTCTTCCTTCAAGGTATATCAAGTCAGATAAACCAAATCACAACAAACCAATGTACCTTATCATAATTTGGGGAGGATACCTCATCTGCAAGATCAGCAAATCAGTGTAATACATGTATAACATAATCATGACAACATATAGAAATGTAACACATAAGCATGTAACCATCATCCTAGCTAGAGTCCAGTCATCAATGTATGATCATATCACTACACATACCATGACCTCATCCATAACAACGACCACCACATCATTATACACTTGGTTACATGTCAATACTAATGTGCATAAACAATGCATAATAAATCATATACTCATGATGACACACTCCACAACAACGCCATCAACTTCCCATGGCAGCATTACTATAACCATGACCTATACCATACAAATGCATCAAGCACATGGTCTTACAACACAAGGGACACGTATACAACTAACATGAATGCATGAAAAACACATAGGCAATCTAGCCTAAGGGGTGAACCATGCTTTGATACCACTCTATAACACCCTCCTCCCACATCTACCCAAGTAACAGGCCAACTGGGGTAAACATGTGACGAGAAGTTACTATGATATGATTAGACCTCCTAAGTCACCTTAAGGAAGTGGAACCGACGAAAACTCATAATACAGACCTTCCACATCAGCAACAAGACTCCCAGTAACCATCCCCTAGGTCCCACCGATATTTTATACCATTTAACCCTCTGACGCTCCCTTGATATGGGTATGAATGCATCCAGGAGGCTCTGGAAACTCCCACAGCATGGGTATGTCAGCATCCTGGGACTTTTCTACCCATTTTTGTGCCTGCATCCTTAAGATTTGAGCCACTTTTTTAGGCATATAGCCCAGGTCACTGCCCAGAACTAAATGACAACTTCATAACAGAAAGATAATAATGGAATAATGATACAAATACAATCACTTAAAAAAGGGCTTGATTGGACCCCTGCTAGCCATTTCATCAAACATGTCACAAATATGTAATCTACAGGTTTAAACAACAGATTTGAGCATAGGGGTCTCATACTTGTTAGTGTCGGTATCTTCATCCCTCCATCAGTGATCAAAATTCTCTTGTTGCATTGCATTTTAGGTGTCTCATCCGATCATCTGCATTCCATTAGGGTCATGGATCATCTGATGGCAATGGCATTTCATCAATTTTCCCTCATGGTCTTTACCTGTTGGCCTATTTTCACAAATTCAAGTCATTTACAGTTATTTCATGTCTTTACACTTGCAAAAGCCTTTTTTAGGGTTTTAGGTCTCATTAGGTCTAAGGTTTGTCATTGAAGTCTTGTAAAAGCTCAATAATAGCCAGCAGGCACATGAGGAGGTCAAATAAAGTCTCAATATCAAAAATTTCAATAATCACATGCTCAGTGATTGATTTTTCCTCAAAACCCTGTTTTGAGGAAAAACGAAGTTTTTTCTTCTATGTATAAAAATTTCATGTAATTTCATTTTTCCTATATGTAATAAGTCCAGAAATGTAGCCCTGGTCACCTTGCCAAGCTCAGGGTTTTGAGGAAAAACAGAGTTGTTTCTTCTATGTATAAAAATTTCATGTAATTTCATTTTTCCTATATGTAATAAGTCCATAAATGTAGCCCTGGTCACCTTGCCAAGCTCCTGCACTCCAGCTCCTGCAAAAGAGACAAGAAATCAAAATCATTAGTCCATCAAAAGTCAAAAAGAAAGTCCAACTTCAAAACAGAGTTTTAAATGATAAAGTGAAAGGCAAAACATTAGAAAGTGGGTTTTTGTAAATGAAAAATCAAAGTCACTTGTATATAAAGTTTCCCTTGTGTTATAAACTTCATTTGTGTGCCAAAGAGAGAGTGAACAAGCCAAGTCGTGATTTGAGGAGCAAAAGGAGAAATCGCAGCAAAAATTGTGAAAGCTTACTAGGCGCGGTGCACCTGGGTTGAGGTGTGGCGCACAGAGCGCAGGAAACACACTGGAAATTACACAAGCACGGTGCACCTGTTAGTGGGTGAAGCACACCTGCCCTCCAAGCCCGAATTTTGCTCAATCGACCTCATCTAGCTCCAAAACTTGCAATCTCCATTCCTCAAGTAAGTGGAAACTTCCTAAGTGCCTTTGCAAGAGATTTCATAAGCTTTCATGGTGTTTCAATAGGTGAAAGATAAAACCCTAGTTTGTTGCACAGTCCATTGAAAAACTACCTAGGGTTTGCAAAATTGTCATTTTTGTTGTTTTACCCCCTGCAATCATTTTCACATTCCTCACACTACATTTCACTCATTCTATTTCCTTTTCCCTCTCCCATTTCCACTCATCCTACCCCCTATCCCCAAAACCCTAATACCTATCAAATTCATACTATTCCCAAACCCTAGTTTGCATACCCAAACCCTATCACTTCCCAAAAACCCTACAATCAGCATCAAAATCCCTCATTCACTGTCCCCCTCATCAATCCAAAAGATCAAATAGCAAACACCTATTCTTAATATAAAATCTCTTCATACTCATCATTGAAAACCAAACAGTGGAAAATATGGAAACAGATTCACCTTATGAAAGGGATGAGGAAACAGTGAGTGATTCCTCCCAAGAAATTCATGCACCAAGAAAACCACACAAGGGAGGAAAACACATCCGGGAGGAGCCCACTACACTCATAGAGCTATTGGCGTGTCCTCTTGCTATAACATGTTTCAAACATTAGTCTTGCTACCAATTTTGTGAGATGTTGGAAAGGGTGAAATACCACCATGAGCTTGCTAGACTTTTTGTCCTTCATCTTCACGATGGCCAGGTCAATTTGGCAGGTGTTACCTTCACTTTGACACCTGAAACAATAACTGAAGCAACAGGTATTCCAAATGTGGGTGAACAGTGGAACAAAGGACAGCTGGTGGACAAAGAGCATTATGAGCCTTATATCAAGGCTGGCTATCAGAAGCAAATCAGTAGGGTCTTCCCTTTGATTATGCTCCACTTATGAAGCTCATAATCAAATACTTCAGCTGTGAAGGCAGATTTTCTTGCTTATACACCTATCATGTTAGATTATTGATGCATTTCACTAGAGTGAGGATGATGAACATCCCCTATTTCATATGCAGAAATATTGAGAAAATGACCAAATTGGTGCAAAGAAAAACTCCTCATCAACAGTACAACAGCATCTATCACTTTACATTGATCAAGATTGTGGTTTTGCATCAGCTGAATTTGTTGAATGTTTCATGGGATGATTTCATTTCACATGAGGTTTTCGAAAGCCCTCAAGTGACCCAATCAGTATTTCATGAGGCAGGAGGGCCTTCACATGAGCAAGAAGTGCATGAGACTCAAACTACTAGTGTGCCAGTATTTGTTACTTATCAGAAGGGCACAAGGAGGTTATTTGCAGTAGCCAAACGAGTACTATCTCCACCTGGGGTGGAAGGGGTCTCGTTTCCTTGTAGGCAAATGCTATCTTCACCCGGGGTGAAAGGGGCTTTGCCTTCTTCTTGAGCAAAGCAGGACAAAGGTAAACAACCAGTGCATGATGAAGGGCCTTTTGAAGGTCAAGAGAGAGATTTCATTCTGATTCAGGATGAGGACACGAATTTGGGCTCCCAAAGCTCAAAGCTCAAGGAAATCATCAAGGAACAAGAAACTAACATTCATGACTTACCTCTTAACCTTGAAAGAGCTAAGTGGATCATAAATTACCTTGAGCAAAGGAAAAAGTAGTTGGAGGACCAGCAGACAATCATGGAGCTGCAAAACATAAGAGAAAATAGGCAAGCAGCCAAGAGGAGGAAAGTCAAGTTCACACCACTTGAGCAAGAGATTGAAGCTGATCGGGAATCTTGGCTTGAGAGGGCAAACATGCACTTGGAGAGGCTGCTAGAGAATGCCAACAAAGAGAAAAAGATGTTGAGGCACATGGCCTATCACTATTTGGCAAGAAACAAGATTTACAAAGCGAGAATTAGGACCTTAAAGGCCAAGTTGAGGAAAACTTTGAGGAGGAAGAAAGAGCAAGATAAGCTCAAGATCTTGGCTGAAGCTTCCTTGGCCCAACATAGTACTTGATGCAGGTCACTCAGCCCAAACTTTAAGAAATTTGGCACACTTTTTGACAATTTTGAAATTTTGAAGGAAAAAACTGGTTTTTCTGCCTATTGCGTAGTGCCACCCGACGCTCACTTTTGCTAGGGACCTCCTCTGGAGGAAAACTCTACATTTTTAGATTCCTCATCAAAAATTATGAATACCCATAAATTACTATAAATTTTTCTCAAGTTTTCGGCCTCCAAAAGGGTCAAAAACACTTCAAAAATGCCCTCTCTGCCCCTTTTTGACCACATAGGAAGCAGTGTTGGGAGAACTCACTTTTGGAGGAGAAAATGGACACCAAATTCAGAAATTCCACCTGTTCTAGAAAGTAGACAAATAGACCTTTCCAATAAGTCCACTTGGATCAAATTTGGTGCACAGGAAGGCCTCAAAAATCAGCTGCAAAAAAGCACTACGCACAGGGAAAGTGGCGCGACGCACGCAATGGAAAATTGTCATTTTTGCCAAAAAACTCTATTTTTCGCCTAGTTTTTTCTCAGTTTGACTTTTTTCTCTCTCATTGTCAAACTCATGATGTAATTTAATGTAAATGGATGGAATTTGATGTAAAAATGTTAAAAATTCACTCATGGAGGTAGATACATCATGTTTAGGTGGTTTTGAACTGAATGAATCAGTTTCCTAGGTTTTAGAGGCAAGTTGTTCCACTACCTACTTTTAAATTCTTAGCTTAGATCTTGTTGAAATAGCTCCTAAACTCATGAATTCGACCCCTAAAGGTTAGCATGAGTTTTTTTTGCCTATATCTAGTACTTTTTCAGTCATTTGTAAAGGTTGGACTCTTATGAATGCTTTGAGCATTGTTCTACATTCATCTCTGCAGTTTGGCAAATGAATAGACTAGGGTTTGCAGCATTTTGTGGGATTCTTGTGGCAATTTGATTTGGTATTGTTTTTTTTCTTCTGTGATTCAAGTTCACATGTGTTTATGTATGCCATTATCTCTCTCTTTTCAGCTGAACTAAATGAATCAAGGATAAAGGTAGAAATCATTGATGTTGCAGTGCTCTACCTAGGGTTTGTTTAGTTTTTCATGTTTTCAACTGTTTGAAGAGGATTCCTGAGACTCTCATGCCCTCTCCAACTCCTCACCAGTCTTAAGACTCTCCATTTCATTTAATCCAAAGTACTAAATCATTTTCCTACCTCGTCCCATAGAAACCTCTGCGAAAGTGAGTTCGTTCCCCAGACCCAAAACTGCCTTTCACATTTCAGCCAACAAACCAACATTAAATTCAATCAAACTTCTTTGAGCATATACCTAGCCTAAAATTAGTTTTTATATCAGTCATCTCAAGCTTTATTGACTATATTTTCCTGAGATTGACAAGGAGAGAGCCATCTCCCGACCTGGTAGGGCTAGCTACCAAGTTAAGCGTGGTTTGATGTTACCCTAGATCCTGCCTTTCTCAGACTGAGGTAGATTTAGGCAATAACAATACTCATCTAATAATCGCTAAAAAACATTGATGCCTCAACACATTAGCTGCAATTTCATCCATTAGGCCATAGATACATTGTTGATTCATTTACAAGTGAAAACATGATGAGAGCCATACATAGGTATTGTCATAATACATGTTCATAACCATCATAATAACAACAGAAATACCAAGGAAATAATAGCCATATAATCCACATACAAACTAGTACAATACTCATGAAATAACAATGAGAAATAACCTCATATTAATGATGCAAATGCCAACCAGTTGTGGGACTTCCACGAACCACCTGAACGTAGACATTGTTGAGCCAAATCTCTCTTTAGCCACTCACCCTCATGTCATATTCCAAGCATGAATGTGGGATCTCATAAAACAAATCAATCAAAACCATCCAACGGTTCTAGAGGCCAAACCACCTCAACCCATCAAACAGTGATTCCACCTCATGGCTGGACATCGCAAAACCATCATCAGATTAGTTCCTACCCAAGCCTTCTAGGGCTCCAAAGCATTTTTTCCAACCAAGGCTTCCAGGAATAGTAACTCAACGTAAAGTTGCCACTGAGCTTCAAGAGTGTTTTTCTAACCAAGGCTTCTAGGACTAGTAACTCAACCTACCAAGGGCTTCCAGAGCGTTTTTCCAACCAAGGATTCCAGGACTAGTAACTCAACCCATGTTGTTATAGGGTTTCCAAAACGTTTGTCCAACCAGGGCTTCCAGGAACTAATAACTCCACCCAAGGTAAATGAAACATGAGAACCAAGCAGAAAACAAGGAAATGAACCCAAAACACCATGGCTATCCAAAAAATTGCAAGGCTAGGCAAATCCACTATCAATCCAGGGAATCCTCCATGTCAGTGACAGATCATGACCAATAATCCACATGCATGCAAAACTAGTGAGGAAAAAATACATGCAACTTGGTACCTGCAAGTAAAACCCATTGTAGTTGTTTATCCAAATTTTCTCTTATACTTTCATGCTCATCTTTTTCTTTCTTGCTCCAAAACTCCAAGTATGCCACACTCCAAGAATGATCCAAGAAAACTCTATGTGTCCAAGAGTACGAAGGAGAGAGAATAGAGAGAGAGCTCCAAAACTGAACCGACAAAATTTTGTGAACTGATCCTCGGAAACCTTTTTATTAATGAGGCCTCTATTTTCTTCATTTTCCATTATTTTCCTTCAATTTCCTCCTCACATGCAAATTGTGACCTTTCACCTCCCTTTTCTCCTAATTTCCATTATTTTCATAAATAAATGTGCCAAAATGCCATTTTGTCTTTCCAAATCCTTTGCCATTTCCTTTTCCAATTTCCTTAGCCATTAATCAATCACAAGTGATCCCCATCACTATTTTTTTTCCCAACATTCAGCTTGGAATAAGTGTCCCATCAATCGTGGTTATTATTTTTCCTGTATTAACTTTTATTACATGGAATTTTCACCAGGGTTGTTATATACATATGCATCATGTAGCTTGTGCATATTATATTCAGGTTAAGATTGGTTGATCTAGTGTCCATATTAATTGTACTTCTACATGAACAACTGATCAACCACCCTCACATTCACTTGGGTAGTAGAATGTGTTGCGCTACTCTCAGTGTAACAAGTATACAAGAAAAAATCAAGCGTACAAATATTTTTTCTGGGAAGTGATCAAACTTCCATCATACTTAAGCCTATTGCATATTCTCTCCGATGATGAAAAAATAATAACACAAGTTCAGACATATATGATGGACATGTATAAATAGACAGTAAGTTTTAGCCAACGTGCATGATGAAGTGTAGACTGCAAACAATCCTTCATTTCTAAACGAAGCAGTCGGTGTCTAAGAAGCTTATGAAAAACCTATATTCCAATATGTAACCATTTTCATATACGAAATTATAATACCTGTATCTTCGTGCCTTTCCAAGTCCAATTTTTCTCACTTCCTTGCCTACGTTGGTTTCAAACCAAACAATAATGGAGGATCAGTCAAAATCATGCATGTTAAGATAAAGTCTTTAATGCTCAAGTATCATTGTTGATGCTTGGGTCAACTATAAGCCTAGCCCAATGATGACAAGGACAACTAAAAATAAGTTGTCAAAAAATGGAAAAGACACAATTAATAATCCTCATTGCCAATGTTATGATAAATATGGAAATTTTTATGGCAAATAAAATATCTTGGTTATTGAATGGCCAATTATGAACTGCATTGTTTTGTATAAAGAGCGACTCAGATCAGAAATATGATAATGAATCAGTGTGGCCATTTATTCATGAAATTTTGAGAGAAATAAGAAAAGAACTATGAAAAGGTTACATACGCTCTCATCTAAAATATTTTTAGTACAAAAATATATATTTAATATCAAACAATATAGCACTGTGTTGTATACACATATATAGCATATCCAAAAGTTAAAACCTTTTTTGCAAGCTAAAAATAATTATTTTCCTTTTATACTTGGTGTAAACAATAAGAATTTCCATCCAACCTGCAAACTACAGAGGCAACTTAACTTTGCGCAGGCATCCTCAATCATGGTATTTTCCTTAGAAAACAATTTGAAGACTTCCACAAATATTACAGAGGTATTGTCAATTGGGTTTATCCTGAATGGTCGAAAAGAAGGAATTTTATCCTCCCCACCCAGTTTCAATTCCACTAGTGACATGTTGATCTTATATCGAGTATATTGTTGTAATGGTTTTGAGCCTTGCCCTAAATATTCTAGGGTTTACCTTCAGAATTCCCCAGCCCTTATAACTTGGAAATAAAAATATTGCATAGGTATATACCCTCAATCCTTTGTTCCCAAGGGCTCTAACACAAGATTATTTTAGGTACTTTCTAAAACAAAGAGAAAGGTGGAAATTCTCTCCAGAGGTATTGTGTGAATGAATGAGAAACACAATTTCAATTTTTGGTGATTGTAAACCTAGTTGCTTGGGGAAAAAGTAACATGCTTAAATTACAATCCATAATGTATTTCTTCTTACTCAAATACAAGGACAATAAAAAAAGGTACAAAGTTATATATGTCCATCACAAAAGCACACTCCATATGTATGGTGAAAAAAAAAGCAACAAACCTCTTGTTCATAATCAAAATCCACCTGTCATACCTATAAGCCTAGAAAAAATATAAAAATATAAGATATAAATAAATATGCAGACCTAAGATATCCTGGAGAGAAATATACACCATGGGATACAACATATTTTTGTAACAAGTATAGACATTATTGGCAATAATGTCTCAATAATAAATAGTAAATACATATGAGGATTTGGGTTTAACTAATTTTCTCACTCATTAAAAAAAGCTATATCTTCAAAATTGAATAATTATTTGAAGACTCCAAATCCATTCAAAAATAATCCTTTTTTTTGTGGATAATCTAGATGTAATTTGTTATTATTTTTCCTTGTGCTAAAATCCCTAAAAATGAAACATTATATTTGCTAAAGTTATATGAACAAGTTGTAAGACAATACAAAACTCATTCCAAATATGTGTTTTCGACAATATATATTCCCATAGATAAGAAGAAGCATGTAGTATAAGTTATGGAAGAAAGGGATGGATGAAAAAGTAGGAAAGGGTGGATAATGATACATTATTGTTGGATAGTTTAAGAAAAATGTAAGTTGTTGATAAATAAAATTTATGGATATCCCTACTCAAACATAGGTTGACTACTTATAACCAAACAAAAAGAAAATAGGATCCAACTTTTCAACTAAGCCTACTTCTCTATAATGGCCTTCTATTTTAATATTACCATTATCAAGGGCACAATTTTATTTATATAATAATCTTTTACTGTTTTTCATCAAATGTTATTTTACAAAACACAAACTAGCTGCAACATGTTTTCAAATAAAATATCATATCTAAAACTAAAAAAATTAAAATATTCCCAAGTTTTGATTACACTCATGTGTAGATAACTTACTGGAATGTAAATATTTTCCTCTTTGTTAATAGGCTTGTACGCTGGTGGAGGTTCGTAATTAGGATTCAAGTGCATATTGTATTGCGCTTTCCAGTCATCTTATTCGCAAAAATTAAATTACTTTTATCAAACAATGAATCTTGAACTATCAGTTTCTTATATATCTTTCCATGATGTAACACCCTCCTCCCACACCTACCCAAGTAACTGGCCAACCGGGATAAATATGCAATGAGAGGCCACTATGATATGATTTGACCTCCTAAGTTACATTAAGGAATTGGAACTAATGGAAACACACCCTACAGTCCTTCAACATCAACATTAGGACCCTCAGGAACCATCCCAACCTTTCTTCAAACCAGCCCCTGGGTCCCACTGAGATTTTGAACCACTTGACCCCTGGTTGCTCCCGTGCTATAGACCTGCCAGCATCCAAGAGGCTCTGGACACTCTCATGACAAGGCATGCTAGCATCTAGGGACTATTTTACTTAATGTTGCGCCAGCATCCCTGACATTTGAGCCATTTTTTAGGCCCAAAGCCCAAGTCACTTCCCAAAATTGAATGACACCTTCTAAACAGCAATCTAATGCAATTCAAAAAGTAAACTTTGATATGAAAGCTAATAAAATGAAAAAGTGGTTTCGTTTATGATTTCCAAAAGAACTAATAATGCTTTAACAACAGAAAATCAATATTCCTTCAACGCATACAAGCAGAAAACAGTACATTCGATTGACCCAAAGACCTAAAGACTCAATCAAAATCCACTTCCACTACTTCAAACAATGGGATGTACTTTTGAAAACCAATAAGAAATCAACCAAAATGATGGAAAATTCAAAGCACATAGAGCAGGAGGACACTTCAGAGATCAAGACACACTAGACCTTTCTTGGAGAAACCCTAAAAAATCTTGATGTTCAAGCTTGAAGAGGATACCATATGCTTGTCAGTTAAGTTCATCCTTCGGATGAATCCATTGTATTATTTTTAACGAGCCATAGGAAGGAGTAGCTCGGTCTCATCATGATGACAATTACTTTGTTATTTTAGTTTTGAAGAATTTGACAGAGGGGTAACTTGACATCTTTTTCATGTTTAGAGAGTTTGAAGAAAAAAGGAAAAACGGAAACTCCAAAGGTCCTTTTTTGTAGATAGTCTCTTGAATCCGAAAAGGTAGAAAACAATATTCAAGAGAACCTCTTAGCCATGTTCGGCTAAGGTATTCCCTTTTCGTAGCTAGTATACCTCAGTCTGGAAAGGGGTTAAACTTATACTAAGTAGACATCTTTTCATTTACTTTTACAAGTTTGAAAATACAAGTGCTCGACAATCTTTTCATATTTTTGGAGTCTAAAAAGAGATGAAAGAGGACTCCATCTGGAGGAACAAGTGATATAAAAGGATGTCAACCAGTTTTGATCATGATAGAACTGTTGAAATCATGTAAAGGTCAAGAGGTTGGATAATAAGACCACTCATCGCAGATGTTCCTCAGACAAGGGTAAAGCAACCAAGTGAAATCGTATGATCGGCCAAAGTGATGGTGACAATGGAATGAAAAAATTAAGGCTCATCTATCAAAAACAAGCTGATATAAATGAAAATCATGAGAGGTAAAGTGGGAATGGTTTCATTTCTACACAAGCTTAAAACATGGGAAACTATGCTTGAGGATACTTGAAGATAGTTTCATTTTTTCACAAGCTTGAAACATGAGAAAAAACTAAGCTTGGATTTGGTTTCATTTTTACACAAGCTTGAAATGGAGACAAACTATGCTTGATATTTGGTTTCATTTTTGCACAAGATTGAAACAAAGAAAAACTATACTTGGGATAAGTTTGCATGCCCCCATAATAATGACTGAATTCAAGGTAAATTCCCCCCAAGCTTCATTTCATTCACCTAAGTAGACTACTGGTGGATGGAATGAAGGTTCATCTACGAGATCAAGTGAAAGACTCGACTGGGAATTTACGAGATCTAATCAAATACTCAAATTGGGAGGCGATTTGTTTCATTTTTTAACGAGCTTGACACAGGAAAAGAACCATGCTCATGACACCTTGTTTCATTTTTTAACGAGCTTGACACAAGTAAAATAACTCTGCTCCGGGAACCTTGATTCATTTGTTAAGGAGCTTGAAACAAGAAAAAGAATTGTGCTCCAAGAAATTTGATTCACTTTTCAAGAAGATTGAAACAAGACAAGGAACTCTGCTCCAATAAATTGATCACAACCCATAAGATGCCATGGATTCCAAGAGGTTCTCATCATATGGGAGAACAATGCTCTGGAAGGGATACATATCAAGGGATCTAATGGAAAGATCAAGATCCAATGCCCCCAGTACATGATGCACTATGTCACTGACTAGATCATGAGGAGACACAGGTATCGAATAGGTGGCCACATAATTAACTTGTGGCGGGGCTGATACCGCTTGCATACAAGGACCATTTAGGGAATATGGTTGATTGGGATTCAAATTAGGACCAACAAACAAAAGCTGATCAATGGCCACGATTCTTCCTTCATGCGGGAAACATATCACACAAAAGAGAGAAGAGACAAGTGCTCCCATGACATAAACATAATCACGGTCAAGGAGAAAATTAAAATCCAAAGGGCCTTGGATAAACATCACATCGATATAAACGATATTTCCTCCCAAAGTAATAGGCAACTTAGGAAGGATCCCTAACGGTTGACAGGTTCATCTGTTAGAAGCCAACAGATTCTGGGTAACTGGCACAAGCTGCAGAGAACCTAAATCTTACCAAGTAGTTGAGGAAAGAATATTAACATATGCACCTTGATCTATGATTATGCCAGGTACGGGTATATTATAACCCTGTACTATGATCTGAAAGGGCACGTAAGAAGGAAGACAATATCATGTTAGTCAACTCCAATCAAAGGAAGTGACCATACTACTTGGAGGGGGTGCCATGTGAATGGGAGAACTTCCCATTTGTGTTATGGAAATGGGAGGATCACCCCTCTATACCGTGGGAACAGGAGGATTCCCCCCCAATTCATTGGAATCTGAAGAAACAAGAAGAACCTAAGTGGTATGATGTTCACTCTCTACAGGAAAGGTATGATCAGCTGAAGGTGGAATTGAGTCAACCATTTTCTCAACCAATGGTTGGTCGGGAACGGGCTCATGGGATTCACATTCAGAGAGAGTGGGATTGAGTAGAGATTAATTATTATCAATCACTTGCTCAATTAGTGGAGGATTAGGGGAAAGCTTTCGATAACCAATCGGAAGATGATGCTATAAGCTGTAACGTTTTCCAACACTTTTGAGGATTCATCCATACAAGGAAAAAGGTGAATAGGATGATTCCCTTCACATAACTTACAGGGAAATTTGAATTTACCCTTTTTCACATGGACCTTACTATCACTAGTTTAGGGTTTGTCACCAGCATGATCTCCAGAGGTTGAGGACAAAGGTTGATGTGAGCCTATAGACCACACTTTTAATACCTTTGGAACACCAAGATCATCTCTAAGAGGGCGATCACCCTTACAAAGCATGTAAGGGAATTTAACTTTGCAAGGCTGATTGGAATGTTTCTCCCTACTAGTTGCATCCATAGCAATGGCTGCTTAGTTTTCCACTTACTTATTTTTCTTCTTCTTAATCTTCATTTTCTTCTTCTTATCCACCTAGTTACTAAATTGCAAGATTTCACCAGACAAAGAGGAAGAAGAGGAATAAGACTGAACAAGCGAAGAAGGCAAAGAGTCAACTTTAGGATCAATCGGGGGTTGATATTTTTCAGGTGGAGGAGAACCCAGTTGAGAAGCATTTTGGACATTCGGAACCATAGGGGTCGAAAATAACCAAACTAGCAAACCAATGGTAAATCTTGGAAGGTACAACGTTTCCATATAAGGAGCACCAACATTAAAAAAAGAAGGAAAAGGACCAAGATTCTCGTCAGAGGGGTTTCCTTAATTGGTAGACTCAGGAACTGTTGCCATTAGTTCCAACCTAAGATCTACTAAGGAGTATTTCCACAGGAAGGATGTTTTTATGCGGTCAATTAATTGATTTTAGAAATTAACACCAAAAATAAATCAAAGAGGGGAATCTAGGAATAAAGGTTTACCAAGCAACTGTGAACTGTAATATACACCTTAGCGAACCAAGGACTTAACGTACAGTAACCAATCTCCTTGAATTTTGTGTTCGGTGTATCACGGTATACAAGGTGGCAAACTCGGTTACCTATGGATGGATAGAAACCTATAGGGGACTCCCAAAATATACTTGATGGTACGTGGGAGTGTAATTCGTAATAGTGTTGTCTAATGTGTAACAGTTTGATGAGAGTGTTTCCCTATACTTACCATGCATGGAGCGCCTCTGATATAGCCGAAATTACTGGAGAACAGTCATATACACTTATGTACGTGGAACGAGATTTCACCCCTGGGATACAACGCTAGAAAATAACGACAGCTCCTACATTTAACGACACCGGAACACATCTCTAGCCTAGACCTCTAAATTTTTTTGTTGATGTTCCAAATGCTCCTTAGGTTAATTGAGATCAATTTTCAAGTTGATCTTGAAATATGTTTCAGTTTCAAGGCTCAAAATTCGATGTCACCTAAACACACCTCCAATGCAACTAATATGAAAAAATGATTCTTTCCAATGAAAGCTATCTAGTGTAGGGAAGAAGTGAAAAAATTGATACAACAACTAAGTATGCAACAAAAAAAGCTTCCTAACTAGATCTTTCACTTTCACTATTACAATGCATCCACCAAAAGTAAACTGAAATTTGATTCACTAACATGCAGCTACATGAATTTTTCACTTTTCTTTTTCAATGCACTCACCAAAAGTAAAATGAAATTCAATTCAAATGCGCCTACACAAATTTTTTCACTTTTTCTTTTCAATGAATTAGAATACACTTCTTTTCATCTTTCAACACTAAGGAATGTAATCTATGCTCAACGATAATCCTCAAAACGACTTTTCAATGCAATGTAATCTAATGCAATTCAAATTGTAAACTTTGAGATGAAAGCTAAGCAAATGCAAATGTGGTTTCTTTTAAGATTTCCAAAAGAACTAATAATTATTTAACAACAGTGAATCAGTATTCCTTCCACACATACAAGCAGAAAACAGTAAATTTGATTGACCCAAATACCTAAAGACTCAATCAAAATTCACTTCCACTACTTCAAACAATGGGATGGAATTTTGCAAACCAATAAGAAATCAACCAAAATGATGGAAAATTAAAAGCACATAGAGCAGGAGGACACTTCAAAGATCAAGAATCACTAGACCTTTTTGATAGAAACCCTAAAATTTCTCGAGTTTTATGGATGGACACAACTATAACTGTAAAAAATCGTGCTGACGGGGTTTTTAGTGCTACTGTAATGAAAAAAATTGCACTGGCAACGCAACTGTTGCTGGATAAAAAGTGTTGGGTGAGAAAGACTTAGGAAAAATAAAAGAAATTCATAGATAGATCCAGACTTGACACTCTAAAGGACATACTACTCAAAATGTGAACCATAATGAACCTAAGTTACACATTACTAGGAGGTTGGCCAAACTAAACAAAAAGACCAAACATAAAAAGGAGGTTTGAAGGGCTATAATCTCCCCAATGGAGTCGCCATTTTGTTGTGCATGGAATCCTTTCAGAGGAAAGAAATGATCCCTCTAGTCCCATGGGAGGATCTAGCAACAAACAAAGACAAATATGTGCAAACCTTTTTAGTTTATACCAGAAAACACAAAGAAGGATAGATGACCTACCTCACTCTAATGCTAACATTTGTTAGTGTCGTCCTTGTTCCTCTCGCTTCCAAGCTCAATCTCCTCTTCATTGTTATGGATGAATACATGCTTGGAAAATCACGTGGAGATAGCAAACATATACATAACAAAAACCATTCCAATATAAACCATATAATAGATCAAGGATTATTCTACTAAATGATTAATGATTGACACATTTATGGAAAGAAAACACATAATGTATTATTAATAAATGGTAAAGGGAGCTTTACAACCACTTAAGCCTTGATGCTAGAAGCCTCCTTTAGGTGAGTTTCCAAATCCTAGCCTTAACCTTCAAGAAATCCTTTCTCCTTCGCAAAATGGGCAGCATTTGGGCATGGTTCCACGTTAGGAATGCAACCAAGCAATAGCCAACCACTTGTGGATAGTAGGGATATCATTTATAGGGAAGGAGAGGGAGTTAAGGATACATAAAATAAGGGATATGTTCGACATATTAAGGGAAATATCCATGAAAGTAGGATAAAGGACCAAGAATGGGAGATCTCGTTCCTATCCTTATTCACCTATAACCATCTCATTGTTCTTAGGACTTCTAGTAAGAGAATCTTCTCCTCCACTTTAAGAAAAACTGCTTGAAGAGGTTCAGTGCAGTTTTTCTTGATAAAAGTCATGCTGGAAGCGCTAGGAAAATATAGTGCAACAAGGTACCAGCACAGGTCACTAGTGACGCAAAAAGCGTAGATCCTTAAAAAAAAAGTTTTTTGACAAGTTTCTCCAGAAATCTTTCAGGGAAAGTTTTTCTTCTGTTCTTCAAGGATGCTTCTAAACATGTGTCATGGTGAAGACAATGAAAGTTTTCGTCATTTTGATGCTTCAGGATATGGGACAGGAAGTGTGACAAAATACTGTGTAACAGCCTTACAACAAATATTATCTCAAATTTTTAAACTTGAAGAAGAAAGAGAAAAGTCAAATAAAACTTATGCCAAGCATCAAAAGTTTGTTAAAAATTAGTTTGATAATAGTTTAGTAGGCAACAAAGATTTCTAGGTTGGTGATCTAGTTTTGAAATGGGATAATGCTCATGAAGAGAAAGGAAAACATACTAAGTTTCAGAAACTATGGTTAGGCCCATTTCAAATTACTGATAAAATAGGTCCATCCACTTTTATTTTGCAAGATCTAGGAGGGATGAAAGAGAATTTCCCTGTAAATGGACTTATCCTTAAGAAATATTTTTCTTGAAATCTTAATATCACCTTTGTAAATATGTAAATAATCATATGTAAATCTAGTGCGTTTGTAATTTTTTCATGATAGTTGGTGATTTATTGCATTCTTAATCATGTTCATAAATTCTTTATAGATAATTTCTATTTGATGAAGTTAAATACAAGTAGTATTACTCAGACGTTACCTTAAAAGTGACTAGATGTCTTATGATTAATTCATTATATATCAGAAAGTTTTCTTTAGAAAATATGTTATAGTTTCTTCTCTTCCATAGGTTTAATTTCCTGTAATGATCATTTTATATATTGGGTAAATTATCATATGAAAGGCTAGCCAATAACATGAAAGACAGTTCCTTAGGGATCTTCCTCATCATCCAACTCCTCTGAAATGCCATTAATAAAAGCAATTTCAAATAAATTAATCAAAAAACAACTATTTAAATAAATTTTGAGTTTGGAAATGTATGTTAACCCGTCGGGTTACTGAACAGTCTCGTTAGCAGTGGGTAAATACATACATGGCACGAAGGTAACTTTGTTGGGGTATTAAACAGGCCCGTTGGTAGTGAAGCGATGCCAAGTATGGAAGACTAAAATAATTAGCATGTATGAATGGTATAAGGCTATGCTTAGTAATCAAATCATAAAGAAATTCTCCACTAATCAATTAATGTCTCCCTTTTGTAATAGGAAAAAATCAAAAAGTATGAGTATAAGTCTAAATTTGTATCTCTTTAATGATCATAAGTATAGTTATCATTTTATTTGTAACATTTTGGGTCTACTCTTGTATATGATTCCATAAATTCTTCTCTATCTTAATATAAAATGAGATAGTTGTTTCGCCGAGTGTGTCACCAATTATTGTGGAAAACAACAACCCCTATTTAAATTTAGCCATAATAATAATGGGACCCTTTTCTTAATTTTTTAATCTTAATGAGTGAAACACTTAATAAACCATTTTCTTTAATAAATTTTTATTATCAAATAAAATATAAACATTTTTTACTTAAAACCATTGCAACTGAGACTTAGTTTATTAAAATCGGGCTTTAGGATTGTTTTCATAAAAAAAATTGTAGCCTTTTAAAGGCTCACGTGCTCATGGATCTACTGCTCAACATGTGGCCCAACAGTTATACCCTGACCCTTCATTTAACTTACCATTTTGTTTCCTTGGAGATCCCTTTAACAAGATGACATGTTAAGGCCCCACATGAATTCCCATATCTCAAATGTTGATTGGTTTTGATCGCCAAATCATATATTACGTCATCCCTGTCAAACCGCCATGGAGCATTTACTTTGTAATCCTTTTATAAGCAACTGGATTGAGCTAGCGGGACAACTCATTCTCACCTTTATGCTTGGCCTGGCCTTGCATCATCCCGCTTCATTACTTGTCTCATTCAAGATTTTACCATTGAGGTCACTAATTTGGCACACTGCGCAAATAATATGACTCGCATTGCTACATGTTGCCACATAAGCCCACATTCTCGTCATCCTGTTCGCTTTCAAAATAGCAAGAAAGTGCTTAAATTTAGCTTCCGAGATTTAGCTTTACGGGATGTCATAGGAAAACATGTCACCTTCCAACTATCAAATCCATCTAATAGGATTGCTCCATCTGTCTCATTAAATGTCGTCATTAAGAATTACAAATCAAAATTCATGCCTTTAGTTTTAATGCGTTTGCTTGTTACAATGGATGATCATAATGCCTACATTTATTGCTTTTTCACTGAATTTTTAGAATGATTTAACCCTTTTTATGCCAGCCTATGCTCTATTTATGGTAACTCTTCTTACCCTTGATATTGTCCATTACAAATGAGTTCTCAATGAAGCACCCATCAACAAGCTACTATGGCCAAAGGCAAGAAGCAAGCTCTTGTAAAGGTGTTGACTAGACCCTTCAAAGAAGAGATTAACGATAAATTATCAGAGACATTACTCTTTTCTGATACGGTATACACAACGGATTCTTGTCCTTCATCTTGGAATACCATTTATGAGACATTTGAATAGGAATTTCCAGAGAATCCAGAAGATGCACTAACAGTTGCAAAAGCATACAAGGGTGGCCTAAAAAAATTTGCACCAACAATTAGTGACGTTGTGAGATCTCAACTCCATAAGGTTGCAGTGCGCCCAAGGCTATTTCCATACACATATATGATACATTGGGTGGTGGAGGGAGTTGATATTAGTGAACGATTGTTTGTTACTTGCAAAGGAATCACAATTGGGTCTTTCAAGTCTGAAAGCATTCACGATATATGCATCATTTTCCCCAATCTAAAATTGTATATAATGCTCAGTTTGTGGAGAAATTTGTTAAGAAGGAATGTGAGGGAAACATGGAAGATTTACCCAAAATGTTTAAAGAATGGATGTGTAACCCCAATAAGTTTAAAGAATAATCTTTAGGGAAATATTCAATTTCCTCCCTTGCATCTCCTTTTTCTTACATTGCCTCAATGTTTTGTCATTTATATGCCAAACAAAAGGTTTCTCAATTTCTGGGAAATCGGGCCCCTCTTATTGAAGATGTCTCTCATGGCTATATCATTGACTATGCTCAAATTTTATCACACAACATGGCTAAGCATATTCTTCATTTTCCATTGCAAAATATTGTCGCTAGTGTGCCACATTTTTACATGGCAGCATATATCATGGATGCCATTTATTTCTCTCTTAACTTTCCATGCATGAGATGGAAGTGGACACTTGAAAATCCCCTTCCCATCCACATATATCAAAATATTCTCTATAAATAGAATTATGTCAACTACTTTTACCGTATTTTCCATCTTTTCATGTTTCCTAGTTATCAAAATATCCCTTGATTGTTTATTGAGAATTGGACATTGTTTCTTTGAATAATTTTCACCTATATCGAGTTAGGGGAAGAAATGGTTATCCCCATGTTCTACCTCTCTATATCTCGGATTATATTTTTTCAAGAGAAATTTCCTAACAGATCATGGGAACTGGTATAACCCTTGAGCTTAAAAATTCTTCCAAAACTTTTTGGCCTAGGGTCCCTTTACAAGTTGACATTTTCACCCTTGCTAATTATCAACATGTAGAAAAGGAAATTTTGGCCCTAAATGACTTAAAACTTGCCACCATTCCTACCATGGATTATGACCCTTCCCAAGTGGCTCAAATTGTAGCCAACAAAGCAATTATTAGAGGTTACACTCATGAGCACAATCAATATGATGATTTGTTTTCCCATACCTCAACTTATGAGTCAGTTTGTTTCAAAGCTAGGTAATTGTCTCCAAACAATTTTCCGCATTTTATTGTCTTCATAGATTCAAAAAGAGTTCCACTACCTATGCATTTAGTCAAGCTTCCAGAGGGAGATAGTTTTGTAGATAAAGCTATCAACTATACTTCACAGTCAATGCCTCATATCTCCACACCAATGTAGGTTTCTTCAACAGATAATAGTCTTCAGAAATTTTTTTGGTCAATGACATAAACAAAGAATGGTAGTCATACTTAGAAAAAATATCAACTCCAAATGACACAACCAAGGGAACAGAAATCTTGGAGAAAATACTTCATATGTTTTCACTCAGCAAATAGTCCCTACCACTCCTGAATCCACACAGGCTGCTCTTCCACACTCTAGTCCCATTGCTAATACTCCTC
The DNA here is from genome assembly GCA_031772625.1 of Pinus tabuliformis. Taxonomy (NCBI): domain Eukaryota; kingdom Viridiplantae; phylum Streptophyta; class Pinopsida; order Pinales; family Pinaceae; genus Pinus; species Pinus tabuliformis. The sequence goes on from CM062816.1 coordinate 1,157,661,517, forward strand.
TTAACACTTGGGTTAACTTAGAAGTAATTACTTCTCACCCTACCTCGAATATTCAATTGAACATTGAGAAAATTCCCCTAATCAAAGTATTTTATCATCTCAACATATGGTTGTCATTAAGAAGAACAAGAAGAAAAGGAAAGCAAAAAATGAGGTGTCTCCACCAAACTCTACTTCCTTAGAACTAGTGTGGAAAAGTAATTCTACAACCCCTCATGAAGAATTTCAAGAATTGGCTCTATATGCAAGGGCATATGCCTCAGCTGCCATTAATAAAGTAGATCATGTTAAGTAGTTTGTTCAAGAAAAAGAAGATAGGATACAACAAGTTGCTCAATCTCAAACATAGCTTCAAATGCAGGTCAAGTTATTCAAGAGCCAGAACTCTGAAGAGATCAAACAATGGGATCATCAACTAAAAGAATTACAGCAAATTCTAGAACAAGAAAAAGATGAAACTTTTGATCTGACCAAGTTCAAACATGGATCCCTTGAGCTCAATTCACAACTCATGAAACAAAAACAACGTTTTGTGATAAATTCACTTTGATACAGGTGTAATGCAAGTTGAGTTCTTCATTAGTTGATAAGCTAGTTGATATGGAAAGTCGGTATGATGAGGCTAAATGAGATCTTAATGATATCTTAGAGTGGAAAACAAATAAAATAATATTGTGGACAGATCTTCCCAAGATTGATGAAATACACAAATCCATTATTTTAGGGAGTTGGAAGGATAGGATATGTTTGGTCATAAAATTGGTGAGTAATACTCAGGAACTCTCGAGCTCTATTATACAGTCCATTACCCTGCCTATTTTCGAGGCAAATATAATTTCAAGTTATGAAAAAGATGCATTGTTAGAAATAGAAGCATTGCAAAAAGATTGGATGGATGTGACAAGACATAATTTGGTAAAATAATTGAACAGTGTTCAAAGGCAAATCTTGAGTTAAATTGGAAGCTCTTAATTAAGCCTCATGGTCGTTAGCGAGTCCTCAAGACTCTCACAATCTTATGTCTTCAATTGTCAACTAAATATGAAGCCTCATTCTCCTCAAGAGTTGGCACCCCTTCTAGATATTTATCAACAATGGCAGCAAGCTACTAGCTCAACATTAACTGAAAGTTGTCTAATTTAACCTTTCATTGTCAACATTTTACCATTTTCTATTTTATACAAGTCTTTAAGGTTTATATGAGGATAAATCAGAGACTCGGTTTCTCCCTTTCTTTTTGAGAAAAACTATTTATGTGGATTTTGAACTCATACAAAGGATTTTAAATTTTGCAAAAAGAGCTTATGTCGCACTTTTGTTCTTCAGTCCTTTTTATTGATATATCTAAATCATTTTGATTCCAACATGCAAAGGTTGCGAACAGATTGGGCACCTTTATCTTCTCTTTTTTTTGTTTATCTTTAATCAAATCGATATTTTGAAATTGAAACATTATTATTTGTACCTTGTTTTCATCGATTGAAGCATAATCACTACTGATGTGTGAATATATGTTTGTTTCTGGTGCATTGAAAATTTTATAGCTATTCCATATGTGTTTGTGTTGAACATTAATTTGATTAACTATTTAATCAAATAAATATTTTTAATTGCATTTATAGACATTATATCTTGAAAATCTTTATTTTCATTCTTGCAACATTATCTGTGTCTCACATATGCATTATAAAACCCAGGTAAAATAGCTTATTGGTCAATTGTTATATTAGTTTATATTAATATTTTTATTTTATAATAATCAATTCGTTGTCGTCCATTTCTTTTCCAATTTCACTTAAGCCTTATATTGCAGGTAATGGGGCACAACTAAACCAGTCAAAACCACCATTTTCAATGAAAAAGGGACTAACTTGGGACATTGACCGAGTGGTATCCCAAATGTTAACGAGGTCATTTTTTTCCATCAACAGTAAAGTATAAGTGGTTTTATAGACAATGTTCGGGTTATTTCAAGGTATGAATGGTAGTTTTTTTTAGAGTTCCTTTGTTTCTTTTGTGGGTAAACAAAGGAAATATCTGTGACAGTAAAAAAAACATAGGTTAATAATTATCAAGGAAAATTCTTATGCTTCTTGAACATTTTCTTCCAGACATCAGAAGGGATGTCATGGCCTTAGTCCTAATTTTGTCAGAGTTGTTTGAAGTCCAGTCGGGTGCTTTTCTATTAACCTTGAATCAACTGCAATTGAACAACATGCAAGTGAAAGATGTGAGCAAATTCAAAGGAATGAATGCAAGTGAATGGCCTACAAATGAAAGATGTGAGAAAATAAGGAAATGAAGAGATAGATGGATATTTATCCTTTCACCCTTAATATAAATTCAAGAAGCTAACAAGACTATACATGCAATAAAAAGAAGGATCTTCTAACAGGAAAAAAATTGAAAAAAACTTGAGACGAGTAGGCAGAAGAGAGAGGGAGAATTCCTCTGATAACTTAAAACCCTGCAAAATGGATGGCATATGTTGCCAAAGATGCTAGCCTTCCTGGGTTCCTTGCCAACACTTCCCATTAGCATTCTTGGATGCCTTCACGGTATAGTTACAGTGATTTCTATACAATTCTATGTGTTGGGTTTATGATTTTAGCTTCAATACAAGCCTTTAGGTATATTTTGTCTTTTGGGTGTATTTTTTTAGCTCTCTAGTACTGGTCTTTAGGCATGTTTTCAACATAATTTTTTATGTTCTCTATATTGGGTTCATGCTTTTATCTCTAATTATGATCCTTTCATGTTGGGGTGTGTTTTCACCATAATTTTCTCCATTCTCCGTATTGGGTTTGTGATTTTTCCTCCAATACTTGCTTCTCAATTATGGGCTTTGCCCAAAAGTGGATTTGCTTGCCACTCGATAAGTCATTTTCCCTTATAATTTCTAGGTAACTAAAACCAAGAGGATATTAATTTATATTTTCACCCTTACAATTAACACAACTATCTTATTCTAAAACCCTTGTGAGAGGTTGTGATAGGCTCTATCTCATAAGTAAACTGTCGAATTACCTCCTCCTCTGCATGTTCCCTTAACCTTTTAGATCAACACGCCCTAACTATAACACTCCAAGCTCATGAAACAAGCTCCAGCTCCCTAGACAACATATAAATTGCATGGTCTTGTAATTATCTTTGCATTTGAAATTTGAGGCCTGAGAGGGTTCACATAGTGCTTGTATCGAAAGCCTTTGAGGAAACATTAACAACTTCCAACTAATATCAAACAATTGTGTCTTCTGAAATGCACAATAATTTCCAAAAGTTAGCTTCGAGAGGTTTAATCGAACTTTACAATTCACATTAAGTCCTAATTTTGTTAAGCTTTACAAATTCACACTATGCAGGTGAATATTTCCGAGGCAAGTCACAAGGTCCAAACTTGACAATTCATTATCATAATGAATACATTAATAAGTTCATGTGTAGTTTGCATGTCATTTATTTTCTCTCTCTCGACAATTTTCATGGTTGTTATGATTTTTTTAGAGAAACCATCAAGGTGAACCTTCTAAATATATCAACAATGAATTCATGCAACCCTTGCTTCGCACAAAAGGAAAAATATGAAGGCCTATGTTCTAAGAATAAAATTGAACTCGATAAAGGAATGACAAATTGAGAACAAACAATCTTGGTTTCAACTTCAAGTTCTAGTTCCATCCATACATTATTATAATACTTGAGGCATTCTAAATGTCGGAATTAAATCAACTGGTTTTTGTTGCCTGCCTACTTGGAGACCACGATATAGAGCTAAAAGAAGTCTCTGAATTTAACTTCATCCTCGCCATTGGTTTCTTGTAGCCAGTCAAAGGTGAATGAAATAATCTTTTCTAAAATGGTTAGTACTCTCTACCTTTTGTTTTTTTTTAAGCGTATAGTACTTTTTACCTTTAGTTTCCTCTATTTGTTTATGATGAACCAAAATCATTGCACTAAATTCCCTAACACCCATATGTTTTGTTCGTCTAAGAAGTGGTCCTTGTTGTTACTGCTCCAATCTATTATGTTCTTTTGAGCGGTGGTCCTTGTTGCTACTGCTCCAATTTGTTATGTTCTTCTAAGCATCAATCATTGTTCTTACTTCTCCTTATAAAAGCACGTAAAATCCTGAGGCCCAACCTTCCCACCCTATTCAGAGTTGTACCCAACAAATTAGTTGTCTAGTCCTTGTTGTTGAATTGATAGCGGAGGTAGTATTGTATTAGTAACTATGAGAGCCATGACATATGGCTAACAAGCCACTATAATGAGACATTAGGTTACACATAATAGCCTCACACGTAATAAATCCAAAGTCTTTTGTAACACAAAAGTTTTAGATGGAAAGAAATAGCATTTTATGTTTTAGATTAATGCTACTCCAAAACTAGCATTAATTCATGTGAGCCGAATGAACCTACCATTCAGTGTCAAACTGGCTTTATTACTTATACTTTATTGACAAAAGAAATCAGATATTTTTTACATACAAATTAATTTTATCAACTTCTCTTAAAATCAATTATTAATCTCGTGGTGCATAAGGTCTGTGTTTTTTTCCATGATTTAATTTGGTTCTATCTATTCCATTATCACAACATTTGACTGAAGCCTCCACCGCTTACTCTGACTCGCGTGGCGTATCCTTCATCGGTGTCGTAGTACTAGTCAATATTTTCACCATAAAATAACGCAACTTGACTTGTGTAACCTGTCCTTCCTCGGTGTCATAGTCACTCTTTTCACCATAAATAACGCAACTTCTACAAATGTTATATATATAGAGAGAATTAATGTGAAATATATTCATACATTTTAACATGTTTTATTTTATTATTAATATTTTATATTCTAAACATCCTAAAAAAATTAACTAACGGACAATATTAATATTTCTTTACTATATATTTATATACAATATTAATTAATAACTATTTTATTTATTTATTTACAAAATAAGAAGTTTACACAATTTATTAATCAATTTTGATTTCAAGTTAAGTTTGTGAATGATAAGATTACTCCGGCAATGATAAAATAATATTTTTTTTTATAAATGACTATAATGATAATTCAAGAGTTAAATTTTCAAATGAGCAAAATGAAAAATTCATTTTTTTATGAAAGTGAAGGCATGTAAAATTGGACATTTCCTCCGACTTGTAATATAATAGCTCACATTAATCCTTTTATGTATAATCTTTAAAGACACATTGGATTTTGTATAAATGAGCCTTGATTACATTATTTTAATTTTCCCAAAATACCAAATTGCAAAAGCGCGTTATTTTTTTAACAGAGGTTTAAGGCTTGCATAACTAAGGTGCCTGCTCAAATTCAAATATGTTTTCTCGTCTTTGTGCATTAATATGCATTCTTTCTAGATACAAACCAAACTTTTCAAAATTGTCTATTTACTTCAAAATGCTCATTTAATTCATTAATGCATGAAAGATGGAATTTTCATGAAACTGAGAAAACGTGATGATAACCCAAATTTAAAAAAAAAATCAAGGCATTGAACCAATTTGGATACGTTCATATGAGCATACATGCTAATGATGAATAACCTAGGAGAAAAGTCCCAAACGGTGCATTTCAATAATGTGCATGGAAAAAAGTGATGAAATGAAAATTTTACATGACGCAAGATTTACATTACTAAAATCATAATTATTAGGCAATTTGTATGCATTAAATTTCACTAATGATTGTTTTATTGCAACATTAGATCATCAATGCATCAATTTACGAAGAAAATCTCAAAATGAATTGATGAAAAGAAACACACAAAAACAGAGAAGGAAGATCATTAAACGATAACCCCAAATTGAGCAAACAAAATCAAATTCAAACGAAAAAAATTATTTTTAAAATTTATATGGGGGGGCCTTTAGTTTTGCTTAAAAATAAAAGTGGGGGTTTCTGTGGCTCAACAAATCCGTAACGGTATTTGAAAAGTAGATGGGCCATAAGAAATTAATATTTTTTATTGTCAATCTACTTTTCCCTCCCTATATTGATCCGTGAATCCAATATCCATACTAAATTTTGAATTGTTCTACTAATCCACGAACCAAATCAAACCCGCGAATTTTCAATTTTTTTAGCTCAATTCGATCGAATTTGGTAACTATGAAATATGTTATCATAAAATGTATATTAACTCCCTAATGGGGTGTTGATTGCTTAAAATAATGTGTCCAACTGAAGCTAGGCCAAGGCTCTCGGCCTCTCTCCCTCCCAACATGTCAACCAATTGGAAAAATCATTTAACTCACCTTGGTAGAGATGTTGCCCTCCTCGCAAGACGAACAACATTAATCTCACTTGTATTGGCACCTCCAAAGCCTTTGTCAGGGGTTTTATCTCCAACCTTGCATATATGTTTCTCATTCCTATTCTAGTTATCTCCTCTCAGTTGTTTCCTTCTCCCGCTCATGAGTCTCGGTTGTAACTCCTACTTTCCTATTTCTCGATAAGATAGCTACTCCCTAACTTTCTCATGTCATTACCAACACTAATGGATGATGGAGGATATGTGCATAGGTGATTGCAAACTCATCCTTTGTTCTCAAGGAAAGAATTAATCTCCTCTTCAAAGTTCACTTCATTTTCCCTTCCACCCTAAGTCTCCTCCATCCTACCATATTCTTTCTTCCCCTAACCACCATGATAGGACATGTGGCAGTCGTGGGAGTGTTGGGTGAACTTAAGCTCAATTCCAAGCTAAGTATTTCTTTTTGTAGCTATCAGATTCATACTCCCTTGTATAAGGCATGAATTAATGCAACTAAAGATGAAGTGCACCACGAACATCAAGGTATACTGCACTTTGAGGTGATGTGTAAGGACCTGCGGTCCTTGACACAACCACCGGCACGAGGCGCGTCTTAACTTGGTGAACGACGAGTTGAAGTCATAAGCGAAGTGCGAGCTTGGACCAAATGCGCGAGGTGACAAGTTAAAAATGCCCATAGAGGAGGAGCGAGTTACATGTTTATATGGTGAACGAGCGAGGGCGTTCATCCTTGGTGAAGCCGACGGTGGAGAATTGTTATTGGAACGTTGGTCGGTGGGCCAACCGGATGAAATAACAATATGAGGGCGTCGGTTAGCACGAAACACAGGTCGGCCGAGAGGTGGCACGACCACACAACATAGCGTATATATTGGACACATTGATGGAGCATTTGGACATCGATCAATCAATCAAGCATTCGAGCAAGATCATTTGGTGATGTGAAGAAGAGTGCGAGGTGCAGGTCGTAAGGAGCGCAGGTGGTAATACGCCCGTTCTTGGGCGAAGGCACAAAGTGAAGCACTACATTCAGTTATTGGGTGAGGACGTGAGTGAAGGCGCCCGGCGTTCGGGTGGAAGGCATGGGTGGAGACTCGGGTGAGTCGCTCGCCCGTTATGTAAGGCTAAACGCGGAGGTGGTGAACGGGGACTCGGGTGAGGTCGCCTACCCGCCGTGTAGAAGCAAATGAAGGGTGACTTGGGTGAGGTCGCCCGCCCATCGTGCACAAGGTTTGGTTGAGAAGTGCAGTTGGCAACTCGTGTGAGGGTGCGCCCGCCCAGCTTGGGCAAGGAACTTTGGTTGGCACACGAAGGTGTGACAAGTTGTAAATTTGGCTAAGTATGAAACTTGGTGTTTCCAAGTATACTTGTGAAGCTTTGTAATATTGGAAAGTTGATTAATATAATATATTCGGGCAGACTCATTGTTCAGGGAGTTGCCCCTCCCTTTATACTGTGCAATTGTGTTCTTCATTTATAATTGCTGATGATAATGAATGTGTATGGGTGCTCATTGGTATAAAGGAAATGTAATAATTACTTGGTTGAGAAACACAAACTAAGTAGGACAAGTGGTTAGGTGTAGTCCATGAACATAAGTATTGGTGAAAAGAAAGTGTTCGGTGGTGCCGCACCTCGCCAAGTACGGTTGAAAGACTATCGTAGGCTTGGGGGCGTGACAGGTAGTATCAGAGCTAGTACCGGAGAGTTGATGAATAGGTGCTGGTGTTAAAGATTGAAGTTGATTCAGGGTTGAAGTAGCTTGACAATTGATGACAATGGAAGCAGGTACTTGCAGGTGAAGGAAGTTGGTTTCACATACAAAGTGGAACAAGAACTGGTTCGGGTTGCAGGAACTTGGTGAAGCTGGTGAATATGGAGAAGGCTGAAAAGGAAAAGATGGTGGATGAACCTACAACAAGTGCATCTGGCCATAATGCAGGTGAAGTCTTCTGGTACAAAGTGTTGGAACAGATGAGTAGATGGAGTTATGACTAGGCTTCGATGAAGGCTGAGAATATGAAGATTCGGGAAAGCTGTTCGAAGCTGAGGGAAAAACTTGAAGAACTCAAGTTTCAATATGGAAGTACAATGGATGGTGAACTCAAGAAACTTGACAAGGAGATCCAACAGAGTGGACTTGATCTTCAAGAGCTCTTGGATGAGAGAGCCCAGTTGAGGAAGGAAAGTGCCATGGTGGAGACCGAAATCAAGCAGCTTGAGGACGAAATGAAAAAGAAACTCCTTGATAAGAAGGTTGTTGTAATTGAGCAGGATGAGCTCGACTACATCAACAGGCTAGGGACTCACTACTGTAATAATCTAGAGGATGTTCGAAAGCTTAGTTCTATGGAAGTAGTCAATGGGCACTTGGTTGGTGCACTTAAGCAGGATGTGATGGAGGACAAGCTTGAAGGAATTCAAGCTGGACCAAGATCAAATTGCTTAGAAAATCCAAGCAAGGAAGTGAAGTACCTTAGGAGGAATGTCAAATTGGAGCACAAGCCAATGGACACTTCTGAGGCCGAGTTCTTGAAGAAGGTTGTTGATGTGAGACACAAGATAAAGCCGACAGAAGGAGGTGATGCCTTGAAGCTGAGTTTTTTGTAGGTGATCGTGAAGGGCAAGAGATTTTCAGCTTTGGTGGATACGGGGGCTACTCATAGCTTCTTGAGTAAGAAGGCAGCAAAGTCTTTTGGGAAGAAAGCTGAAATGGAGAGGGAGTGGAGTGTTTTCAAAGTAGTCAACTCTACCATGAAAGCTGTTACTGGTGTGATGGAGAACACTCAAGTGAGAGAGGGATCATGGTTTGGAAAGTTGGACTTGAGGATTGTGGACATGGATGATCATTCTATGGTGTTGGGGCAAGATTTCATGAAGCTTGCACAAGCCATACCAATGGTGGACCGGGACATTCTCTTGATCACAATTGGAGGAAGAACTATGTTGGTTCCGATAAACAGAAGGAGTTGCTTGGGGTATAGACCGAGGATGAATTCTATGACTTTGTATCCCAAAGATCCGAATGTGAAACATGAGGATGTGGAGCAAAGAAGACTTGGGAGTATGACTCAAGCAATGAAGGAAGGGAAGGTGATTGACTTCGTTGCAAGAGCGAGGAAGAAGGAAGGAAGTGAGAGGACAATCTCACGAATTATGGAGCACATGACAAAGACATCTTCTACTAATGATCTTCACAATAGAGTTGCAGATGAAGGGAGTCTGGGTACTACTTCAGAAGCAGTGGTTGGACAGGATTATGCAGGTAGAGATCCGGCTGGTATAGTGGACTTTTGCAGGTATGCCATGGGTATATATGATTTTCAGTTGACAAAGGACAAGCTAGGTAAGCTTGGGTGCACATGTGAGGAGGTTGAGGCTGTGCATAGATATTTGAGGACACAGTATCAATCTGATACATGGGTGGATGAGAGTCAGGGATGAAACTTCATGGCTGTCCTTTCTCTATAGACAACCATGGATATGGGTTGGTGCAAGGACCTTGATGGGAAGGGGCTGCACCACCTTAGCAAGAGGCCTTGGAGGAGGCTTATTTATGACAAATTTGCAGACTTGGATGCAGATGATCAGATGTTGGGGTGAGACCACTTGGTTGGGTATCATGGACAACTAGAGTCATGGACATCAGGTTGGAGACTTGGAGCATGACAGTTATGCAGGGACATTATGCAGGAGCATGTGTAGAGGTGTCATTCATGGACATTCTATGGGAGTGTCGAGGCAAGGATGTCGTGCAGATGATGTTGTGACATGCAGATGTATGAGCCAGTGGAGAGGTTGTACACTCTTGTGCAACAAGACCATGGGTTGAACATGTTGCATATGGGATGGAGATTCCATGGACCTGAGCATCGGAATTGGACAGATTCTTGATGAGTCCGAGATGTAGCAGAAGTCAGGGAAAGATTGATGATGGCATAAGGATATTCATTCTTGTGGTTTAGGCGTATGGTTGGATTAGGTACCCAACTAGCTTGAGTCATGAGGGGTACCAGTGTGCAGATAGATGACAGAATCAGGGGGAGTATCTTGGCAGGCAGACTACAAGGAAGGAAAAGGCATGATGGAGATGTGGTTCTACATATGTTGCAGGGATGTTTGCAGTATGTGGAGGAGTTGATATCATGGATAAGACTGTTCGAATATAAAAATCTTGATCTTGGTGGATGGCTACCAGGATGGGATGTTGTCGAGGACGACAACGACTTCAGGTGGAGGAGGATGTAAGGACCTGCATTCCTTGACACAACCACCGGCATGAGGCGCGACTTAACTTGGTGAACGACGAGTTGAAGTCATAAGCAAAGTGTGAGCTTGGACCAAATGCGCGAGGTGACAAGTTAAAAATGTGCATAGAGGAGGAGTGAGTTACATGTTTATATGGTGAACGAGTGAGGGTGTTCATCCTTGGTGAAGCCGACGGTGGACAATTTTTATTAGAACGTTGGTCGATGGGCCAACCGGATGAAATAACAATATGAGGGCATCAGTTAGCAAGAAACACAGGTCGGCCGAGAGGTGGCACGACCACACAACATAGCGTATATATTGGACGCATTGATGGAGCATTTAGACATCGATCAATCGATCAAGCATTCGAGCAAGATCATTTGATGATGCGAAGAAGAGTGCAAGGTGCAAGTCGTAAGGAGCACAGGTGGTAATGCGCCCATTCTTAGGCGAAGCACACGGTGAAGCACTATATTCGGTTATCGAGTGAGGACATGGGTGAAGGCGCCTAGCGTTCAGGTGGAAGGAACGGGTGGAGACTCGGGTGAGTCGCTCGCCCGTCGTGTAAGGCTAAACGCAGAGGTGGTGAACGGGGACTCGGGTGAGGTCGTCCGCCCGCCGTGTAGAAGCAAACAAAGGGTGACTTGGGTGAGGTCGCCCGCCCATCGTGCACAAGGTTCAGTTGAGAAGTGCGATTGGCAGCTTGTGTGAGGGTGCGCCCGCCCAGCTTGGGCAAGGAACTTTGGTTTGCACACGAAGGCGTGACAAGTTGTAAATTTGGCTAAGTATGAAACTTGGTTTTTCCAAGTATACTTGTGAAGCTTTGTAATATTGGAAAGTTGATTAATATAATATATTCGGGCAGACTCATTGTTCAGGGAGTTTCCCCTCCCTTTATACTATGCAATTGTGTTCTTCATTTATAATTGCTGATGATAATGAATGTGTATGGGTGTTCATTGGTATAAAGGAAACATAATAATTACTTGGTTGAGAAACACAAACTAAGTAGGACAAGTGGTTAGGCGTAGTCCATGAACATAAGTGTTGGTGAAAAGAAAGTGTTCGATGGTGCCACACCTCGCCAAGTACAGTTGAAAGACTATGGTAGGCTTGGGGGCGTGACATGATGGATGACATTGTAGCTTGGATTCAAGATATTGGGAAGAACAGAGGCCATCAAAATCACTATCTATATATTTTTTTAATCTTTATTGAGACTTTAAATTATTTTTAGAAGGTTATGGGTGATCAAAGGGATGCTCAGGACAACCTCATGCATAAGTTGGAAGAGATAAAGTTGTTGTTGATGGATGTGGAACGTAATATTCCTCTCAAAATGATCACTCTAGGAGAATAACTTGGTATCCTATTTTATTCCCATAGGATATAGTTGATCAAAAATGGGATCAATTAATTTAATTATTTAAATGGAACTTGGGTAAAAAGGGAAACATGTGGAGGTGACAATGATTTAGTCAAAAAGGTTAAAAAAAAAGTTATGAAAGAGAGATTGGAGCTCACACATTGGGAATGCATAATCATTTTCTCATATATATTTGGAGAGCTCTTGTGGATTTGGAGTGTTAAAGATGAAACCCTTTAGTGAATTGGTTTCAGTGATGAAACAATTCCACTGTAGTTTATTAGAAGGAAAGATCACTCAAATATTTCACTATTATTTATTGTTCAATATTCATCTCAATGCCAAGTTGTAGGTACATCCAAAGATCGTGGGATTTTTGGAGGTTTTTTTTTCCATCTATAGTTTTTGTGGGAAAAAGGGAGCCAATTCACTCATTTCTAGACCATGTGATCACTTGAGGAGGCCATTGAAACCACCCTCCTCCCACATTTACCCAAGCTAATCGGTCCACCGGGGTAAACATGTGACGAAGAGTTACTATGATATGATTCAACTCCCCAAATGTAGTTAAGGAAGTGGAATTGACAAACCAAAACTAATTTGACTTCCCTCAGGAGCTACAGGAACCCCAGAGGTTAATCAACCATCCCAGGAGCCCAACCCCTGAGTTAACTTACTTTTTGACTAAACTAGACCCTCAGTTGCTCCCATGACAAGCACTCCATGCGACTGAAGCCTTCCAGTCACTCCCACAACAATTCCTTGATGTGACTGCAGTCTTTTTCAGGCAATTCTATGTATGGGACACTTAATTCTGAGCCACTTTTTCAGGCTAGGACTCAAGCCTCTTCCCAGAACTTGGTGAAATTCTCAAAAATGCTAAATAACAAGAAGGCAATGCCTCTAATGCAAAACTTGAACAAGGACCTAACATGACTCATCCTAACCATGACATGCATTTCGTCAAACACATCATGAACATGTAAATTATGTACAAGTCATAAAAACACATTTGAACATAGGGACCTCATACTTATCTGAGAATGATCAAGAAGGTTTGAATCCCTCTCACATTAGTTGAATTATCATCTATTAGGTCATTCATTCATTAACACTTCATCTAATAACCAAAACATGATGAGAGCCATAACTCATGATTGTCATAAAGCCATACTTATAATCAGCATATAACTAGATAAATAACAACAAAACAACAATCGTCAAACCCATATAATAACAAGTACATTTACACACAAAACATAAGAGGAAAGAGCTCTTATTAACATATGAAAATCCAACGAAGTCAGGGACTTCCACGTACCACCCAACCATAGATTGGGTTGAACCAAATATCTTTTTCAGCTAATCATCCCCGCACCATATTCCAAGCATGGATGTGGTATCTCATGGAATAAACCAAGAAAACTAAATCAGGGCTTCCATAGGCCAAACCACCTCAACCCTCAACTAGTGATTCCACCTCACGGTCATACATCACTAACCATCACTAGGTCTCTATCCAAGTTGTTGAGGGATTCAAAGCGTTTTTTCCAACCCAGCTTCCAAGACTAGTAACTCAACCCATAGCTATTGTTGGGCTCCAGAGAATTTGTCCAACCAAGGCTTCCTAGACTAGTAAATAAACACACCGAGAGCTCCAGACCGTTTTTCCAACCAAGGCTTCCAAGACTTGTAACTCAACCCAAGCTATTACAGGGCTTCCAGAGCATTTATCTAACCAAGGCTCCAGGAACTAGTAACTAAACCCACAGCCAAAGGAACATGAGCACCAACTAAAAAAAAAAGAAAAAAACCATTATCAATCCAGGCAATCTTCCATGCCAATGGCAAATCTTAACCAAGAAACCACATGCATATTCCATGCATTCCAAAACTTTCAAGTAAATAATATATGCAATTCAGTACCTGCAAGCAAGACTCGTTGTAACTACTGATTCTATTGTCCTCTTGTGCTTTACTTATTTTCCTTGCCTTCTTGATTCAAATCACAAGTATGCCACACTCCTCCAACAGTGCTCCAAGAAAACTCTGAGTGTCCAAGAGTATGAGAGAGAGAATCTTCAAAAGCCTTTTTATTATTGATGCCTCTATTTTCTTCATTTTTCTCTATTTTTTCTTAAGTTTCCTCCTCATGAAAATATGTGACTCTTCACCTTCCTTTTCTCCTATTTTCCATTATTTTCATAAATAAACTTCCAATTAATGCCTCTTTGTCTTTGCCATTACCTTTGCTAATTTCCTTAGCCATTAATAAACCGAAATGACACCCCAATAGGATTTTTTTCCCAACATTCAGCATGGAATACATGTCCCATGACCTCGGCCTTATTTTTTCTTTTATTAACTTTATTACATGGAATTTTAACCCGATCTTTTTATAGACCCCTCCCCCTTAGGGGAACACTGTACTCGGTGTTCTATGACACCTACAAACAGCAAGATCAATGAAAAGAAAAACATATTGTCCATGGAGATTTATAACACAGCTTGTTGTTGTATTTACAATGACATCTTGCTGAAAATATGACAACATGTTGCATACCAGAGCTTTATAACACAAATCATTACGGTATTTATAGTAAAAAATACATATAATTATTTTCTTCAACCAGAAAATAATCATACTTTCTATGGATATTTATAAATCTAGCTCGATACAATATTTACAATAATATGCACATTTGCTTTAATTGGTAAATAAAAGGATATTATGCTTGTATCAGCAACAAGGGAATCCAGAGGCTCATACCTCCACCCTCAAAGTAATACTAGGATTCACCTCCTTCCTAGGAAGTCCATAATACACTGCCAAGTTCAAGCTACATCAAATGTGCAACGCCACAATCCTACACTACTTGTTCCTTAGTGAACAGTTACCAACTCATTGTTCCAGGGCACACTCCCAATGTGCATCTAATTCCATATGGAAATGCTAATGACCAAAACAAATCCATCTCCGACCTTCCCTTCTCTACTACACAGTCCCTCGAGAATTTCAGTCAACCCCTTCCGTGCAGCCACACACCTTCCAAGTTTCATGGGTATCCCCTTCTCTACTACAAAGTCCCTTGGGTGACCCCTCCCTTGGCAATGTTTCCTTGCATTAGAAGGTACAAAAACCAAGGCATATGCCTACCTCAAAACCATCATGTCGTTCATAGCATGCTCATGGAAATCAATATACACTATTGGGTACCAGTGTCCCAAAATGGCCCTGCATCTGAAGCAGTTTACCAACATACTGTTGCTTGCTCTAATTCCTTTTGTTGTTAATGCTTCCAATCAGTTTCAACCACCCAACCGGGCATTTTCATGTATTCATGTACCAAGCACATAGCTTCCATTAGATTTAAAATATATTCAAATAAATTCAAATCATACCTCATTGGTGGCCCGTCAACAAAGTACACTTTCCATTCTATTTACTTCCTGTCACAACAAGTCAAACTAGCATCTTTGACCAAATCATCATGTATAAACATATCACATCTAGTTAGCTCAAAACTCAACCATCATAAATCAAGAATCATGAACCGCATGCAATCATCATAAACCAGAATTATAGATCACATGTAACCATCATAAGTCAAAATCATAGACCACATGCATAATCAAAACTAAAATAAAATATTGATACTTATCCTTCAATCAGTCATTTTATTTCGCCTTTATCCTTGTCCTTTTTGTACACACGCCAAATTGGTTGCCAAACCCGACAAGCATTCAATACCTTCTCTTCTCTTCAATCATGTACACATACATACAATGTACATCACACACATATACCCACACATAGTGTACAACACCACACCATACATACACCTACACCTAGTGTAAAACACAATACATATACAAACACAAAGTACAACACAATGAATACATGTCACGATACAACCACTACACAATGCACGTAACACAGTACCACATGTATATACCACAATATGTATGACGAGCACACAATACCACATGTACAACATGTACATAGCACCACCTACACAATGTGTACACAACACCACATGTACATAGCGCCACCTGCAAAACGTGTACACAAAACCACATGCACGACGTGTACATAGCATCACGTGTACACAGCACCACGTGTACACAACACCACATGCACGACATGTATATGGCACCACCTGTACATATCACCACATGCACACAACACCACATGTACAATCACCACACAACACCATATATACATAGCTCCGCATATACAACATGTACATAGCACCATATGTACACATCACCGCATATCCAACATGCGCACATCACCATATGTACACAACATTGCATATACAAGATGTGAACGATACCATATGTACATGCACTGCATATGTAACATGTACACAACACCCTATGTACATAACACCACATATATAACATGTACAAAATACCGCATATGCAACATGTACACAACACCAATACTGTACATCTAGAGACCACACTGTCTCTACCAAGCAACCTTGCTTCTAGTGTCTTTCCACCATTCATGATTGCCCCAACATGCCATAGATCAAACTTCTTTCATTCCGCTGATGTATCCCTCATCATTACCTGCCATAACATAGACATAGTATAATAATGTAATATCAATTCATATCCACATGATACTAACCTCATAGATTTTTCAGGGCTACTCTTCCTACTCGGTTCCTCATAAGACGAGGAACCTCTTCATTCGATTCACTTGCATAAGCAATCACTCCTCCACAAGCATGATCCCTGACGACCATGTCAAACAATGACATACATACATACATGCATATAAACATTAGCATAAAACAATCATGAACTCTGACAACCCTGTTAGACAATGGCATACATACATACATGTATACATATATAGACATCAACGTAATCATGATCACAACATGATTACCAGATATCATAAGGTCTCGGTTAAGAGAACTCCCTTTATCCATGCAACGCATGTACAACATTGAGAAAAATAGTTCCTAACATAGCCAAGGCATCTGATGCCTCATATCCATTTACTTTACCTTTCCTAATTACCTTCCTCATGATTGTCCTACCATCATCCATTTACCCCAAGGAACTCAACGAATCCAACTGGTTATCATATTCTTACCTTCAGTTGCCCTTTACTCATGCATCGAGATTCATCCAAGTCTTACATTACCTGTTGAGTTTCATTCATCTCTCTCGAGCTCCATAAACTTTCCTCTTTCCCCAACCAATTCCCAAGACCCTAAAACACAAAAGGCAAGAACAAGAAAAAAAGAACCAAACCATGAAAGACCAATAGAATTACGACACCACAAACAAAGTGGCATGGCCATGCACCAGACATAAACAAAAACGAAAGTCAAGCACAAACAAATCACAAGGCACTAAAAGCACAAACTAGAAATAGACACAATAACTCAACCCCATGGTTCCTAATGCTTCCAAGGGAAATCTCGACCCAAGCCTTCTTCAAGATTTCATGGCAGTCTCTTTTTTCATGCAATCCTTGCATCCTATTACCATAAACATATAATTGTTAGTGTATAAATGAATATAACAATATACCAGATACCTTATGTTGGCGTAAGGGGGTCTGAACCAGGTTTAGAGTTATTCACACCAACCAACAAAACCCTAACTGTTGGCCCTTTCGGAAACAACTTGCATAGTGCAGGTTGCAGTCTCACCAAAGCAATATTGTGGGATGCTAGAACCAAGTTTTTGCATCTAGAGACCATGTGATATGTAATCTGAAGCCCTTGTAGCTCAGATCTACCTTCATACAGATCTGTATCTTCTTATGGTTCACTACTGCAACTCTATCCAAATGGCTTCTAGATCTTTGTGAAGGTCTTCGTTCAGGCCTTTCAGACCTAAAAGAAGCAGACTTACAACTTTCACTTAGTAAATAATAACCCTAGATCTGCCTTTGTGCGGATCTACCCACTTTGAACAGTTATCATAAAAGATTTAGCTGCTACCTTGGCAAAAGCAAGTCATTACTTATTTCATGCATAGATATTAAAGATTCAGCAGGTTCGTGTAGAGAATACTCTTTACTTCATAGGAATAGATCATTAAGCAAAAATGAATAAACTTAAACAGAATTAAGAGCAAGGCACAGATGTAAGATATTTGGTCCAAAATCAATCTTTATTAGATTCAGCGTTCAAATTACAGACTCTTCCACCCTATGCACCCAGCTGCAGGGGCCCGCGCACTCAAATGCAAACTTTCCAAGGTCTTCGCGCACTCAGCTAGAGGAGCCTTCCCCTTTCTCCTAAGTACAAGAAAATAGAGCTTTCATGCCTTAGCACTTGCCCTTTCACTTGTCTTCCCCAAAAATTTCATATCTAGACTAGCTATGACTCAAATATTTATAGCCTTTCTAATACAATACCATGGCCCGCAGCCTATGGGTGAGTCTCAAAACCATCCTATCACTTACTCATACAAGGAGCTAAAGCCCCTTTGACTCCTACTTATTTGCGCGCTCCACTTCCACATTTCGCGGAGACTTTACATTGTTTACAAAATTCTACTCAAAAATTGATTAAACTAACCCAAAATTGACCTTAAGGACCCTATCCCAACATCTTACCTTGTTGTACCCAACACACTGACTTGTAACTGAACACATACTTATATTATCTCTCAAGGGACTCCAATTCCTCGATGAATCCAACTTCTTGTGTTCATGCAAAGCCCTCATTCATTTCGAATTCTAGTTTCTAAACATAGCTAAAGGAATTATCACTCAATTCCTTTCTTTTAACTTTTACATTGTTGCAATTGAGTCTTACTATGTGCTATCACATCAACCAATTGTTAGCTATATAAAAAAATCAATTATTACCTTGTCACACTAATTCCAAGCATGTTTCCCTACAACTACTCACACATGTCATTCACACGTTCCAAATATTCGGGTTAAATCAGTCCAAGTTAGCACGATTCAATATCACAAATATATCGACTCATACCTAAATATCCTAACCATAACCATTTGCATAGGCCAATCCAGATTAGCATGATATACATAACATCAAGATATTATTTGTAATGAACATACTCATCATGCATATGACCACAATCCATATTGTTAGTGTCAGTCTTGTTTTCCTGTCACTAGTGATCAAATATACTTTTACCAAGTCTATCAGGGGGTCTCAAAATCAAAATTTTACCATGTCACTAGGTTTACAGAGTAAAATTTGGTTATTGTCTAGTTGGTCTAGGAATGAGTTTAGTCTTTTGGGAAAGTCACATATGCTGGTCACCTATCTCATTCAGATGAAGGTGTCATAATAAAATCAAGTTTTCTTTATATCAGTCATCATCATTCCATTCAGTTTCAATTTTTTTCATTAGGTCATTAGGGTTTTCAAGGTCCATCATTATCATGTGTAAATCCAACATTGAATAAAGCATGACAAGCAGCTCTTTGACATTAACTTGTTGAGTTTTCACAAGTTCATCATGATTTCAGTTTGAAAGGCTCTAGGAGAAGAAGTTCCAGTGTTTAAAATGTCAAAATACATCCCAGGTTTCATCTTGCTACAGTGACTCAGTTTTAAAGGTGAAAAATCAGTTTTTCAAAAGGTTTGTGGGGCCCATTTCTTTTCAAAGAGGAAATTAACTTGCCTATATAAACCAAAAATCCCCAAACTCATTTTATTTGCCTCTTATTCTTCCTTGTGCATCGAGCTCTCCCTCCCATTGGTGAGAAAAACTCGAGGTTTTAGGAAAAATTAGCAAAAAAACTCCATGGGTTACGCTTCCAGAGATTGCGCTACGCTTCTAAGGCCGGTGCTGCACTTCTAGACACTGCGATGCGCTTCCAAAGACTGCGTAGTGCTTGTGCCAGAGCAGCTCAAAATCGCCCAAAACTCACCCAAATCAAAATTTAAAGCTTGCAAATTGTTTTTCTTGCAAACCTAGACTCATCTACAAGTAAGTACATCATCTTACTCACCTTTTTATTTTGCAAGATGAATTCAAAGCTAAAGATTTCTTCATTTAGGGTTTCTAGTGAATTTGTCATGAAATGATGCTAGGGTTGATGATGGTCATCTAGTTTTCATAAGTTTAAACATGTAAAACCTCATCCTACACCTCTACACATGTTTAATATACATCTTGAACCATTGAACTAACTATAAACCACTAAATTATTTCACCAAAAATGAAACACTAGCTCATTCCTGTGGAATTTGGATAGTTTTCCTAGGAACCATGTTTTTCCCTTTTTACAAATACATCATTCCTTCACTTCACCTCCTTTCATCTTCATAAGTTGTTCATAGTCCATATCCACCTCCTACAAACTCCCCTTGCCATTTTTTCCACTCCACCTACCCATCATTTCATTTTTCACTCATCCCTCACTGTTTTTTCTCATTTTCCTACTGCTAGGGTTTCTGTTATCATGGAAGGAGACTCTTCACCAAAAAGGAAGAAACACCACAAGGGAGGAAATGAACCATCCAACTACAATGAGATCAACTCATCACCCTTTATCAAACAATGCTTTGAAGATGTGAATTGTCTAGATTTTAGCAAAAGGGTGTGTGAAGTAGGATTCAATGAGCAGTTGATAGGTTGGGTTGCTACTCATTTGAAAGGTGAAAGTGCCATTATTTCTGGTGTTGATTTCACATTTTCAGTGGCTTCTATTTCACTTTCTATAGGGATACCAAATCATGGTGAATACTGGTTCAATGGGATGAATCTAGATCTTGTACATTATAGATCTTTCTTGAAAACACCATACAGGGAAACCCATACTCATAACATGCATTTCAGGTACCTGTTGGAGAAGTGTGCTCCATTGATGAAAGTTATCATGAAATTCTTCACGTGTGAAGGAAGGTTCTCCAGACTATACGCCTATCACATCCAGCTTATAATTCACTTTACAGCTCAGAAAGATCTAAACATGTGTAACTATCTATGCAGGAGCATTTCCAAGATGTCAGAGAAGGTACAGGTGAAGAGAAAAGAACATTATCCTAGTCTCTTTCATCATAGTCTGATCAAGTTTGTAGTGCTTCATTAAATTGCAAAGAAGAATATGACATGGGAATCTTTCTTGGAGACAACTTTGAATGGCATGAATCTAATGTGGCAATTCAACATTCTAACATGCCAACACAGCAAATGGAGATTGGGCCCTCAAGCATATCAATGGAAATTCCTAAAGCACCTAAACCTGAGGTGACTAGGATGTACAAAAGAGGAAAGAGGCTTGTGTTTGCTTCTCATGGTGAGAAAGGGGCCAAGCCTTCTACATCAGCAAAACAGGGACCACCAGTGCAGGATAAAGATTTGGTTGAGCATGAGTTTGAGTTGGTTGACTTAGAAGTAGAAAATGAGCCTTAAAACATGCAACAGATCATCAAAGAGAAGGATTCTAAGATCAGAGAACTCATGGATAACATGGCAAGGGCAAGATTTGTCATTTCATTCTTAGAACAAGAAAACAGTCAACTGAAGGCAAAACAACTAATCATGGAAAAGGAGCAAGCTAAACTATTGCAGCAAGCAGGCAAGGGAAAAGCAGTCTTGGAAATCAATGAGCCTGAAGGAACTCAAGAACAAGGTAAGAGAAAGAGGCCAAGAACCAAAGGGCTTAAGAAGGCATTAAAAGAAGAGGAAAAACACATCTTACTGGATGAGGAACTAGAGTTAGAAGACAAAATTTCCTTAGAAGTCAATCAAGACAGAGAGTATTGGTTAGACAAGGTAAATTACCATTTGGAGAAGCTTTTAGACAAGGCCAATAGAGACTATTATACTCCTATAGTTATAGGTGTCATATTTCATGATTGACTGGTTGGGCTCTGTAATATGTTCATCCTTTCCTTGCCATAAAGGTTTCCATATTATCAAAAAATCAAAAAAAAAATGTAAAGAGGGTATACCCTAAAAGAAAAATCAAAGGGTGGAAAAAATAAATGGTCAAAAGAAAAAATGAAAAGAAATGAACCCCAAATAAAAAATACCAGGAAAGTGTGCAAGTCCAAATGCCACTACTATTTCATTTTCTGTAAATAAAGCATCGTGTACAGCTTGTAGAACTTTTGCCACAATTGATGAATGGCCAAACAGCTTAATCTTGGCCAGTTCATGTTTGAATTTCATGTTTTAGAGATAGAGAATAAAAATCTGTCCAAACTATTTAATCTTGGCAGATAAGTAGATAGGTAGAGAAGCAAAGGAGCTCAACAGTTTAATTTGATCCCTTGGAAGAAATAAGTGCAGACTTAGGTAGGCTTACCATGGAAAGGAAAGAAGATTGAAAAGGGTTTGCTAGTCTAAGTGCACCCAAATGTTAGGCAAAGTAGGTTGGGTATGTGTAGATTTCCCTAGACTTTGATGTTGTAATACTGCTTTGGAATAAAAAAGTTGTTGGGATCAAACTGTTGTCTGACCTACTGGATGAAGAATTGATGCAGAGGATTTGTCACAGAATACTTGAATCAACCCATGGATCAATGAGTACTTTCTACCTTGTGTTTTACAGTTTCTCGTCTGTTATATCATCTGTGTTTCATAAATCTAAATGATAAAGAAAAATATTAATTTAGAATTTGCTTGACTGCACTCTGTTTTCAGTCTTTATTATTCTCTGTGTTTTTCTTCAGAATTAGCATAAACAGTAAATTCTTAACTGCTCCTGTTTCCTGATTCTCTCATCTTGATTATTTGCTAAGGAATCCTTAACTGCTCCTTAACAATAATCATCCATTTTCCCTCTTTCAATATGTTGAAGGATTCTTAACTGCCCTTCACCCATTTGAGCCCATTCCATCTGATTCCAGCCTTTATTTGTTCTCTGTTTGACTACCTTGCTCTGTGATGCCATCCTCTGTTGAGAAACCAAATCCAGAAAGCCTTCTTCTTTGACTCCATCATGCCCAATGGACTAAACTCTTTAGTTTTGCCTCACTGTTCTATTGAATCTCACCACCCAAACTCAAAACAAAACCCTCAAACTTCATAACTAGCCTAACACCTTAAAAATCAAAGCTAAATCATAAAGAGAGAGCCCTCTATGGATGCAGATTGGCTAGAATTTGTATCTAAAAGATTGGTCTGTGATTACCTCGGTCGTATTCCCTTTCTTATAACTTTTGGGAACAACCTGAGTGATAACAGAGACAATCAGCTACTAAGGCACATGGCACATCACTACCAGGCCCAAAACATGATTTTCAATGTCAAGGTCAAATAACTTGAAAACAAGCTCAAAGAAGCCCTAAAAGACCAAAATGATAAAGGAAACTTGGAGATGCTTACTGAATCATCCATGAGGGCTTAATATACATAATTTTACAGGTCTTGACAAATTTTGAAGAAATTCTGATCATTTTTTGTTTTTTGGGAATTTTAGTGCCTTTTGCAGAAATTTGGCTAGTCACAGAAGCACAACGCCTTGGCATTGCGCTTTTTCCTTAGGAACCCAAATTAGGAATGGCTTGCATTTTTGGAAATCCCTTGGCATCCTCTCAAAACCCATTTATTCAAATTTTCCAGAGGTGGCCTAAATTTTGAGAATAAAAGGGAAAAAGTGGCCAAAAATCAGCTTTATGGACCTCTTTTTGACAGGCATTGCGCTTCTGGAGCGACCTTGGGAGGTTAGATTTTGGAAGGCCTTCCCATGGGTAATTTTCAAAATTTCAAGGTGTTCTGGAAACTAGAATTGAAAATATAGTTGACTGTTCTTTTAGATCTGCATTTGGACCTCTGGAAGGCACCTTAAAGCAGGATCAAATTCAGCATTATGCTTCTGCAATTTCCTGTGTTTTTTATTTTAAATTTCTCTATGTAAATTTCCTAGTTTTCAGTTTGACTTGGTCAAAGTCAAAACTCTTAATGTAATTGAACTTGATTCGAAGTTATATGATGTATGAATGAATCAATGCAAATGATAGGTTGTTTTTTATGTTTAATAGGCCTCATTGAGGAAGTATAGTCCAAAACAAAGTCTACAAGCAGTGTTTGTATTTGACCTTCTCACTCTCACCTATTGGTTGAGAGAATCTTGCAATCAGTTCCACCACCTAGGAATTTGACTCCTGGAGGTGGGGAAGTGGTTCAATTGAGTCTATATGTACTATTTCTCATTCAGAGAGAAGGGTTTGACTTTTTTGGAGGAGGCTTAGATGTTATGATCTTTTCAGCTAATACAGGAGCAGTTGCAGCTATTTTTCAAGAACTCTAGTTCTATGAGTGTATGGTGTTTGTTTAATCTTTCTATTAGTTTCTAATGGATAAATCATATTTCTTCACATGCTTTGTCTTCTTTATATGAATTACCTTGCAGTGATATAGACTGAATTTTTTATTTCAAACTTTGTTTATGTGGTGTTCATAGTTGTGTTTATTTCTTCTAAAAGCTAATGAACTCATACTTACATATGCTCATTAGTATCTTCAAAACTTTCTAATCTATACTACATTGACAATATTTCAAGTACACCATAGCCTTCAGATGCCTAGCTCCTTTCTATATTTGTCTTTGCATTCCTAAAGCCTATACCTAATCACTGGCTCTAAACCCTAGTCCAACAAACCCTAAAATCTCAAATTCACAAACACACAAACAAACATACATATCTAGCCTAAAAACTTTGTTCTTTAAAGCTATTCATTGATAAAAACTTTGAGAGATCCCTCTCGGGATCAGTAGGGCTAGCTACTGAGCTAAAATTGGTTTGAGGTTACCTCTTTCGATCTCCTCCTCAGCATAGGAAATTGTAGGGCTAACACATATAACAACAAGTTAACTACCAAACACGACTATTTAACGCACCCGCATGTTACTGCATTTAACTAGCATCTTTTATGTATATATAACCATAACAACAATAGATGATAGGCATGCATATAGCAATAAGGCATATAACAACAATTAAACAACATACCTGCATGACAATATACAAACATGTATGATGATCTTCTCTTGCCCCGATATCCAGTGTTGCAACCTTGCCTTTTGATCTGCATTTAACTAGCATCTTTTATGTATATATAACCATAACAACAATAGATGATAGGCATGCATATAGCCACAAGGCATATAACAACAATTAAACAACATACCTGCATGACCAATATACAAAAATGTATGATGATCTTCTCTTGCCCCGATATCCCGTGTTGCAACCTTGCCTTTTAATATGCATTTCCTACCCCATCTTAACCAACATATCATCATCATGATGACATAAGCTGCAACAACGACTATCACAATGCATCTTTGACCTACTATACATGCATAACCATAACCATGAAAAGGCATGCATAAAAACATATAGACACTGACATGAATAACAAATGCATATACTATCGACATGCATTCATGACAAACATATCCCAAAAACAACATCATCAACTTCTACATGACAACACAACTGCAAAAATGACTATCACCATGCATACAAATCAAACACATATAAGAATATACATGCATGCATGACAAACACATTCTACCCATCGAGTCCAAGTGTTGAACCATGCTCTGATACCACTTTGTAACCACCCTCCTCCCAAATTTACCCATGCTAACCAGTCCACTGGGGTAAACATGTGACAAAGAGTTACTATGATATGATTCAACTCCCCAAGTATAGTTAAAGAAGTGGAATCAAGAAACCAAAACCAAACTGACCTCCCTCAGGAACTACAGGAACCCCAGAGGCTAACCAACCATCCTAGGTGCCCAACCCCTGAGTTGAATTGCCTTTTGACTGAACTAAACCCTAGTTGCTCCCATGACAAACCCTCCATGTGAATGAACCCTCCAGTCGCTCCCAAAACAAGGGCTCCATGCAACTGTAGTCCAGGGAAAATTTTAGGGGCTAATATTCGCAAGTGAGCTAATTTTTATGCTTTTAAAAAAAAAAAAAAAGATTCGCTAATTTCCATTTTTTCTAAAAATTATTCTCCAAAATTTGATAGAATAAAATTGCTTTACCTTAAAAATCACGAAAATTTTATGTAGGCACTACATAGAATTATTAGAAATTGGAATATTTTTACAAAAATAATCCCAAACATTTTATAGATTGCATATTATGGACTAGTTAGATTCACCAAGGTTTCTAAACTTTAAAATAAATTTCCATCCTTAAAATTTTCCCTCCTACAGTCTTTTTCAGGCAGTTATGTGTCTGCAACCTCGAATTCTAAGCCAATTTTTTAGGGCAAGGACTCAAGCCTCTTCCCAGAACTTAATGAAATTCTTAGAAATGCTAAATAATAAGAAGACAATGCCTATAATGTAAAACTTGAACAATGACTTGACTAGAATCATGCTAACCATGACAGGAATTCCATCAAACACATCATGAACATGTAATGTACATTTCATAAAAACACATTGAACATAGGGACCTCATAATTATCTGAGAATCGTCAAGAAGGTTTGATGTCCTCTCATATTAGTTGCATTATCATCTAGTAGGTCATTCATTCATTAATGCTTCATCTACTAACCAAAACATGATGAGATCCATAACTCAAGACTGTCATAAAGCCATACTTATAACTAGCATATAGGCAGATAAATAACAACAACAAAACAATCATCAAAGCCATATAATAGCAAGTACATTCACACACAAAACCTACAAGGAAAGAGCTCCTATTAACATATGAAAATCCAACCAAGTCAGTGACTTCCATGTACAACCCGACCATATATTTGGTTGAACCAAATCTCTCTTTCCGCCAATCACCCCCGCACCATATTCCAAGAATGAATGTGGGATCCCATGGAATAAACCATGAAAACCAATCCAAGGCTTCCAGAGGACAAACCACCTCAACCATTAACCAGTGATTCCACCTCATGGTCAAAAATCACTAACGATCATCGGATCGATCTCCATCCAAGTTGTCTAGGCCTCTAGAGTGTTTGTTCCAACCTGACTTCCAGGACTAGTAACTCAACCCACAATTCTCGCTGGGCTTTGTAGTGTTTGTCCAACCAAGACTTACAAGACTAGTAACTCAACTAACCGAGGGCTCTGAAGCATTTGTCCAACCAAGTCTTCCAGGATTAGTAACTCAACTAATCAAGGGCTCTAGAGCATTTTTCTGACAAAGGCTTCCACGACTAGTAACTCAAACCAAGTTGTAGCTAGGCTTCTAGATCGTGTGTCCAACCAAGGCTCTAGGAACTAGTAACTCAACCCATAGCCAAAGGAACATGAGAACCAACTAGAAAACAAAGGTAAATCCCACAACACCTTGGTTATCCAGGTAATGGCAAGGCTATGAAAAAGCACTGTCAATCCAGGCAATCCACCATGTCAATGACGGATCTTAACTAAGAAACCACATGCATATGCCATGCATGCCAAAACTAGTAAGGAAATCATACATGCAATTCGGTACCTGCAAGAAAGACCCGTTGTAGTTGTTGATTTCGTTGTCCTCTTGTACTTTTGTGCTTTTCCTTTACCTTCTTGCTCCAAATCACGAGTATGCCACACTCCACCAAGAGTGCTCCAAGAAAAATCTAAGTGTCCAAGAGTATCAGAGAGATAATAGAATAGAGAGCTCCAAGATAAAACTCACAAAATCTTGTGAATTGAACCTCAGAAGCCTTTTTATCATTGAGGCCTTTATTTTCTTCATTTTCCTCTATTTTTCATTCAATTTCCTCCTCATGCAAATTTTTTACCTTCACCTTCATTTTCTCCTATTTTCCATTATTTTCATAAATAAAATGCCAATTAATGCCTCTTTGCCTTTGTCAATTTCCTTAGCCATTAATAAACTGAAGTGACACCCCACAAGGATATTTTTCCCAACATTCATCTTGGAATACATGCCCCAATACCTTGTTCTTATTTTCGCCTTTATTAACTTTATTACATGGACTTTTAACCCGATTTTGTTACAGCGATGTCCATTATTATCAGCAAGTTGAAGATATTTTTTGTGAGTAGTTTTAACCCATATTTTTTGCTACCCTATCTAGCTCCATTTTTTTAGAAGTTCAGGCCATCATTTGTTGGGTCATGACATAAAAAGGGAGGGTCAAACCAACCATAAAATCTACTCCAATATGTTAATTTATGGAAATGTAAGGAGACATTTCAATGTTATCATCATCTCCTGTTTTACCAACAAATTGTGCCAATTATCCATGGTTGTTTACGGGCTTCCTAAATCTATTTTTGTAACTCAAAAGTTTGCTCTAGCATGTAATTCTAAGTTAGATTGATAAAATAGATCAGAATAAATTTGTTTTGTTTGTTTGTTGTGGTATTTTTTCTCATGGTATGATGGTTGAGTTGTTTGTTCATAAATAAGGGATTTTACAATGGTATTAATAAACATGTCGGTTGTATTGGTTGAATTTATTTGTTGTGATATTTTGTTTTGGGTATAATGGTTGAGTTTATTTTCTAGAAAGGGGGGATTTTATAGTGGTATCAAAGCGAGGGATTTCCTGCCAGCCCATTAGTGCATGCTATATAGATGTCTTTAGAGGACAAGGAATACATCACCTACAAGGAATAGAGAAAGGGTGATAACAATCTTCACTCCTAATCAAAAGAAGAGGAAGACATGGGGGATAAGACCAAATAGCCCAGGGGAAGACCTATGAATATTCTAAATGACCTTATAAGGGGGAAGCAATAGATGGTTCAACTTATCACCCAGCTTATAGCAAATAATAAAGGGAACCAAAACAATGTTGACAACAATGGTTCAAGAGGGTCAAATGGTAACAATGGGAAACATGATGAAGGGAGAAAAACCCATATCCAAGTTCAATAACCCTCGGAAAAGAAGTGGAGTGACTCCTAGACCTTTCTTATCTCATTTCTTGGAAGAATAACCAGCATAAAATCAGGAGAAGCAAGGACAAGGTGAAGGTTTCTCTAATTATTTAACAGAGCATTAGACTCTTGGTGAATAATTTCATGCAGCCATGTCCTTATAGTATTTTTTCATCATTAAATACAGGAAAAAGCCAAGAAAGTACAACAAGGGCTCACATAATTTCGGTATTTTGATACAAAAGTTAGGGAAATTGTCCATTCCTTCCTTTAGTGTTTCATCCAAATGCACTGCCAAAGCATGGGTTCAAAAGTTGGACACAGATTTCCAAATCAGCCCTATGTTGGAGATAGAGGCCATCAAATTCATTACCTTGCATCTAGAAGGAGAGGCTTATGAGTGGTGTTATCATGGGCTAGTCACCTTGGGGCAAGCTAGCATTGCCTCGTACTTGGACTTCACATAGAGAGTGATTGGCCGATTTGATAAGAAGGACCTAGACATATATTTCAAAGAGTTGCCACAACTCAAATAGACAGGTACAAGAGATGCTTACATTTCAGAATTTCGTAGGTTTGCAGTCATGGTGACAAATGCATCGAGGCACAGGCTGATTATGTTATTCATTGAAGGATTATCTGAAGCCCTACATGGTTGGGGTAAGGCCTTCAAACCAAAATTTATACTAGATGTTATAATTAAAACTTGAGACATGAAGGATGTAGTACCAAAGAATAAATTTTCTCCCAAACCCTTCCTTTGTTAGAAAGACAAAGACAATAAGACCTTCCAAACGGCATGGACCAGGGAAGACAAATTGGATGATGAGAATCAGAAGGAACTAAGAAGGAAGAAACTATGCTTTAGTTTTAAGGAGCATTAGGAACTAGGTCACATGTGCATAGGAATGGCAAGGTGCATTACATAGAGGTGCTCTCAGATAGTGATGGGGAAGAGGAGGCAGGATAGGCTTCAGGTGATGAGCATAGTGATATGGATGACGAGAAGCCATGTGTGGAGACTAAGGGTGGAACTATAGTTGCTTTATCGGGCATCCCTAGATATCACACTTTCAGGGTTAGGGTAGTAGTACAAGGATAGTGTGTCACTATCTTGATTGATGGTGGGGAACCCACGAATTCATTGATACAACTTTGGTGGCCAGGAGAAGCATTCCCACGGAAGAATTCAAGGGATTTTCTGTTGTGGTAGTTGATGGGTACAATATGAAATGCACAAAACAAGTTTCGTGGTTGGATTTGATGATGGGTAACTACATTGTGACCAATGACTTCTATGTGGTAGAACTAGCAGACAGTAATGTCGTATTGGGTGTTCAGTGGCTTTATTCTATAGGAAAACACTAGAAGAACTACCAAACAATGGAGATGGAACTCACTACAACAGATGGTAAGACGGTAGCTCTCAAGGGCGTGTATAATGGTGCCCCTAAGGTTGTTACAACAAAGAAAATGGAAATCATATTCAAGCATGGTGATGTATGTTGAGAAATAGAGCGTTTGATTACAAAACAAAAACCTTTAAATAGAAGCTAACTTTATCATGTACAAATTCAGTCATTGTTAAGCAAACATGACTATATTTTTGGGGAGATCCATCAAGGAGGCCTCCTAATAGAGGCTTTGACTACAGCATGGAGTTAGAAGAAGGGGTCAAACCTGTAATAACTACTCCATACAAGCACCCAAAGAAGTTCAAATATGAGATAGAAAAGGAAATCAAGGAGTTGTTAGAGATGGGACATGTTAGGCCTATCTCCAGTCCATTCTCTTCTTCATTAATTTGGTTAAGAAGGATGGCACTGTGAGGACATATATTAACTATCATGTCTAAATAAGAAAATAATAAAAAGCAGGTATCTCATTCCCAACATCGACGATATGTTAGACAATTTGCATGGGGCAGTATATTTATTGAAGATTAATCTTTGATCAAGATATCACCAAGTGAGGGTTAGGGAGAAGGATGTTCACAAGACTACCTCCAGGTGTCATTATGGGCACTATGAGTTCTTGGTCATGCCATTTGGATTAACCAATGCACCTACCACTTTCTAGCCTTGCATGAACCGCATATTCAACAAACAATTGTGGAATTTTCCATTGGCTTTCTTTGATGATATCTTTATATAAAATAAGACATTGGAAGATCATATGAGGCATTTGAATGAGATATTGAGTATTATGGGGAGAAGTCGTTGTATGCCAAAGAATCAAAATTGTGAATTGAGTCTTACAAAGATTATATATTTAGGCCATGTGATAAATTTGCAAGGGGTGTAAGGGTGTAAGTACATTAGGAGAAGATCTAGGCCATATTTGATTGACCACCACCTAGGACCCTTACAAATTTGTAGGGATTCTTTGAATTATGCAACTATTATAGGAAATTTTTTAAGAGTTGTCATAGTTGGGTTCACCCTTAACAGATCTTACGAAGAAAGGGGCATTTATATGAATAAAGGAAGCTCGAAAGGCATTCGACAAGCTCAAGGAGGTGATGAGAACTTGTCCAGTATTTTCACTTCATGATTTCACTCAACCCTTTATGCTTCAGTGTGATGCTTTGGGAGAGGGTGTACAAGTTGTCTTGATGCGGAATAAACATTTAATGCTGTTCGAGAGTCAGGAGCTTAGGGAACCAGAGAGGCTCCACTCCATCTACAACAAGGAGATGATTTCTATTATGCATGCTTTGGCAAAGTTTAGACAATATTTGGTACAGTCACAAATTTGTGGCTAGGACTAACCACAAAAATTTGCGGTATTTCCTAGAATAGAATGAATTGAATGAGAGGTTGCAGAAATGGGTGATAAAGATACAAGAATATGCTTTTGACATTAAGTGTATGAAGGGAAATAAAAGTATTGTTGTTGATGCCCTTCCCAGGAAACCATCAACATGTTCCCTTACAAGATTTCAATTGATTGGAAATCACACCTGCTAGTGGAATATTCCAAGAATAAGTTTATTTGTGAGTTGATGGATGGTCATGTTTAGGATGACAAGTACAGAGTGGCACCATGTCGGTTAACCATATGCTGCCATGTGTGCCTTCTATAAGGATGACATGGGAAAGTGCATATCTCGTGATCGGTTGGAATATTTCGGTGGTAGATCACGTGAATTTTTGTTTATCATAAAAATCATGGGGTGGTTACAATTTCCCTTGGTAATGGGATACACTGGAATATATTTTATGTGGTTATGTTATATTAACAACATGTGGTAGATACATGTATTATTTTATTCAAAGAAATCATGTATGATCCCAAAAATAAAGTAACATCCCACAAAATCATGTAGAATTTGAGAATTTAACTTGCAAACTCTTCTATATCAACTTGGTGCCTTACCATTATACTATGGCTTGCTGTTGTGAAACATATTGGGCATAAATTTATTTAAGGTGTGCTTTCCAAAAATGTTTTGAGAAATGAGGCTTTAAAATTTATTTCTTGATAAAACGAGAATTGAGAGAGGATTATGGCAATGATACATCCTTGTTAAGATTAGGTATGTTCTATGCCAGAGCAATTTATTTAAATTTTCACAGTTAGCAATCACATCAGCATTACGATAAACTGCAGATAGAACATAAATATAAAACACAGAAGACAGCCAAGGCAAGAGGACACAAGATATGGCGCGAGCCAGGGACAAACCCCACAATGCGTGGGGAAACCCTTTGATCAAATCTTCTTTTATCTTCAAAGTTCAGCAGAGAAAGAGAGAGAGAGAGAGTACAATTACAACAGAAGTCAACACTTTGACTTTTGATATCTGCAAGAGATCAGTTGAAGACATATTGCTTCTACTGATTCTTCAAAGTGACTGCTTCACTTTACATAGTGTTGCAGCTCGTACTCATGTTGCACCCGTCATTGTGCTACACTTGGTCACTGAGCTGCTCCCATCAAACACTATGTTGTTCCTTACTAACATGCCCATCATCGTTTATCATCATGTTGTCTCATTCATCATCATGCTGTTGGGATCATCATCCTTGCTGCACCTCTGAGATACCTGTCCATATCAAGAATACTAGATCTGAATACTGTGATGACCATTGCCATTGTATGTCTTCTTTTACAGGTATGCTGAGAAGCTCTTGATCAATACTGAAACATCATTGAAGTTATGCCGAGGCAGTAACATATACATCTGTGAGACTGAGATGATACCCAACGTAATTTTCATTGTGCAATCTGAGTTATGTTGTTTATTGCATATAAACTGTCACAGGGATACCATCAGCTCCAGCAGCCTCATTAACTTACTGCGGCCACCAGCAGCTCCCAACAGCTCTTCCTTATCACTGCGGCTACCGCCACCTTGACTGCAGTTGTCTATGTCTTGACTGTGACTTCATGACCGCTGCATTTCCATGCTATGCGTAGATATATATGGTCAGCGTAAGAAGTGATTTCATGAACGATGAACTGCGTGGATATCTTCAGTGTATAGGGACTGTGCATGCATAACTGCATATGCATATAAGGCTGCGTATAAGGTGACAACACTATCCACGCTGTGCATATAGTTCATAACGTCGACATGTACAACGTGAACATTGACCTCCGATGACAGCGTGAACATAGATCTCCGATGATAGCGTGAACCGTGACACATATCTCCCATGACTGCCATGTCCTATTACAACGTGTATATATCTCCGTTACTGTGTCTATATATATATATATATATTGCCATTTTCTGCATATACGTATCTCCATTTGCCTGCGTATAAATAGTCATTGCCTGCGTGTAGGTCTTCATGACCAACGTATTTCATAATCTGACCAACGTGTAGATGTCTTCATAATCTGCATTATACATATAGCCACATATATATCCCTTGAATGGTATGCGTATAGGCTTCCATGCTATGCCCTTTCAGCGTATATATATATATATATATCTTCATGAATTAGGGTATTACGTTGACTGTCACTGCAGCTAAGGCATTCTTCATTAGTGTATCTCTTTCACCAAAAACCCAGACGTGGAGAGGAGATCACATGAAGAATGTGTGTGTTAATGACTCCAAATCCTCTCTTATTTATACTAAAGTGTAGATGATGAATAGACACGACGTTTGGGCTTCTAGAGCCTACATAAGAGCTGGTCGGCTTGATAATAATTACATAAACAAAATAAATTCATATCTCCATAAATACTTATCGGAATCGGATGATCTTTGGATCAATCCTACACCTCTCGACGAGAGGGATCCAATAAAAATATCAGCTTCCATAAATAAGCCGACCCACATGGAGTTTGGCCCTAGTTGCCAATTTAACACTCCCTCTCAACTAGGGAGAACTCCATCCATTGATCCATAAGTCCGACTGTACTATCTCTGCCATCAGTGCCCTGCACCGTTCTGCCCAACTCTTCTCAGCTCTGCTGGCTTTGCTCTGCTCTGCTCAACTCTGCTGAACTATGAAGAAGAAGAATTGATCGAGAATGAGTCATATCATTCTCCACTGACCTGAAGTCAGTCTCAGAGTGCATACCACTAGTCCCAGACCAGTCTCAACTGACCCGAAGTCAGCTTCATAGTAAGTACCACTCCTACCACTGGTCCCGGACGAGTATCGCAGTCTCAGAGAGTGTACCACTGGTCCCAGACCAGTCTCAACCGACCCAAATTCAGCGTCATAGTATGTACCACTCTCACTGGTCCCAGACCAGTATCGCAGTCTCAGAGAGTGTACCACTGGTCCTAGACCAGTCTCAACCGACCCGAAGTCAGCGTCATAGTATGTACCACTCTCACTGGTCCCAGACCAGTACTGCACTGACACGAAGTCAGTCTCGGAGTATGTACCACTGGTCCCAGACCAGTCTCAGGCTTCAGCCGACCCGAAGTCAGCGTCATAGCATGTACAACTCCTACCACTGGTCCCAGACCAGTATCATTGATCCCAGATCAATGGAGGACATCCTAGCGTAGGGAGTACGGTAGATACAACGATGCGTCCATCGGTATTACTATGGTCCCTAACTTCATTTCCCTGCTCATTGATCAGATGAGAGGTACTTCCCATGAGTCCCAGACTGCATGGGTAGGAAGCCTCGACAGGAGAACTTAATCAATCCTGTCCTCACAGGAGAACACATCAATCCTGCTACAATCACCATGGAGAACACATCAATCCAGGCTGCCATGGAGAACACATCAATCCAGGCCTCACAGGAGAACACATCAATCCTGCTACAATTGCCATGGAGAACACATCAATCCAGGCCTCACAGGAGAACACATCAATCCTGCTACAATCGCCATGGAGAACACATCAATCTAGGCCTCACAGGAGAACACATCAATCCTGCTACAATCGCCATGGAGAACACATCAATCCAGGCCTCACAGGAGAACTAATCATCCTGCTACACAAGAGAGCGAATCATCTTGTTCCACAAGAGAGCGAATCATCTTGTCCCACAAGAGAGCGAATCATCTTGTTTCAGTGCGCACCACCAGGGGAGGGTGAGTCACCCTGTGGTCGTATGTTGCTCCAATAGAACTGCAAGCCCCCCATAGCTCCTAGAGCTCAATGTATGCAGCATGCAGGACCCTTTTACAAAGGTCTCTCGACGACTCCAAGTCGTTCGGGAAAATCACAAATTTGATCTTTCCCCCGGGGCTTTAGCAACCTGTATATCATCTCAGTGCGAAGGAGCCTCCTTGCTCATCGACTTTCCATATCCCAGATAAGGCAGTATCTGATGTCTGTCTGCTGGAGCAATTGTCGAATACGGAATTCCTCAATAATTGAATCCCACCTCTGGTTGTCACAGAGAATCACAGTGGTATTCATCATGTGTACAAACAGCTCACTGAAGAGCTTCAGCAACCAGACTACCTCACAGAAGGCCATACTATCAGCAATGTATTCTGCCTTGGTGGTGCTCAGAGTCACCGACTTCTGCTTCCTGCTCATCCAGGATATCGAGGTAGATTCCAAAGAGAAACAGCACTGAGAAGTGCTCTAGTGATCCTTCATACTGCCTGCCCACTCATCATTCGAATAATCATGTGGTTTCATATTTCCGGCAGTGTATCTCAATTCATGAGAGATTGTGCCCTGAAGATATCTCAGAAGATTCTTGGCACCAATCCAGTGAGGCTCAACCAAATATGAGCTCACCATGCTAACTGCAACACAGATGTCCGGACGGAGGTTCTCCAAGAACATCAATGCGAATGAGTTTATGAAACTCAGAGGCATTTCCCAAATAAGGTCCGACATCACTACCATATAACTTCTTAAAGTTAAGATCCTTGAGGTAGTCACAGGCTTGCAACTTATCTTTCCATATTCAGAATCCAACTCCCTCTGTCTCCTATAAATGAGAGGGTGTGCACCTGTCAGACATAGGTGCCGGTACAAGAGGTTTATCATCCACAACCTTCGAGTAATGGTTTGGATAAGATTCACTCCTAGTGAATCTCAGCTGCATTAGATAGCTATCAATCCTCTCATATTATGCCTGAGGTGTTTTTCTTCAAGCCATAGGGGGCTTTCTTCCACCTGTATACATGAGATTCCTTGCTCATGATTCTCAAACTCCTCGGGTTGTTCCAAACCTGTGAACCTGCTGCATGAGGGGAATGGTACCCTTATAATATTTTCCTTTGGTACATTTCAAACATGTACCTTCATGCTTCTTTTTGAATTCAGGCATCCTAGTCACCATCTGACTCACAGACCTCCGGTGTTGAGTCAATGGACATGGTCCCCAGTGGACTTCCTCCAACTTGATATAACCCTGAACTCAAAAACATATTTAAAAGATCTATTTTCAAACACGTACCTTTTCATCGATAAGTGCCACTGTGTAACCTTTGACTTCCATTTCCAAGATGGACATCAGGTTCGATCAGGTACAAAAAAGAGATTCAGGGGTTCCTTGCTTTCGTGGAAGAATCGACCATTTCCTTGATGACTTGCATTACCAGCCATTCCTTTGATCATTGAAATGTCCAAGGAATGGTTTTTATCTTCATCAAGAGATGTGTCTTTGCCATTCGGACACTCCTGCGCATAACGGCCGAACTTATTTCAACAAGGCATCCGCCTTTCCTTCCACCCTTAGATCCGAACTTCCCAACGAAGTGATCTTTAGATGGACCATCAAAATCTTCCGCTGCGCCATTCTGATAACATTCTTTGCTTTGAATTCACCCTCGGTGAATTATGAGGAACCCATTGATCCTTCTGTCTTGTCCCAACTGTCTTCGGTGATTGCTCTTTCACTCTTGCTTGGGCATTGTCTTCACCTCAGCTCTGATACCATGTTAAGATTAGGTATGTTCTATGCCAGAGCAATTTATTTAAATTTTCACAGTTAGCAATCACATCAGCATTACGATAAACTGCAGATAGAACATAAATATAAAACACAGAAGACAAGCCAAGGCAAGAGGACACAAGATATGGCGCGAGCCAGGGACAAACCCCACAATGCGTGGGGAAACCCTTTGATCAAATCTTCTTTTATCTTCAAAGTTCAGCAGAGAAAGAGAGAGAGAGAGAGTACAATTACAACAGAAGTCAACACTTTGACTTTTGATATCTGCAAGAGATCAGTTGAAGACATATTGCTTCTACTGATTCTTCAAAGTGACTGCTTCACTTTACATAGTGTTGCAGCTCGTACTCATGTTGCACCCGTCATTGTGCTACACTTGGTCACTGAGCTGCTCCCATCAAACACTATGTTGTTCCTTACTAACATGCCCATCATCGTTTATCATCATGTTGTCTCATTCATCATCATGCTGTTGGGATCATCATCCTTGCTGCACCTCTGAGATACCTGTCCATATCAAGAATACTAGATCTGAATACTGTGATGACCATTGCCATTGTATGTCTTCTTTTACAGGTATGCCGAGAAGCTCTTGATCAATACTGAAACATCATTGAAGTTATGCCGAGGCAGTAACATATACATCTGTGAGACTGAGATGATACCCAACGTAATTTTCATTGTGCAATCTGAGTTATGTTGTTTATTGCATATAAACTGTCACAGGGATACCATCGAGATTTATACGCATAGATTGTGGCTACAGCAGTTTGTTCCAGCGGCCTCATTAACTTACTGCGGCCACCAGCAGCTCCCAACAGCTCTTCCTTATCACTGCGGCTACCGCCACCTTGACTGCGGTTGTCTATGTCTTGACTGTGACTTCATGACCGCTGCATTTCCATGCTATGCGTAGATATATATGGTCAGCGTAAGAAGTGATTTCATGAACGATGAACTGCGTGGATATCTTCAGCGTATAGGGACTGTGCATGCATAACTGCATATGCATATAAGGCTGCGTATAAGGTGACAACACTATCCACGCTGTGCATATAGTTCATAACGTCGACATGTACAACGTGAACATTGACCTCCGATGACAGCGTGAACATAGATCTCCGATGATAGCGTGAACCGTGACACATATCTCCCATGACTGCCATGTCCTATTACAACGTGTATATATCTCCGTTACTGTGTCTATATATATATATATATATTGCCATTTTCTGCATATACGTATCTCCATTTGCCTGCGTATAAATAGTCATTGCCTGCGTGTAGGTCTTCATGACCAACGTATTTCATAATCTGACCAACGTGTAGATGTCTTCATAATCTGCATTATACATATAGCCACATATATATCCCTTGAATGGTGTGCGTATAGGTTTCCATGCTATGCCCTTTCAGCGTATATATATATATATATATATATATATATATATATATATATATATATATATATATCTTCATGAATTAGGGTATTACGTTGACTGTCACTGCAGCTAAGGCATTCTTCATTAGTGTATCTCCTTCACCAAAAACCCAGACGTGGAGAGGAGATCACATGAAGAATGTGTGTGTTAATGACTCCAAATCCTCTCTTATTTATACTAAAGTGTAGATGATGAATAGACACGACGTTTGGGCTTCTAGAGCCTACATAAGAGCTGGTCGGCTTGATAATAATTACATAAACAAAATAAATTCATATCTCCATAAATACTTATCGGAATCGGATGATCTTTGGATCAATCCTACACCTCTCGACGAGAGGGATCCAATAAAAATATCAGCTTCCATAAATAAGCCGACCCACATGGAGTTTGGCCCTAGTTGCCAATTTAACAATCCTTCTTAGCATTGATGAAGACATTGTTTATTGTAGGTCAGATACCATATGAGATGTAACAAAGAACTTAAAGTATATTTCACATCTTATTAATTGATTGGTTGCTCAATGGAAGAAGACCTGAAGATGTAGCCTAAGAAGGGTGACCTCCATTATCAACTTGTGTCTCTTCTATTTATTTTTTCCTGTTGTTTATTTCTTCACTGTAGTGTTTTCAATTGTCCATTAAGTTTTAGGAACAAGTTAAGGCAATTTTTCAAGTTAACATTCACATGTAATTATAGTGTTAATTTCAAACTAGCCCATTCCAAAATAGAAGAGGGAGAATGTGTCAATGGATTTCATCATAGGTCTAACGAAGGTGCAGGGATGAGATTTCATTTATGTAGTTGTTAATCAATTAATCAAATTCGCGCATTTCTTCACGAATTCATCAGAGTATAAGGCAGTGTAGGTGGCAAAGTTATTTTTTAGGGAGGTGTTTATGCTTCATGGGATACCTAAACACATTATCAGTGATCGAGATAGCATGTTTCTCAATGCATTTTGGTTGGAGTTGTTCAAATTGGTGAGCATCAAGTTGATTCCTAGTTCCAGTTATTACCCTTAGATGGATGGCCAAACAAATATTGTGAACAAATGGGTTGAGGGGTATCTACATAACTATGTGTCAAGTCAACAAAAGGATTGGATTAAGTAGTTTCATCTAAGAGAACATTACTACAACACCACTTACCATATGTCCATTGGTATGACCTTGTTCCAAGCATTGTAAGCAGATGATGCTCCTTCATTTGTGGTTTTGGTGTTTGGGGATAACAGGGCTCCCAAAGCCAAAGATCGAATACATGAAAGCCAAGATATCTTTAAGATGGTTAAGGAAAAATTACAGAATGTTGAAAACCAACATAAGATGTATGTAGAAAGGCACAGGTTGAGCACAATTTTGAAATAGGAGACTTGGTTTTCTTGAGGTTACATCCATATAAATGATCTTCTCTAAAGAAAATTGGTATAGAAAGGTTGAAACCATGTTTTTATGGTGCCTACAAAGTAAATTATCAAGAGATTTGGGGGAGTAGCTTATGAGATTTAGACGCCATAGGGGAACAAGATTCATAATGTTTTTCATGTATCATGCCTCAAGAAGGAATTATGACAAGAAGTTATTACGTCAGCAAAGTTACTTCCATTAGACAAGGAGGGGTAGTTGGTATTAATCCTTGAGGAGATTTTGGAAGTCAGGGATAAGAAATTGAAGAGCATAGTGATTAGAGAGTATCTTATCGGGTGGAAATACTTGTTTGTATCGGACACTACATTGGAAGGAGCGCATATTTTGCAACATCCTACTTTGCATTGCTTGAGGGCAAGCAATCTCGAGAAGGGAGGATTGTAATGTCCCTCTCTGAATAATCACTCCAAGAGAATGACTCAATAACCTATTTGATTCTTGTAGGTTATAGTCGGTCAAAAAAGGGATCAATTAATTTAATTATTTAAATTTCGTTTTGGTAAAAAAAGCAACATGTGAAGATGACATTGATTTAGTCAAGAGGGAAAAAAGGAAAAGAAAAAGGTTATAAAAGATAGATTGGAACTTACTCTTTGGGCATGCATAATCATTTCCTCATATTGATTTGGAGAGATCTTGTAACTTTGGAGTGTTAAGGGTGAAACCCTTGAGTGAATTGGTTTCAGTGGTGAAACAAATCCACCCTAACTGGTCAAAAGGAAAAATCAATTCGATCTTTCATCAATTTTAATTGTTGAAGATTCATCACATTGCCAGATCATGAGTAAGCTAGAGATCATGGAATTTTTGGAGGTCATATTTTCCATTTGTAGTTTTTGTGGGAAAAGGGGGTTGATTCACTTATTTCTAAACCATGGGATCACTTGAGGTGGTCATACTAGATATTATCAGCAAGTTGAGGGTACTTTTTGTGGGTGGTTTCAACTCATATTTTTGTTTCCCTAGACAATACCATTTTTAATAGTAGTATGAGCCATCATTTACAGGGTCATGGCATCAAAAGGGAGGGTTGAACTAGCCATCAAATCTACTCGAGTATAATAATTTACAATAGTGTAAGGGAACATTTCATTGTTTTCATAATATCCTCTTTGCCCAACAAATCATGCCATTAGCCATGGTTTTTTATGGGCTTCCAGAAATCTATTTTTGTAAATCAAAATGCTACTCTGCCATGTAATTCCATGTCATATTAATAAAACAAATCAAAATAAATTGATTGATTTTGTTTTTTGTTGTATTTTTTCTTGTGGTATGATGGTTGAGTTATTTGTTTGGCGAGAAGGGATTTTACACTAGTATCAATAAACAATTTTTTTATATTGGTTGAATTTATTTGTTGTGATATTTTCTTTTGGGCATATTGGTTGAGTTGCTTGTCTAGGATGAGGGGATTTTACATGGAAGGATGTATGGCTTGCCTCCAAACCTGATAGTGACACTGCAAGGATGCAATCTAAACTAACAATCTGGATACCTCCTTGGTTTCATGACTCACAGGTTTTTCTTATTGGTTGATATATTCACTCTTGTCTAGAATTTTGGATTTTATAGTAGGAGTTCTATGGGCTAGATTTCCCACGTATGGGAGAACTTGTTTCCTTTTTAGACCATTGTTGTTAGTTCTTGGCATACATTCTCAAACTCTAGTCTACCATTTTAGTTTTCTTTTAGTTGGTTTTCACCTTAGAGGGATAGCTAAACTTCATGTTCATTAGGTGCTCTTCTTCACAACACATTTTTGGGCTTTGATTGACTTGTAGTTATTATTTTTATGGTTTGGTTTCTTATGTGGTATACTAAAGAAGAATAACAACTCATGACAATTGTAATTTTCTATTTTTTTAACCTGAAAGAGAAATTATATTACTGGATTTTTTTTGTGATGAGCACAACAAGTACATTAAGAAACTTGTTTATAAACCATAGAGTATTTACTTCTTCAAAATTCCTAATATCTAGGATAACTAAAC
This sequence comes from Pinus tabuliformis, assembly GCA_031772625.1. Taxonomy (NCBI): domain Eukaryota; kingdom Viridiplantae; phylum Streptophyta; class Pinopsida; order Pinales; family Pinaceae; genus Pinus; species Pinus tabuliformis. The sequence continues at coordinate 1,157,703,439 of CM062816.1, forward strand.
TATGATGTTGATAGAGGTATATACAGCAAAATACATTCAAAATTTTACAAAATTTGCAAAACATGCTCTCTATCGGATTGTATCGATTTGAACTCAACTGCTCTAGTCCTTTTTGGCCCGTCTGCCGGCCAGCTCCTTATGGCTTGATTGTATTGATTTTGATCTCTACAGCTTTTGTCCTTTTTGGCCTGTTTACAGGCCAGCTTCATATGGCTTTATATGTATATGCTCATTATATTTCCTTAATATAATATCATCATGTTTTTTCCTCTGAAAATAAGGAAAGGAAGGTCATTCCCTGATCTTGATCTCACAAATTGGTGAGGAGGAGCATTTAGATGTGGCTCAGCTCCTATGCACTGGAGTTATTGGAGGAGGAATGTTCCATAGTGGTCTTGTTAATTGAAAGTTGCAATTCTTCCACTTGATGTCGAAGACTTGACACTTCATCCTCAACCCTCTACACATTGGTTTGATGTTTCATTAACATGTCCATAAATGTGGTCACACTAGCTACTATATAATTAACCAGGATTTTTGAATTCATAACTTCTTCTAGGTGGGAAATACACTCCATTAGTTGTATGAACTCCTCACTATGAGGATACATATTTATTAATCTTCCATAAGTCCCATGCTCTCAATGATATGGACAAAGAAAAACTTCAAGTAGATATCTAGGCTATAACTTGCGTTCTCTTCCTAGAATTTGAAATTTGACTATGCACTCAATGCCAAGAAGGAGAGTTGTGCTTTTTCAGGCTCAAGCTCTAGAGTATCCTTCCAAGTGCAGGTAGCTTGCCCCATAGAGCTAAACTTCTCAATTACCACCCAAACTATGCAGTGACTCGGCACAACAAACTAGCATTGTCTACCAAATTGAAGACTAATAGAGCCAATCACCAACTCCATTGAACCATATATCTTGGAGAAGAGCAAGGAAAGAAGTATACCCTATGCTTGAAAAAAAAAACACAAATTCGCCCTCAAATTGGGCAAGCCACAGGGAATTTTGAACTTCTCGATGACCTTGGGACTCCCTCACTCCCCCTGGCTCATATGAATCCCAACTGTGACTGCCAACAAGCTAAGTACCACTTCCAACATAAGAAACCTTTACAAATTATTGAAATTTCCATTATAATCAAATCCCCATCACAACTAGAATGAAAACCAAGTCATTACAGGGAGCTACCAAAGAATAGCCATAACTGCCCTTACCTCTGGACTCCCTCACACCCCCTAGGTCAAAAGAAGCCCAACTATAGCCACCAACAAACTCAAGACTACCCCTAGCACAAGAAAATTGAAATTTTTACAATTCTTTAGAATTCAATTCTAACTAGAAACTCATCACAACGAAAATGAAAACTAAAACAAAGCAAGGAGTTATCAATGATAAAAATCCAAAGTTTCCCTTACCTCACCACCTCTGAGTGCATTACTAAATTTAATACTTGCCAACCACTACCTTTCCATGTATGATTTAAGGACTTTATGCCTGACTTGTCATTTTCTTGCATGATTACTAAGACAACTCTGATGGTTATCCAACATCATTACAATAATGTGAATTGCATCACCCTAAGCACGTTCACACGAGAACAATATGCTCACATTGAATCAAGAACCAAGATTGTGGTGCCACTAATTCTCACAATACTGATTTGGTTGCAAAAGTACCAAGGTACCTCTGAGATCTTGTATGTTGTGCTCTGCCATGATCCCACCCTTCAATTCAACCTGGGAGGATTTTGAGCCCATCTCAGGAAGGTACACTCCAACTCGTGTAGTAATGACACCTGAGACAAAGGCATGTCAACTCCCCTCAATCCACCCTGATCTATAAATACCATTGTATGATCCTTCATCATCTTGGTAGCCACATGGCACTCCCAACCCATATTTAATGTTTCTCTCATAAATTATGGTAAGGGCTTGAAATTTTGAGTCTATTGGCAGGGCAAAATGTACCATCAACAGTAAGGGGATCTCCCTAGTGCAAAGCACCAATTAGACCTTACACCGTTTGGGATAGGAGTCTCATTCGATATGTGGGCACGAATGCCACCATGTGGGTTTCCTCTTGGATTTCAAGTGAGGAGATGTTAACATAAGAACAAGTGAAATACCGAAAGACTAAGGACAAAATTAGCCCACAAATGATAAACTTGCAAAACAAGGTACAAGAATATAACAACAAAATAGTAAGAAGAATTATGCTTCAAGAGGAGTCAGTTAACTAAACCCATCTGAAACATACATGAATAAGAAAGGTATTAGAGGTTAATCGCAAATTAGTTCACAATAGATTGCTAGTGTTATCGTGGAATGAAAGAGCAAAGATTCCAGAGTACATATGAGCAATAAACCATGAATTAGTTCACTAACATACAACCCCTGTGAAGGCATACCTACAAACATAATAAAAGTATCAGTTAGCCATTACAACTATTAGAGGAGTTGTCATGTCCACTTTTTTATTTTTCTCTATAGTACAACCAGGGTGGATTTCCAGAGCATGAGATGGCCAGGTCATGGGAGCAGGTTTATGTCATCAGGGGATCTAAGGGAGTTTTGAGGAGTTTTTATGGGATCCAATGGCATTCCCTTGGCATATTCCATCATCAGCGCAAATTTCCTTTCGTTTCGTTGCATTTTGACAACTTTCAAAAATTAGCATTATTATGGGGCCTAACTTAATTATTTATGCTCGAGGTGGCATTTCGGGAAGATCAATTGATGGAAAACCTAAAAGTAATACCTCGTTGGAACTGGAATGAGAAGATATATAGGATGGGATGCTAGAAGTGAATTTTAGTGGTTGGGAAGAGTATGGTGGCCAATTTACCATTTTCCCACATTAAAAAAATATTTTAATTGAGGGAAATGTGCTCAATGATTAAAATAATAATTAAATATGAGCTTCTAGAGGGATCCATCAGATCTATAAAAAGAGGAGGAGGAGGCCATTAGAGGACATCTTGGATTGTTGATATTTTCTATTAGTGAGGTTTGGAGAACCTAGTTCCCAACTTCTCTAGCCCCTAGACGAAAACCCTCGGATATGTTGTTGAGTGTTGCACGAAAACCCAATTCTCTTTGAGAAGACTTCATCCAAACTTCAAGGATATTGGAGTAAGGATATTGGAGTAAGGATCATTCAAGTCCTCAATTGATGCTTCATGGGTATGTTGTTGAGTGTTGCACGAAAACCCAATTCTCTTTGAGGAGACTTCATCCATGAGTTTCATAGAGCTTCATAGATATTGGAGTAAGGATCATTTAGGTCCTCAATTGGTGCTTCATCATCTTTCAGTTGATTCAGTGGTAGTTGTTGTTGGAGGGAGAGTGCGATCGTTGTGGAGTTTTGAGGGACCAAGATCAACATAGCAACAGAATATTTGGAGGTCCACTCAACTATCATCTTTCCTATTTTGTCTCAGATATTTCCAGTTGTACTCTGCATGATATATTATAATAAATGAAGTTGAGTAATTCCTTGTGCTGCATTTTCTGAGGTTATTTTAGTTTCTGGGTTTAATTCTGCAAATTGTCAATGCATTTGTCGTGCTGTGACGAAATAGAGGTTGTTGTTAGAATTTCTGAGGTGACTGTTATTGGTGTTGTTATACAAGGCTTTCATCATTAACTTCTTGTAATGATTGTCCATTTGTTTGTTGTTGCACTGGCTGTGAGTAATCGATCCTCGATCACCATCCGCACCCCACATCTTGTTTGACATGCAAGATACCCTGTGGGTACAGAGTAAAACTGCCCTGAAATACCCTGCCTAGCTATCGCATGAATATGCCAGCCATCATTGTGAACTCCAGCAAAAGAACATGATATTCTTGCTTTTTTTGCAAAGACATGTTTCTAAGGCTTTAATTTCCTTCTTGATTGTAGCCTTAGTCATCCAAAATCAAACAAGCAATCACTCCTTGCAAGCAGCTTCCTCATTCTCTTCGCCATTGTATCTAAATCTACAGTGGCTTCTTGGACCAATGAGCCTGTAACATGAACAAACGAGTCTGCATCTCTATGTTCTTTCTCCAATGAATTTGAGGTGGCCCTTCCTTGTGCCATTTTCCTAACCAATGAGACAAATAACCTCCAATTCTCAGGCTGGAACAAATGTTGGCTCGCTCTCAAATAAGGGAATGCACACATGGGTTCAACTATGGTGTTTTGACCATCTTCTGGTAGTCTAAGGCTAGCATTCCTAATGATTTGATTGTGTGCATCTTGATCAAACCTTGGAGGAGCATTTCCCCTAGCCAGAGAGACCCCTTTCCTTCTTTCCAGCTGTTTCAATTGTGGCTTTAAGGTTAGAGATGACAAACTTATCATAGCACTGAAATGCTCCAATCCCTGGAAATTTTCATTTACCATGACCTTTAAGATAAAGTGGATATGGCAGCTCGACCTTTAAGATAAAGTGGATATGGCAGCTCTCCGGGAGGACTCGTTCTCACTTGAATTTCCACTACGGTTTCCCCCAAAATATTCCTAGAACTCTCCTTGAAGCTCCTCCTATAATCAGTGTAGCATTAAACAGACGCTCTTTCCTTCAATATTTGGAGATTATCATATCCCAATGAATTATATTCATAGTTTCGCCTATCCCACCATCCCTTATAGGCCAGATCATTATCTTGGTCTATTTCTTCAACAACCAATTTAGGCCATGGAATATGGCAGAATCCCTAATATTTCCTCCATATTAGTGAAATGACGTTAAAGCCTGAACTTTCAACCCATGGATTTTCAACATTTACAATAACTCTTTATATCCATACCAGTTATACTGTCCTGGAGCCTCTCGTTCAACAACATCTCACCAAACATCCATCATAATTCCCTCAACACCAACACTCTTCAAGGCCTGAAGATTGGCATCCATAGCCTTTTGTCTTGTGCCATTATTGTTATGATTTATACTATCCAGAGGCAGCATAACAAACACAGGGAATTTCCCAGTTCTATGCCTTATCTCAACACCTACAGGGAATGCATGCACTTTTCCTTCATAGCTCTGCTCAAATTGGGCACCACGTCTAGCTTCCCAATCGGTGGTAGGAGTAGCCAGAGTTTGGGACTCAAGTGAATTGCAAGTGATTGATGATTCAGACCGAATTCGGCCATTTTGTCCTCTTGGGGTAGGAAGAAACCTTATCCACTCATCTTTGGTAGAGGGAGAAGAACTACACGGGCTTATAATAGAAGAAACTAATGTTGAGGACTTGTAAAACCTTAGCAAACTTCCCCATTGAATATTTAAAGAGTTGATATCAACAGTGTTGATACATGGTGCATAATGACAAATGTAAGCCCGTGAATGAGTCTTTCCTTGAGAGCATCTGATTTTTTCCAGTAGCTTCATCTTCCTAGATTTGTCGTATTGGTTGATTGCGCATGCCAGATTGCACGTTAACCATGGAGGTGGCACTATGTTTCCCTAACTTTTTAATTTGCGCTACAGCGCTGAAAAGATTTCTAGTTTGCTATAGCGCAGATGACTTTTACTCCTTGCGATGAAAGTGCATCCTTACTCCCTCTTTTGCCGAGTGAATAGGTTCCTTACAATGAGTTGCAAAGAAGCTCTGTTTCTTACGATAAGTCACATTATTATTTAGTTTTTTGTGCCATAGCGCATAATTACTCGGTTTCTTGCGCTGTGTTGCAAAGATGTTCTACTTCCTGCGATATGTAGTGTTAGGATTGTTCCTACCTCGCGATGTAATGCAAGGATATTTCCTTGCTTGCAAGGTACATCAATGAGCCTTCTTTCAGCTCTTTCAAAAGCAAACTCATCAAACTCTGATACCTGTTCCGACTCATTTGAAGCTTTCGAAAGTTTGATTTTGCTTATTCGAGTACGAGTCACCATATCAGAACTCTTTTTAGCTCTTTTTGCCTTCCTCTTTTGTGATCCACTGAAATTATTCATAGCCGCTGTGGAAAATAGGCTTTCGAATGCTCTCCAACTCACTGTCTCCACCCGTCTTCATTTCTTGACATTACAATGTCAAAGACATTGGAGCATTGTGGTGGAGTCACCTGAGGTTTTACAAGAACAGCGCATTGACACGTCTGTATATAAGGCAACACATTTGTTTGAGGTTTCTAACTCCTAGGTATGGGCTGAGGGTTTAGAGCAGGGTCCGATTTCATAAGTTTTCTTAGATAGGGATGCAAAACAAGTTTTAGTACAAAGCTTCTCTTCTCCGAGATTTTGATTCTGCATGGTTAATCCCTAAAATAGTCCCCAGGTCCCTGTTAGGGTATGCCTGGAATGTTTTGCTACTTTCTGAGCCTTTGACCAATGGAATTCGAATATCGTCCCAGTAACTCATCCAATGAGACCACTTAGTGTGCAAGCATAGCCAAGATCATCTTCCAGAGTGAAGGAGAGGATTCAAACTTGCATTTCTTCCTCGACCAACTTAAACCTTTTCCTCAGTGGAATTGATGTTGGAACATTGAAAAGATAATGACATTTTCCTCCACATGGATGTAAACTCATCGTTTTCATCATCATCACTTTCACTCTGCATGTCTCTCTGCCATGTTAAATCCATTTGGGTATCATCAGCAAAGTCACGTCCCAACATTGTGCCCTCTGCAACCTTCACAGGTTCTCCCATTTTACTCTCATCCAATTTCTCCATTTTCTGGAGAAGGTAATGTCTTGTGTCATTAGTAGCATCTTCCAAATATTTTGTAGTTCTCACCATAAAGTTCAACTCATCCCTTCCACCCTCTTTGGCCCTTTTCACATCTATAAGTGCCTGCAATTCTTTACAGCAATCATCAGTGTTATCTTATAAGTTCTCTATTACCCATCAAATTCATTCATTTGTGTCCAGATCACCTGATCCTTTTTGCGTATACCATCAATATTTTCTGATAGACTTTCCTCATGTTTAGCCTTGTGTGCTTCCTGAGTGTCAATGCATTCACTAGGAGGACTACCAGCAGAGGATGGTGCAACATTATATTCAGCTTGGTAACCAACATGGGAACGACCTCTTGATGGACTATCAGACCATTGTCTAGTATCTCTAGCATTAAGGACATATGTTCTAACTGGGACAATACTCTCATCCCAGTTCATCCAATACACTGTATTTCAAGTAGCGCGTCCTATTTTCTCCTTGAAATCCCTCATCCCAGTTCATCCAATACACTGTATTTCAAGTAGGACGTCCTATTTTCTCCTTGAAATCCCTCTTTTAGTTGACATCGTGTCCCATCACAACAACAATTTAGACTTCCAATGTAATTTTGTTTGTCAGTGAACAACCATATTCATCTTTAGATATATTTTAAAGGTTGCATTTGCATTCTTGTATCAATGGCATGCACATTCAACATCTAATTCTCTTCATATCCTTCAGGAATCTGTTTAGGATCCCCAATAACAATACCATATGGATCGGGTATGAAGGTGATAGTATGATGTATTTCAGACCAAAAGCCAAATATTTGACCAAAAATGTGATCGTGACAAATACCATCATTCCCTGCACAGATATAGTTTGAATTGTGAAGTCTCCTAGTTTGTGCTTTGGTTTGCTTTTCTATCAAAGCGCATTTTACGGCAAGGCCTTTCCACTACTCAGTGATGCAAGTAGGTCTCATATAAGGAATTGACTTATCACCTTCATCTACAAGCTCGGCACATCAGACCCTTGGGAGCAATATGGCCTTTTGGAAATCAACACTGCGATATATTTTATTCTAAACCTGCCCAAGTACCAAAACAAATGGTGGAAATTTGAAAAGATATCCACGGTCATTCCCAACTTTTCGATACTTAATCCAGCTTGACCCTTGAAACTATTTGCATATATGAATTGGAAATCGTATTGTTCAATTCAATAAAAAGCTCAAAGGTTGCATTGGCCACATAATCAAGACGAGCTGGAGGCTTCTCAATCTTGCTCTTGTCCCAGCACTAAAGCTTAAAACAAATCACGTTTTTGGCATTGATCCCTCGACAGAGTCCATCACAAGAAGTACACCTTCCACCATGTTAAATGAGTGTTCCACTTCTCCAAAATTTAAAGGACCTGGAGTATTAATGATGTTGACCTTTGTATCCTTGTAGCATACTTTTGCATTTTTGCTTAGTATTGTTATGCCCCACTCTCTCTGGTGCATGGGAGTCCATAGTTCTTTCCTAAATAGATCTGTTGTCACGAAACACCTTGACTTGCTTAAATATTGCATCCGCTAAAGTTGTCTTCACATCATCTACATGAGCAACAGTTGTTATATTTCTTACATCCTCCTTGCTTTCAGCTGACTCTTCTTTATTTTCCACTTAGAGTAGCCAGCAAGTTCTCATCGCAATTTCACAGGACCATGATCATGTTTTTTTTTAAGGCTGAATTTAATAATCCAAATTTTTGCATTGAAATTGATATTCAAATATGAAAATGAGTTTCACCTTTTATAAAAGTCCCTGAACGAAAGATGAAATACCAAAAAATAATGCACAAATCTTGGGCAGATGAAAAAACTTATTATATTTTTTTCCAAAGGGAAAACCTTGTAATTTTATTCCACTTTTAAAAGGAATAAAATTACATTTTGTAGATGTGAACCACATTCAGTAAGAGAAGCATTTCTGCTTGCGTGCATAAAAAAAAAAAAAAACATTAGCATAACTTGTGAAGTTAAATGTGATAGTAATCATTTAACATTTAACTTCTCTTTCTTTCCTTTATTTTTCCAGACCTTCTACCATCCCCCTAAGTTGGGGTCGACTGGAACCATTTCCAAATCGCTTCCAGTTATCTTCAGTGGGAGTTCTTTGTCTGAATTTAAACTTTCCGAAAGATGAACTCTTTGTGCCCATCGTCCCATTCTATTTGTGCACCACATTTTTATGTTGTTTTGGTTCATGATCTCTTCTGATTCTATACCATTATGCTTGTGTGTTGCATTGTTATTATGGATTGGAGCATCCCCTTCTTCTTTGTTTGGATGGCCCTCCGTGATTTCTTCTTCCTCCTCCTTTGTGAGGTATGAATTAGAAGGCTTTCATCCTTTTGTTTTGCAGGCCTACCCCTTTTTCCTTTTGGGTTCTTTTTTGCATGCGGGCATGTGTTCTACAAGTGTCATGTTTGGTAACATGATCGACATTTGAATGTCGTATTTCCGTAATCCAGAAATTGGTTCCACTAGAAGTTTTTATGTTTCGGCTAAATGCGATTTGGTAGACCTTTACTTATGTCTATTTCTACAAAGATCTTGGCAAAGGTAAATAATCCTTTCTTCATTCTTTCAAGGTCCATCTATTTGAATGGCCCAAGGGTGTTTCCAAATTCCTCTAAAACCTTGTGCTACTAGAAAGGAAGGGAAAGATTTGGTAACCTCACCCATACTAGCATTGTTGAGACCACCATTTTCATGGCATCAAAATCTAGTTGTATCGAACTAAACAATACATAAACCTTTTGAGAAAAGGTATATGTCGCAGTTTTTTGTCCAATTTGTGAAAACCCATTGATGTAAAGCATTAGATCTAGGCCAAAAACTATTGAATCTGCAAATCAATGCTCTTGTTTGAAGGAAAAAAAAAAAAAATTGATTTACCTTTGTTAGATTTATCTCCATGGCTAGTGCTTGTTGTTGTTGTTCAACAATGTAAGGTCCACTATTTTATTGTGGCAAATCTAATGGATTAAATCCTTTCCCCACGTTGATCCTTGTAGGAAACAAAGCCTCCAGTCCTTGTAGGAAACAAAGCCTCCAGGGTTTTCGGCTCCCATAGCACCCCCTCACAGCCTTAGATTCAATCCAATCATGGAATTTCTCGAGATGTTGTAATCTTGTAGCTGAAAATGATCCTATAGTTCCTTCTCTTCATGAAGGAGACTTTGTGTATCTACAATATATGTCAATCATTTCTCTATATATTGCTTGAGATTCGTTACACAATCTAAAATTGACACCCAAAAAAGGAAGGATTTCCCATTAACGCCTTTTATAAAGATATGAAAATTTCCCCATGATTCAAACCTTCAAACCCTTCATCAAATTGAGATCGATTAGGGTATAAAGTTTTATCTTGTAGATCTACAACATTTTTCGGGTTGCCCATATTGTGTAAGCTAAGATCTGGGCTTACGACCTAAAAACACTTTAACATTGGGCTAAAATCGGCCCGATCTGTAACAACAACAAAAAGTGGTCCAAAAAAAACTCCTTCACCTATTGTCTCAACCTTATTGTTGTTGAATCTGAGTAGTCCCTGAAATGCTCATTGGCCTTTCTGCAAACATCAAATGTTGTTGGAAATCAAAATTCCTCTCCTATCTCAGATGCGCTTCAAAGCTCCTTGCTACTTCCACAGAATGACCGCGAGTTTTTAAGCGGAAATCACAAGGTGAAAGTTATGTCCCTCGTCATCATTGTCACCACCATCATTTCTTTTCCCATGCTTCCACCTCGCCGTGTTTGCAGAAAAGAATACATTGCAGGATTGATTCTTGTAAACCTTCCAACTCAACACAGGGATAACACTGGGCCCATTGTCTGCAAACCTATCAGATGTCGAGCAGATGCCCTACTTGCTAAGAGTTTCCTTCTTAGATATTTCCATGGCCGACAAAAAACGTTTTTCGGCTTGGAAAAGAATATTATAATCATGGTTCAATCTCGAATAGCATTTGGTAGTACTTAGGACATCTCAAAGAGTATTTGTAAGTAATCCATGAAAAGGGCCCAAAATTTTAAGTGTAAATTTTGGGGGGTGTTGTAACCGTTACAACAAAGTCATAATTCTTAATGTCCACTTTCTTTACCCAAGGAATCTGCCAAGGTATTAATTTGTCGCAATATGTGATGGAAATCATAGGTTTTTAGCTTCTTTAGGATATGTAAAATATTCTTAAGGACTGCCTTTAAGGCTAAGTTATTTGGGAGAATCTCCTTAATTAAACTATGGATAATAAGATGTGAATCCCCAATGATTGAGAGACTAGAGATATGTCTTTCCTGAGAAAGAATTAAAACCTGAAGAAGGACATATTCTTCTGCAATATTATTTGTATGATGTCCCAAACCCCGAGAAAATATTAATTAGATTATTTCATTGGGGTAGACAGCAGCCCCTCCCTCTCCTATCGCCCTTCGTTTCTTTGAAGCACCATCAAAACATAATATCGTACAACTTCTAGCACCAAGCCATTATTTAAACTCAAGTTGGGAAAGTCTTATATGCCAAAATTCTTTGGAGTTTGTTCTGCGATTAGAAGAAACTAGTGCATTATGTTCTTAATGGAATATTTGACTCATCCACTATTTCATTTGTGTCAAACCCTTGGTAAAATAAAGAAAGATCAACTCTTGATTCTAAATGTTCTGTCATCAAAGAAAAATCCCTTAAAGCCATTTCTTGAGGTTGAGAAGATTTGTTTTCAAAGATAAAACCATTTAATGCTAGCCATATTTTTCAACAATTGAACTTGGGAAGAGCCATCGAGGCTTGTTTAAAGAGATCTTTCCCTTGAAAAAATGCAACATAATTCTTATTCCAAGCTTCAAATTTTTTTTAACTAAGGTTTCCTAATTAAACCTATATGCTATCAAATGGAGAGCTATTTTTCCACACCTATTTTGATCATTTGTAATCTAGAAATATATGAGGAATAATTATTGGAGTTAACTGAGAGGGGGGTTGAATTAAATAATCCTTCAATTAATTAATCCTCAATCAATCATTAACTACCAGAGCACATTAATCTATATCAACATCACAATGATAAAGCGCAATATCACATCACATCAATACATAGAGATTTTATGTGGAAACCCAAAAGGGAGAAAACCATGGAATGTTTTTTCTTATGATATGGTTTAGTACATAACTTTTGTGCTACAACACAAGGAAGCCCCAAACTATCCAATATATAAGGAGGCTTGATTTACCTGAAACAACTGGAAGGAGGCTCCACCCCCTAGCAAGATAGATCCCACAAAGATTTATTAGCTGCAACTGAATGGAGATTCGATTTACCCGCTACAACTAGATGGAGGCTACGATCCCCCAGGTAGGATGCAACCTGCACCCAAGCACCACCCTATCGCCCTTGCTTTATGATGACTGATAAACCTTTCTCAAGCATTCACGAAACCATTTGAATCCAGATATTAGTGTAATGTTGTGATGATCCACAAGTCCTCAATGCTTTGGATGTAGAAATACAAAACTAGACTTGATACCACTGCCACCAACAACAGAAAAATTTGGTAACCACATTGTCTTACCTCTGCTCCTTAATGACATCAAACCATAACAACAAAAATACGCCTCTCGATCAACTCTTGCAGCAACATACAACATTTACTCACAACATCGAGATACACTCAACTATGACATCAGTTCCATCCTCATTCAACTACAAACATCAGTAACAAATTGCCAATAACAGCGTATACAAACTCACTCAACCATACAAATTCTAACACACCCTTGTAGCAGCGTATGAAATATAAGGCAACTTACACACTGAAAAACACATGCCCACTATCAAACTCTATCAGCATGGCATCATGACAATAAGTAATACTTTGTCCTCTTAACAACAACAAGCTCTAACAAACAATATTGTCCTCGATAGAATGACCTTTATTCACAATAATCCCTTCACACGTGCATCAACATATACAAGCCTTATACATGAAAAACCTAGTGGCACTACTCAAAACCCTGGCCTTGCAAATTCATAGTCGTAGAATACATCATTTACTCATAAACTATGAATCCATACAAGGCTATAGAAACAATACATCAATTATCCAAAACCATGGCAGCTCTAAAATCCCTCTGCAACACCTCAGCTATAATCTAAAGACTCGGTAGTAATACATGTAATATATAAGATGTATATGTGGCATATGAAAAAACACCAACAATACCATGACAAATATACCCTTTTCAACAACATTGTTAGCAATACAAAATGTGCTCAAAAATCTTGCTCTTCAAGCAACTCAGCAACACATGCTCACTACCCTACAATATCAAACTTTGCAGTTGTTGACCACTAGGATGGCACTTGATGATTATATGAAAGACTCCATGTCCAACAATGATCCAAAGAACATAGTTGAATTGAGGCTTTTGTAATCCATAATATTTGAAAGAATAACTTCGGCATAAATCACATGTAGACAGACATTTGTCGACGCGTTTCGAACCAACTAGTGTGGTTCATCGTCAGGACAAGTTGAAGAAACAGATCCAGCTTAGCGTGATAAATACTCTGAGCAGAGTCTCCAACGACTAAATTGACTAACGACTAATTTTGACCTTAGGACCCAGGTCAAATTATTATTTATTAATTTAATATTATTATTATTTTTATTATTATTTTTCTTATTATTATTTATGGAAATAAGTTAAATTAGGTAAAATTACATAAATAATTTTAATGGTTGGTTTAAAAAAGGAACTTATTTATTTATTTAAATTTATATATATATATTAAAGTTATAATATTAGGTTATTAAGATAAAAGTTAGGATTAATAATTTCAATGGTTAGTTTGAAAAGATAATTTATTTATTTATTCAAATTATTTAATAATTATTATTAATATTATATATATATATATATATATATATTAATTAAAATCATAATATTAGGTTGAAATAATAATTTTTAATGGTTAGTTTTAAAAAAGTAATTTAATAATTTATTTATTAATAATCAAATATATATATAATTTATATATATCATAATAAAAAAAATGTAAAGTTAGGATAAATTAAATAAAATAATTTAATGGTTAGTTTAAAAAGGTAATTTATTTATTTAATTAAATTATTTATTAAATATTGTTAATATTATATATATTATAATATTAGGATGCTTAAAAATAAATAAAAATAAATAAATAATAATAATAATAATAATAAATAAACATAAAATATATATATATATATATATAAAGAGCAAAAAACAAGGAGGGGGCAGAAAAATCGGCTAAGAAGAGAGTGCTGGAATCCAGCACCTACTGATTTTCCAACCATCATCTCTATTGAGATTGCTCGGCCTCTTTTCAATCTCAATAGCTTCCCTCAATTTACGATGGTGGAACTGAGCAACTTTGGCAACAACCTTAGCCTCCTCAATACACACCTGATGCTTGGTCTTTTCCACATGCTCAGCTAATGCTGAAGACTTGGATCTCCCATGTCTTAGGTCGGTCGCGTGTTCGCAGATCCTTTGATGGATGGAGCGTCCTGTTTCCCCAATATAGGGGGTCCCACAAGAACAAGGGATCAAGTTGACACCCTTCATGTCCTTAGGGTTAATGGGATCTTTCACCGATCGGAGGGAATTGCGAATGGTGTTGTCGTTTCTCTCAGGGTCTTCTGGGTTTGCACTTGGAACTTTCGAACTTGATCTCCCCCTCTCTGTGGGCCAGAATAGATGCATGCTCTGCATTAAAATCGTTGCGTTTAGAGGAGATCTGGGGACAAAAACAAGCTGCAAAGTTTCAGATTCTAGCTCAGAAATCTGCGGGATGTGGATCGGTGAATGATGTTTCCCTGAGACGCATTTCTGCTTCTCAAATTTCGGCCCTCCGGTCGTGGGTGTCTTCCATTCCTTCAAATGGATCTTTCTCCTCGGCGCTGGCAAGTCAGGAGTTTTCTGAGGAGTTTTCTGGTGTTCCTATGTAGGAGATCTCAGAGGAGCGCTCTGCTGGACCTGCACCTTCTTTGAGGCAACCTGCTCCATACAGCTCGGGTTGCTCTCCTTCGGTTTGCAGAGGGGGGCCTGTCCCAGCATCGTTGGATGTTGCTGATCATTCGGACGGTACTCGGAACCTGCGATCTAGCTCGGTGGAGCTTCTTCCTTCGGCAAGTCTGAATGCATTGACGGCAGACTGGAAATCTTCTCCTCGGTTAACGGCTCCCTCTGGTTCCCCGTTGCAGCATGAACACAGTGATGATACTGCTGACCTGCTTGCGCTGCAAAAACCGGCCCGGGGGTCTCCGTTTCAACAGGTGCGTGATTGTTCGAAGGTCAATTTCTATGACGGCGCTGACCAGGGAGGAGGAAGGGCTTCCCCTCAAGCGCTGGATCAATGTCCGCCTCAGGCTTCCGCAGGGTGTAGACCGGCTGGTCCTTCTGGTGTCGACGGTCCAGGTTCGTCGTTTTACATTTTTAATGATAATAGGGTCAGTCGTGATAATATGATCGTGGTTGTTAGTTTGAATAACGTTCAAAGCTATAATAATAAATATAAAAACGTTATTAATAAAAATAGAAATTTATATTATTCTAACGATTTTAATAAGTATAATAACGGTACTATTAGTAATAATAATAAGAATTTATATTATTGTAATAAGAATATTAATAATTATTATTATTACAATAATAATATTATTAATACTCATAACACTAGCATTAATAATAAAAATCTATATAATTCTAGTAATTTTCTTAAGAATAAGAATAATATTAATACGAATAACATTATTATTAATAATAAGAATTTTTATTCTAATAATAGTCTTAGTAATAATAATATCGATAATAATGAGGGTAATAATTCTATTTGGGAGAATAAATTTTCTAATAATAATAATGATAATTCATGTAATTTTAACAATAGCATTTTATATCGCAATGGAACAGAATCTTCTAGCAATAACAATGATGGTAACCTGAGCAATAAGGTTTTGAATTTGGACCAGGTTATGTCCCGTAATTCTAAGGTGGTTAATCTTTCTAGCTTCTCTTTTTCCCCTTCGGTTTTCAGCATTTAAGGCAAAGTTCTAAACTTTGCCCTTGCCCTAGAAAAATCCCGATGGAGGACATTATTTGCGACGTGGAATTCGGGATTAGAGATCTTCCGGATAATATCAAGGACACTATTAGACAGGATTGTGCTGTCGTCCTTAGGAAGGCTAAGCCCCCTCGGAAGAACCTCAGCAACGAGGAAGCCTCCGCCCTAAAATCCTTAAATCAGAACGAAGATATTGTCGTTCTGAAGGCGGACAAAGGAGGAGCTACGGTCATCCTTAACAAGGATGATTACCGGAGGAAGATGCTAGATCATCTCCACAATAGTGGCAGTTATAAAAAACTGCCCAAGAACCCTCTGAAGAAGATTTCTAGGATAGTGGCTCTCGCCATTAAATCTAATAATTCAGTGAGTTCCCTGTGCCACAAGCTCATTGAAAGTAGTCCCATTGCTCCTAGGATCTATGGGTTACCGAAGATTCACAAGGAAGGGGCCCCTCTGAGGCCTATCGTCAACACCATTGGCGGTCCGACCTATCTTCTGGCTAAGTTTCTTGCCCTTAAACTCAAGCCCCTGGTTGGCCGCACTGAGTCCTTCGTGAAAGACTCTGCATCCTTCATTAAGGAGCTGAAGGATATTAAGCTTAGCCCTGAGGACATTCTCGTCAGCTTTGATGTGGTCTCCCTTTATACTTGCATCCCTATAAAGGAGGCCTTGGAAGTGATCTATCGCCTAACAGATCCCAATACCGCGCATCTGGTGGAGATCTGTCTCACTTCCATGTTCTTCTGTTTCGAGGGTGAATTCTTTGAGCAGACTTGTGGTGTTGCCATGGGTTCCCCTCTTTCCCCTATTGTTGCGAATCTTTTTATGGAAGATTCTGAAGCCAAAGCTTTATCCTCAGCTCGTCTTCTTCCTAAGCTTTGGAAAAGGTATGTGGATGACACTAATTTCATCTGGCCCCATGGCCCTAAGGAGCTGGATCATTTCTTTAATCACCTCAACAGCTGGTCCTCGACCATCAAGTTCACCATGGAAAAAGAGGTCAATGGTTGCATCCCTTTCTTGGATATTCTTATATCTCGGAATAAGGATGGCTTTCTCTTCCACTCTGTGTTCCGTAAGAAAACGCATATTGAGCAATATCTTCATGCCGATTCCCATCATTTCCCTACTCAAAAGTTGGGTGTTCTTAACACCCTCGCTACTCGTGCCCTTAAGATCTCTGATTGTGAGAGCTTTGATAAGGAGAGATCCCATATCCTTAATGTCTTTGTGGAGAATGGATATAGTAGACGCCTGGGTCAGAAGGCTTTCCATAAAGCCTCAAAAAATGCGTTAATTAAGAAAGAGCCAAAAAAGCATCGTCCAGGTGTCCATCTTCCCTATGTTCAAGGAACCACGAACAAGATTGCTCGGATCCTTAAAATGTATGATATTCCCTCAACCTTTAGGCCCATCAACACCATTCGCAATTCCCTTTGATCGGTGAAAGATCCCGTTAACCCTAAGGACATGAAGGGTGTCTACTTGATCCCTTGTTCTTGTGGGACCCCCTATATTGGGGAAACAAGACGCTCCATCCATCAAAGGATCTGCGAACATGCGGTCGATCTAAGACATGGGAGATCCAAGTCTTCAGCATTAGCTGAGCATGTGGAAAAGACCAAGCATCAGATGTGTATTGAGGAGGCTAAGGTTGTTGCCAAAGTTGCTCAGTTCCACCATCATAAATTGAGGGAAGCTATTGAGATTGAAAAGAGGCCGAGCAAGCTCAATAGAGATGATGGTTGGAAAATCAGTAGGTGCTGGATTCCAGCACTCTCTTCTTAGTCGGTTTTTCTGCCCCCTCCTTGTTTTTGTGCTCTTTATATATATATATATATATATATATATAATTTTATGTTTATTTTTATATATTTTTTAACTGATTTCCATAAATAATAATAATAAAAATAAACTAGCCATTAAATTATTATTGAATGAAAATACTCGTCACTTAACAACCTAATATTATGATTTTAATTAATATATATATATATATATATATATATAATATTAATAATAATTATTAAATAATTTGAATAAATAAATAAAGTATCTTTTCAAACTAACCATTGAAATTATTAATCCTAACTTTTATCTTAATAACCTAATATTATAACTTTAATATATATATATATATTAATTTAAATAAATAAATAAATTCCTTTTTTAAACCAACCATTAAAATTATTTATGTATTTTTACCTAATTTAACTTATTTCCATAAATAATAATAATATTAAATTAATAAATAATAATTTGACCTGGGTCCTAAGGTCAAAATTAGCTGTTAGTCAATTTAGCCGTTAGAGACTATGCTCAGACTATTTATCATGCTAAGCTGGATCTGTTTCTTCAACTTGTCCTAACGATGAACCACACTAGTTGGTTCGAAACGCGTCGACAAATCTCTGTCTACATGTGATTTACACCAAAGTTATTCTTTCAAAGGTCCAAAAAACACTTATACCATCAGTGATCATCAGTAAACAGAGTTTTTTAACTCTACTTCTATCTTCTCAGCGTCTTTCTTGTACCCAGATTCCACAACCTGCGAGGAATTGTAATAAGTGATACTAGTAATGATGAGTTTTGAGTCTGTAATAGGCCTATGATGTTGGGACTCGATCAGAAAACGAGTACACATTGGAGTGTTTTTTTATCTGGTTAATTATTCCTTCTTTGTAAGAGACAGATAATTTTCTGGGTTTTTTCACTCACATTTTATCCTAAAGCCGAGGTGACGGTTTGAAGGTTGAGCCCCTAACACATCTTAGTGTCTAGAGTTGATTTATATTACCATACTAGATCACACAAAAAATTTGTGGAATTTGATTAGGTCTAGGTAGTCATTTTTAATTATTTAGATTTCTCGTAGGTTAAAAATTGCAAATAAAATTGTATTTAAACTATAATAAGTGTAGTCTAGAGAAGTATAGGGTATGAGTAATATGTTATGAAACCAAATCACAAAAAGATAGAAAAGATAGATCAACGCATTATAAATCAGTCTCTTCGAGGGGGCAGCCTCCTTTACATTACACAAATGAACAATTCTTGGATGATACAAATGACAAGACCTCTTTTCTATATATAGGAGTATAAGGGGTCATAATGTAATCAGATCCGACATAACAATAATAATGTAAGGGCACAAAAACAACAATAGTGGGCTTCTATGGGACACAATAATAACAATATGGGGATTACATGGGCACAACAATATAATAAGGGGGTTGCACTAATAACAATAAGGGGTTACACTAGTAGTATAGGTACCTAACAGACCCTCTCCTTCAAAAAATTTTGTCCTCAACACTTGAGTAGTTCTGGATGCTTTTGTATAAAATTCTCATCCTCCCATGTGGAATCTTCAACAGGTAATTTCTTCCACTTAATGAGATACTCTGAAATTGATTGATTTCATAGCTGTCGAGTTCTTGTTTCCGTGACTACTTCAAGTTCCAATATGATTTTTCCTTCCTCGTTAAGTTCCGACAATATTGTTTAAACTGGGAGTTTGTCACTTATAAACTTCTTTAAGCCTGAAACATGGAAAACTGGGGGCACTCAGGAAGATGGAGGAAGCTTCAATTTGTATGCCATAGTACCAATCTTTTGCAGCGCCTTGTAAGGACCATAGTACTTTGGTGATAATTTATTATCCTTCTTAGCTTGCTTGAGGGACATTTGTTTATATGGTTGTATTCGTAAAAATAACCAGTCGCATATATCAAAACTTCTTTTGTTGCAATATTGATCTGCTTGTTGTTTCATTTGATTTTGTGCCAAAGTGAGGTTATCCTTTAAGAGTTGGAGAACTTGTTGTTGTTGAGGGTCTACCTTAACACCTTCATGAGATACAATATGACCCAAATATTCAACCTCTTGTACTCTAAAGAAACATTTGGAGGTTCTTGCATATAATTTTTTCTCGTCCAATAGTTTGAACACTTTATCAACATGTTGAACATGATCCTTCCAAGACTTGTTATAGATTAGTATATCATTAAAAAATACTAACACAAATTTTCTAAGGAAGGGTTTGAAAATGGAATTCATCAAACCTTGGAATGTAGAAGGTGCATTGATAAGGCCAAAAGGCATGACCAAAAATTCATAATGACCCTCATGAGTTCTAAATGTTGTTTTCAGAATGTTTTAAGTCTTCATTCTGATTTGATGATATCCTACATGAAGGTCCAACTTGCCGAAGTAAATTTATCCATGCAATTCATCCAATAATTCATCAATGAGAGGAATGGGAAATTTATCTTTAATAGTGAGCTTGTTGATCTCTCTATAATTCAAACACGTGCTATGATCCATCCTTCTTGTGCATCAATACTACTAGAGTAGAGAAAGAATTTTGACTAGGTTGAATTATACTAGCCTCTAACATTTCTGCAACCATGCGTTCAATTTCACTCTTTTGTGCAAAGGGATATATGTAAGGCATGATGTTTGGAGGAACACTTCCTGGAAAATGAATAGCATGATCATGATCACAAATAGGTGGGAGGTCTTTGGGAGTCTCAAATACCTTGGAATGATTGTCCAAGACTTTTTGGAGATCTGGAGAAATAGATGATTTCGACGCGGGAACCTCTAGCGAACATAATTGCGCAATTACGCCACGTTGTTCTTCCTTTAGAAGCTTTGTCATGCCGTTAGAGCTAATTATCTTTCTCGATTTCCCTGTGATACCCCTTAATTCAACTTCTTTCCTTCTTAAAAAAAATTCAAGATTTCTTGAAAAGTAAAAGTTATCGTACCCAAAGATTGTAGCCATTGGACTCCTAGTACAACATCAACACCGCCCATTGGAATGGAAAGCATTGGACTATTCAAAACATATTCTCGCATGGATATCTTGATATTATGGCACTTTCCCATGCAATTTATGGTTCTTCCATTTGTAACCATCACTTGACACTCTGGTGTTGGATATAGGAAGCAATTCAATTCCTTCACTATCTTACAATGAATAAATTATGAGTACTGCCCGAATCAATCAACATTGTTACATTTTTATTCTTGATATGTCCTTCTATCTTGATAGTTTGAGGAGTGGTAATTCCTACCAATGCATTACAATATATGGTCAGATTCATTTCTTGATGCTCGATGTGATATTTCACTTCTTGAACCTTTTTCTTCTTGATATGTCCTTCTATCTTGAGATTTCGAAGAGTGGTAATTCTTGCCAATGCTTTACAAGATATGATCGGATTCATTTCTTCTTATATGGGGTTGGTTCCTGGTGTATATCCTCTTCTTTTGTCGTTTCTTGATCCTTATCTTCCTCCTCTTCACAATCTATGTAAAATAATTTCTTCTCAGCACACTTATGACCTTTAGTGTATTTGCTATCACAAATATAACAAAGCCCTTTTTCTCTTTTTCTACCAATTGTTGTGGTGTAAACCTTGTAGAAACAACACTTCCATATTTATAGTTATGAGTGGTAGGATTCCTTGTTTCCATAATTCTACTTTCAATTTTTCTTGCCAACCTGAATGCCTTCTCCAATGAATCAGGTTCCAAAAGATGAACCTCATGTTGAATGTTATCCTTTAAAGTCCCTATGAAGACATCAATCATTTGCTTCTTAGAATATTATTTACCCTTATATTCAATTTTTGGAAGTCCTCAATGTGCTTTGTCATTAAACCCTTTTGTTTGAGATTTATCAATTGGCCAAAGAAGGCGTTGCTCTTTGTATCCTCATAATGTGTTATCATTTCCTCTTTGAAAATTGACCAAGTGACAAGTGGTTTACGAGAACAAATCCCTTTATACCATAAAAATTTATTCGATTCTAAATATAAAGATGTAATACGTACCTTTTGTAATAGTTGTACATCATGTAGATCAAAATATTGTTCCATTTGTAATATCCAATTTACCGAATCCTTGCCATCAAACTTCCTCATATCGCCTTTTCTTGATTTTAGGATCTCGATATTCAAACGACTATAACTCTATAATTTCGAATCTCCAAGGTCTTAAATGGTGACTTGCAGTAGCCCTTTGTGTCCTCTTTCCAATGCCACCAGTCTAATCAAAATTGGATTCTCCAAGAAAGCGTTATGCCCAATCTCCCAAGATGACCTTCTTATATACTTTTTCAGTATAGCAAAATTGTACGAAATTCCACGTGTTACTGTTTCGACCTTCAGACCTGAACACCATACACAGAAAAGTACAATCCATTCTTTTTCTGTATCTTCTTACAGAATTTCAATCTGATGCACAAAGAGAAAGTTATGACGACTTACCCCAAGTCACCTGTTTGGGATGTAAGTCGGGAGCTTGAAGAAACCTTAAATGTCATGGACTGCATATCCAACAATATAGCGAAACAAGATTTGAAATTCGGGCCCGAGCTTCACCATGATTTAAGCTCAAATGGGTTTTAATTTCAAGGTCTGAAACTTCGTAGAAAACAAATTATAGCGAAAATTCCACAATGACCTGTTTGAGATGGAATTATGGAGCTTGCCAAAACCCTAACTTCCTCAGATCATATCTCCGCAAATATAGCAATACAAGATATAAAATCCGGACTTGAGGTTCAGAATGATTTTGGCTCAAATGGGTATTTTTTTTAGCTTCTGAAACTTCATAGAAACAAAGTTATATCGAAAATTCCACGATGACATGTTTGGAGCAACAAAACCCTAGAATCCAAAGCTCTGATACCAAATGTTATGAAACCAGCTCACAAAAAGATAGAAAAGATAGATCAACGCCTTAGAAATCAGCCTCTTTGAGGGGCCAACCTCCTTTACATTACACAAATGAACAATTCTTGGATGATACAAATGAAAAAACTTCATTTCTATATATAGGAGTCTAAGGGGTCTTAACGTAATCAGAGCCGACATAGCAATAATAATGTAAGGGCACAACAACAACAGTAGTGAGCTTCTATGTGGCACAATAATAACAATATGGGGACTACATGGGCACAACAATATAATAAGGGGGTTGCACTAATAACAATAAGGAGTTACACTAGTAGTATAGGGACTTAACATAATAAAAATTACACCTCTAACTCTCAACTTTCTACTATGACATAGTTTGAGGGGTTAATAATGTGTGTTGGACCCTCAAAACCCACATTTCCTAAGTTTAGTGGAAATTGTGGCATTTAATTAAGCTATAATAAAATATATATATATATATATATATATATATATATATATATATATATATATATATATATATATAATATAAAAAATAATAATAAATAATAATAATAAATAAATAAATAAATAAAATTCTTCCTTGTGACAAAATGACGTGAAGATGACTTGGAAATTATCCTAAGTCAAAAGTTGAGTCAACAGAAATCTGGAAGATGACTGAGCACACTGCATCATAAATATACCATTATTTCATAAAATTGAATTTCCCAGATATAACGAAGCAGTTGAAGTTTTTGAAAAATCAAATTTATTAAAGGAACTCATGTACTGAAGGAATATTCTATTGAATATTTAGACTGAGGATTTCTTGGGGCCTTCTCTCAATGTTAGCTCAAGTTTCTTCTACACTTAGCACTTCACATGGACGATTACGAGTTTCACTTGAGGAAATCAAGCAATTCCTAAGGATCTGCGCAAAGCATCTTTGGGATCATCATCTGAAGTAGTGGCACTTGGTTCAAGTTTGATTTGGTTTGACTAGAGTTATCTCATTTCTTTGGTTCACTCATGGATATGTTTACTATGCCATATATGGAATTCAATTTCGCTTGAGGTGCACATATGGAATTCGATTTTGTTATGGTGTCTCTATCTTCTCCACATTGAGCTTGACTTATCTTTCCTTGGGATTTGTTCCAAGTTCAGTTCTCACGTGCATTCTTCCTTGGGATTTTCTCCAAACTCTCTATATAATGAGTCTATGTGCTCTCATATTGTATCATGTAATACAAGCTATTGTGCTTGAGGAGACTAGATGGGATTGTATTCACTACTGGCAATATAATACAACAATGTTTGGCGTAATCGTGAAGGTGTTCTTCTCCTTGCACATGTGGTAAATTCTTGACTTGTTGTTATGTTTCTATTTATTTTATCATGTCATTGTTTCTTTCATGCTTGTTTCAAATTATGTTAGCATGCACCTATCTCATATTAGCATAAGAATTAATTATTTGCTTTAGGAAAAGAAATATTCTAGTGGATAAAGATATATCTTTAGGATTTTTTTCCACTACACTTATTTAATTTCATGTCGATTTAATGATTTGTGGTGAAGTTTGTAGATGAATCATTATTTGGTCAAGCTTTTCAACCGTGAGGGGTAATTCTCAAAGGAATCAACCCATTGAAAAAATTTCAAGGAGAACCCGCATGTGTTAAACTCCAAAGTCTACATTTTATTTGTGTCTTGCAGGGATTCTTTCAAATTTCATAAAGCTTTTATTTCTTGCATCAAAATATCAAACTTGGAAAATAATAATAATAATAATATTTACGTATTGTACTTCATTTATCAATATTTGGCTATTTCAAAGAGAAGTCATGGCTAGTCAAAGACGAGAGTTTGCTCATACTCTTTGGCCTAGCCTTTTGTAGATTGTTTTTGTAACATATTTTGTAGTTTTTTTAAGATAATAGTTGTTGTGTTGTTGTAGTCATTTTTAACATGTTCTCTTGTAGCTACTTGCGGGATTCATCATCAAAAAACTACTTACATGTTTGCATGCAGAACCTTGAGACCCAGATTTAGTGATTTCTTTCACCTTTAGGCTGAATTCATCTTGGATAAGGTTGTGTTCTTGAGGGAGACCAATTTCATTTTCGTCATCTCTTTCTGTCTCTTGGCCTTGACCATAGAGGAGGCTTATCTTCTCTTCATTAAAAAAAATAAAAAAAAAATTGCATTTTGTTGAGTCTTTGTCAACCTCAAATTGCAGAAATTTTCAGCGAGGAAAGGTCTATGGTTTGATGCCAATTTGTTAAGACTTTCCTTGGATTTTAGAGAAGACTTCATTGTCTTTTCCTTCTTGTAACAACTAATAAAATTTTTGATTTTGGGAGCGTAGGTTTTACCCATTGGTATCCCTATCTCTCCACCTTTTAGAGAGGCTTGGTGGTTTGACGACTTTGTTGGTTTGTTTCATTTTGCATGCATATCATATAATTGAGAAATTAACACAACATACATCCACTCATATTGCATGCACTTCAATTTAATTTACAACATGTTTCAAATCCTTAACAAGTTTAGTTTTTTGCATGCAAGCACTTTTTACTTGATCATATTTTGCTTGAACATAGTTCCAAGTTTACTTATGCTTCGCCATTTAAACACATTTTACATGCATCGAGTATTTGGACAATTTTTTTCCATAAAATAACATTTTATTTCATGTCAAGCAAGTACATTTCAAGTTGAAGTTAATTTTCATTGTTTGGTTAATTTGCCCCAAGCATCACTAAAACTTACCTCCAAC
Organism: Pinus tabuliformis; assembly: GCA_031772625.1. Lineage (NCBI taxonomy): Eukaryota > Viridiplantae > Streptophyta > Pinopsida > Pinales > Pinaceae > Pinus > Pinus tabuliformis. Next base: position 1,157,728,738 of record CM062816.1, read on the forward strand.
TTAAGTTGGTTGAATAGACTTTTAGGGGCCCTCTACATCTACTGACTCGTCATTGTGAGATCCAAATATTTCGACGAGGATGAAGTTTGGGGACTAGAGTTCATTTGTAACTTTTATTTAGCACTAATTAATAAAATAAACCAAGAACAACATTCCATCACATTTTCTTTGATTGCAAATTTCTTACACTTCTTTCTATCTTGATGGTTTAAAATCTCACATGCAAATATTATTTCAAGAGACACTTTAGATGCAAGCATTGTAATCTCTTTTAATTTTGCAACAAGTTTAATTTTCTTGTACTTGGAAATTGGCTTATCTTTTGATTTAATTGCATATTGTCATGAATGGTTAATTTCACTTTCAAGTACTACTATTTTGGGTTGCAAACTTAATTGCATGTTGTCATCTTGGTCTAACATTTGAGTTCTTTTTTTTCATCTCATTCTCACAAGTAGATTTCTAATTGTATCATTTTGATCAAGATAGTTTCCATTTGATTTGTAGACTTATTTATCTTAAAAGCATTTATAATATCTTGTGTTAACAATTTGTTGTTTCAATTTTTAGAATTACTTTTGTTTTCCATTTGAAAACATCTCATTTCATTTTAAGCAAATACAATTTCATTTCTTAGAGAGAAAGACTATGAAGGCATTGGCTGTTTATATATTTCATGCTTTTCTTATGTATTGATGGTTATTGCTCATATCAATTTTTGATTATAAATCTTCAGAAATAATCTATTTAATTCTAACAAATCTCCTAGAACTTCATATCACTTTTAATTTAACTTTCCATTAGGGACCACCCCCCTTAGCTAACCTAGGAGATAGCTTAAACAGAGAGAGTCGAGATTAGTGTGACAACCCCTTCTCTAAGTTTCCTGTCACCAACCACACCTTGTGGGGTTGAAGACTTTTCTCATTGACCTGTAGGTAGCTGTAGGCGGCAAGGTCAACACTTTTGGCGTCATTGCCAAGGACAAGCTTTCTTGTACTTGGGAAATCGACTAACCTTTTGGTTTTAGCATTTTTGAACTTTAGATTTAGATTCTTACTCAAGTGGCGACTCCACTCAATCCAAATTTTGCAAGAGTGTTTACTAGGAGAAATTCAAGTGGTCCAATTATCCCCTCTCCTAATCCTGAAAGGGTTTTTAGAGAGAGGTTGAATAGACTTTCACATAATATAGTTCTTGCTAATCTTGGGCAAGAAGCTATTTTTGATATTCATTTTCTTTTTCAAGAAGAAGTAGATCCTAACATCATGAATTATTGTTTTTCTCCTTGTGACTTCACTAACATAAATGGTTATCCTCCCAATATCCCTAATGAGGCTATTGAAAATTTTTCTTCCTTTCAAGATAACAATGCAATTAGTGCTACATCACATGTGAAAAACTTTAATGTTTGTATCTTTAAATGGTGTAACACTACTAATTATGAGGATGTGAAGATGAGACTTTTTGTCTTATCTTTAGAAGAGGATGCTCTTGATTCGCTCACTGAGCAACCTCCTAACTCTTATAGCTCTTTACAAGCCATTTTAACTGCATTTTTAGATAAGTTTGGAGACAGAAGGAAAATATATATTTGATCAATGCCATTAGCAATATGAAGAAAAATAAGAATGAAAGCATTGAGGAGTTTAACAAGAGATTTAATGAATTAGTAAAAGGCATGACTACTACTATTAAACCTCCTGATGAATTTCTTTTATGCTCATATCTATATGCTTTTGGGGTTGACACTGCCTATGAGTTAAGGAGGAAGGATCCTCTAAATGTAAGTGTAGCTCAATCTGAAACCTTAAAGATAGAAAGGGCTAGAAAACAATCAAGAAAATCCGAAATTCTTGGTTTCAATAGAGGGCCATAAAAATCAAATGATTCCAAAGGCAAGGCCAAGGAAGAGACTGCACATGATCCTATTAAAAAATTAACTCAACTCATCAAGAGCATGGAAGCGAATCACATTAAAGAAATGGAATCCATGGAAAATCGATTAGTGGCCATGGAGAGAAATCAAGTGCAAAGACTCTAACCTAGGCCAAATAATAGATGGCAAAAGAATAAAAGCCCTCAACAGTATTATAGGCCTGCAAATCCATTAGAATCCACCAACATGGTAGATCAGATTCCCCCTTTCTGTAGGCCATGTAATGAGTTCCATGAAGAGGCCACATACTCATATGTAAAGATAATTATGGAAGGTAGCATGTTGGGAGATGAACATGTAGGAACAAGTGGTCAAATCAATATGTTCTCCATGGAAGATAAAATATACACCATTGAAAAGAATTAAGAGATTGACCATAGGCATAATAATCTTGGGGTTGACAATATGATTGCAAATTTTGATGAACTAACTAAGATTTTTTGGGAAAAACCTACATCTGGACAGATTCTTGCCATGGAAAAACATAAAGGGATGACTTATCAGAGAAGGGTAATCCAAGATCGGAATAATCAGAGAAATGTTTCTCCTCCTACTTTAGAATTAAATTTTGACTTGGGAAATTGGGTGAATAATGCAGAGGTTTCTATTCGAGTGACAGAACTTTTAAAGATACCATCTCAAAGGGCCAAGTTACTAAGTGCGATTGAAGTTAATCAAAGGGAAGAAAAGCCTAATGATGATCCAGAAGATGAGAAAATTGTATTGAAAATTATGAATTGTTATGTGGGGAATGAACATCCTTAACCATTTTATGTTTCTTTGATGGTGAATGACCATCTTTTACACAATTGTATGTTTTATTCATGGGCTTCGTAAAATGTCATGACCAAGAAAGTCATGGAGCAACTAAATTTAAGGGTATCTAGGCCCTATCACAACATATGTTCGATGGATTCTAAAAGAATTGAAGTATGTGGGATAATTAAAGATTTATAGCTTTTCCTAGCTGCATACCCAGATAGAATAAAAACTATGGATATTGTTGTGATAGATTTTCCTGATTAATGGGGAATGCTCCTATCAAGAAAACGGGCATCAGATTTAGGTGGTAGCCTTCAAATGGACTTATCATATGCCACCATCCCCATGCTTGATAATACCTTTGTCAGACTTGATCGGGAGTTAGAGAAAAGATATCATGTTGAGGATCCAAGGAAACCCAATAATGACATTATCTATAGATCATGTGAGACAGGAAGTGATGCAGTGTTAACAAATTTTCTTCCTCCTCTAACAAAACAGATTCAAGACGAAGAAATTAGGCATAGCTCAAAAAACTTAGGTACTTAAAATATTCCATCAGAACATTTTCAAGACAAAGCAGTAGGATTGGCAATAAGTGCATCATCATCACCAACACAACTAACCAAGAAGAAAAGAGAAAATTGAAAAAAGAAAAAAGATATAAATAATGAACCACCAATTTTGAGCAGGATCGAGCCTCAATGCATCAATAGTCGAAAAAGGAAAAGGAATAGGTTTGTTATATCTGATGGCCACAAACAGGGTAAAATTGGGGCAAGTCAAAGTCTCAAGATAGTCATAATTAGACAAGGCACATCAAAAAAAGAACCTACGGACTTGCCTATGAGTAGGCAGGTTCTCAAGATGGATTTCACTGAAGACATATGATGCCATGGGGCATCTTGTTGTATCATATTTCTAACATTATCCCTTGTCATTTTTGTTTAATTAGTTTTATTTCAAGAATAAATTATCATTTATGCTCTTAGAATAATTTCAATTTCTTCATTTCTGTATGTGATTTAATTTGATGATATTTTGAATGGATACTTCGTATATATGTCTTTTGTTGTTGGATGCAGATTCCAAGTTCTTGCACACTATCACTTCATATCGAGCATGCTTCCCCATATGGAGCCAAAAGTTGACCACTGGGATGGCACCTGATGATTATATGAAAGACTCCATGCCCAAGTATGATCCAGAGGATACTTGTACCATCAGATATCATCAGTCAACAAAGTTTTTAAACTCTACTTCTATCTTCTCATCATCTTTCTTGTACCCAGAATCCACACCCTGCGGGGAATTATAATAAGTGATACTAGTGATGATGAGTTTTGAGTCTGTAACAGACCTAGGATGTTGGGGCTCGATCAACAAACTATTACACTTTGGAGTTTTTTTCTTATCTGGTTAATTATCCCTTCTTTTTCAAAGGCAGATAATTTTCTTGGTTTTTTCACTCGCTTTTTACCCCAAAGCTGGGGTGACGGTTTGAAGGTTTAGCCCCTAACACATCGTAGTATCTAGATTTGATGTATATTACCATAATAGGTCACACAAAAAAGAAAAAAACGAATTTTGTTAAGTCTAGGTAGTCAATATATATATATATATTGTAATAAGTGTACTCTAGAGAAGTTGTATGAGGTATGAGTAATAAAAATTACACCTCTCACCCTCAACTTTCCACTGTGACGCACTTTGAGGGGTTAATAATATGTTTTGGACCCTCAAAACCCACATTTCCTAAGTTTAGTGGAAATTGTGGCATTTAATTAGGCTCGAATTAAATAAAATAGAGAGAAATAAATTATTCCATGTGACAGAATGATGTGAAAATGACTTAGAACATATCCTAAGTCAAAGAGTTGATTCAAAGGACATGTGGAAGATGATTTAGCACGCTACATCATAAATATACCATTATTTCATAAAATCGAATTTCTCAGAGATAAAGCAGCAGTTGCACATGTGGAAAATCAAATTTATTAGAGGAACCCATGTACTGAAGGAATATTATTAGGAATATTTAGACTGAGGATTTCGTGGGGCCTTCTCTCACTGTTAGCTCGAGTTGCTTTTACACTTATCACTTCACATGGACGATTACGAGTTTCACTTGAGGAAATAATGCAGTTCCTAGGGATCTGCACAAAGTATCTTTAGGATCATCATCTGAAGTGGTGGAACTTGGTTCAAGTTTGATTTGGTTTGACTGGAGTTATCTCATTGCTTTGGTTCACTGATGGATATGTTTACTATGCCATAGATGGAATTCGATTTCCCTTGAGGTGCACATATGGAATTCGATTTTGCTCTGGTGTCTCTATTTTCTCCACATTGAACTTGACTTATCTTTCCTTGAGATTTGCTCCAGGTTCAGTTCTCACATGCATTCTTCTCCCAACTCTCTATATAATGAGGCTATGTGCTCTCATATTGTATCATGTAATATGAACTATTGTGCTTGAGGAGACTCTGCAGGATTGCATTCACTGTTTGCAATATAATACAAGAGTCTTTGGGGCAAAGCGTAATGGTGTTCTTCTACTTGCATATGTGGTAAATTCATGACTTGTTATTATGCTTCTATTTATTTCCTCATGCCATTGTTTCTTTCATGCTTGTTTCAAGTTATGCTAGTATGCAACTATCTCATATTATCATAAGAATTAATTATCTTCTTTAGGAAAAGAAATCTTCTGGTGTATAATAGATGTATCTCTAGGAATTATTTCCACTACACTTATTTAATTTCATGTTGATTTAATGATTTGTTGTGAAGTTTTGTAAATGAATCATTATTTGGTCAAGATTTTGAAGCGTGAGGGGAAATTCTCGGAGGAATCAACTCATTCTTGAAAAATATTCAAGAACCCACATGTGTTGAACTCCAAATTCTCATCTATATATTATTTGTGTCTTACAGGGATTTTATCCAGTTTATTAAAGATTTTATCTCTTTCATCGAAATTTCAAACTTGAAAAAAAAATATTTTTACGTATTGTACTTCATTTATCAATATCTAACTATTTCAAAGAGCTAAGTCATAACTAGTCAAAGATGAGATTTTGCTCATACTCCTTGGCCTAGCGTCTTGTAGATTATTTTTGTAACATATTTTGTAGTTTTCCTAAGATAATAGTTGTTGTGTTTTTGTAGTCATTTCTAACATGTTCTCTTGCAGCCACTTGCGGGATTCATCATCAGAAAACTACTTACAAGTTTGCATGCAGAACCTTGGGGCTCAAATTTAGTGATTGCTTCCACCTTTAGGAAAAATTCATCTTGGATAAGGTTTTGTTCTTCTTGAGGGAGGTCGAGTTCATGTTGGCCATCTCTTTCTCTCTCTTGGTCGTGGCCATAGAGGAGACTTATCTTCTCTTCTTCAAAAAAAAAAAATTACATTTTGTTAAGCCTTTGTGGGCCTCAAATTGCAAAAAATTTCAGCGAAGAAAAGGTATATGGTTTGATGCCAATTTGTTAAGACTTTTCTTGGATTTTAGAGAATACTTCATTGTCTTTTCCTACTTGTAACAACTAATAAAATTTCAGATTTTGAGAGAGTGGGTTTTACCCATTGGTATCCCTATCTCTCTACCTTTTGGAGAGGCTTGGTGGTTTGACTTTGTTGGTTTATTTCATTTTGCATGCATATCATATAATTGGAAAATTAGCACAACATGCATCACACTCATTTTGCATGCACTTTAATTTAATTTAGTACATGTTTTAAATCCATAACAGGTTTAGATTTTTTTGCATGCAAGCATTTTTTTACTTGATCTTATTTGGCTTGAACATAGTTTGAAGTTTACTCATGCTTCACCATTAAACACATTTTATATGCATCAAGTATTTGGACAATTTTTTTCCATAGAGTGACATTTTATTTCATGTCAAGCAAGTACATTTCAAGTTGAAGTTAATTTTCATTGGTTGGTTAATTTATTTACATGCCCCAAGCATCACTAAAACTTACATCCAACTTAAGTTGGTTGAATAGACTTTTAGGGACCCTCTACCTCTACTAACTCCTCATTGTGAGATCCAAATATTTTGGCAAGGATGAGGTCTGAGGACTAGAGTTCAATTGTTACTTTGTCTTAGCACTAATTAATAAAATAAACCAAGAACAACATTCCATCACATTTTCTTTGTTTGCAAAGTTCTTAAACTTCTTGCTAGCTTGATGGTTTAAAATCTCACATGCAAATATTATTTCAAGAGGCACTTTGGATGCAAACATTATAATCTCTTTTAATTTTGCAACAAGTTTAATTTTCTTGTACTTGGAAATTGGCTTATCTTTTGATTTAATTGTGTATTGTCATGAATGATTGATTTCACTTTCAAATACTAGTATTTTGGGTTGCAAACTTAATTGCATGTTGTGATCTTGGTCTAACATTTGAGTTTCTTTTGTCATATCATTCTCACAAGTAGATTTCTAATTGTATCATTTTGAGCAAGATAGTTTCCATGCTTTGATTTGAAGACTTACTCATCTTAAAAGCATTTAGAATATCTTATGCTAACAATTTATTGTTTTACTTTCCAAGATTACTTTGGCTTTCCATTTGAAAGCATCTAACTTCATTTTAAGCAAATACAATTTCATTTCTCAAACATAAATACGTTGAAGGCACTCGTTGTTTATATATTTCATGTTTATCTTATGTATTGAAAGTTATTGCTCATATAAATTTTTTCTTATAAATCTTAAGAAGTAATCTATTTAACTCTAACAACTCTCCTAGAACCTCATATCACTTTTAACTTAACTTTCCATTAGGGGCCACCCCCCTTAGCTAACATAAGAGATAACTTAAACGGATAGAGTTGGGATTAGTGTGACAACCCCTTCTCTAAGTTCCCTGCCACCAACTACACCTTGTGGGGTTGAAGGTTTTTCTCACTGACTTGTAGGTAGGTGTAGGCAGCAAGGTCAACACTTTTGGCGCCGTTGTCAGGGACAAGCTTTCTTGTACCTAGGAAACCAACTAACCTTTTGGTTTTAGCATTTTTGAACTTTAGATTTAGATTCTTTCTCAAGTGGCGACTCCACTCAATCCAAATTTTGCAAGAGTCTCTACAAGGAGAAATTCAAGTGGTCTTGTTAGCCCCTCTCCTAATCCTGAAAGGGTTTTTAGAGAGAGTTTGAATAGACTTTCTCATAATAGAGTTCTTGTTAATCTTGAGCGAGAGGCTATTTTTGATATTCAATTGCTTTTTCAAGAACAAGTAGAGACTAACATCATGAATTATATTTTTTTCTCTTTCTGACTTCACTAACATAAATGGATATCTTCACAATATCCCTCACAAGGCTTTTGAAAAGTTGTCTTCCTTTCAAGCTAACAATTTCATTAGTGCTACATCACATGTGAAAAATTTGAATGTTTGTATATTTAAATGATGTAACACTTCTAATTATGAGGATGTGAAGATGAGACATTTTGTCTTATCTTTAAAAGATGATGCTCTTGATTGGCTCACTGAGAAACCTGCTAACTCATATAACTCTTTACAAGCCATTCTAACTGCAATTTTAGATAAGTTTGGAGAGAAGAAGGAAAATAAACATTTGATCAATGTCATTAGCAATATGAAGAAAAATGAGAATGAAACCATGGAGGAGTTTAACAAGAGATTCAATGAATTAGTAAAAAACATGCATGCTACTATTAAACCCCCTGATGAATTTCTTTTATGCTCATATCTAGATGCTTTTGGGGGTGACACTGCCTATGAGTTGAGGAGGAAGGAGCCTACGAATCTAAGTGTAGCTCAATATGAAGCTTTAAAGATAGAAAGGGCTAGAAAGTAATAAGGAAAATATGAAATTCTTTGTTTCAATAGAGGGCCAACAAAATCAAATGATTCCAAAGTCACGACCAAGGAAGAGGCTACACATGATCCTATTAAACAATTAACTCAACTCATCAAGAGCATGGAAGCGAATCACATTAAAGAAATGAAAGCCATGCAAAATCAATTAGTGGCCATGGAGAGAAATCAAATTCAAAGATTCCAACCTAGGCCAAATGATAGATGGCAAAAGAATAAAGGCCCTCAACATGTTTATAGGCCTCCAAATCCATTGGAATCCACCAACATGGCAGATCAGATTCCCCCTTTTTGCAGGTCATGTAATGAGCTCCATGAACAAGCCACATACTCATATGTAAAGAGAATTATGAAAGGTAGCATGTTGGGAGATGAACATGTAGCAACAAGTGGTCAAATCAATATGTTCTCCATGGAAGATCAAATATTCACCATTGAAAGAAATCAAGAGATTAACCATAGGCCTAATAATCTTGGGGTTGACAATATGATTTCAAATTTTGACGAAGTCACTGAGATTTTTGGGGAAAAGCCTACATCTAAACATATTCTTGTTATAGAAAAACCCAAAGGGATGGCTTATCAGAGAAGGGATATCCAAGACCAGAATAATCACATAAATATTTCTCCTCCTACTTTAGAATTAAATTTTGACTTGGGCAATTGGGTGAATAATGCAGAGGTTTATATTCGAGTGACAAAACTTTTAAAGATACCATATCAAAGGGCCAAGTTACTAAGTTCCATTGAAGTTACTTAAAAGGAATAAAAGCCTAATGATGAACCAGAAGATGAGGAAATTGTATTGAAAAGTATGAATTGTTATGTGTGGAATGAAGCTCATCTACCATTTTATGTTTCTTTGATAGTGAATGATCATCTTTTACACAATTGTATGCTTTATTCAAGGGCTTCATCAAATGTCATGACCAAGAAAGTCATGGAGCAACTAAATTTAAGGGTATCTAGGCCCTATCACAACATATGTTTAATGGATTCTAAAAGAATTGAAGTATGTGGGATAATTAAATATTTACAGGTTTTCCTAGTTGCATACCCAAATAGAATAATGACTATGGATATTGTTGTGATAGATGTTCCTGATTCATGGGGAATGCTCCTATTAATAAAATGTGCATCAGATTGAGGTGGTAGCCTTCAAATGAACTTATCATATGCCACCATCCCCATGGCTAATAATACCTTTGTCAGACTTGATCGAGAGTTAGAGACAAGATCTCATGTTGAGGATCCAAGGAAACTCAACAATGAGATTATCTGTAGATCATGCCAGACAGGAAGTGATGCAGCATTGACTTTTCCTTCTCCTCTAACAGAGCAGGTTCAAAACAAAGAAATTAGGCATAGCTCAAAAAGCTTGGGTACTTCAAATCTTCCATCAGTGCATTTTCAAGACAAAGTTGTAGGATTGGAAATAAGTGAATCATCATCACCATCACAACTCACCAAGAAGAAAAGAAAAAAAAGATATAAATAATGAACCACTAATTTTGCGCAGGATCAAGCCTCAATGCATCAATAGTCGAAAAAGGAAAAAGAAGAGGTTTTCTATCTCTGATGGCTACAAACAAGTTTATATTGGGGCAAGTCAAAGCCCAAGATAGTCAGAATTGGACAAGGCGCATCAAAGAAAGAACCTATGGACTTTCTTATGAGTAGGTGGGTTCTCAAGATGGATTTCAATGAAGACATTTGATGCCATGGGGCATCTTTTTGTATCATATTTCTAACCTTATCCCTTGTCATTTTTGTTTAATTAGTTTTATTTCAAGAATAAATGATCATTTATGCTCTTAGAATAAACTTCAATTTCTTCATTTCTTTACTTGATTTCATTTTATGATATTTTGAATCGATACTGTTAATATATGTCTTTTGTAGGAGGATGCAGATTCCAGGTTCTTTCACATCATCACTTCATATCTAGCATGCATCCCAATATGGAGCCAAATGTTGACCACTGGGATGGCACCTGGTGATTATATCAAAGACTCCATGCCCAAGGATGATCCAAAGGACACTTTTACCATCAGATATCATCAGTCAACAAAGTTGTTTAACTCTACTTCTATCTTCTCATCATCTTTCTTGTACCCAGATTCCACACCCTACAGGAAATTATATTAAGTGATACTAGTAATGATGATTTTTGAGTCTGTGACGACCTTAGGATGTTGGGACTTGATCAGCAAACGAGTACATCTTGGAGTGTTTTTTTATCTAGTTAATTATCCCTTCTTTTTTAGAGGCGGATAATTTTCTGGGTGTTTTCACTCACTTTTTACCCCAAATTCAGGGTGACGGTTTGAAGGTTGAGCCCCTAACACATCTTAGTGTCTAGATTTGATGTATATTATCATACTAGATTACACAAAAATTTGCGTGGAATTTGGTTAGGTCTAGGTAGTCATTTTTTAATTTTTTAGATTTCCCACAAGTTAAAAATTGCAAATAAAATTGTATTTAAATTGTAATAAGTGTAGTCTAGAGAAGTTGTATGGGGTATGAGTGATAAAACGTACACCTCTCACCCCCAACTTTCTACTATGATGCACTTTGAGGGGTTAATAATGTGTGTTGGACCCTCAAAACCCACATTTCCTAAGTTTAGTGGAAATTGTGGCATTTAATTAGGCTAGAATTAAATAAAATAGAGAGAAATAAATTATTCCATGTGACAGAATGATGTAAAAATGACTTGGAAATTATCCTAAGTCAAAGAGTTGAGTCAACAGAAATGTGGAAGATGACTGAGCACACTACATCATAAATATACCATTATTTCATAAAATCGAATTTCCTAGAGATAAAGCAACAGTTACACATGTAGAAAATCAAATTTATTGGAGGAACTCATGTATTGAAAGAATATTCTACGAAATATTTAGACTGAGGATTTCGTGGGGCCTTCTCTCACTGTTACCTCGATTTTCTTCTACTTTTAGCACTTCACATGGAGGATTACGAGTTTCTCTTGAGGAAATCATGCAATTCCTAGGGATCTACGTAGAGGATCTTTGGGATCATCATCTGAAGTGGCGGCACTTTATTCGATTTTGATTTGGTTTGACTCGAGTTATCTCATTGCTTTGGTTCACTCATGGATATGTTTACTATGGCATATATTGAATTCGATTTCCCTTGAGCTACACATATGGAATTCGATTTTGCTCTGGTGTCTCTATCTTCTCCACATCGAACTTGACTTATCTTTCCTTGGGATTTGCTCCAAGTTCAGTTCTCACATGCATTCTTCCTTGGAATGTTCTCCCAACGCTCTATATAATGAGGTTATGTGCTTTTATATTGTATCATGTAATACGAGCTATTGTGCTTGAGGAGACTGTGCGGGATTGTATTTGCTACTTTCAATATAATACAACAGTCTTTGGGGTAAAGCATGATGGTGTTCTTCTCCTGGCATATGTGGTAAATTCTTGACTTGTTGTTATGCTTCTATTTATTTCCTCGTGTCATTTTTTCTTTCATGCTTGTTTCAAGTTTTGTTAATATTCATCTATCTCATATTAGCATAAGAATTAATTATTTGTTTTAGGAAAATAAATCTTCCAGTGGATAATAGATGTATCTCTAGGAATTATTTACACTCCACTTATTTAATTTCATGTTGATTTAATGATTTGTGGTGAAGTTTTGTAGATGAATCATTATTTGGTCAAGCTTTTCAAGCGTGAGGGGAAATTCTCGAAGGAATCAACTAATTCATGAAAAATATTCAAGGAGAACCCGCATGTGTTGAACTCCAAAGTCTCATCTATATCTTATTTGTGTCTTGTAGAGATTATTTCAAGTTTATTAAAGATTTTATTTCTTGCATCAAAATATCAAACTTGGAAAAAAAATATTTTTTTAGTATTGTACTTCATTTATCAATATCTAGCTATTTCAAAGAGCTAAACCGTGGCTAGTCAAAGAGGAGAGTTTGATCATACTCTTTGGCCTAGCCTCTTGTAGATTATTTTTGTAACATATTTTTTCGTAAGATAATATTTGTTGTCTTGTTGTAGTCATTTCTAACTTGTTCTCTTGCAGTTACTTGCGGGATTCATCATCAGAAAACTACTTACAAGTTTGCATGTAGAACCTTGGGGCTTATATTTAGTGATTGGTTCCACCTTTAGGCCACATTCATCTTGGATAAGGTTGTGTTCTTCTTGAGGGAGACCGATTTCATTTTGGCCGTCGCTTTCTCGCTCTTGGCTGTGGCCATAGAGAACTGGCTTATCTTCTCTTCTTTTTAAAACAAAAACTGCATTTTGTTGAGCCTTTGTGGGCCTCAAATTGCAGAAATTTTCAGCGAGGAAAGGTCTATGGTTTGATGCCATTTTGTTAAGGCTTTCCTTGGATTTTAGAGAAGAATTTATTGCTTTTTCCTTCTTGTAACAACTATGTTGTAGTGGCTACAACCACCCTCCAAAATTTTCCCTTAGCTTCATTTTGGAGCCTCCCTACCAACCATCCTCAGCAGCATGTCTTGCACTATTAATTACATGAGCTTCAATGGTTTTCTAGCATATTGCTAGCCTGTGCATGATAGCTTATTTCACTCCCTCACAGGTTGTTTCTCTAGACTTGGTCCAGCTGCATGTTGAGCAGCTCCCTCAAGAAATTGCGCAATTATAGAGGGGAACCAGTCTTCCCTCCAGAAATTGCACAATCCTGACTAGAAGCCTGTTGGGCTCAGAAACTATGCAATCCTGTGAGTCAACCTTCCTAGTGAAAATTGCGCAATCTGGCCTGGAAAGACAGCATCCACTCACTCGAGCATTTCTGTGATATCATTGAATCTACTTTCCATCATTTTGATCCAAAACCTGTTGACCAAAAAATGTTACAACAACAGAAGGCCCGCATGAATCGTTTATGGATTTTTGGCAGTGCTTTCGTGTTTTGCAGTTTGAAGCTCTGAAAAGCCAGATGAAATGTCCCTATATTTTGGATAGATTCGAGTATTGTCTTAACAAATCAGTCCATCCCAAGAAGAAGTTTCAGCCCAAGCCTAGCTTAGCATACTTCAGTGATGGAGCTGCGTAATCACAGACGAATATGGTCACTGTCACTAGCAGTTGTCCGTCGTCCCCTCATCAAACAACTCCACCACACAAAGTGATACAGGAGAATAGGAACACACATCTGTTCAACTGTCACATCCTCCCAACATCACTTAGATTAGATTTTGCGCATATTTGGTTGTGAGTCCATTGAGTTGTCACATGCTTTTTTACCTCAACCTCCGTCTTTGTACTCGGATGACCCTCCGAGTGATACTGTCTTGTGTTCTTCCATTTCAAACTCTACACTTGTTGTGAATGAGGATCAAGCCATTGACGGAGTTGGTGTTACACAACCAACATACGTTGTCATTCATGAAGAGTATGACTGGGAGCTTGATCATCAACACTCGACGAAGGATGACTCCCTTCTGTCCGAGCCTCCTCTGTTCTTTCCTGACATCTTTGGTGAACCTGCCATCCATGATTTCGCATGTGTATCTTTGTCCACAGATGCACCCATTGTTGATCATCCACAGGACACACCGGATGTCAGTCCATCATTTGACAAAGGAGAGGATAAATTATTCACTAAAAATCCACTTACTTTTCATCTGCTTTTTCCGGAAACACAAAGGGTGAATTTTTCTGCTTCTCATCTACCCGTCTATTTGATTCATCAGATCATGAGGATGTTGATGAAATCATTGATTTTGTTGATCGTAGTTGTCATGATCTATTTGCTCCCATATTTGATCACGATGATGATTCGATCACTATTGATTTTTCGAAGCCACCTGTTTATGATGATCTATTTGTCAACGAAGTCAAAACCCCCTAGACTGTCAAGGCACTTCAAGTCGAGCTGCTAGTTATGTCAGGACCTCGCTGTCCTGAGGTTGGTTTCACTTTCGATCAGGAAATTGTTGAAACACCCAAGGCTCCTCATCACTCATTTGTATGTATTGAAGATCAATATCACACACAGATCATTCTTCCTCCACTTGAACTACACGATCCCATCGCTCATGCATGGAGGAATATTACATGGCAAGCACACGTGCACGACGCAAGTTGTCTTTTTTTCTTTCGTTTGCTTGCATGTGACAGTCAAGAGAATGCGTATGCTTCACAACTACACGTAGTGTTGCACAACACCATGAAGAGTCCACGGACTGTGTGTCATGCACTTGCACTCACTAAATGTTTTGTGGACACATTGAAACTTGGAGTGTGTTTGTCTTCATTGTTACATCTTTCATGTTTGTTGGTTCGCATAGTTGTGTTGTTCGCGAAACATTCCTTCATCAACATGGGTCAACCAATGTGCTGGTGGCCGCATTAGAAGTATCACTTCACGTGATTAGGCCCATGCACCGTTAGCTTAGGAGTAGGAGTAGTGTTTTCTTTTCGTTTGTTTGCTTGCATGTTTGTCTTCTTACTTGCTTTACATGTTTGTTTTTCTGCTTGCTTGTTTTCTTACTTGCTTTGCTTTCACATTTACTTCTACTTTCACTTTGTTTTGTTGTTTGTTTGCTTGTTTTGCACTCGTAGGTTAGTTTCGCATGAAACTGTGTGTGACTCTTGAAACAAGTTGGGTAAAGTACAAGATGACTGGTGCAATTATCAATACTTGGTTATCTGTCGTCCAACCTTTGTATGAAGAACTTGTTATCTTTAGTCCATGATACACCAATGGAAAATATGTAATGTTCAAAGTGAACCTTGGTGAAAACACAAACGCTTGCGCGCTAACTAGTGTCACCTACTCTAGTCGATTGTTTTTGGGTTAATCCTTTTCAACTCAGTCAAGTAGAGTAAGGTGAGGGGTAAAACCTTAACAAACACATCAGAGGTATATATAAACCACTTCTTTGAAGGAACAACCTATTCTACTCTCAATAAGTCAGGATCCCTCTTCTGCCTCTGAAACGAATAAGTGTTATGCACAGAATGAAAATGAAAAATGAAAAAAGTGAAAAGTGAAAAATTTCAAAATGAAAATGAATAAGGTGAAAGAAGAGAAAGGCTTCGTGCGCAAAGAGGTGATACAAGTAACTCCACTAGGGTACTAACCAGGTTCGTTGGTAGCGGAGCGATGCTTGTGTTCCTCCGTGACTCCATCGGGGTACCATCCAGGCCTGCTTGCAGCATAGCAACACCAGAGATGAAACTAAGACTCTGACGACTATACTTCTTGTACACCAATATACCCCTCATCCCCAATCAAAACAACTGTGTTGTCTTGGATTGGAATGTGTGTCGATCGACCAAGAGCTTAGCAGATGCTAAGTCTCACATTAAAGCAAGTGTGGAAACCAAGATGAACAAAGAATTGAATAATACATCTGAAGGTGTTAGACTTGCTTTTCATGAACAAGGTCCATTCCTAGAGTTGGAGTTCTCCTAGTGTGTTGCCAAGCATTGTAGCGGCTACAACCACCCTCCAAAATTTTTCCTTAGCTTCGTTTTGGAGCCTCCCTACCAACTATCCTCAACAGTATGTCTTGCACTGTCAAGTACATGAGATTCAATGGTTTTCTAGCAGATTTCCAGCATGTGCATGATAACTTATTTCACTCCCCTCATAGGTTGTTTCTCTGGACTTGGTCCAGCTGCAGTCTGAGCAGATCCCTCAAGAAATTGTGCAATTCTGGAGGGGAACCAATCTTCACTCCAAAAATTATGTAATCCTAACTAGCAGCCTACTAGGCTCAAAAATTGCGCAATTGTGTCAGTCAACCTTCCTAGTGAAAACTGCTGAATCTGGCCCTGAAGGACTGCTCAGTCTAGAAATTGCACAATTTTGGGCAGCAATCAACTACTCCTCCAAGAAATTGTGCAATCCCTCTGGGCATCCAACCCATCTCCCTCTAAGAAATGTGCAAATTTCTCTCTCAAGCAAGCAAGATGTTGCATGTGCCATTGGGTTGACCAGTTCCACCCGAGACCGAGAAAAATTGACTTGCATGCATGGGCTTATTTTTCCCGAAATAGCAAAAAGAAACATGAAAAAAGCATCCCTAGATTTTAGGGATATATTTTTAGCAACTGGAGGTTACATGCAAAGATCGTTTTAGAATCTTTCCTCCAAGTGTCGTTTTTTCCTAGATTTGTGGCATGCACGTCATGAGCCTCAAACTTATTTATTCAAAACTTCAAAGCTCACTTCTTCACATCAATCTTGGAGCTCTGACATTCCACATCACATCCAGGAGTCTTCAACACATCCAGCTCAGCTATTTCCAGGTAAGTCTGCTTAACTTGTACTTTTCAGCATTTATGTCGCTTTTTGTGTTTTGGCTTATGTGAGTACTGTCTGATTGATTTCTGTGAATGCTTGTTGTCATTTGCATGAATATTAGCTTGTACTAGCACTGTTTCAATTTTCATTAGCATCTCATTGCTATCACATGCATAAAACTGTTTGTAAGAACCACTGTGTGAAGGTATGGCAAGAACCACTGTGCGAAGGTGTATTATTAATGGATCCACGAGACATTTCACTGGCACGAGGAGGACCCTTGGAGATATTGTTACAATGACTCCAATCTCGACGAGCCGGTCAGTACAGCCACAACTTGGAATGATGCTCTGCAAGCAACAACAACACAGGAAGCAACAACAACAATAAGCAGCAAGCTAGCGCAAGACAAGCACAAGAGGAATATTGTCGAGAACCCAGAGGCAGAGCAAAGCTACAATATGAGAGCAAATCCTATCATTGAGAAAACAACTTTGGCAGTAGGGGCAAAGAAGGAGCAATGGATAAAGAGGGCAGAGCAAAGGAATAAAGAAAAGCAAAGGATGGAGGAAGCAGAACGAAAGTTGTAGGAAACAGAGAAGAAGTTGAAGGAAGAGAAAGAGTTGAGAAGGAGAGAAAGGGAGGAGAAGCATAAACATGAGGAAGAATAAAGGAAAGGCGCGCTGACAGAGAAAACAACGCCCATACAAGTTGAGGAGTTAGAAAAGCCAACAGTTGAAGAAGAGGGCGAAAAGATGCAGGATCAGGAGCTTGCTCAGCAGATTGAGAAATTGATTGAAGTGATGGACATGGAGTTGGGGTAGAGCCACAAAATGAAGACACTGACCTTATGTTGAGAGCACCTGAGGTCACCTCTGAGTCTCCACTAGTCTCCACTACCTCCAGTGTTGGAACCAGTCCCGAGTGAGCAAAGAGAGGTTGTTCTCATTGATGATACAATTATGGATGTGTACAATATTTCATTTGACGAGTTGGAGAAGAAGATTGTACAGATGCAGAGGAAGCACTTTTTGGATGATCATGTGTCACCTGATGTGTCAGATGACAAAAAGCATCCCGCTTCCCTTGTCGATGCCACCTTGGCCTATGCAGGAGCCACAAGCTCAAATGTTAAGTTCCTACTGGCCGAGAATGAACAAATGGAAAAGAATTTGTAGGTTGTCAGGCAAGAGGCAGAACAACTCATAGAACAGAGTGTAGTTTCCGCAATGGCAGAGATGAGGAAAGAGATACTTAAGTATCAACACTTGAGACTACCACGTGGAATCTCTACGATGGATTTGTCACCATGCATTAAGTAGTTTCCCATGTGCATGACTTACAACAACAGAGCAAAGCATTTGTTCAAACTCTCAAGAAAATACATGTTGACTTTGCCCATGTGCAAGAGTAGACAATGTAGTATAGAGGGTCCCTGCTTCACTTGCCAAAGATGATGGAGCCTCAGGTAGAGTTGGAGAAAGAAAGGGTCTGGAGGTTGATCCAAAACTATGAGCAGCTTGGCCCCTTCGTCACCAGCATACAGGCCTCATATGCACAGTTGTACAAGAGTTTGGATGTCATGGTGAGAATGCACATGATCCCTTCAATCGGTTCCCTCACTGAGGCTAAACACAAGAACCAAGTCCGGCTAGAGATCGACAGGTACATGGAGCAGCTAAGGCGAGAGGCCACCAGGGATGACTTGGAGCTCAATGCACATAACATGCAAAAGTACATTGGTGGTCCTATCATGGTCAACACCATGTTGCACATGCTTCAAGTCGAGTTGAATATAGGTTCCAAGACCATATACCTAGATGCTATGGAGGCAAGAGTTCACTATCAAAATGACACAATCAAGCAGTTTGGCGACGACATCACACAGTACCAAGCTTGGCATGAGAACGTGACCGAGAAGCACCAAGTGAAGGTTGTCGAGTTGGTATTTCTCCAAACTTCAAAGTCATAGTGGTTTGTCTTGTTAGGCTATCTCTAGGTTATTTTGTCTCACATGGGTACATGTGAATGTAATATTATTTATAAATATGTTGTAAGTGAAATTCCAAGTGTCATTAGTGGAATGTGAAAGGTCATCATGTTATGTAATGATTTATTTGTAAAAAAGTTGAAGACTCATGAGGGTAGTCAAAGAGTCACAAAGATGAATGTCAAGGGTCACCCCACCCTTTGTTATAAATAGAACCTCATTACTCATAGAATAAGCTTTTGGGAGCCAAGCTTTTGGCTAGGCTTAGGCTTAGAAAAGGCTTGGGAGTACTGTGACGAGCCTTGGATTCTCCACTTCGTAGAGTGAGTATACTTATTTAGAGGAGCATGTGTTCTTGACTGTAATGTTCCACTATTGGGGCTAATGATCGTCAATGGTGTATGTATGGATGGAACTTTCACTCATAATAATAATAACAGAGCCAACACGCTTTCATGCATATGTTGTTATTGTAGTTGGACTATTCTGGTTGCTTTAGCAATGTATGTTGTTTAACTTACACATTTGCTTATGAACTACTTTTTATGCAATTGTATGAATCTTTTTGAATGTGTGTTGTTGGATTAACCCGTCATTTTAATTTGTGGATTATTTTGAATTTTGGCTTGTGATGTCATTCCACTCATGTGTTCCTTTCAAGCTCCGTACTATTACAGGATTATAAGGGGCACACTTATTTTTCCCTTCCATGTGTTAGAACCCTCATGCATCTCACTTGACTCGCCGCAAGGTCACACACTTGCTTCCACCCAAAGTTATCATAATTATCTCTGCGCGCTCCCGCGGTCAAGGCATTACATTACCACCCACTACTAGGACTCCTACTCCAAATGGTTTGAAGTCTAGTTAGGACTTCTTACCGGAGAGATCCCCTTAATGTTGGCAGGTCCAACACCGTTGACATTTCTGGCACTAGAAGGAGGGCCATATGACAAGTTGAGCCCTTAAAGTCTATTTTGGATTTCTACATATCTTTCATGACTTATGTCCAAATCACAACCTCGACATGTTTCTCTCACACTGTTGATTTCGATGTGTCGGCGGATGTTATAGATGACTTATCGAAATATAAGTTTAATGGCGATAATGGAACACCTCTGTTCATGCACACAATTGCCTTTTTTGGCTTATGTGACACACATGATGTCCCCTCATATGACATTGCCTGTGGTTTGTTCGCTTTCA
Organism: Pinus tabuliformis; assembly: GCA_031772625.1. Taxonomy (NCBI): domain Eukaryota; kingdom Viridiplantae; phylum Streptophyta; class Pinopsida; order Pinales; family Pinaceae; genus Pinus; species Pinus tabuliformis. The sequence continues at coordinate 1,157,748,772 of CM062816.1, forward strand.
TGTTCAAAGGGCGCACAAAGCAATGGTGTCACACATTCCCCATAGCCTCTATACACTCTTTCGATCACATGATCGGAGAATTATGTCGTGATTTCATTTTTTATGACTGTAAATCACTTCATCAAAAAAATTTAAAATTGTGGAAAGCAGCTGATGAATCTCTTGAGCGCTTTTGTGATCGCTTTCTTCATGAATCTTTTGAATTTCATGAAGATGAAGATGACTAGAAATGTTTGGAGGGAAGATTTCAATACCTTGTTCACATCTCTGAGAATCAGCACGAGTTAGAAACTTCTGGCTCTCTCCCAGCATACCTCGGTGTTAGAGCTTCTAAATATGAGACGGATGAGGTTGTTGTCCCAAGTGACCCTCCATCCCCTTCTCATCAAACAACTTTAGCCCCACAGGATGAGGTGGAAAAAGTTGTGAATCCACCTGTTGAACTGTCACCATCTCCTCCCACCCCACCTGCTCAGGATTTATGCGCAGATTTGGACTGCAAGCCTTATGGTTGTCACGTGGTCTCATTTGCTCAGCCTCCATCCTTTGGTTCCCTTGATCCTATGAATTTTGGTGTGTTTTGTTCCTCCCTTCTAGATTCCACATGTGATGTTCATGAGGATCAAGTTTTGGACGAAGTTGGTGTTTAACAGTCAACCTGCACTATCATTTTTTATGAGCATGTGTGGGAGTCTGAACAAGACTTTGCGGTGAAGTATGACCTCCTTTTGTCCGCATCTCGTCTGCTTTATCCTAACATCTTTCATGATTCTTCCATTTATGTTCCATCTTGTGAAAATTTATCTACTGATGTTTCCACTTTCGATTATTCACAGAACATGTGGGATGACAATCTTTCATTTGATTGCGGAGAGGACAAATCTATCTTTCCAGATCCACCCAATCTATCATCTTACATTGTCGAAAACTTAGAGGGAGAAAATCCTTGTTTTTCATCTCCACCTCTCTATGATTTGTTAGATAATGAGGATGTCGTTGTCCATCTTGAATTTTCTGATCGTGGTTGTCGTGATATTTTCACTCACTCATCCGATCACGATTCTGATTCACCTATTGTTTATTTTTCTAAGCCACCGGTATTTGATGATCCATCTTCTAATGAAGTTGAAACTCCTCAAGTTGTCGAGGCACTTCAGCTTGAGCTAATGGTTATGCCAAGTTCTCGTAGCCTTGAGGTTAGTTCCACTTCTGATTAGAAATCTGCTGAATCTGCCCAGGATCCTCATCACTCTCTTGTTTACATTGAAAATCAATCTATTTCACAGTTTTCGCATCCTCCACTAGAATCACACAATCCTATTGCCCATGCATTGGAGGAGCCATACGTAGCAAGCATTGTTGTGAAACAAAAGTTTTCTTCTTTCTTCATGTTTGCCCGTTTTCCAAGTTCAAAGGTGTGTACATGCTTGTCTTCCATGCGCAATGTGACAGGACACCATGATACATTTGCAGAGTGTCTTTCATGTGCTTTCAATTTTTTTTGTTTTTATGGATGCATTCAAGCTTTGAACGTATTAGTTTTCATTGTTTTATCTTTCTTTTCTGTTTGTTTTCTTGAATATCTTTCTTGTCAATCATGTTGTCGCCTACATGGGTCAACCAATGCGCCAATGGCTGCATTGCAAATATCACTTCACGTGAGTTGGCCCATGCTCTGCTTATCTTAGGAGTAGGAGTAATTTTTGCTTTCTTGATTTGCTTACTTTGTTTTGCTTTGTCTTGCTTGCTTTCTTGTGTACCCGTAGGTTAGTTTCCGCATGAAACCGTGTTTGGCTTCTTAGACAAGCATAGAGAAATCCAAGAGGAACTTGTACAACTATCAACACTTGGTCAGCTGTCTATTCCCTCTCTTTATGAGACTTTTTTGTTTCTTCTAGTTGATGATACCTTGATGGAAAATATGTTCATTTTAGAGAGAAAAATGGTGAAATCATGATGCTTGCATTCTTAACTAGTACCACCTACTCTAATCGGTTTTCTATATTCGGTTAACCCTTGTCAACTCAGTCAAGTAGAGTAAGGAGACATGCGGGGGGGGGGTGGTTTAACAAGTATGTCAGAGGTATATATAAACATCCTTCTTTGAAAGGACAACCTCTTCTGCTCTCAATAAGTTAGGATCCCTCTTCTGCCTCATGAAATAAAAAAGTGCCTATACACAGTTCTTTGAAAAATGAAAAAAAGAAAAACAAAATAAAGGAGAAAGAAGAGAAAGGCTTCTTGTGTAGAGAGGTGAAGCAAGTAACTTCGTTGGGGTACTGTCCAGGCTCGCTGGCAATGGAGCAATGCTTATGTTCCTGAAATGACTCCATCGGAGTACTGTCCAGACCTGCTAGCAGTGAAGCAACACCATAGATGAAACTAAAACTCTGACAGTCTATATTAATTGTGCATTTATATACCCCTCATCCCCAATCGAAACAACTCAATTTGACTTCGCTTGGTATGTGTGTTGCCGAAAAAGAGAATGGTAGGGACTACATCTTTAACTCAAGCTAAGTGAAGAATCCATGATAATCGAAGAACTGAACAATACTTCCGGAAGAGTTAGAATCGCTTTGCATGAGACAATGTCCATACAGAGAGTTGGAGTTCTACTAGTGTGTCGCCAATGTTGTAGCGACTATAATAACCCTCCAAAATTTTGCATATGCTTCGTTTTGGAGCCTCCCTCCTAAATCACAACAACTCATCTTGCATTGATCTAGGTACTTGTGTGCTTTGATTGAGCCTCATCCTTTCATCATAGCTTGTGTTTGCTTACTTGATTTGTTGTCTAACCCACAAGTTGATCTCTTGACTTGGTTTTAATCTTGTTCTAGGCTTGCCTTAGAGAACTGTGTAATCCTTAAGGGAAACATTCTTGCTCTTGGGAATTGCGCAGTCCAAGCTGACAGTGAGCCTTCAGCTCCAAAATTGCACAGAGCTAGTTGACAGCCAGCCTTTAGCTGGGAAATTGTGCAGAGCATGAGAGGCAGCCCAAAGCCACTCAACCCAAAAATTGCGCAGAAGCCTCTTGCTCAAAAGTTGCTCAGTGCATGAACTAGTGAGTTTCCAGTCCTTCCCAGAACTGCACAATCTCTTCAAGCAATTCATGGCAGCTTTTCCTGAAGCAAAAAGTGAAAAAGAATTCGTAGAAAATAGGGATCTATTTTTAGCAATCCAAAGGAGGCACTTGAGTTATTTTGGAAACTAGCGCCAAGTGTCACTTTTTCCTGGATTTTTGGCCTTCGCATCATAAACCTTAAATCGGCCAAATCTATTTAATTGACACTACTAGATCTCATTTGCACATTCGATCTTGGAGCTCGAGCATTCTCGAGGAGATTAAGGAACCTTCGGTGCGATCGTCGTCGCTTTTCCAAGTAAGTCTTGCTTTTCTAGTATTTTGTCGCTTTTTCTCTCGATTTTGCTTGTTTAGTTTGTGAGAGTGTTGTTTCACTCATTTTGTTAAATGATTGCTGGAGTTTTAACTTATTTTAGCTTATAGAAGTGTTATTTTAAGTTTTGCATTGTCTTTCCCAAATGTCACATGCATTACCCCATTTTTGCACTAACAATCGTCATTGCAACGACTCTCTCCACATGCTTCGTTTTCCTTCAGTTTGATTGATTCCTACACTTGTTTCACTTTCATGCATCATCATTCAATTAGATCTTCAGTCAACATCTCACCATCCTTCAGATCTATTTTGTTTCACACTCCCCTTGGGCAGATTTGTGCTTCCCTTTCCCGGATCTCGCTTTCCCTTGCAAGCACTGTGCATTCTGGGAGCTCAAGGCATCTACCTTGGCTTCTGGAACTGCGTAGAGGCTTCCCTAGCTTGTCTCCAAATGCACACTGCGTAGTTCCAGGAGCCAGTCTCCCAATCCTACCCATTGATTCTGCACAATGCACAGTTTCTTTTGCCCTCTGCCCAGACTAAATTGTGCATTGCACAGTTCTAGTCAGCAAGCCTCCACCACTGACTGTTGGGACTGCGCAATGCACAATTCCAGCAGGCAGCGAGTCACTTTTGTGAACTAGAATTGTGCAATCTATCCCAGTATTAGCTTGGTTTGTTGCTTGATCTTGTCTTGAAGTTCTTTTCAATTTAAGCTAACATTTGCATGCCATGAGTGTCCTCTTTGTCTCTAGGTCAGCAGTTGTTGAGAATCTCTCTAGCAATTACAGTGAACATGGCCTCCAAGAGAGCTGCATCAAAGGAAACTATTGAGAGTAGTACTAGGGAAGTAGTTGAGCAGGAGTCAGTGAACTTTCCAGTTTATGCAGACACTTAGTTGTTCATTGAGAAGGACACCAAGTTGACATGGCAACAAATCAAGGATACATTTGCAGAGGACTTCAAGGAAGACTTAGAGGACCGGTAAGTTTATATCAGTATCCTGCGGTCAGGCTTGTACAAGGTTTCACGTAGGTGCCCCACCTTCCCATGTGCGGACATTATCACCTGGATTGTCTCACACACAGATCTAGAGACTATGACATTGAGCAATGCCAACGAGATAGATCTTGCCACTTTCAGGGCAGAGAACTATCATCAGATGTATAATTTACCTCAGCTAGTGAGGCAAATGGACACACTTTTCTATGCCACCCACAGTCAGGTGAAAACAAGAAATATAATCAAGCGTTGGGTGAAAGGGCCGACAAAGTGACAGACACCCAGTCATGTTTACAAGACAAAGTATCTCGAAAAGGCGTATCGGTTCTTGATCATCTTTGCATGTCGAATATATGGTCAAGAGAGCACATAGACCTTTCCTGAAGGTTGGGTAGTTGTATTGGACCAGTTGGTGAGTGATGGAAGGTCATTCAACTGGTCGGACTTGTTGGCTTATCAGTTGAAAGTCCATGTGACTAACGCCCGGAATCCACCCAAGGATGAGCAAGCAAGATTCTACATGTTTGCATACTTACTAGATGCAATCTGTGCCCAACAACAGTTTCCTGGCATGAGTTGGACATGGACACTGAAAGAGACTGTCGTCAATATTTATTGCAAGTTGCTTTTCGACTGCAGCTACCGAGGAGTAATGGAAAGGTTGACTAACCATTTCATCATCCTGTTGTACAAGCTGATCTTTGAGCAGGATCCACCTTGCATGTCCTAAGAAGCAATGGAGGCGATACTTAACATTATTGATTGTTATGCCTCACCCGGTGGCACCTTCATCAGAGTGTTTGGTGGAGAGAAGTCTCCGCATGTTCTACCAAGGCATGCTATGGACAAGTTTGTCATGTAAGAGGTCTCATATCACCTCTCCACAGGGTTATTAGTAGGACTGCACTGGAAGAAGAAGGCACCATGGCCCGCTCTTCCTTTATAGATTGGGTTATACGAGATTAAGAGCTTGAAAGATGTAAATGTCGAAGTAAGGAGATATTAAAGTTCGAGTTCAGCACCAAGGACTTTAATCTGTATGATCCCCATGATATTTTCAATAACCACTGTGCGAAGGTGGACTATCCATGGATCCACGAGACATTTCATTGACACAAGGAGGACCCTTGGATATACTGTTACAATGACTCCAAGCTCCACGAGTCGATCAGTATAGCCACAACTTGGAAGGATGCTCTATAGGAAGCAACAACGTAGGAAGAAACAACAACAGTAGCAATAAGCAACAAGCCAACGCAGGACAAGTGCAAGAGGAAGATCGTCGAGAACCCATAGGCAGAGAAAAGCTACAAGATGAGAGCATATCATATCACTGAGAAAGCAACTTTGGTAGCGAAGGCAAAGAGGGAGCAGTGGATAAAGAGGACAGAGCGAAGGCAAAGAGGGAGCAACAGATAAAGAGGGCAGAGTGAAGGCAAAGAGGGAGTAGCGGATAAAGAGGGCAGAGCAAAGGAAGAAAGAAAAGCAAAGACAGGAGGAATCAGAACAAAAGTTGCAGGAAACAGAGAAGAAGTTGAAGGAAGCGCAAGAGCTGAGAAGGAGAGAAAGGGAGGAGAAGCAGAAATAGGAGGAAGAAGAAAGTCAAGGCACACTGACAGAGAAAACAATGCCCATACAGGTTGAGGAGTCAAAATAGCCAACAACTAAAGAAGAGGGTGAATAGATGCAGGAGCGGGAGCTTTCTCAAAAAATTGAGCAACTGATTGAAGTGACAGACATGGAGTTGGAGTAGGAGCCACAGAATGAAGACACCCACCTTATGCCGAGAGCACCTGGGGTAACCTCTTAGTCTCCACCACCTCCAGTGTCAGAACTAGTCCTGAGCAAGCAAGGAGAGGTTGTTCTCCTTGATGATGATCTAGGTATGAATGTGTATAATTTTTCATTTGATGATTTGCAGAGGAAGATTGTACAGGCGCGGAGGAAGCACTTTCCAGATGATCACACGTCACTTGCATTCATGAAGGAGAGGATGATAGTGTCAGATGTCCGAAAGCATCCAACTATCCTTGTCGATGCCACCTTGGCCTATGCAGGAGCCACAAGCTCAAATGTTAAGTTCCTACTAGCCGAGAATGAACAAATGGCAAAGAACTTGCAGGTTGCCAGGCAAGAGGCAAAACAACTCATAGAGCAGAGTGCAGTTTCCACAATGGCAAAGATGAGGAAAGCGATACTTGATGAAGTATCAACACTTGAGACTACCATGCAGAAGCTCTATGACGGATTCATCATCGTGCATAAAGAAGTTTTCCATGTGCATGGCTTACAACAACGGAGCAAAGAGTTTGTTCAAACTCTCAGGAACATACATGCTGCCATCACCCATGTGCAAGAGTGGACAATGCAGTATAAAGGGTTCCCGCTTCACTTTCCAAAGATGATGAAGCCTTAGGAAGACCTGGAGAAAGCAAGGGTTCGGATGTTGATCCAAAACTATGAGCAGCTCGCCCCATTCATCACTAGCATACAGGCCTCATATGCATGGTTGTACAAGATTTTAGATGTCATGGTGAGAATGCACATGATCCCTTCAATTGGTTCCCTCACCAAGGCTAAACACAAGAACCAAGTCTAGCTAGAGATCGACAGGTACATGGAGCAGCTAAGGCGAGAGGCCACCAGGGATGACTTGGAGCTCAATGCACATAGCATGAAGAAGTAAATTGGTGGGCCTGTCATGGTCAACACCATGTTGCACATGCTTTAGGACAAGTTGGATACAGGTTCCAGGACAATATACCTAGATGATATGGAGGCAAGAGCCTGCTATCAGAAAGACACCATCAAGCAGTTTGAGGACATTATCACATAATACCAAGCTTGGCATGAGTACATGACCGAGAAGCACCAAGTGAAAGTTGCCGAGTTGATCTTTCCCCAAACTTTGGAGTCATAATGTTTTGTCTTGTTAGGCTGTCTCTAGCCTATTTTGTCTCACATGTGTACATGTGGAAAATTTAATATTACTTGTAAATATGTTGTAAATGAAATTCCAAGTGTCATTAGTGGAATGTGAAAGGTCATTATGTTATGTAATGAGTTATTTGTATAGAATTTGAAGAGTCATGAGGGTAGTCAAAGAGTCACAAAGGGGAATGTCAAGGGTAGCCCCACCCTTTGTTATAAATCGAACCTCATAACTCATAAAACATGCTTTTGGGAGCCAAGATTTTGGCTAGGCTTAGGCTTAGAAAAGGCTTGGGAGTATTGTGATGAGCCGTGGCTTCTCCACAAGGTAGAGCGAGTATAATTTTTTAGAGGAGCAGGTGTTCTTGATTGTAATGTTCCACTATTGGGGCTAGTGGTCGTCAATGGTGTATGTGTGGATGTAACTTTCACTTATAATAATAATAACAGAGCCAACACGTTTTCATGCATATGTTGTTATTATAGTTGGACTATTATGGTTTCTTTAACAATGTATGTTGTTTAACTTACACATTTTCTTATGAACTACTTTGTATGCAATTGTATGAATATTTTTTAATGCAGTTGTTGGATTAATCCATCACTTTAATTTGTGGACTATTCCGCGTTTTAGCTTGTGATGTCATTCCACTCGCGTGTTCCTTTCAAGCTGCGTACTATTACAAGCTTCTAAGGGGCACACTTCCTTTTCCCTTTTTGTGTGTTAGAACCCCCATGCATCTCACTTGACTCGCCGAAAGGTCACACACTTGCTTCCACCCAAAGTTATCATACTTATCTATGCGTGCTACCGTGGTCAAGGCATTACATTACCACCCACTACTAGGACTCCTACTCTAAACGATCTGAGGTCTAGTTGGAACTTCTTACCTGGGAGATCCCCTGAATGTTGTCGGGTCCAACATCATCAATAGAAACATGGCCATGCAGGACTGGGAGGAGTGTTCAGAGATTGTAGCTCTAAATCCCTGTGACTTTTTTCTCAAAATTGCATATTCACTAGTAATAATGTGGCAGAGTTCCTGGCTCTAGAGTGTGGCCTTCAAATCGTTATTCGTGAAGGTTTTCAATCTATTCAAGTTGATAGGGACTCATTGTTAGTTATTAATTGCATCCAAAACTTGATTTACGATTAGCCCCTAGACAAAATAGCAAGGAGCTGGAGACTAGAGTGTCTGATTTGTAACATCTTCAGCTTGATCATACCACTAGAGTATGTCATTGTTCATCATTCTAGAAGAGCAGGGAATAAGGTGGCAGACTTCATGGCCAACCTTGGTTGTCAAAGCAAGGAGTTGGATATGGGTTCTAGTCGGCCCTCTCTTCTGACGTGTGGCTAGGCAGAGTCTCTCAAGGTCTTGGTGGCCCCCATTAGGGATGTAAATGTGGATCTAAGGGGGATCTTGGAGGCAGTGCCCACCACCCCTTAGTATGCGTTCAACATTAAAGGAGGAGGGACGCAACGCCTGACCTCGCATGCATGTACATGCAGTGCTCCAATTGGTGGTGGTTTTATAAAATGGTTTTGGTGGGCATTGAACAGATTCGTGGTGAGTTGATAGGAGCCAAGGGAAGGTCCTCAACCTCCTGGTACATCATCTTTGTTCAAGTTAAGGGTGTAAGCAACTTTGTGTTATGGGAAGCATTTAGATTTGAAGTGTTGAGAGGTGGTGGTGTTGACCATGAAAGCAGTAGTTAAATGTTTTGGGTTCCCTAGTTTCCTTGTCTTGTCCATGGACGCTAGGAATTTTCTTTTTAGATGGATTGTTGAGGGTGTCAAGTGTCACATGCAGTGCGAATTCTCAGGTTTTTTCTTTGTTATGCCTTGTCCCCCTCTTTCAAAAGTTCGTTGTGTCTAGGTATTAGGTACTAGGGCATAAATCTTTGTGTATGAATTTTCAATTTCGGTATGTGATTTTAACTTGGAGTGGCTTGTCAATGGGTATTATTTCAGGGCCCCAGTTTAAGGTTTAAGTTGGGGAATGTGAGTCCAATTTCGAATGAATTATGGGGGTACTGTAGTGTTAGATCTTTTCCCAAGCCAAATAAGCTTTGGTTGGTAGAGTATTGTGTCTGGCCGAGCACTTCTGGGTTTTGAGGTCTTCTAGTCTTTACGCTTTTTCTCTCTTGTTCAATGGTTAATGATGAAGGGGTCTTGGTTGAGGAAGTGGTATCCTCTGTCCCAATTGAAGGTTCGTTTGTAGAGTTTGGGGCATGTATCTGGAGTTTTTGTGATGATATCATTTGTTGGTACCCCGGTCTTGTAAGAGGCGGGTCTCGCCCATTCTCTTGTTTCTTTGCTGGTAGAGGTAGGTGTAGGCGAGGGGAGGTGGCAGAACTCAGCATAGGCAATGAGGCGCTAGACTCTTTTCTCATGACTCGGTTTCCACCTATTTAAATGATGTTCTACGAGACACTTGGAGGGAAATTCACAAGCTTGAAACCCAAGTGGGGGTTGAAAGACAGTCTCTTTCGGATTCTAAGATCATAGAGGACATGTTGGCATGGGTTCTTGACCCTGGGCATACCAGGGGCAGGAAGAAGAAATTACCTAAAATTCATGGCTCTTCATTTGCAAATGAACAACTTGTTGGGATTGGTCTTAAAGGATAAGCAAGTGAAGAAGTATAATGTTTTTGCATCCTTGGAAAACATCAAGAGGATTCTCAGAAATCAGTGGTTTTCCCTGGATAGGATTGACTCCCGCTTGGCACATGTAGAAAGCCATATATCTTGTGAATCAAACAATGGGGACCTGATGGATCCTCTCGGTTCTAATGCAAGGGTTCCAACAATTATTTCATCTTCAAATAATGATCAATGAACAAAATGGGTAGGCAGTACATTCTGATGGTATTCGTGGTGGTTCTTGGCTTGATATGCAAGGGCACTTGCTATTTCGTTTGGTTAAATGTCGATCACAATGTTACAGTCTCAATATGGTTGTCTATGTACAGGTCATGATAATTTTGTACAGTTTTTATGTGGGAATACTGGTTAGATCCCTTGTTGTTTGAAAGTTGATGGTGGCATTTATATATGGTTAATTTGGTTGTAAACAATGTATGGGATTTCTTGGTAATCAAATAAGCTAGCTCTAGGCTTGACCTTAATGTAATCTGAGTTATGGGAGCCTTTAGTTTTTATACGTGCATGGGGACTTTATTTTTCTCTATTATTTTGGTTGTCAGATGTAGTGTGTTGAGGAGACGCCGAATCCTCTATGTTCATTATGGAAAATCCATGTAAATATAAATTTTTATTAATATGAAACCTTAATTCAAAAAAAAAAAACTTTGTTTTTATCAGTAAATTAACACTAAAAAGCATAATCTAAGATTTCTCCACCACCACCACAAAAATGTACCTTCAATCTCTCACTATGTCACAACTGGCGAGGAAGAAGAACCTACACAGATAAAACTGCAATGGCGGTTCCATGAAGGAAGTATGTAAGATTATGTTGCCGATGGTGGTCGAACCTATCTAGATTGATGTGAATGAGTAGACAGTCGTCAATGGACATAGGCATCATGAAAGGGATTATATGAGAGACTCAAAAAGAGGTAACAACATAGAAAGGAAAAAGTCTTTTGTAATTAATAGATACTTCGATTCGGGCAGGTAGGGTGTGGCTTGGGACTGCCTTCTGTGAGAGGAAATGGGGAATGTGCAGCAGGCTGCTCTCACCATTTTCTTTTTGTTCTTATTGTGCTTGTCCCCTGGCGTTTGAGGGTGGTTGATTGATCTGGTTCCCCTTGCATTTCGGTCAATTGCTGGAGGATTCATGGGATTTGATGTAGACGTGGGAGGGTTTTCTGTGAGAGTGAGGGGACTTGAGGGTGCCAAGGGTCTCTGTAAATGGAGGCTTTGTGGGTTTTCTGCAAACGTCGAGTTTTTCCAGGGTTTTGACTGATCGGAAAGGTGGTTCAGGGAGGTTTCTCTGATGCAGTGTGGTTAGAGGATGTCGGATTGGTCGATGCTCTGGACGAGGCAGAGATATCAAATGTTGGGGGGTCTATTGTGGTGGCCAACGAGGAGCTCAAAGGTGCAGGAAAAAATGGTTGTTTATAAAAGTGAGTGGGAAGTCGAAGGTTGCCGCGACTATGGTCCTTCACTAAGGAGCAACGATAAAATCTCCTTTTCTCTGGGGGCGCTACACACAGGTGTTTCTCCTTGCATGCGCTGGTCGTTGCTACACACAACAAGGGTTTCTCAGGCCTCTCCCCTACAACTGGGGATCCTATGGGGTTTTCTGCCTCTGTTTCTATGCAACCCTGTTTCTGGGCGTGATGGGTTCTATGCAACCTGGGGTACCTAGGTGATCTGTCCTCGGGCATTATAAATTGTGGGTTTTTACCTTCTTGGGGGTTTTTCAATTGTAATTTGATTTTCGTGGCATACTTTGAACTTATATGTGTATGTTCCATGTTGGGTTTTTTCGTGGTGGGTTGGAGTGCCCTATTTTGTTCCTGCAACTTCTATGGCGAGAGTTTTGGCATATTAGTTGGTTCTTGTAATGTCTTTGGCTATGGATGTCACTCTGGATTATATGCTCTTGGGCATTGATCTAATATTCACCCTATGAGTGACATCAATCAAAAATTTTATTAAACTAAGGTATTACAGACTCATGTGTTGGTGTGTGTGTTCTATGTTATTGAAGCAACGGATCGATCAGATTGCCAATACACAGACAATAAAATGGAAAGACAACAGAGAAATACAGTAAGCAAACATAAAGACACAAGCAATTTTAATAAGGAGTTCACCCTATTCTCCAGGGCTACATCTCTGGTCCAGCTTTCAGTGGTGGCCTTGTTTTATTGTGCCTTTAAGCAGAGAAATTACAATACAGGGACTCAATGTGAGTTCTCCTGAAGCAGGTTTTGCTTGGCAGGGTGGTTCTTGGATTCCCCAAGCCACTTGAGTACACAGACTTCTTCTTCCTACTAGCTCTGTGACCTTCTGGTCTACAGGGGAGAGCCCAATGTGGTGCTCAGCTCGGACAGATCCTCTTTAGGACGGCTCGGATCTCTCAAGCCTCTGGTGCTTGATGCTGCCTCTGGTCAGCTCGGCCCTTTGTCCTCTTCTGCTTTGCTTTACTGTTCTCTGTGTTCAGTCCTCCTCTCTAGGTTCACTGTTCCACTTCTTCGTCTCGCGACTTCTGTCTTACTTCGTTGATTCGATTGTCCCTGTTCATTCCTCTCCTAGGATGAAGGCATAAGGAAGGGTACGGGAAAAGGCCCAAGCATCGAAGGCATATGGCAGCCTCTCCTCTCCTCTCGATGGCGGCCTTAACAGTCGAGTACCTAAAGGTCCTTGGGGTCGAGTACCTAAAGGTCCTTATCAGTCGAGCCCCCTAAAGGGTCCTTATTAGTCGAGTGTGCTAACGCACCCTAAAGGGTCCTAGTGCAAGGAGACACGAACTAGTCTTTCTTCTCCCCGTACGGATGGTTGAGCCTTAAAGCGTAATGACATATATAATAGCAGCTATAATGAATGAATGGAAGGCCCCCCCAAATTAAGTCAAAAAAAGGGTCGAGCCTGCTTACGCATCCTCTCCCTTGGGGTCGAGTACCTAAAGGTCCTCTCCCTATGGTCGAGCCTGCTTACGCATCCTTAACAGTCGAGTACCTAAAGGTCCTTATGGTCGAGTACCTAAAGGTGATGGCGGCCTTAACAGTCGAGCCTGCTTGCGCATCCTCTCCCTTGGGGTCGAGTACCTAAAGGTTCAATTTACTTATTGGCCCCCCCAAATTAAGTCAAAAAAAGGGTCGAGCCTGCTTACGCATCCTTAACAGTCGAGTACCTAAAGGTCCTTATGGTCGAGTACCTAAAGGTGATGGCGGCCTTAACAGTCGAGCCTGCTTGCGCATCCTCTCCCTTGGGGTCGAGTACCTCTCCTCTCCTCTCCCTTATGGTCGAGTACCTAAAGGTCCTTATCAGTCGAGCCCCCTAAAGGGACGGAGTCACTCACTATTCATATGGTGAGGGTCCTCTCCTTAACAGTCGAGCCTGCTTACGCATCCTTATTAGTCGAGCGTGCTTACGCACCCTAAAGGTGATGGCGGCCTTAACAGTCGAGCCTGCTTGCGCATCCTTAACAGTCGAGTACCTAAAGGTCCTTGGGGTCGAGTACCTAAAGGTTGACCACACGAGGAAGAGGGTTATCCTGTTGAGGCTATAGATGCCTTTTGTACTAACCACGATGTCCTCCATACGGTTAAGACAGAGCCACCTCCACATGATCCTTATTATAAGAAAGAGCATCCTTCCTATAGCCTAGCCCCAACTGGCTATTTGACTGAAACATGTGTTATCGGATCATTTTCATGGTTCATATAATAATTCTGATTCGTTCCGTCCGACCATTTAAGAAAAAATGGTCGGATTCTTCCTATCTTCTTGGACGAACATCTGGTTTTAACCTATGGCAAAATATGATACGAGATGTAGAATCTTTTCACATTGATGAAACAGAAGATGCTTGATGCGTAGCCTTAGTTTAGGATTCTGCCGCCATGTCTGAGGGAGCGGTATCCGGGGATGATGGAGCCCCAGGAAGCATTTCCCGTAGCCTCGCCCAGGATGATGTATTTGAAGGTTGCTGGAACGGTGAGAAGATGGAGGTGAAAATGCATATATGGGCATATGTCATTATGCATGAATGACTCGATATATGTCATTTAGCCATTCGATCCCTATGCCTGTTCGGTTCCTCTTCCACCTCTGTCAATTCACCTTCTGCAGCTGCACTTGGAGTTCCCTGTTCGGCGTCATCATGAACGCTCAGGGAGTGGCCACTTGTCCTCCTCTAAACGGCGCCAGCATACTTCGTCGATTCATTTCTTCAATTACGTCGTGGATGAATCTTTCCTCCACCGTGGCAGTCAAAACGGATTCCAAATCCCTTCTAAAACACGGTGTATTCCCTTGTCGATTCCGCTTCCTCTGTTGGGCGCGATCTTAGTCGTCCAATCTGGGTCCTCCAGATTCGACGCCATATGCACGTTTCACGCGGTTGGCTTGCTCGATCGATAGCGCACGATCAACGACGGTTTTCTCTCACCTCTGCCTGCCACGCGTTGATCAGTGTATGGAATCGCTCCGCTCTCGTCAAAAACCTCTTACTGTTTAAGGGCGCCTCGATCAAAACCACCGGTTTTCTAGAGCGCGGGTTCCACCTTGTACGTTTAGCTCTTTTTCCTTTTTCGCTCGCGGTCCTCCAGTTCCCAACGTGACCGAGTGTTCGAGCTTCCTCCATTTCGGCCCTGTTCGCCCAGCGATGCGCGATTAGTGCTAATCGCGCATCAAAATCCACCTCTATTTCCCGATCCGGGGCTCCCAGGGGCTACTTTGGCCTCCTGTGCGGTCTCCATGGGCCTCGGTCAGCGCGCTTTCATCGAGGTCCTCGTCGTTCTACATCGGCTACCATTGCCACTGGTTCAGGGTGTTTTTGATTGCTGTTTTGGATTCTTTAGAGATTTGTTCGACCTGATACAGTGATGGTTATTTGACAGTCTTCTATGGATCCAATTCGGATCAGGCACGTGCAATGTATTTCAGAATTATTTTGGCATATATGCTATAAACATGACAATGTAACATCTTTTTATCTAATAAAAAATTGTCATTATTTTCTTCAGAGAGAAAATAAAAATAAAAATAAAATTAAAAAAAATAAAAAAATAAAAAATTATACGAGAGGAGGAATAGCCAAATTGCATAGATGGTCGGATAACCAATATCAACGACTTCGAGTGATTTCCATGTCACATTAGACATGAACCTCATAAGAGGGACGCAACGCCTATGGCATAATAATATTTATTAAATTTAAATACTTAATCGAACTCTTTTGATACTCTATTTTAATTATATTTAAAATAAATAATCCAACTACTTTGATATAGTCCAGTTTTGATAGAGATGCGTGCGGTTTGAACTTTGGCATTAGAATTTGATGGTTCTATATTCGCCTTCAAAAGTCATGTAAATTAATATATAACAGAGGTAAGATTAATTTATACAAAAACAAATACATTAAATGAAAGAAAAATATGCCAAGCCCCCTCCAAAAAAAATAATATATATATATAACCTTCAAAAATTAAATTGAATCGTGTGAACCCGTCGGTCATTTAATAGAATGCAGTTGTCTATAACCTGATTTTTTGAAAGTTTTTCTGGCGGGTTTTTTCGGTCGAAATCCGTCAGGAATTTATTGGAATCGAAGTTTGATAGCTAGTTTCTGCACAATGAAAGTGTCCCATGGGATTTTCAGGGTGCTGAATCCAAATATGCAGTTAAAAAATCATTTTAACTGCAACAAATCAAGATTTAACCTCAATTTCTTCCGCCGGATTCCATCACCGGAATCTCCAAAAAATAGCATTATAGACAACTCCTAATAGAATTTGCACTCCCCTCCGAGCGTACCCATCGCTGTTAGTCAGAAGTACGTATTCTTTACGTCTGTGAATGGCCAGCGATGACACGGCAGGGGTCAAATTTGGACGCCCCTTGGAAGCGTAGCTGGTTTTCATTATTATTTAATATATGTTGTCTGTGTGTTTCGTTCGGAACAATCCAGAAGCCTGTTCCGGATAAATTCGACACGCCAGCAATTATATTTTAGTCTGTTATAATACTAAGTCAATACGAGGCTGCCCAGGTCTGTGTATATATAGGCCTCTCATCGTAATCTGTCAATGAAAGGGGTGCGTGTATCCAATTATAGTTTTCTGTCTGGATTGTAAGTCCAATATGAAGCTGCCGTGTGTGTGTATATAGGGCTATTGTTGTGAGTTCTGACAGAAAGGGCTGTGTATATATCGACTGTGTATATATTTCGAATCATAATCATGACGATTGGATCTGCAGTAGAGGTGAATGAGGGGAATTTGGTGATAAGGGGAAGAGTGACACTTACCGGAGTCCCTGACAATGTCAATGTAACGCCGCTCTCGACTGAGGCAACGTCATTTGCAGGACATCCTGCGTTCCTGGGAGCCATTTCAACAACAGCAGAGAGTAGCAGTCGCCATGTATTCAAGCTTGGACAGCTTCACACGTAAGTTTGCATTCTTCCCATTACGAGGGAGAGACAAGTGGGTATGTGACACTAATGTGAGGAAGTTACCTGTATGGCACTTATATTTGACAATTCACTATCCGCTCTAATTGAACAATGGTGGTCTTATCAATATCAAATCATAAATATGACTCCTCTATTTATGGCATATGTGAATACAATCCAGAATTGTCCCTAGAGTTGGATACATAGTCGAAAGTTTTCACTACTATAAGCCCAGTATTATTAATGTTTTGTGCACCCTTTTGTTGTCCTGCAGTAATTTAGGAAGTTTTTTTATTTTTTCCTCTGCAAGTTCCCTTTGTTTTCTCTATCCTTTTACATGGTATCATAGCCTTAGAAAATTATGGCATTGCCCTTGTAATTTGATACCCTTCTTGTGATGTTGACCATATAATTCTATACCTGTATTTGTTGAGATAATATAAGAAGATAGTCGATTTACGGTGATCTATTCAACAGACCTTAATATAATTATCAAACCAACAAATTTATAATAACATTTGATATAGATCACAAGAAAGGTGTTGCAGGTTGCAACCTCGGATTTACCACAGTAGTCATGTTTGATTGTCTACGTTTCAGATCCATAAGAGGATCCATCATCAGGAGAAAGAAAGATGTTCATATATCATATCTTCATTCAAATGTTTGATTGTCTACGTTTCAGATCCATAAGAGGATCCATTATGAGGAGAAAGAAAGATGTTCATATATCATAATCTTCATTCAAGAGATATAACACACCGCACCAAGGATTTGCATATCCAGTACTGACTAATAGCTATTTTATTTGGATTGAGTTGTATTTTTGGGCCAACACTTACTCTCACTAGTCTGAACACCAGCCTAGATCAGCCATTGCAGATACCCTCAACAAGTTAGGCAATAATATCAAACCAAAGCGAGCCTCCTCCGAGTTACTGCAGCCCAATTCCTACCTATGATTTTTTACAAGCCCAGTTACAATATAGCTATAGTTAGTTTAAGCCTTAAGTCATAACCAAGACCAATGTAACTGATACCATAAACACCTATTTGTGAGACAAGTACACATGTGACACTGACATTGATGTGAGGCAAGGACAAGTGCGCATGCGGCACTGATGAGTGGAAGTTACATGTATGACAGTTATATTTGGCAGTTCATTATCCTCTTTAATTCAATAATGGTGGTTGTATCGGTCTCAAATCATAAATATGGTCCTCCTGATCATTTATGGCAGACGCAAATACAATACAGATTTGTCCGTAGATATGTAGCCTGAAGTTTTCACCACTCTTAGCCTAGTGTTAATGTTTTGTGCATGCTTTTATTCTTTTGCACTAATTTACAGAGTTATTTTCTACAAGTTCCCTATGTCTTCTTATATATTTTTTACATGGTATCGTAGCCTTTGCAAATTATGACATTGGCCTTGTCACTTGGTACTCTCCTTGTGACATTGGTCATACAAAACTATACTCTTTATTTGTTGAGATTATATAAGAAGATCATAGACTTATGCTGATTTCTTCAACAAACCTTCATCTAATCATCAAAGCAATAGACTTATAACAACACTCCATAGAGATCACAGGAGAGATGTTCACATGCCATATCTCGATTGAAGAAATATTAACCATAAACAAGAACAATCAACAACACAAATAGTGCAAAATACTAGGAGTTGAATTATGTAGAAGTGCCCTTAGGCAAAGAATCGAATGAATTTAATGGAATGAGAGATGCAAAAGAAGAATGTAACCTTGTATACCAATCCTTTAGGGATATGACTCTAACCCAAAATAGTAGGCCAACCTAGTCAAATATAGAAAGATACAATAAATGGGCTAGTTATACCCATAATTTTAAAAACCGGCTAGTTTGAACTGATAACCAGTCTAAACGGCCAGTCAACAACCTTCAGCAAATGACCCGATAGAAAAATTAGGTTTGGGGACCAGTTGGTACCAGTTAGGTACCAAACCAACAAAGATACAATAAAAAGGTTAGTGACACACCCTTGTCTATGCCCCATAATATTGTTAGGACATCGATACAATTGATAGATGTCCTCTAGCGAAGATTGACCATGTGATCTCAACATCCTCTTTGATATAAATAGGGACTCTCATAGAGAAGACATTACAATGCATCATGTTTCCTCCCTTAATAGCAGCTTGCTTATATCAACACATGTTCATACATTGGTGATGATGGGCTCTAGAAGAGAGTGGGTGAACATACCAAGATGCTAATCTATGGAAGGAATAAATGTTGGCACAAATTGTCCCTAAGCATGGAAATGTCAAATTTATGTATCCAATATCAATGTGTTTGGACTTTTAATGATTCATTGGATTGTGATAAGCTCAATGGTACTTTGATTTTCACAAAATAAGGTGGAAGGAGGGCATTGAGTGAGACCTAATTGATTATCTGTATCTAGGGAAATGCGACTTGACATGTGTTGCACTAACATATTTGGCTTCAACGGAGGAGAGACCCATACCTTGTTACTTCTTAGAACAACAAACTAGCCCAAAACTAAGAGAGAAAAAGTATGTCGAGGTAGGGAACCACTCATCAAGATCACTCGCCTAAAGGGGCATCATAAAGCTTGAGATGAATTTCAACATTCATGTCAACATTGATTGAGTAGAGAATGCCCATGTGAGAGGCGCCCTTAAGATAGTGCAAGGATGCACTTGGAAATCTACCAATGACTCTCACGAGGCTCTTGCATGTAGTGGGAACACATACTAATTACAAAGGATATCAAGCATGTTATCGATGACAAATTGATGAAGTGTTACATCATATATGGGTGAAGAGCATTTGACCTAAAACTTCATCCTTGAAGAAGTGGAAGTATTCATTGGCTTGCAATCTTAAATCCTAAAGTGTTGTGAGATATAGGGTGTACAAAGGTTGAGAAAAGGAAATTCTCACAAAGGTTTGAGAGGTTTGAAGTAATGTTCACATACTATATCTTCAACCAAGAGAGATCGACCATAAACAAAAACAATCTACCACACAAATAGGGTAAAATGCTACTAGAGAAAAAAATTAGAAGCATCCTTCGAGAAAGATTCAAATGAATTCACTTGAATGAGAGTTGCAAATGAGTAGTGTGACCCGATATTTATACACACCCTTCAAGTGTAGTGTGCTAACCCCAAGAAGATGACTAGGACGTCCTAGTTAAATATAAAGAGAGACAATAAATGGGTTAGTTAAATACCCATCTATAAACTCCATAAAATTGTTTCACATCAATACAATCAAGTTATCAACTGAGGAGTGGCCTAAAGTACCAATTAGCCATATGATTTCAATACCATAGTCATTTAAGAATCTACTTTTCTTTTGAGTACTACATTCCTTGTGAATGTTGGTGTACCATTGTGTTGGTTGTGGTCGATGAATGAAATGCACTACAGTGGATCATTTCACAGATCGTTTAAGTGACATGGAGAATGACATTATTTGGAATGTTATGGGTTGTTGGTCCATCCATTTATGGTGCAAAAGTAATTGAAGTTGGCCTTGATTTTATCTTGGCTTCCAGGGTTGGAGAAGGAAAAGCCCGTTGGACATTGGATAAACCAACACTCATGTGTTTCTCGACATGGACTAAGCGCCTCGCGTGGATCCTTATCTCTGGTGATGCGATCATTGATAACACTTGCGGGTTTTGGTCTAACGGCAATCGTGATTCCCAACAAGTGGTATAAGAGGGTAGGCCATGAGTTCGATACACACCCGATTGGTGTTGGAGGGGAGATTGTTGGGCATTGGATAAACCAACGCTCCTCGTGTGCTTCGCGACATGGACTAACTGCCTCTCGTGGATCCTTATCTCTTGCGATGCGATCATTGACTAACACCTGCAGATTTTGATCTAATGGAAAATGTGATTCCCAACAAAGCCATAGCCAGGGTTCTAACATCGATGCATGTAGTAGCATCAGGGAAGGTGAAGGCTAGCTTGAGAGTCCTACTAGTGGTTTGTTCAATCTTAGGAATTGTGTAGATGTATTCGAGATGGGAGGGGCTAGTGGATTTTTTCATGGAATGCGATGAGGGTGTGACTCTAATGTGATATGATTAGGCGTTAGTAGATGTGATTCTATAATAAATATACATGGACAAGAATGTGGAGGCAAATATGATTCTAAGGCCAAACTCATGGAGTATAGAGGTAGATGAATAAAGTGCATGGCCAATAGTAAGAACTCAATGAACTCCGACTTGACGGAGACAATTTTTATGTCCGCTAAGATGGTAGAGATGCACGTTTTGGGGAAGAGGAGCTTGTTGTATTTTTAAACCTAGTGGAATAACCTTTTGCGGTGCACACCTTGAGATGAAATTGATGGGAATTGTTGATTATGAGGGAGATAATTGTGAATGAGAAGGCCCATAGGATGTGGAAGAAGGGGTCTTTTAGGCACTCTTTGGGAACAAGTGGGCGTAGGAACCATTATCTACATAGCGGCGATGTTGGAGTATCTTGTAGTAGAATCATTGGAACATACGAGCAATGGACTTTGAAACAATAGGAAGAAGTGCATCATCCCCACCATGTCATTGTGATGATGAGTAACAATATCTAGTGAAATTTGTTGGATATTAGTGGGTTCTTATATGTAATTTTTAGTGATGTGTTCTACTGTAAATCCTATCACTAAGTGGAACATGCGCAAGTATCATTTGAGAAAAGACCATGGCTCACTAATAGAGGTTTGTGTGTTGTCAGTTGGAGGCTTGATGGCCACAAGTTGCATACTTGTGCAACAATTTGCTAGAATTGGTCCATATGTAAAACTAACTTGCACATGTATTGCTGAAAGTCATGGAGGACTCCTAGTCTTTGATACATTAAGCATGTGTTTCCGTTGGTTTGGTGCATGGTCCAAAAGTGTGTAGTTGTGAAGGGGTGTTGCAATAAAGAATTGCTGGTGGAAAAGCATGGTAAGTGGATTGTTGTTATTTTTGTTGAATGGATATTGTTTATTGATAGATTGTAAA
The DNA here is from genome assembly GCA_031772625.1 of Pinus tabuliformis. NCBI lineage: Eukaryota > Viridiplantae > Streptophyta > Pinopsida > Pinales > Pinaceae > Pinus > Pinus tabuliformis. The sequence continues at coordinate 1,157,770,244 of CM062816.1, forward strand.
TTGGATGCAAAATTTTGTAATCTAAGAATGCTAACAATGTGAGTGAAATTTGAATACATGATAGAGATACACTTCATGATCATTGGGTAGATAAAAATAAGATCAAGAAAGGTCAACAAGACTAGAGAGAACAACCAATGACCGTTAGCCTATGGGAGTCTCTAGAATATTCTTGGATACTAAAAAATTAAAGGGAAAGATATAACTAACAATAATAGAAAGAGCAAGATCTAGGTACAACAAAAGTGGAAAATGGGCTAAGAGGCACTAGACACTTGCTCAACGTCGACATCATAACTAGAAATAAGGGTAAAAGTAGAGGAAAATGGATGAAAGGTATTCCTATATCCATTTATCAATGTGAAGGCATTGTTGCAAAGTTAATGATGTTCTCTAGTGAGTATCATAGGTAGAGAAGGCTTTGTTGTGCAATCTTGGTAGAATACCTTACAAATTGGCCAAAAGTTGAAGATTGCCAAGGACAACATGTGGGAATGCAACTTTGCGATGTATTTGCAAATAAGTGCCCAGTAACATTATTGGATGGTCCAATGATTAGTTTGTTGTATAAGAGGCCACACATAGGATCATATTTTATGTGATTGTTTAATTGTTGAGAGAACTATCTTGATGTGTTCTAGCTGCCTAATTTGTGCAAGAGTTTAATGCCATGGCTAAGCCTTGAGATGATGCGTGGAGACTTTGAGAATGCATGAAGCGTGGTGATGCCTTCAAGAAGTGATTCTTAGGAAGCATTGGGATTGGTGTCAATCATGGAGGTGTTAGTCACCTTTGTAAGTTCTATAAGCGGCATGCATAACCCTTGCATTAGTGATGGGTTATAGGGAAGTGGGTGTAATGGTTAAATTGTTGATGATTGTAATGGGTTGATAGGGAAGTTACTTGTTAATAGAGTTCAGTCATCAACACTTGAGAGAGTCAGCCATGTTGGTTGTGGGCTCCAAGTCACCTTCTAAGCCTTGGTTTGGGTCTAGAGTAGACCATGATATTTAAAACTCACAAGATAGTCTATAATTTTTGTAGGTGTTAGTCACCTTTGTAAGTTCTATAAGCGGCATGCATAACCCTTGCATTAGTGATGGGTTATAGGGAAGTGGGTGTAATGGTTAAATTGTTGATGATTGTAATGGGTTGATAGGGAAGTTACTTGTTAATAGAGTTCAGTCATCAACACTTGAGAGAGTCAGCCATGTTGGTTGTGGGCTCCAAGTCACCTTCTAAGCCTTGGTTTGGGTCTAGAGTAGACCATGATATTTAAAACTCACAAGATAGTCTATAATTTTTGTAAGTTTTAAACCTTTGTAGTGAACCAATTTATACATATTCTTAAGCAAAATAGAAAGAACAAGAATGAATACACACAGTACATAGAGATTTACCTTGGAAACTCTCAACTGAGAAAACCAACAAGAACTTGGAGTTGTTTATATATTATCTTCATTGCATTAACTTGAATATACATAATACAGACTACAGTGTTTAGGTATGTGTCCAAAAACCTAATCCATTAACCCATGTTAGAATACAACCCATATCTGTTAACCAGAATTAGATTGCAATGGGTCAAAAAATCATCAACAGAAATAATCCAAAAACAGAGCAAAAGCGGTCCAATTATTTTTTCTAAGCATTCAATCCCTAAACTCCAAGCAAAGGGGGCCTGGTTGGCACATACAATAACCATGCAAAGAATAAACACATTCCCAACAATTTTTTGAGAAGTTTTTGTCACTGAGGACCAGATGAAGACTTTGTAGAGGAAAGGTGATGGATTCACTACTCATTATGGGGAAGTGTTGAAATATAATGCCTACTTGTGACAAGTGGACGCCTGACACTGATGCAGGGAAGTTACATCCTTATGTATGGGACTTATCTTTTTTGGTTCTCTGTCCTCTTGGATTGAGGACATATTATTTCAGTCTCACATCACAAATATAGTCCTTTGCATTATTTATTGCACACCGGAATCGAAGCATATTTTTCAGTGGAGTTTTTGACCCTGTCTAGGGTTTTCTCCACTATAAGCCTGGTGTCAGTCTTCTCTGCATGCTTTTAATATGTTGTAAAATTTAGGCATTTATTTTCTGCAAGTTTCCTGTATGGCTGTAGCCCGTATGCTTTTTAAACTGTAAATACTTGATTGTTCTTGAGAATTTTACATACAAATGTAATATTTTGATTCCATATATCAAGCAGTCCCCAGTCGAATGAGCTGTATTATGTGTTTCAGATGGTTAAATTGTTGATGATTGTAATTGGTTGATAGGGAAGTTACTTGTTATAGATTTCAGTCATCAACACTTGAGAGAGTCAGCCATGTTGGTTGTAGGCTCCAAGTCACCTTCTAAACCTTGGTTTGGGTCTAGAGTTGACCATGATATTTAAAGCTCACAAGATAGTCTATAATTTTTGTAAGTTTTAAACCTTTGTAGTGAACCAATTTATACATATTCTTAAGCAAAATAGAAAGAACAAGAATGGCATACACACAGTACATAGAGATTTACCTTGGAAACTCTTAACTGAGAAAACCAATAAAAACTTGGAGTTGTTTATATATTATCTTCATTGCATTAACTTGACTATACATAATACAGACTGCAGTGTTTAGGTATGTGCCCAAAACCCTAATCCATTAACCCATGTTAGAATAAGACCCTTATCTGTTAACCAGAATTAGATTGCAATGGGTCAAAAAATCATCGACAGAAATAATCCCAAAACAGAGAAAAAACGGTCCAATTTTTTTCTAAGCATTCAATCCCTAAACCTCCAAGCAAAGTGGGCCTGGTTGGCACATACAATAACCATGCAAAGAATAAACACATTCCCAACAATTTTTTGAGAAGTATTTGTCACTGAGGACCAGATGAAGACTTTGTGGAGGAAAGGTGATGGATTCACTACTCATTATGGGGAAGTGCTGAAATATAATGCCTACTTGTGACAAGTGGACGTCTAACACTGATGCAGGGAAGTTACATCCTTATGTATGGGACCCATCTTTTGTGGTTCTCTGTCCTCTTGGATTGAGGATGTATTATTTCAGTCTCACACCACAAATATAGTCCTTTGCATTATTTATTGCACACCGGAATCAAAGCAAATTTTTCAGTGGAGTTTTTGACCCTGTCTAGGGTTTTCTCCACTATAAGCCTGGTGTCAGTCTTCTCTGCATGCTTTTAATATGTTGTTGTAATTTAGGCATTTATTTTCTGCAAGTTTCCTGTATGGCTGTAGCCTGTATGCTTTTTAAAACTGTAAATCCTTGATTTTTCTTGAGAATTTTACATACAAATATAATATTTTCGTTCCATATATCAAGTAGACTCCCAGTCAAACGAGCTGGATTATGTGTTTCAGATGGTTAAATTGTTGATGATTGTAATGGGTTGATAGGGAACTTACTTGTTATAGAGTTCAGTCAGCAACACTTGAGAGAGTCAGCCATGTTGGTTGTGGGCTCCAAGTCCCTTCTAAACCTTGGTTTGGGTCTAGAGTTGACCATGATATTTAAAACTCACAAGATAGTCTATAATTTTTGTAAGTTTTAAAACTTTGTAGTTAATCAATTTATACATATTCTTAAGCAAAATTGAAAGAACAAGAATGGCATACACACAGTACATAGAGATTTACCTGGGAAACTCTTAACTGAGAAAACCAACAAAAACTTGGAGTTGCTTATATATTATCTTCTTTGTATTAACTTGACTATACATAATAAAGACTACAGTGTTTAGGTATGTGTCCAAAACCCTAATCCATTAACCCATGTTAGAATACAACCCTTATCTGTTAACCAGAATTAGATTGCAATGGGTCAAAAAATCATCAACAGAAATAATCCAAAAACAGAGCAAAACGGTCCAATTTTTTTTCTAAGCGTTCAATCCCTAAACCTCCAAGCAAAGGGGGCCTGGTTGGCACATACAATAACCATGCAAAGAATAAACACATTCCCAACAATTTTTTGAGAAGTATTTGTCACTGAGGACCAGATGAATACTTTGTGGAGGAAATGTGATGGATTCATTACTCATTATGGGGAAGTGCTGAAATATAATGCCTACTTGTGACAAGTGGACGTCTGACACTGATGCAGGGAAGTTACATCCTTATGTATGGAACCCATCTTTTGTGGTTCTCTGTCCTCTTGGATTGAGGACGTATTATTTCAGTCTCACATCACAAATATAGTCCTTTGCATTATTTATTGCACACCGGTATTGAAGCATATTTTTCAGTGGAGTTTTTGACCCTGTCTAGGGTTTTCTCCACTATAAGCCTGGTGTCAGTCTTCTCTGCATGCTTTTAATATGTTGTTGTAATTTAGGCATTTATTTTCTGCAAGTTTCCTGTATGGCTGTAGCCTGTATGCTTTTTAAATTGTAAAGCCTTGATTGTTCTTGAGAATTTTACATACAAATATAGTATTTTCATTCCATATATCAAGTAGATTCCCAGTCAAACAAGCTGTATTATGTGTTTCAGATGAAATAGTAAGCTGTTCAATTCCCTGCTTTGTCAGCCTTCTACCCAATTTCTCAATCCAATTACCATTAGCTTATTGTGTTTTGATCACACATTTCTTCTCCACTATTCTGGTTCTCCAAGATTATATTTCAGAATATAGTTCAAAAATGTATCAACCTGAAAAATAAATCTTATCCATTCTCTATCCTGGTTAAAAAGACAAAACAGGCAACTCATTCAACAGATGCAGAATACTAATCAATGTTTATATATATATAAGTTCAGCTTGTGAGACATGTCCAGGGGGATTGAACTTCCGATCACTTGGATACACAAGGGCTTGCCAACATGTTTTTTTTGTCAATTGTGCTACCACCCACAGACATAGGTATGGCAATATTATTTGAGGGTTATAAGTCATTTTTCGGTTTCCCTATGCAGGGGATTCAGGCTTCTGTGCTTGTTCAGATTCAAGATCTGGTGGATGATGCCTCATGTGGGAAGTTGTGCCAAAGACATACCAGTGGAATCACAGATGTTGCTTCTAGAAGCCAGACAAGAGTCTGCATTGGATCAAGAAAATGGCGATGATGCCCATGATGATGCATTTTACATTCTATTTTTGCCGGTCTTGGAAGGCCAATTTAGGAGCAGTCTGCAAGGCAACCAGTCCAATGAATTAGAGTTATGTGTAGAAAGTGGTGAGTTCTTTGATGAAGTGATTGTAAGTTTTCAAAGCTATATTAATGGGGTAGGGTTTATAATTTATTACATCTCTTGGGATCCAAGGCCTTATTATAAATTCTTGTTCCTTGCAGGAGATCCTGCAGTGCAAACCACACAAGCATTGCAGGCAATTTTAATCAATGCAGGGGAGAATCCCTTTGAGCTCATAAATGAATCTGTCAAGTAAGCCCATGGGATTATATGATACTTTCACGTGGAATCTGCTTGCTTACAAGTCATTTCTTAAAAGTTATATTTATTATTTTCCTCTTCATCAATTGAATGACAGGGCTCTGGAGAAGCAAAAAGGCACATTTGTACACCGTGAAAGGAAAAAGGTATGCTGCCACATACTCGGGTCAACAGACATATTTTCTACAGAATCTGAAATCTCTAAAGATGTGTGTTCAGAAAATTTGTATCTCATCTCGTATTCTTCCTGTTTTAACTACACGAGGTTTGAGCTGAATCATTCAATAGATACCAGGAATCGTTGATTGGTTTGGGTGGTGTACATGGGATGCATTCTACACTGATGTCAATCCAGAGGGAATCCATCAAGGTTTGCAAAGGTAACCTGCATTTGAGAATTACATGAACACTATACTGAATTTATTCCATGTCTTCATTAATCTTTTTCCTTGACACCAGTTTATAATTAGATTCCTTGTTATGAACAGTCTGGAAGAGGGAGGCACGCCAGCAAGGTTTCTCTTAATCGATGATGGATGGCAACAAACATTTAATGAATTCTCAAAGAAAGATGGGGCATTTGGTGAAGAAATCCAGTGAGTTGTTTACCCTTCAATTATTCATAAGGCATAATTTACCTTTAATGTTTGACTCCAGTCATGATTGGATGCTACATCTCACTTTAGACTGTAAGATCTGCCATAAAATATTCACATGTTTCCACTAATGCTTTGGGGATAACTAAAAGTGAACTATTGTTGGATTCTCAGCTTTGCAACAAGACTAATCGACATCAAGGAAAACAAAAAGTTCCGTAAATGCATTGGGGAAGAGACTGATGAGTTGGCGGATGGCCTTCATGATGTTGTTAAGCATGTGAAAGAGACCTACGGTGTCAAGTAAGTTATGGTTAAATTCAGTTTTCTAGAATGCCTTCAGATCAGATTGGACTTCACAGCCTGTAATGCTAACTAAGCAGCAGCATTGTGGAGTTTGGTGGCTCTGTTTGTTTGTTTATTTCTCATAATATTCACATATTCCATTGTTAGTCCAAAATGCTTCCCCTCTTCTGAAATGAAAATTTTGCAGGTATGTCTATGTGTGGCATGCCCTAACAGGCTACTGGGGAGGGGTTCTGCCATCTGCTCCAAAGATGAGGAAGTATAAAGCAGCCATCAAACATCCAGTGCAATCTCCAGGGAATGTAGGAAACCAGCGTGATGTAGCCATGGATAGTCAGGAAAAGTATGGAGTTGGCATCATCGACCCAAGAAAGATTGGTGAGTTTTACAACGATCTTCACAGGTATCTTGCTTCGGCTGGAATAGATGGCGTCAAGGTAGATGTGCAGAATCTGATTGAGACCCTTGGAGATGGATTTGGAGGCCGAGTAGCTATAACTCAGAAGTACCAAGAAGCTTTGGAAGACTCTGTAGCTTCAAACTTCCCTGAGAATGCCTGCATATCTTGTATGAGTCACAACTCCGATTCTTTTTACAGGTACATATTTCTAGAATTAGGATAGCCTTCTGTTTGTAGATTTCATTTTGACTTGCTTCTTTATTGTTTTTTTCTTAGTAGGGTTCTTTTTCTTTTTCTTTTCCCCCTTGAATATATGCTTCTTTTTTGGCTGTAGTGTTCTAGAAATTATCTAGTACAAAACCAAACAAATCAGAAAGTGATATTTTTATGGCCATTATCAGAAACATAATGTGGATACATGTCGACTTTAGTGAACTTAAAATTTTTTCCATGAACATAATTTTAATAGATTTGCTGCAATTCTGAGTTATAGCTTTTAACCATTGCTTGTAAAGTTTCTTACAGTAATAGAAAGACATTTCAATTCAGTAATTAACTGAAAAGAAATTATACTGTGAACATTTAAGAAACAGCCAAGAATATGGCATTTGCAGAGTAAGTGTTCCCTGCCTGATGCAAACGGCTTTAAACATGATAACAAAAAAGGAAAGCTTCTCCTAACCTCGACAAGTTTAGAAGCTTAAACCCCCATTCTGGTCACTTGGTACATCGTTAAGCTTTGTTGCTCGTCCTTCTTGCCATTTCATTAAACTGCAGTAAATATCTAGTTTAAATAACCTCAAAATTAAAGGTTGTTGAATACTTTTGTTCTTTGATTTTAAAGGTGGATGGAGGACACGTTGAATCCTCAACAGTTTCGTTACATCATTAGTAGTTCTCATTATTACTAGGGACTGGGCAGAGTTATTTTATTTCGTAAGAACAGTTTGCTCTTATGATTTTTTGCTCAACCCATTTATAGGATATCCTTTCAGTGGTTTTTAGGATAAATATAAATTTGATTTACCATCCTCATACCTAGAAATATGAGCAATACACAACATGTTGCCACTGATTAACTTTTTAGAGGTACTTTCAACACTCACATTAACATGAAACACTTCAATTTTGGATACAATGATATGATAATAATTGGCAATATTTTGTTATGAAAATGATGAACATGCTAAGATAACTGTTGCGAATATCATCGCCTATTCAGATGACCTTTTTGTTATGTGTTCTAAGGAGTCCTTTATCTCTAATTCTTTCTTGGCATGATATTGATCCACAATAGGATATTTATATTCTTTCCTACTTTCTTCAGTCAATTACTTTTATTTCTTAATCTTGAGCTGGTCAGACTAAGGGCTCTAACATAACTGTACACTTAGTTATAGGTAACCAAATGCTCTCTGTAGGTTAGGAGATCTGTAGTAGGATCCATGTGTATGTGTGACAAGGTAGGGTCCGATAATCATGAGATACTGTTAAACGTCTCTTCTTACAGGTTGGCAAATGATAAAGCTGATCAGCTCACCTCTGTAAATCCTAAAGGAAGTGGTGTACAGTCTTTGGTTCACTGAAGCAAAACATCTTCTTCATTATGAAGACACATCCTTGAGTGTGACAATTATGTCTTTTGACTCTTTTTATGAGAATATCTATACCTATCTATATATATATATATATATACACACACATATAGATATATATAGATATTCAAAGAAAACCTTGCCAGGAAACCAAAGGGATGTTTTCCCACATTTGTAGATGGCATCCCTAGTAAACCTGTCAGCTAGACTTTGTGCCTCACACAGGAATTTGAACTGGGTCCATGCCAGCACAGAACTAGCCACATGCCTTGTGACAATGGTGACAACCTTTTAACCCCTTAGGTTCTACACACACACATCTTGAATCCAAAGGAAGGTTGTATATGTTACCCTGATTTTCACAAGTATTTAATTTAGTAGTCATATTCTATTTAAAGGACAAAAATAGTTTGTAAACAATTTATGACCCAAGAAACATAGCCTTTAAAGGGCATTGAAGGCCTGAAATTACACACACATATATAAATATATATATAATATATATAGAGAGAGAGAGAGAGACGAATCAGCAACAAGGTCAATTCGTACTCGCATGACATGGAGTTGATTGTAACCGCTACCACTATAACCTCTAGGTGCCTAATGTACGCCCCTTCTGCAGACACAGGTAAATCAGGGGGATTCGAACCTTGAATCTCATGGTACCTAACACTTCATTATCACAGTGATTGCCAATTGAGCTGCTCCCTGGGGGCTGGGAAGGTTGCAAATGTTGCCCTGCTTCTGACAAGTATTTAATTTAGTAGTCATCTTCCATTTAAAGGACAAAATAGTTTGTAAACTTTTTGTGACCCACGAAACATAACCTTTAAAGGGCACTGAAGGCCTGGAATTTGATTATGAGACTCAACTCATTGTGTTGCTATTTTAAATTTCTGTACAAGGATGTAATAGTTTACAAATCTTTAGAACTTGTTATAATTCATATAATCCGTTACAAATCTTTAGAACTTGTTACAATTCATATAATCCAACTCCATTAGAGATTTTAAAAGTTACGAGAACTTAAATGGTTTACCACAAGGGCTTTGATAAAATCTCATTGTGATTGCATGTCCATGTAGTTCGAAGAAGACAGCGATTGTAAGAGCATCAGAGGATTTTATGCCCAGAGATCCAATATCACAAACTCTTTTCATTACTTCTGTGGCCTTCAACAGCATACTCTTAGGAGAATTTATGTTGCCTGACTGGGATATGTTTCAGGTAAGTACTTATTTCATTTGACATATTTATACATAGATTAATAATAGTCGGTAAAATTATTTACTGATTATTAAGTTTTACCTGTCCATCTGCATTCTAGAGTCATCATGTTGCAGCAGAATTTCATGCTGCAGCTAGGGCTATTGGTGGCTGTGGCATCTATGTCAGGTACAGTGTTTCTCCTGCATCACCTCTGACATATATATGACAGATCTCTCATTTTAATACATACCTCCCCTGGGGTGTGTATAGTTTATGGTGTTTCATTGTCTTGAGATAACTAGATGTAACAATTGAGTTTTTTAATGATTTTACAGTGACAAGCCTGGTAGTCATGACTTCAAGGTTCTGAAAAAGCTTGTCTTCCCTGATGGATCAGTACTGCGAGCACAATTTCCTGGAAGACCTACTCGTGATTGTCTTTTTGTTGATGTCACAGTGGATTGTAAAAGGTACATTCAACATTTCACACATTCTAACATAATTTACTGTAAACTTGATGGCTAATTCTGCAGTTGAAGTTGCAGAAATATTTCTCGTTGCATTGTCAATACAGTTGCAGATATCCAGTTTATATATGTACTGTGCAATTTGCTGTACCCATGATATCATGTAATGACCATATAGTTGTGTTTCAGCTTGCTGAAGATATGGAACATGAATGCCTGCACGGGAGTTGTGGGTGTCTTCAATTGCCAGGGAGCAGGGTGGTCAAATGAAGACAAGTGTGTAAAGGTCACTGATAGTAAATGCCCTGAATATATTACAGGGCTTGTTCGTCCCACAGATGTGGAATTGTTAGGAGATATTGTTGCAAAAGAAGAACAAAGACAGAATGGTGACTGTGCAGTCTATGCCCACAATGCAGGTTTGTAGTCACTTCAACTTTTATTATTTCCTTTCTTCATTGTTTTTCTTCTCTGTTGCAGTTATATTACTTTCTGGTGTGACCTGATTTAATAAATCTTTTAATCACATTACCAAACAAAAGGGTTGTGATTGCTTCTTAGTACTTACACAGATCGAAGTTTCAAACACCCAGATTAAGAGTGATTCATTAGTTACTATAGAAAATCAAGTCAGTTGGATTAACGTGGACATTCCATTTATGCAGACCTTCTTCTTCTTCTCTCTTCACTCCATTAATGCATGTCCACCTAAACCAACCACATTTAATGTGGTTGTGTTGGTAGGGTAAATACATGGTTGCTTATATTACTTCCTCACACTTGCACACACTGTCTTGACCCCTCGATCACACCTCAATTAACACCAAAGTCAAATATAAACAATAATATAATAGTGAATTACTCCCTTGTCAACAAGTTTTCCTTGGTAAAAACAGGGCACTATTATTGCCCCACCAAGGTTTGATTCTCCAAAGTGACATGTTGGCCACTTGTGGGCCATCTTGGTTGGACTAGTGCACCTAAAGCAAGGTGCAAGTCCTCCATGAATGTGGCAGAATAGATACCCCCAACAGTAATGGCTTCTTAGCCAAATGATATTCTATCATGGAATAGATACCCCAATGACACTTTGTTGTGGAATAGATATGCCCCACTCATTGATAACCTCCATTCACTGCACCTAGCCAAATGATACTCTTTTGTGGATACTCCCCATTCACAGTTGCTTAGCCAAATAATACCTTGTCATTGAATTGACGTAGATACACTCCACTCACAGTTGCTTAGACAAATGCTATTCTATCATGGAATAGATAGCCCAGCTGCTTAGCCCTCTACCCCCAACCCCCAAAAGCCCCATTCAACACTGCATTGTTGTAAACGCCCACAACTCACATGGTTTAACCAAATGATAATCTATCATGCGATAGATAGCCCTCACTCATAGTCACTTAGCTAAATGATACTCCATCTTTTGTTTATTGGAACTCGGAATCATCTACCAAATATCATATATCAAATATTATTTTGACGTTGAGATTCTATCATTCTCAAACTTGAGTGGAGGCACACCTAGAACATGGGGTACTACAATAACATTAGTTAAGTAAAAAGCGACAATCACAGTAAGTCACCAAAATGTTAGCTTCTAGGACATCCAAAAGCTTGTGCTTTATTGTCCAATATTTAATTAGAGACAGTTTTTATAAAATTCTGTTTTGAATGTTTTCAATAGATGGGACAATGTCATAAAAAGAATCTTGAGTCTTAGCTTTCCAAAGTGATGAATGAAAATTTGGTGGAAAGAAGAGCTAACCATCAAACTTGCATTGCATTTGTGCCATTTATCCCTGCTGACATCCCAAATCTTGTTGCGTGTGAAGTCACAGAAAGGTGGACCAATGAGTTCTTCAATTCATCTCTCTAGTTTCAAAGCCTCCGCCCCTCTAGAGTCTAGACCATAATCTATGTTTCCACAAGAGGCTCCAGAAAATATAAGCTGACCACAAATTGGAAAGTTAGGTTTTGAGCTGATAACCAGTAAGTTGCAACTTCATGAAGGCAAAAATCTTGGTGGTCATGCACCAACGTGTCACATTGTCCCATTAGACTCCCTTCATCCATTTTCATTTCACTTGGTATCTGTTGATTCCATACATTCAAGGTTCCATATATATGAGCTCATTGACACTTCTTAATCCAAGGGTTCAAGCCTTGGACATTCCCCACCTCCCCCACAAACCCGAACATTTATCCCAGCAAATTTGAAGCCTAATTCCTCTCTCTCCGAGAGTAATAGAAAGGAATGAGATAATTCTTGCCCATATCTTCTACATAAGGTTCTATATCTTAGACCCTACACTAATCAAGCGATATACATAGGACAGACTTAGCAAAGCTTGCCCACAAAATAATTTCTTATGATCACCCTATTCCAGTGGCAATGATTGGAATTGAAGAAGTCACATATCCTCTTTAACCCCTTAGTTACTTGTATCAAACACAGAGGATCTTTGATGCCCAACCCTCTTATTTGCATTGGGGCACATACTGTGGTCCAATTAATTGGCCTGAACTTGTGAGCCTCACTTCCATGTGGTACCCATAAATATCTCAGGAGGATTTTAACCAGCCTCTTACATGTCATCTTAGGAATGTAGATGATTGGCATACAATCATTTGACAAAGCATAGATTTGAGTATTATAATTCTCTCGTAAGACTAAGTGTTAATTTTAGGTATGTTCTATGCTAGAGCAATTTATTTCAATTTTCACAATTAGCTCAATATCTTTTCTAGATTAGCAATCACATTAGCAAAAGTAAACTGCAGATAGAACATAAATATAAATCGCAAAAGATAAGCCAAGACAAGAGGACACAAGATGTGGCGCTAGCCAGGGACAAACCCCAATGTGGGGAAACCCTTGATCAATTCTTCTTATATGTTCTTCAATAGTTTAGCAGAGAGAGAGAGAGAGATAGTACATTTACAACAGAAGTCAACACCTTGACTTATCTAGATAAGAGCATAGATCATCTCTAAGAAGATGATACATGAGATCAGTTGAAGACATGCTGCTTCAACTAATTCTCCAAGGTGACTCCTTTACCTATTGTTGTGCTGCATTTTGTCATCATGTTGCACCTCACCACGCCGCACCATGCTGCACCCATCATCACTATGCTGCATCTCATCACGCTTCATTAATCATGACTGTACCCATCACTATACTGCATTATGTGCCAATGTTGTACCATGTTGCCATCCTGACCCATGTGTTGGCTGTCCCTTGCTTGCTTGTTTTCCTTAGCATGCATGTTGTTGCATGCTAGTTGTCCCTTGCATGCTAGCTGTAACATTGTATGCTTGGTGTATTTGCTGCTAAGTACCATACAATTGTCCCAATGTTAGTTAGCTTCCCTTGCATGTTGCTCTCCTTCGGAGACAAATGCTCCGGCGGTTTCGGCAGTTCTGGAAGTTTCGACAGTTCCCGTTGATACCGGCAGTTCCGGCAGTTCCTGGCAGTTTCGGTTGTTCCCGATAGTTCTGGCTTTTCCGGCAGTTCCGGATTTTCCGGCATTTCTGGCTTTTTCGGCAGTTCCGGTAGTTTTGGCTTTTTTGGTAGTTCTGCGTTTTCCAGTAGTTTTGGCTTTGCCAGCTTTTCCGGCAGTTTCGACAATTCCGATTTTTCCGTCAGTTTTGGCTTTTCCGGCTTTTTGAACAACGTAGAGCTTATTCTCCCATGACTGCATTTAGATCTAGGGCATGTTATCTAGAGCAGCGTATACCCTAGGGCACTCCCTCTAGCTCTCATCTTCATCAAACCCTAAACAAGATAAAGTGAGATCACAAGAGTGAGTGTGTGTGTGACAAATGACTTCAAGTCCTCTTTTATTTATACTAAAACATAGAGGTTGAATAGACATGACTGTTGGGCTTTTGAGCCTACATAAGTTGGTAGCCGACTTGATAATTTGTCCATAATCAAAATAAATTCATATCTTCATAAATACTTATCGGAATTGGATGATCTTTAGATCAATCCTACACCTCTCAATGAGAGGGATCCAAGAAAAATATCAGCTGCCATAAATAAGATGACCCACATGGAGTTTGGCCCTAGTTTCCAATTTTAACACTAAGATACCGATTATTCCATGAGCTCGATGATTTCTCAATCCACTCAAGAAAAGGAATCCAATCACTCACTGAAACTTTGCTCGAGGCCATTGGAACACAGAAATAGTTGAGAACTAGATTCTCACCAACCATAGGTACACCAAGTATTAAAGTAATTGATTAGAAATCTGCAGCGATGTAATGACAATCACCAACTTTTATTTTTGAAAGTAAACCTTCACTCCTGCTACTTGACAAAGTTGTGAAGTGTTACTTTCTGGGCATGAGCTTTAGCTTGGTCAACCAAACCAAAAGCATAGTGTTATTAACAAAAGGTTTTTGAGATATAAATAATTTGGGAGCAACATCCAATCTTACATGCACACCTTTGAACAACTCCAGAATAGAAGAAAGACCTTGCGTTACTTAAATATACAATAAGGGTGAAAGAGGGCAACGTTGCCCAACTCAATATGAGGTAGAGAAAACTCTGGTGGAACTCCACTCACCAGAATAACAACATTTGTTATTCTAAGGTGCTCATAGCAACTTATGCCATAATATGTCTTTCATCAGGTAACGATAGTTAGGAGGAAATCCCCTTGCATTCTAGGATGAAATCTGTTGCAGCCTATCATAGGCTTTCTCCATATCCATCTTGAGAAACCTGGCAGGAAATTCTGCAGACTTCAATGCCTCTTCAGCAACTACTATGCTATTCATTATCTTCCTGCCAGGAACAAAACCTGTTTGTTTACGTGACACTAAAGCATCCATGAATAATCTTAGTCTATGTTGCAGGAAACTTGCACCCCCCCTATGTCAGCCGCATTTCCGTATTAAAACTTTGAAACTTGACTGAGTGTGAAACACATTTCACATGTTGGAAATGTGTTTCATACAAACTGAAATGCATTTCAATGTCTGTACAAATTGTTGGACCCACATTTTTGGTTTTATTCCCTAATCAATGGTTAATTATGAATTAATGAGACTTCCAAAAACTTCTAAGACCAGAAATTTTCCTTTAAAAAAGGTTTCACTCTCAGTTTGCGCCAAAATGTTGTTAATTAATGGTGATGTTAAATTCTTAAAGTAAAAGAATGTCACTTTTAGTTAAATTTTTAGCATTGCTATTAATTGTCTCAGGATGTTTTGAGAGTGTTTCCAACCTCATCGGTCTTCGTATGGAGAAAGTAGAATTTCATATCCTATTCAAAATTCAGCGGACTTAACAGTTTTCAGAATTTCAGGATTATTTTCATTATATTCTTATCATGTATGAAGGTATGGAATTAGTAGTTAATCAAGAGCACCAAGCCCTTTATGTACCTCGATGTTAGTGATATTACTTGTTGGACTCCACTATCATGGCCTTAGCAAAAATGTATTCTTCACTCAAACCAAAATCATTGATCAGGCATGCTCGGCTTCTTTAGCATATTTTAAAGCTTGGATTAGGTAGTTTCATCAAAATTGGGTGGTGTTGACTGATGTCCCTAGAGGATTGAGGTAAAGGAAAAGGGTGATACTAATGATGATGATCCCAATATAAGTGATGGTGGAACATTGCTTTTCATTTAAATGTTTGCTCATTTGTTCATAATGATTTGTTTTCAAATTTCAATATAATGTGCTATATAAATCACATTTCCCCATTTCCAAATTTTTGGGCGGTTACATTTTCAGTGCATTTCCATTTCAGAAATGCTTACCCTTTTCCCCATACCATGCAACTTAGATCATAGTCTATATGTCAATGCCTTTGTAAATATTTTGCAAGTGATGTTGCATAAGGAGATTGGCTTGCAATTACATAGCTCATTCATGGCTCTATTTTAGGCACTAGGGACACAATGGTGCATTAGTAGCAGGAGATAAGAATCTCATTCTCTGCACTACTTCATAATGTCATAGATTAGGAGGAAAGTATATCACTAATTCAATTGTTAGGCCATGCAGTGCAAGTGCCTTGACAAAATTATGTTTTTAATAATTCCTTCCATGTCTTCAATTATGGGAACCTTCTCTAAAACGGAATGGAGGTGTAACGCAAGTGTATGCCTCGGGATAATTCCATAGCTAGCTCATGCTTCCAAGTGTAATGTTGAGCCCTTCGAATTCATCATAATATTTTGTGATGGGTTTGCTGATTAATTTTTGATTTGTCATAATCTCACTTACCCCATTTATCATAGATGAAATGAAACTTAAATTCTTTTTGGACTAAACATACCACTGAAAGAATTTCAGATATTTATCTCCTTGTTTCTCCCAATTAGTTCTTGATCATTTACTGAAACTACCCTTCTTCTCAAGGCTAAGTTCCTGCATTTCAGGATTCACAGTCCTTTCCCTCTTTTATGACAATTTTTTCACCCTCCCGAGTTGACAAACCCTACTAACTCCCTTGAGCGGGGAGTGCCTACAGAGGTTATTTACCAAAAGACCTAACACTGAATACCCTTTAGTTTATTTTTTAGAAACGTATAATAAATCACCATATTCACCAAGGAGAGACATAATCCTTATCTCTGACCTTCAAGTAAGCTTCCTGCCACCAAGCAAATTAGATTACTAACATAGTTTTGGTCAGTATGCAGGAAAGTGTTAGACATGAATAGAACTTCTTGTTTATCTCCTTAAGCATCAATTGGGCTAGCTACCCACAAAAATGGATAGTGATCTTAAATTGTTGTTGTTGGAATCCCTTGGTGGACCAATGTTTTGATCTCCTAGGTAACTGCATTCGAAACACACACCCAGTCCAACCTTGTTGCCCAAACATCAGCTCCAACCCTTTTGTGGTTCCAAGTGTATAATTGGTCCCTTTGCAAGTACAATGCCTCAGTGCTCGGTGCCTCTTTGAAATGTTGAAAATTCAACTCAACATTGTCTACTTGACACTTTGATACATTATTGTCCTCCATCTTTTCACTTAAATTCAGGTCTCGAAGATAAAATAGTCTATTAATCAATTACTACTACTAATAGGAGTCCATGTTTCATTGATCAATTCAAAAACTATTCATTTTCCCATGTCATCCACTACTGTGTGCATAAGGTTTATCTCAAAACCATCCTTCCACAAAACCAAAAAATCTCCACTCCTCGAATTGTAGTATGAAAGAGCTTGTGATACCCCATTCCAAATTCTTTGAATGCTATCTTCCAAATAACACTTCGTCAAAACTAAAATTTGGGCTTCTGTGACCTGACGAATCTATTAAGTTCCAAAATCATATTCTATTGTGCAACGGAAAACTTCTAACATACCCCAAAATAAACATATGCTTCCAATACATATTAAGTTCAAATAAATAAACCAAGAAATGAGGATAAGCTTCACGTAAGGCGTTTAAGAACAACAGACTGCCTAATACCTTCTGCATAACTCAATGTCCTTCCCCAATTGCCAATTTACTACCTCTTGTACTAGATAATTACCTCTATTCTTGGCTTATACCTTTAAGTGTTGGTGCGAAAGATGGATGAAAATACAACCATGGCCTTTGCAGATCTAGTCTTTTTTGCATTTGCTTCTTGCCCACAATGATTGATAATGCCCCTTACCCCTAGCTCTTCCATTCAATGATGCAGAGTCACCTAAACCATGTTGCACGATAAGTCTATCACCCTCCATAGAAGATCGATCAAGAGGCCGAGCAACTTCTAAAGCCTAACCTGATTAAAGGTGCACAACTTCATGACAATCTGCACACCTGTATAGGATTCATTCATAGTTAACCTTCACTCTCCTGATATAATTTTTTTACTTAAAAAAAAAACAGATCTTTGAGGTTTGGAATTTGTATATCCATCTATATGCAAACCTTTTAACTCCCATTGATTGCCTATTAATGGTTTTATGATCCAGCTTCAATGAAGCACCAAAAGAGAATCAATATTGGCTAGTAGCTCTTGCCCCCCTAAATTCATTAGACAGGTAAGGTAACCTAACCCACATATATATGCATAGAGGACCTAGATAATTTAGATCAAAGTGGGGGCCCATCTTTATAAAAACATACTACTATTCCTAAAGAGCCTTTTCTAAATCTTCTTTACAATCAAATTCCGCAACAAAAAAATTCTTCCATTTAATTCAAATTTAAATCCACCAAAACTATAATATCTATCCCCTGGGCAGTTGTTGCCTACTCCAAAACCAATTGCAAAAGTGCAATATTGTTGAACTTTCCAATTAAGTTTCCTACATGTAGGTTTACACGAATATCTTGAGCAATTTGAAATTTAAACTCGATACCAATCAAACTAGAAATCTAAAAAGACTTATGTGTTGTGTTCTTTAGACTTTAACAATTGGTACAATCCTTGTTGCATGCATTCCTTTTGCAGCCAGTATAGTTGCAATCAAAACTTCTAGAAAATGCCCAAGATGGAAGAAATCATTAACATATTTCAATGTTGGCCAATGCTTTATATCTGTAAGACTCAATTTATTTTGTCTCTTTGTCATCCATTCTTTGATGTCTTCTTCTAGCCATGCATTGCCCCAACTTGGTGTACCAGGACAGCAACTAATCCATCACCTCCCCAATAAGGAAGCAATTAATCAGGAAGGCATCCATTTGTATCCCATACATAATAAAACAAGTTGTAAATATTGTCTCCCCCACTCTCTAAAAGCACCACTCTCTCATTAATACAATGTCACTTTAAAGAGGGAAATGCAATGATGGTGGCTTGGTGCATTTCTAGTTGTACACCAAAACCCCCTTTCTTCTTGTCATTTTGTGTTCTCTTTTTTAGTAACATGGATTTCTACTAGGTGTTTCACGTATGTTAATTTCTTCAGTGTGATTGAAAAAATTTCACCACCACCTCTCTTCAAATAAAAAGGAAAAGAAGAAAAGACAATTTCCCTGATTGTAAATGCATTTACTAATATCCATACTTCAAAGGAAAAGAAGAAAATACAATTTCCCTGATTGTAAATGCATTTACTAATATCCATACTTCAAATTTGGTCTCTAACACCCATAACAATATAATTGTTAAATTATGGTATGTTCTATGCTTAGAGTAGTTTACTTATCTTTCTTATTATTATCCACAGATTAGCAATCACATGTACATTAAGTAAAGTGCAGATAGAACATTTAAACGATCAATAGAAAACAAGCCAAGACAAGAGACACAAGATGTGGTGGCTAGCCAGGGACAAACCCCAATATGGGGACACCCTTTGATCAAATCTTCTTTTATCTTCAATAATTCAACAGAGAGAAATAGTACAAAGATCTGATTTATATCAGCAACGACAAACCCTAGATTAGAACTCGTCGGGCGCTCCCACCGAATGCCCAACTCGCTAAGTCTCCACCGGCGAGTCGTTCACCATGCACTAGTCCAAGATTTCGCCGTGTACTAGTCCAAGACTTCGCCGCACATCAGTCCAAGACTTCGCCGCGCATCAGTCCGAGACTTCGCCGCGCATCAGTGTAAGACTTCGCCGTGCACCAGTGCAAGTCTAAGACTTCGCTGTGCACCAGTGCAAGACTTCGCCGTGCACCAGTGCAAGATTTCGCCGTGCACCAGTGCAAGATTTCGCCATGCACCAGTCCAAGACTTCGTTGCGCATCAGTCCAAGACTTTGCCGTGCACCAGTCCAAGACTTTGCCGTGCACTAGTCCAAGACTTCGTCGTGCACCAGTCCAAGATTTCAAACGACCTGTTTGGCTGATGTGTGAGAGAGAGAGTCTTTCTGCGCAGGAGAGAGAGAGATATGATGAGAAGTGAGTGACCAAATGAGGAGGAGTCATCCTGTATTTATATCCAAACGTTGAAGTTGAATAGATGTGTTTGTTGGGCGTCTGAGCCTACATAAGTTGCTGGTCGACTTTGATAATTTGTCAAATTAAAATAAATTCATATCTCCATAAATACTTATCGGAATCGGATGATCTTTATATCAATCCTACACCTCTCGACGAGAGCAATCTAAGAAAAATATTATTAGCCATGAATAAGGTGACCCACATGGAGTTTGGCCCTAGTTGCCAATTTTAACACTCCCTCTCAACTAGGGAGAACTCCACCTGCAATTCGTCTGACCGTCGCTACCATTCATCCATCAAATGCACAGCCTTGTACAGTTTGGCCCCTGCTCTGCTCTGCTATGCTTGAACTATGAAGAAGAAGAAGTGATCGAGGATGTCTCATACCATCCTCCACTGACCCGAAGTTAGTTTGGAGTGTGTACCACTTTCACTGGTCCCAGACCAGTCCTCTACTGACCCGAAGTCAGTTTCAGAGGGTGTACCACTCTCATTGGTCCCAGATCAGTATCATTGATCCCAGATCAATGTAGGTCATCCTATCATAGGGAGTACGATATATACAACGATGCGTCCATCGATAGAACTACTATGGTCCCTATCCTCATTTCCCTGCTCATTGATCAGATGATTGGTACTTCCCATGAGTCCCATACTGCATGGGTAGGATGCCTCGACAAGAGAACTAATCATCTTGTCCACAGGAGAACGAATCATCCTGTCCAGTGGATGCCACGGAGAACTAATCATCCTAGCCTACATGAGAATGAATCATCCTGTTCCACAATTGCCATGGAGAACGAATCATCCTATCCCACAGGAGAACTAATCATCCTGTTCCATAATTTCCATGGAGAACAAATCATCTTGGCCCACAGGGGAACTAATTATCTTGTTCCATAATCGCCATGGAGAACGAATCATCCTGGACCGCAGGAGAATTAATCATCCTGTTCCAGTGTTGCGGGGGAGCGCCCCCCCCCCTCGCTCCCGCTCCCGATCCGCGCTCCGGGCGGGAGCGGGTCGGGAGCGCGCTCCCTAAAAAAAAATTCGCTCCCTGCCTTTTCGGGAGCGTTTTCGGGAGCGTTTTGCCTTTTTTGCATTTTTTTTTTTGTAGTAATGTTCGAAATGCAATTTTTTTTGAAAGAAACAAATAGTTTTTGAGTGGGGCAACTTAATGATCAAGTCTAGGCCCTAGTATTGATATGCTATTCATGGTAATGTTAAATTCTTAAAGTAAAAGTGACATTTTCTTTAATTTTCATTTTCATCCTTTTACTTAAATTTTTAACATTACCAAGAAATGACTCAGGATGTTTGAGAGTGGTTTCGTCCTCATTGGATTTCATATGGAGAAAGTAGAATTTTAGATTTCATTCAAAATCCAGCAGACTTATCAGTTTTTCAGGATTTCAGGATTGGGGGATTGCAATGTTTCCATTGAATTTTGTCATGTATTAGGGTATGGAACTCATATTTAATCAAGAGTACCAATCCCTCTATGTACCTTGATGTTAGTGACATTGGTTGTCGAACTCCTCTATCATGACCCTTCTAAAAATGTACGCATCACTCAAACAAAATCTTGACTTGACATGCTATGCTTTTTCTATCTTATGTTAATGCTTAGAGGGTGATATTAATGACAAAGATCCCTATACAGAGACAAAGGTAATGACAAAGATACCTCTGGATATTAATGCTTGGAGGGTGATATTAATGACAAAGATACCTCTGGATATTAATGCTTGGAGGGTGATATTAATGACAAAGATCCTGATTTTGCAACAAGACTAAAAAATTAGACATTTCTCGTGGTGGCAAGAGGCCCAAGCATAAGAAATAGATAATAGATTTACTTCTCTTCTCTAGTTTCTAGTAGCTTTTATAACTATTGACTCTTTCATATTTATTATGATATTTTTTTAAACAATATATGACAATTTAAGTTTGAAGTTGGCAATTATAACTCATTAGTAATGAATTATGAATATGATGCTTCATGAAAGTTGAAAGTTGTTTCATTTCGTTTCATTTTATAACATTTCATTTCATGTTAGATATTATTTGTTGTAATGGTTACACTTAGCTTACAAGTACAACTTTGGTGATCAATGATGATAAATGTTATATATTGAATTTTGAAAGCTTGAAACTTTAAGATTGATGAATCACGAGACTCAATATGTTGTATGTTACTATGTTACTAACTTGCGGACGTGGTTGATGAAAATTATAACTTCTAGATGATTGTTGTTATATGGTTCAATCTATGCTTTTTTATGTTTTTTATATCTAATTCATCATTCTACATGTTTTTGTTGACATATATGTATAAAAAATTAAAAAATATAAAAAAAATATATATTTTTAAAAAATCGCTCCGGGATTCGCTCCCAAACCGGGAGCTTCTGAAAATGGTCGCTCCCGCTCCCGCTTCCGCTCCCGCTCCCCGCTTCCGCTCCCGCTCCCAAGTAACAGTGTCCTGTTCCATAATCGCCACAGGGTGTCAGGGGAAGGTTGAACCTTTTACCCTGTACAAAGTGCACCAACAGGGGATGGTGAGTTACCCTGTGGTCATATGTTGTTCCAAGAAGTACCCCGCGCCCCCTGGAGCTCCCAGAGCTCAGTCCATCATTCTTGACCCTCAAAAGAGGGTCTGTGAACGACTCCAAGTCATTCTCGGAAAGTCAGAAATTTGACCTTTCCTAGGGGCTTTGTCAAAATGTCGACGACCTGTTCATCTGTACCGATATGTTGGAGCCTTATAGCTCCTTGCTGCACCATGTCACGAATATAGTGGTACTTGATATCGATATGCTTGGAGCGATCATGGAATACGAGATTCTCTGATAAACGAATCCCGTTTTGGTTGTCATATAGGATCACTGTGGTATCCAATGTAAATCCAAACAGCTCACTAAAGACATAACCAGACTGTTTCACAAGAGGCCATGCTAATAGCAATGTACTCTGCCTTGCCGGTGCTCAAAGCCACAGACTTCTGCTTCCTGCTCATCCAGGATATCGAAGCAGATCCCAAGGAGAAACAACACTCGGAAGTGCTCTTATAGTCCACCACATTGCCTGCCCAATCAGCGTCAATATATCCAAGTAGTCTCATATTTCCGGCAGTGTATCTTAACCCATAAGTAATTGTTCCACGAAGATATCTTAGCAGATTCTTGGCACCAATCCAATGTATGTGGTGAGGTTCAACCATGTGTTGACTCAACGTGTTGACTGCAAAGCATATATCTAGATGGGAGTTCACTAGTCAATGCTCCGACGAGTTGACGATACTCGGTGGTATTTCGTAAAACAGGTCCAACAACACTACCGCTTAACTTCTTGAATTCAAGCTCCATTGGGGTGGTTACGGGCTTGCAGTCCACCATGCTGAATCTCTCCAATATCTTCACCACATATTTTCTGTGAGATAGGAAAATATCCCCTGGTTTCTGCTAGACTTCCAGTCCTAGGAAATAGTGCAAAAGTTTAGGTCTTTCGTCTCGAACTCAGAAGCCATCTCCCTCTTACATTCGTGAATGAGAAGGTTTGCACCTGTTAGAAAGAGGTCATCAACATATAGCACTAGTATGAGAGGCTTGTCATCTATAACCTTAAAGTAAAGGTTGGGGTCAGCTTCACTCCTAGTGAATCCCAACTTCATCAGGTCGCTATCGATCCTCTCATGCCATGCTCGGGGTGCTTGCTTTAGCCCATAGAGGGCCTTCTTCAACCTGCACACATGAGATTCTCGATCATGAATCTCAAATCCTTCGGGTTGCTCCACATAGACCTCTTCTTTGATCGAACCATGTAAGAACACAGTCTTGACATCCATCTGACGTAGGTTCCATCCTTGCGAAGCAGCAAGGGCTATGATCGAGCGGATGGTGGTCTAACGGGCAACAGGGGAAAATATCTCGTTGTAGTCTATACCTTCCTTTTGGGAGAAGCCATGAGCGACAAAACGAGCCTTGTACTTTTTCGCACTTCCATCAATTGCATGCTTTATCTTGTAAAGCCATTTTGAAATGACAACTGTCTTGCCCTGGGGTCTGGGGACTACATCCCAAAGATCGTTCTTCATAATAGACTCATATTCTTTGGTCGTAGCATCCTTCCATGCTTGATGGCATTTGTGAATGATGAAGGCTCATTTTGGATGATTGTGCTCATGATGGTCAGGTATCCCTGATATCTGTTTGGTTTCTTACTTTCACGAAAGGTTCCTCGGGGTGCTGTGTGTCCTTCAGCATCATCAAGTGTCCCCCTAAGCCATGAAGGCCTCTTCCTTGAAGAGGAGGGCTCAGGCGAAGGAGGATCAATAGGATCCAGGGGTTCTTCCACATCGGGCATTGTCTCCTCTTCTTTTTCTTTTAGTTCCCCGGTGTCAGCTCCTTGAGTGCTCCTCAACGTAGGAAGATTGTTCACCTTGCTAAGGGCCATCTCTTCGTCAAAGGTGACATCATGACTAATCTCGACTTCCCTTCGACCAGCTACATAGATTCTATAGCCCTTAGTATTTTCACTATAACCCACAAAGATTCCTTTCTTTCCAGATGCACCCAATTTATTCCTTTTTTCTTTCGGCACATGAAAATATATCGGGCTTCCAAAAATTCTAAAATGAGATACCTCAGGTTTCTTACCGGTGAACATTTCTTCAGGAGTTTTGGAACCCAATGCTTGATGAGGGCATCGATTTTGTACATATACAACGATGTTCGCTGCTTCGGCCCATAGAAACTTCGGAAGTCTTTGATCATGGAGCATAGCACGAACAACTTCCACAATCGTACGATTCTTCCTTTCTGCCACACCATTCTGCTAAGGAGTATAGGGTGTAGTGGTCTCCCTCTTAATGCTAGCCTCTTTGCAAAAGTCATGAAACTCATTGGATTCATATTCAGTCCCATTATCAGTCCTTAGAATCTTGATCTTCTTTTCGGTTTGATTCTCGATCAAGGCTTTGAAGTGTTGAAACCAGGAGAACACTTCATCCTTCTTTTTTCAACAAATATATCCAAGTCTTGCGAGAATAATCATCTGTAAAAGTGAGATAATATAAATATCCTCCCAAAGAGTTCACAGGCATCATATCGGATATGTCTAAGTGAACCAACTGCAATATATCAGAGGTCTTGCTTTGGCTTGAGGGGAATGGTCCCTTTTTGAGCTTTCTTTCTGCACATCCTGGACATACACCTTCTTGCTCTAATTTGAACTCGGGCATCCCAGTTACCATTTTTCTTACATCAGGTAGAGCTTTATAATGAAGGTGAGAAAACCTCCGATGCCATAATTCGGACTGAAGAGATGTATCACAAGTCCTGACGCCCAACGGACTTCCTCCGACTTGATATAATGAATCAACTCGAAACCCAAGAGTAAAAGCATCTTTAAAGTTCTTTTTTCATACACATACCTTGCCATCACTGAAAGCCACCTTGTAGCCTTTGTCTTCCATTGCCGAAACGGATACCAGGTTCTTTTTGAGATTAGGTACTTCATACCTGGAATTTCTTGCCTTCTTGAATGGTTGTCCTCTTCCTTGATTTCCGGCACTTCTTTTACCTCTGCCATTTGATTTGCCATTCCTTTAATTGCTTTGAGAGGGATTTTGATCATCGTCCCGGAGTGAATCCTTTTTATCAGGGCACTCCCTTGCATAATGACCCGTTTTATTGCAATTGTAACATCGTCCTTTTCTTCCACCCTTTGATCCAGCGTTTCTTTTGAATTTAGCCCCGGAATTGTTTTTTCAGTGTATCGTAGATTTCCTTGGAGGTGTTTAGCGCAGAGACATAGGCCACTAAGTGTTTGTCAATAGAATCCCGGATGATCTTCTTTGCTTTGACTTCTCCCTTGGTCCATTTGTTCCTAGCAGCAGCGGATGCATTTGATGGAGGCTCAACAATTCCACCTCTCACATGGTCCAACACTTCCTGTTCTTCTAATGTTAGATCGAGAGACATCTTCCGTTCGTGATAGTCAGAGTTCTCACGGAGTTTGTCTTTAGCAGGAAAGTGTGTTGAGGACCCCATGATTTCTTTCAGATAGCCTTGCCAACCTTCTCTTTGGTGATTGCTCTTGCTCTTGCTTGGGCTTTGTCTTCACCTTAGCTCTGATACCATGTTAAATTAGGGTATGTTCTATGCTTAGAGCAGTTTACTTATCTTTCTTATTATTATCCACAGATTAGCAATCACATGTACATTAAGTAAAGTGCAGATAGAACATTTAAACGATCAACAAAAAACAAGCCAAGAAAAGAGACACAAGATGTGGCGGCTAGCCAGGGACAAACCCCAATATGGGGAAACCCTTTGATCAAATCTTCTTTTATCTTCAATAATTTAGCATAAAGAAATAGTACAAAGATCTAATTTATATCAGCAGCAGCAAACCCTAGATCAGAACTCGTTGGGTGCTCCCACCGAACGCCCAACTCGCCAAGTCTCCATCGGCGAGTTGTTCACCATGCACCAATCCAAGATTTCGCCGTGTACCAGTCCAAGACTTTGCTGCGCATCAGTGCAAGACTTCGTCGTCCACCAGTCCAAGGCTTCGCCGTGCACCAGTCCAAGACTTCGCAGTGCACCAGTGCAAGGCTTCACCGCACACCAATCCAAGACTTCGCCGCGCATTAGTCCAAGACTTCGTCATGCATCAGTCCAAGATTTTGCCGTGCACCAGTACAAGATTTCGCCGTGCACCAATCCAAGATTTCAAACGACCTGTTTTGGCTCACGTGTGAGAGAGAGAGTCTTTCTGCGTAGGAGAGAGAAGAGACTCTTTTTCTGCAGAGGAGAGAGAGAGATATGATGAGAAATGAGTGACCAAATGAGGAGTCATCTTGTATTTATATCCAAATGTTGAAGGTGAATAGATGTGTCTGTTAAGCGTTTGAGCCTACATAAGTTGTTGGCCGACTTTGATAATTTGTCAATAATCAAAATAAATTCATATCTCCAAAAATACTTATTGGAATTGGATGATCTTTAGATCAATCCTACACCGGATGATCTTTAGATCAATCCTACACCTCTCGACAAGAGGAATCTAAGAAAAATATTATCAGCCATGAATAAGGTGACCCACATGGAGTTTGGCCCTAGTTGCCAATTTTAACAATAACGAATTTTTAGACTACAAGAAATGCCCAATCTTCTTAACTAAATGGACACAAAAGAACATTATGTATAACATTCTAAATGTGGTAATAACATTATAGGTTTGTTTTATGATTCACACCCAAGTGTCTAGTAGAGTTAATCTCTTATAAGCTAAGTCATTTGACACGGGGATTCAGGATTCGTAGGATACGAAGATTTGAGAGTTGGATTCGGACATGTTGACCCCCCGGAACAAGACACATATGATTCGTTATATATATATATATATATATATATATATGTATATTAAAAACTAGATATTTCTTACACAAATTCTCATTAATGATACAAATTCATTGATTTCAAACATAGATCATCTAGATGTTAGTTTTATTGTTTACAAAGTAAGTTAGTAATAGTAACATTATAGCAATTAGCATGCATACTACATACCAAATTCAAATACATCAACATGTCACATAAAATGATAAATCATGATTCATAAATGAAAGACAACTTACAGTTACAAGATAGTAAGATAAAGACACTGACAACTGTAGTTTTCTCATTAAGTCATCAAATCAAAATGTGTTACATAGGTAGTGCAATGGCAATGCCGCAATGGCAAATAGAAATAGAAAATATAAAACAACTATAGGTATACAAGCCTCAAGGCAATAGGTAGCTGGAGCCCATGACTCATGAGTCAACAATCCTCATAGTCATCATCAGAATCAGCATCAATGTCCTCATCATCATGGTCACCATTGCTCTCCTCTGCATCGTCCTCCTCCCCTGTATCCATAGTCGCCTCTGCATCTGCTGGTGTGGAGGATGACCCCTCGAAAATATCACCGTCATCAAATCTAACAAGCTCTAGCACTGGATCATTGAGATCCATGTTGGCCAATGCCAACTCAACATTGTTGTCTAGACCCATATCATCAGGAAAGACATCCCACATCTTTATCTTTCCCCTCAACCACTCTTCCCTCTGTCTGTAACTAAGACAAAGGTTGGTGTGCACATACACCATTGTCTCTGCCCTAGACTGCTCAAGCCCATAGTTTTAAAAACCGTTCCGGTCTGACCGGTTACCGGCCTAACCGGCCGGTTGGGAGGCTCACCGGTCAGAACCGGTGAAAAAACCCGGTTAGAAGCCTCATTTGCCCAGAAAATAGACCTAACCGGTAAAAACCGGCCGGTTTAGGTCAAAACCGGCCGGTTTATTGCTAACCGGCCGGTTTTGTCCTAAACCGGCCGGTTTATGGACGAGTCAATCAAGATAGTCAATGCTGGTCAGAAATGTGGGGCCAACTTGTCTTCTACGAGGCTGACTTGGCCAAAGTCATAAATATTAAGTTTCTCCATTAATTTGCTAACGAAATTCTGACCGAAGCTGCCAATCTTCAACAAGATTGACAGTTCTATGATCTGACTGATCATATTCTTGTGAAATCAACCTCTTGATACATGTCTTTTATTCCAAGCCTTGAAATTTTTTAAGAATGATGCCAAAGCAAAATCTTTAATATTGATTAAGGTCACTGTGGGTAAATCAAGCCATGATGCATACCTTTCATTTGCAGACTTATAATTTTGTTAGACTCATTTATGGCTGTGAGTTATGAGATGCTGAGCTACCCATCATTGTAATGTCTTTTGCATGGAGATCTTAGAGTCCTTCAAACTATGAAATGATTTGTATTTCAAAAAAGCACAAAATAAATCTCAAAGAGAAATGAGGTACTTGACACTGTTGACAGTGCAATTCAAAATCTGTTTGTAAACTTCACGACGGGCCTTCTTTAATATGTTTTGGACTTTGATTTCTGGCTTTGTTTCAATGATCTTTTTGTAGGTCTGCATTCTCATGACTA
The DNA here is from genome assembly GCA_031772625.1 of Pinus tabuliformis. Lineage (NCBI taxonomy): Eukaryota > Viridiplantae > Streptophyta > Pinopsida > Pinales > Pinaceae > Pinus > Pinus tabuliformis. Next base: position 1,157,799,123 of record CM062816.1, read on the forward strand.
ATTCATTACTTCTTTCCTGTATAATAAATTTTTGTCATGCATCTTCGCTTTGTGATTGAACCTTTTATTCCACAGGTTGCTGGCGTCAGTCCATCAACAAGGTGTCATCAATATGTTTTAAATATCTTGATCAAGTTCTGCTAGAAAATATCTGCAACAAGGCCTAGATTAGGCCCTTTTAGGAGAGTTCAGATTACACAACAATATTACAGAGATCTGGCTTTGAACTTCTTTCACGACTCAGTCTCAAACACATAGGTAACTCAGACCTTACTCTGACTTGTGCTGAGGCATCCTCAGACTCTGAACCAGATGATGTCTATGTAGCTCCTGATGATGATCCTGTGTCTAGTAGTGGTGATGGACTTGATGATTGATCATGTGTACACTGTAGACTTGTAGTAGGCCAATGGCCTCATAGCTTGCAGCATTGTTTTTGGACTTTATAGGCCATTTAGAGCCTCATTTCTTATGTATTTTGCTATTTTGTCGATGATATGTATTGCACTCGGTGCCATTTTGATATATTCACCTTTGCATGGTATATAAATGAGCAAACTTTGCATATTTTGTCTCTATTGGCTTGGAATCATGGTTTTACATCTTAAAAATAGTTTTGTTTCATTAAAAATTAATTATTTAATGTATTTTTTAAAAACCGGTTCGTTTAGACCAAACCAGTCCCGGTTAGACCGGTTCCGGTCGGTAAACCGGTTAGCTAGGTGGACCGGTTCGGTCACCGGTTCCGGTTTTAAAAACACTGCTCAAGCCTGCTCCTCTTCACACTATACAAATTCCCATATGTGCTCCAATTTCTCTCGCAACAAGAGGATGAAGTCACCTGAGAGAGGAGCCCCATGGCTAACTGTTGAAGAGGAGGGCTTGTCGCCCCATGATTTGCCACCAAGAATAGGGCTTCTTAGCCCCCTGTCTCTAATCACATCATATCATGCAAATCGACCAGTACCAGTGGAAAACTCTACAAAGGCATCCTCCAGCTCATCAAGGGATGCTCTATCCTAGAAAACTCGCTTGAATGCATCTTTCCTCTCCTGTGAGATTTCACCATCCATGTGAGGAGGAAATTTCTGGGAAGGTTCACCATTCAGCCACTCATGGCTGTAGTATTTTGGGTTCAATGAGTGAGCCAAACAATGTAAAGGTGTGCAATTCTTGTCCCATTTGCTGACAAGAATATCCTGTATAGTACCACAGAAGGCCTTTGGTGATGTCTCATACTCGGGGCACTCACTCTGTAGAATAATGCTTCTCACAGACTCAATCATGGAATTCCATCCCTCATAAACCTCTCCTAGGATGGGTTTGTTTGTATCTGCAAATCGAAGCAAAGAAATGATAGGGTCCATGATTTGAATAATTAGATCTACCCTTTCCCGCCAAGCATCATCTAGCACTGTGTCCTTCACTCTTTTAGAGGCTACTTGATCTGTCTTTCTCCAAAAAGACCAAAACTCAGAAATAACCATGGCCCCAAGAGCAGTCTTGACCTCCCTCGACCTCTTCAACATCATGAATGAAGAGACAAACTGTGTATTAGCAATCTTCAACAATGACGGATTGCTGTACTCCTTGTAAATAGTGAGGGCATTTGTATGATTTTGCACAAAGTTACGGATATGTCGTGCATCCTCAATAATGTTACCAATCCAAAGCACATTAGAAGCAATGGATTTCAGGCTAAGTTCAATGAATGGGCAATGCAAAGTGTCCAAAACACTTGTGGATATTTAGCTTCCACAATCATGCCAACAACTTTGCAAACATGTGCATTATCTTTAATGATTTGCACACAAGAAACAACACCTACATCTTCAATAACTTCAATAAATAACTCACCCATAAATTCTACATCCTTGTATTTTCCAAGTGTATCCACTGTTTTTAAGAAAACTGGACCATTCAAGGGAGACACCATGAAGTTGATGATTGGGTGTCATGCTGGATCTGTCCATCCATCAGAAACAATGTTAACCCCAGATGTTGGCCATGATGCTACAATAGGCTCAAGCATTTTTTGCACCTCTTTTTTTGCCTTCGTCAACAATGTGGTTCTAAGCTTATCTGAACCAAGACGCACATACCATGATGGAGACCTGTGAGTTAGAGCTCGACACATCTCAATAAATAGAGGTGAGCGTGCAACATTAAATGATATGAAGTTTTGATAGAAAAAAAAACAACGGTGAGATCAAGCTCTTCCCGTTTCTCTTTTGGAAAAATCTTGTCCAATGGACCAAGTGTAATTGCTCTTCTTTTTGCTTCTTGTCCTTCAATAGAACTCTCAAATGGAAATTTGGTGGTGCCTTTCCTCAAAAATGGAAGGGGGTCTTCATTCTTGGTTTTTCTTGATTTTGCAGCCACATTTTCCATACCAACAGTGAACTCCTTTTCCATTTTTTTCCTCTTTCGTAAAGGAACAACTTTACAAGCTCCAATTCCACAACTTGGTAAAGCCAACAAATGGCCTTTCACACGGTGATATGTGCTTTTGAAAGAAATGTGGCAAAAGTTGCATCTCCATTGCACATTGCCTCCCCCCTTCCCCATGGTGCTTGTTCCATCCTCTCTTGTGACATATCTCCACAAGATATTTTTCAGTGCTGTTTTTAGGTCCTCCTCCTTCAACATTACTTGCAGCAGACTCTGATGATATTGGGGGAGGAGGGGCATCTTCAATGGAAACATTCTTCCCCTTCCTTTGTCCCCCAATCGCTGCGTTTGATTGAGCCATGAACACTGTAAAAAAAAAAAAAAAACATGCACAAATTTGTAAAAAAAATCATATACAAACTACCATAATAGAAATGCAAAAAAATAGAGATGAAATGCACTTACCTGGTGCTTGAATCTCCTTGCCGAATGCTCCACACCCTTAGCTCCTTGCTCCAAACCCTTAGCTCCTTGCCCACAACTCAATGTATGCAAAACTGAAAGAGAGAAATGGTAAAACGCTTAAAGAACAATGCCTTTTTTATGCCCGTGGGTTTCATTTTTTGGGGATTCGAATCCCAAAATCGGGACCCGTTGTGTCTCAAGGGGACACGACGCGTCCCCTTTTGGGATTCAAATCCCCAACAAATTGTGTCCGATTCGTGAGATTTGGACATGTGGCCTCTTTTCAGCGAATCCGGTTTCTTAGCTTATAAGTTAAAACATGTCAATTCAGAGTTATAGAATCCAAGTTTCTTCACCTTCTTTGAAATGCATGTTAAGAATGTAAAATAGAAAGGTTTTACGTCTCTCATGTGCATTTGGATGCCTTTCTCAATTTCCTCCGTTTCAGTAAACTTCATGATGACACTTGCACATTATTATTTTAAGAAGCTGGAGTCGTAAAATAATATCAATTGGTAATCAATACAAACAACGAGGATTCATTCTAAAATTTAGCGACTATGACTACCCATGAAGCTTTTGTTGTTCTTTTGTAGTTTATTATCAATCCATAAAGTTGAATTTTCTCATATTCTCATCCATGGTTTTAGTAAAGTGTTAATTATTGACGTCGCTATAATGATTATAGCATAAATAATTGCATGCAATGTTTGCGGTTATTTCCATTTTAGATAAATTTATCGTTCAAATTAAATGATGGGATAGTATGATTGATTTGTGAAAGATCATGCATTCAATAAAAGGCAGGCTTGATTTATTTGTGAAATATCACGCATTTACTGAAAGGTTTAATTCTTTATCCCTTGCAGGAAGTCTGGTACGACTCTCAAAAAGAGGATCTTTAACCGTATCATTGAAGGTTTTAGAATATGAAGTTTATACAATTACTCCAATAAAGGTTGGACCTTCTCCTTCCTTATTTAGACTTTGTACGATTTGAAAGCAAATTACACATGAGTTAGTTTCTTGACATATAAGTTGATATCACTAATCGTGCAGGAGTACAATGATAGCATTAGCTTTGCTCCCTTGGGACTCATTGACATGTATAATGCTGGAGCTGCAATTCAGAGTGTTGAATATGCTGACAATAACAAAGGCGGCTCAGTGAAGATGCAAATGAGAGGATGGGGAAGATTTGGAGCCTATACCTCCCAAAAACCGAACATGTGTCTTGTCAATATGAAAGAAGCACTACTTTCTTACGATAGGGGTAACTGCTTGTTGACATTTACCATTCCATTTATTGCCAGCATGGATGAAGTGTTTACCCATCAAGTCAAAATTGAATTCTAATAACTAATCAATCTATTGAACAAATGCTACACAGTAGCTTGTCCTCCTTGCTGCTTTTACTAAGCAGCAAAAAATGCAAATGTGATGTTTATCATTATTTGTAAAGCTATGAATTTTACATTTTACATAATAAGTATTAGATATTAGATATTTTACTAAGAGAATATTGTATATGTTCCAATTAGCAAAGCACATATCTACTTAGCATAGTTTGTTTGCAAAATACACACAAATACTAATAACTTATGATTCTAGGTCATGATGCTACAAATTCATTTTGTTTTTTTTAAAAGTGTGATTCAAGCTCTAAAAAATGAGTGCTTTATGCATTGACAGGGTTGTAGGGTTAGAATTTAAACTCTCTAACTGTTATGACCATGAAAAGGTTGTGGACAAGCTTGATGTTTTTGGAATAGGGGTCAAGTTCTATTGGACTTAATTATCTACTATTTCCATGCTAAGCCATACCACCTTTGATGTATGCCGTCATGATAAATATGCAAAATAATTTTATATTATTGTTTAATTCCTTTGATGTATGCCGTCATGATAAATATGCAAAATAATTTTATATTATTGTTTAATAAATTAGAAATTCATTTTGTTTTTTAAAACTGTGATTCAAGCTTTCAAAAATGAGTGCTTTATGCATTGATAGGGTTATAGGGGTAGAATTTACATTTAAACTCTGTAAATGTTAAGCTCGATTTTTTGGCCCAGGGGTCAAGAGGTTGTGGACAAGCTCGATTTTTTTGGCCCAGGGGTCAAGAGGTTGTGGACAAGCTTGATTTTTTTGCTTAGGGGTCAAGTTCTATTAGACTTAATTATCTACTATTTCCATGCTAGAAAATTTAAATTTATTTTTAACATTATAACACTGTTATATAATATATTTATATATACACTATAAATTTAAATTTATTTTTAACATTATAACACTGTTATATAATATATTTATATATACACTATATTTTGTAAATAGAATAATATAAAAATAATTTAAAGTTATGAATATATATTATAAATAATATATTTAAATAACTATAAATTATTATTAATAAAATATGAAATGATGTTATAACACTTATTAATATATTCGCAGAGTCTATTCCGGTTATATTTAGAAAAATCCGGCAAGGATTTTTGTAAATCCAAGTTATAGTTTTTAAACTTCAAAATTTTAGGTGTCTTAGAAGTTTTTGATGGTGCTGAATCCATTTCTACCATCAGAAACACGATTCAAGCACTGCTTTTACAAGATTTTTTGAATTTTCTTTACCTGGATTCCGGCCACTTTTAACCGTTTGAGCAATTCCTCCGCCTCGTTAGACAACTCCTAATATATTCCTAATATATTTATATATACGCTATATTTTATAAATAGAATAATATAAAAATAATTTAAAATTATGAAGAAACACGATTCAAGCACTGCTTTTACAAGATTTTTTGAATTTTTTTTACCTGGATTCCGGCCACTTTTAACCGTTTGAGCAATTCCTCCGCCTCGTTAGACAACTCCTAATATATTCCTAATATATTTATATATACGCTATATTTTATAAATAGAATAATATAAAAATAATTTAAAATTATGAATATACATTATAAATAATATAATTAAATAACTATAAAATATACTTAAATAACTTTAAATTATTATTAATAAAATATGAAATGATGTTGTTAGAGTGTCAAATAAACGCATTGACTAATTTTGTTCATAAAAATAGTTTTTCCAATGTAGACCAGGGATTTATACATCAGGCATCACGTGAAAATGTGTAGAAAATCAAGCGTTGTGTAGGACAAGCCACATTAGATATTAGGTGAAAATTTAAATTCTGATCACTCAACATATTTTTTTCATTTTCCATTGTGTAGAAAATCAGGCGTTGTGTAGGACAAGCCACATTAGATATTAGGTGAAAATTTAAATTCTGATCACTCAACATGTTTTTTTCATTTTCCATTAAGAGATCAAACAGTCAAATTATTTGTGGTGGAACACGTTATCCAAAGAAATCAAACATTCAAATTATTTGTGGCTGAACGTATTGTCTAAATTTAATAGCAGATCTTAATGATATATATGAATATTTCTGGTTATTGGTTTGGCTTTTAGATATTTTTGTTTTGTTTTGTTTTGTTTTTTTTTCAAAAACAAAAATTACATGTAAACAATTAAAGTTATTTCTTTCACTTTAGCCTATCAATTTGTCATAAATGTCTAGCTTGTAAATTGATGTTATTTCTGTACTTTTGCTATCATTACAAAATAAGATCCATAAGATCATAAAATCATAGCCAATGAAATAAATGAAAAATAATTTTAAAATATTTTAAAAATAATACATTTTAATGTGTAATGTTAAACTATAAAAAATGTCTTAGTCAAACTCAAATTAATATGGATTTGACTAGAACCCAATGTGTAAGGATAATAAGGCATAAAGGCCATATTAGTCAAACTCAAATTAATATGGATTTGACTAGAACCCAATGTGTAAGGATAATAAGGCATAAAGACCATATTTACTCAAATTTAAAAAAATTAATAAATAAAATGCACTATTTATGCATATTTAGAGTACTAATGGTTGCTCCAATTGTTGAAAACTTTAAATTTTTTTATTCCTAAAACACTTAATGTGAATCTTTGTGGCCAATATTAATTAAGTCCAAATTTGATAAATGCGGTTCTCTTTGTTGAATTTATTATACGCATATTGTATAGGCTATACAATAAGTTTGGTGTTATGATTCAATCTTTGATATATCTTGTTGTAATCGCAAGTACGCAACACCCCCAAGAGAAAACATGCGCATAAATCTCTAGTAGAATAGTAATCTAAGATTTGAAACAAACATGACGAGTATGGAGAAAATGTGATAACGTACATTTGAGAAGAAAAGGTCAAACCAATATGGGTAGCATTCAAGGTCAAACCAATATGGGTGGCATTCGTAGTGACAATAAATTTGCCCCAATGAATATGCCAAAATACACTTCGCACAAGGAGAAAACAAATTATGCAGCAAACCTTACAGCTTCCTTGTCCTCTTCTGCGTTCATAGTAACTATTGGGTTGGTGATTCTTTACTAATTGACAATTTCTTAACTTAATGTCTCTATTATAATAATTGTTTATTTCAATATGCCTTCACATGAAAGTGAATGAAACAATTTCGTGCCTTTGTGTTTTCCCCAAAATTGTAGATTAATAGTCTAAACATGTTATCGCTGATCCAAGTGATTTTGGTATCCAAAGAAATTGCTTTTTTACATCAAAAGTTATTTTTAAGGCAAATAAAGGCATTGGAAATTTGTGATAAAATAGGTTAGATGATGGATCCTTTTGGGGTCCCATCATTCAACCCTATTTAAATTTACTCACTTTAAGTGATCAGTAAGCTCTCGAGGGGATTAGGAATTTTGCAAAATTAATTCCATATCTCCCATACTTTTTTAATATCTCAAAATTTACTAAATTGTCAAACAATGGTGAAAATTGGAACTATCTCCCTATTTGAGTTGTAGAACTTAGCTTCTCTGTATGTTAAGCCAACCCTGCAAAACAACATTCTTTTGGGCATTCCACAATATTTGACTCTTGAAGTGTTCCACTACAACAATACGAATGTGTCACTATGTTGGCCTTGTTCACTGCGTGTTATGTGTTCAAATATGACAACAAATTATGTAATTATGAGTGAAATCTTTATTAGTCACTGCAAGATAGTTTTGTAAGTTAGTAGCGAGATTTATATCGAGTAGTAGTTATGTAACAAAGGAGAGGCTTTTATAAAACTGGTGAATGCCTAAGAGAATGTAATTACAGAGAATCATTCTTGATTAATAAAGATCCAATCCCTTGCCCCGTGGATGTTTCATTGATACCTGTCAACGTTTTACCATGTAAATCAACTTGTGTAAATGTGTGACTTCATTGAGTTTCCATTCAGTTTCTTCTTCACACATTTCTTCCTTTTGGTGTTTAATCTTGTTTTATAAATTCTAGTTCAACAATTAGTATCGGAGTTAAAAGACGCACTAAGGGACACATTGTGTATATTGGTTGCCGCTGTCGAAGGGGGGATCGATTGCTTGGAAAAGGTGATGCCCCTACCGCGTTGCCTTTTGTAAGTCCCTACCGCCATTGTTAATGAAGGAGGAAGCCCGCGTTGAAGCCACTTCAGCGCGCTGGTGGTCAAGCTTGCGCTGTTGGAGAAAGGTTAAACGTAGTGTATTGAAGCTCGCTGCCGGAGAGAAAGGTTTGACACCACAGCTGGAGAAAGGGAAGCTGTTGTGCGCAGAGCCTATCCAAAGCCACCAAGAATTGTGTTGAAGCTCGCTGCTGTAGACAAAGGTTTGCGCACACTGGAGCAGCCAAGAGTTCGTTGTTGAACCATTGTCTGCAATGCTGAGTAGCCAAAATCAACCGCTCATTTGTTGAACTAGCCGCCAAGAGTTGGTGGAGATGACAGATTGAACGAACTGCACGCAGATGGAGAAAACAAAAATCGTGCAGAAGACCCTGATTGTCTGCGATGCTTGAGAAAGGCATAGCCACTTTTTTTTTTTTTTTTCTCTTGCCAGATGAAGAAAACGGGAAGAGGAGGCTATTGTCATCGAGAAAGGCAGTTCGGGCAGAAAATTTTTGCAAATTGCTAGTGGAAATTGCAACATTATTTCTCACTGTGGAGGCTAGTTATTTTTTTTTTGTTACTGCAAAATTTGTTGAATACATATGCAGTAGGGTTTCATTGAATTGAAGAAAAAAGAGGAATTTTCAAAAAATTGTTGTAGGGTTTCAGTAAATTTAAAAAAAAATATTCGGTTTTTGGAAAGGAACAAAATTTTGGAATCTTTTTTTTTTTTAAATACAAATTGGAGTAAAGTTGTTTTTGTTTGTTTGTTTGTTCGTTATTTATTTTATTTTTATTTTTTTCAGAATTCTACCCAAGAAACTAGAAAATATTGAAAATCTTAGTTGGAAAAAGGGAAATCAAAATATTTGTTTTTTAAGAAACCCTAGTTGAAAGATAGAAACCTTAAGAGGAAGGATTTGTAAGAAAGAAATGAATAAAATGATGAATGCAAAGTTCGAAGTGGAGAAATTCACTGCAAGAATAACTTTTCTCTATGGAAACAGGAAGTTATGGATTTGCTTGTGCAACAAGGGTTGCACAAAGCATTGGACAAGGTGAAGAAGAACCCTGCTAGCATAACAAATTTTAGGCTGGGAGGAGGTGGATGCGCGAGCTCTCAGTACCATCAGGTTATGCATGGCGGATGAAGTTCTTTTCAATATAGTTGAAGAAACTTCAATAGCAGGTTTGTGGGGAAAACTAGAAACGTTATATATGACTAAATCATTAACCAACATACTTTATTTAAAAAGACAATTATATAGTCTTCGGATGAAGAAGGATACAAAAATTGCAGAACATCTAAATGTTTTTAATACACTTATTTGCCAATTGTCGGATATGGAAGTTAAATTTTAGGAAGAAGACAAAGCTATCACTTTGTTGTGTTCCCTCCTTGAGTCATGGGACCATTTCATTACCTCTATCAGCTTGAGCACAACTGAGTCCTTGGAATTTGATTCAATTGTGGGAGCTTTTTAGCTGAAAAAGTAAGGAAGAAGTGCAATGTTGAAACCTCTGCATCAAAAGCCATGGTAGCTAGAGGACTGTCAAAATAAAGGGGAGAAAACAAGGGGCTCTTCCAGGTCTAAATAAAAGGGTAAAAAGTGTAAGGCCAAATGTTATAACTGCAATAAAATTGGACACCTCAAGAAACACTGTTGGAAATAGACAGAGTCTGATAATTCAAAGAAGGAAGCAAATCAAGTTGATTTAGGTATGATAGACGAAGTTTTATCTGCTGAAGAATTATGTATGATAGATGAAACTTACTTGTATGTAATGTCTCTCAGAATTTTGAAAATTCGCTGTTAGACTTTGGCGCTTCTCATCACACGAGTCCACACAGAAATTGGTTTACTTCATATGACGCTGTAAATGGCAGTTCTGTGTTTATGGGTAATAATGTATCATGTCACATTGTTGGGATGGGAAATATTAGGATTAAAATGTATGATAACAAAGTTAGAACATTAACTGGTGTTAGACATGTACCTGAATTGAAGAAAAAATTGATTTCTTTGGGAGTGTTGGACTCATATGGTTATAAGTTTACCATTCAAAATGGAAGAAGAACCCTGCTAGCATAACAGATTTTAGGCTGGGAGGACGTGGATGCACGAGCTCTCAGTACCATCAAGTTATGCATGGCGGATGAAGTTTTTTCAATATAGTTGAAAAAACTTCAACAACAGGTTTGTGGGGAAAACTAGAAACGTTATATATGACCAAATCATTAACCAACATAATTTATTTAAAAAGGCAATTATATAGTCTTCGGATGAAGGAGGATACAAAAATTGTAGAACATCTAAATGTTTTAATACACTTATTTGCCAATTGTCGGATATGGAAGTTAAATTTTAGGAAGAAGACAAAGCTATCACTTTGTTGTGTTCCCTCCCTGAGTCATGGGACCATTTCATTACCTCTATCAGTTTGAGCACAACTGAGTCCTTGGAATTTGATTCAAATGTGGTAGCTTTTTAGCTGAAAAAGTAAGAAAGAAGTGCAATGTTGAAACCTCTGCATCAAAAGCCATGGTAGCCAGAGGACTGTCAAAATAAAGGGGAGAAAACAAGGGGCTCTTCCAGGTCTAAATAAAAGGGTAAAAAGTGTAAGGCCAAATGTTATAACTGCAATAAAATTGGACACCTCAAGAAACACTGTTGGAAACAGAAAGAGTCTAATAATTCAAAGAAGGAAGCAAATCAAGTTGATTTAGGTATGATAGATGAAGTTTTATCTGCTGAAGAATTATGTATGATAGATGAAACTTTACCTGTATGTAATGTCTCTCAGAATTTTGAAAATTCGCTGTTAGACTTTGGCGCTTCTCATCACATGAGTCCACACAGAAATTGGTTTACTTCATATGACACTGTAAATGGCAGTCCTGTGTTTATGGGTAATAATGTATCATGTTACACTGTTGGGATGGGAAATACCAGGATTAAAATGTATGATAACAAAGTTAGAACATTAACTGGTGTTAGACATGTACCTAAATTGAAGAAAAAATTGATTTCTTTGGGAGCATTGGACTCATATGGTTATAAGTTTACCAGTAAGAATGGAGTGCTAAAAGTCTCAAAAGGCGCCCTAGTTGTTATGAAGGCAGAAAGGTTGGAAATCTTTACAGACTCAAAGGGAGTACTTAGGTCAATGAAGTAGCGATTGTGTCAGAGAACGAAGAATAAGGTACTCGCATATGGCATCAACGATTGGGTCATATGAGCGAGAAAGGTCTTCAGGTACTGATGAACTGTAAATTATTTCCTGATTTGAAATCCTTGAAGTTGGATTTCTGTAAACATTGTATGTATGGAAAACAGTGTAAACAGAGGTTTAAAACTGGAAGTCATATTAGTAAAGAAATTTTGGACTATATTCATTATGATCTGTGGGGACCATCCCCTGTTGTATCGTATGGAGGTGCTTTATATTTCTTAAAATTTATTGATGATTTCTCCCGGAAAGTTTGGATCTTTATGTTAAAAAAGAAAGCTGATGTATTCAATGTGTTTAAACAATTTAAAGCAATGGTAGAAAAAAGAACAGACAAATCAATTAAATGTTTAAGCACTGAGAATGGTGGTGAATTTACTTCTCTAGAATTTGAACAATACTGTAAGGATGAAGAAATTGTTAGAAATAAAACTGTTGTTTATATTCTTCAACAAAATGGTGTTTCTGAACATATGAATTAGACTCTTATGGAAAGAGCCAGAAGCATGATCAACAATGGTAACCTACAAAAGGAGTTATGGGCAGAAGTAGTGTCCATTGCTTGTTAGTTAACAAATCACCTTCAGTACTAATTAATTGTAAAATTCTTGAAGAAGTTTGGTCAGGTCAGTTTTGTGATTATTCACATTTAAGGATATTGGTTGTGATGCCTATGCTCTTATTCCTAAAAATCTGTGTTCAAAATTAGATCCAAAATTGAAATGTTATGTCTTTGTTGGGTATGACTATGCGGTGAAAGGATACAGGTTGTAGGATCCTACTTCACAGAAGATAGCATTAGTAGAGATGTAGCATTTGATGAATCTTCTATTTTAAAATCAGATGTTGAAACAATTAAACAAGAACAGGTATTGCCAAATCAACAAATTTAGTTGGAAGCTAGACCTTTTTCCGAAAGTCGAAAATAAGGAGAGACTTTTGGAGGAAAAGGTGAAGAAGATGCAAAGGAAACTATTGAAGTTTCAGAACCAGCTCAACGACTAGTCACTCTAAGAGGGTCTACAAGGGAAAGGAAAACTCCCAAAAGGTATGAAGATTCAACTTCATCTTTTGCTTTGATCACTGAAGATGGGGAACCTTCTTGTTATCAGGAAGCAGTGGATGATACATATAATGAAAAATGGAAAACGACTATGGAAGAAGAAATGGATTTCTTAGCCAAGAACAATACCTGGGATCTTGTAGAATTTCCTGAAGGGAGAAGTGTTGTTGGATGAAAATGGGTCTTCAAATTGAAACAGAAAGTTGATGAAAGTATCGAAAGGTAGAAGGCGAGGCTAGTAGCAAAAGGGTATTCTCAAGTTGAAGGTATTGACTTTTATGAGATTTTTTCACCAGTTGTAAAACTTGTTTCTATTCGTACTGTGTTGGCACTAACTGCATTACTTAACCTTGAGTTAAAACAGTTAGATGTTAAAACAACTTTTCTATATGGTGATTTGGATGAAGAGATATATATGGAACAACCAGAAGGTTTTTTATAAGATCACAGCGGAAGATTAGTTTGCAAGCTTAGGAAATCATTATATGGCCTGAGGCAGTCTCCCAGGGAATGGTACAAGAAGTTTGACTCCGTCATGGTGATCCAAAACTTTATTAGAAGTGAGTATGAACATTGTGTATACTTCAAGAGTTTCAGTGGCATATTCATTATCTTAGTTTTGTATGTTGACGATATGCTTATTGCAAGCAAAAGCATGGAAGAGATCAACATGTTAAAGGCTCAGTGCTCTAGAACGTTTGATATGAGGGATCTTGGAGCAGCGAAACATATCTTAGGCATAGAGATACACAAAGATAGGAAAAGTGGTAAGCTTTGGTTATCACAGCAAAAGTATGTGGAAAGAGTACTTGAAAAGTTCGGTATGAACAGTGTGAAACCTGTTAATGTTCCATTAGCTTCCCATTTTAAGCTTTCTTCAGTTTTGAGTCCTAGAAATGATGAAGAAAAGTAGTATATGTCTTGTGTACCATATGCTAATGTTGTAGGAAACTTAATGTATGTGATGGTATCTACAAGCTTTGACATTTCACATGCAGTTGGAGTTTTTAGCAGGTTCATGGCAAATCTAGGTGAAGAACATTGGTGAGTAGTGAAATGGGCGCTTCGGTATTTAAGAGGCACAAGTGATCATTGCATCATCTATAATCGTAGTGAAAGATCAATATGCAGATATGTGGATGATGATTATGCAGGGGATTTGGAAAAATAGATATCTACTACAGGTTATGTATTTACTCTTGCAAGCGGAGCAATTAGTTGGATGTCAAAGCTTCAAGAAACAATTGCATTGTCCACTACGAAGCAGAGTATATGGCTGCTTCAGATGCCAGTGAAGAAGCAATCTGGTTAAAGGGTCTACTTGATGAGATTGGAAGGATGCAGGAGAGAGTGAATGTATTCTGTGACAGTCATAATCCTATTCACTTGGCTATAAATCCAGCTTATCACAGCAAGACCAAGCACATTGATGTAAGGTATCATTTTCCGAGACATGTGATCGATGGCGGAAAAGTAGCTCTTAAGAAGGTCCATACACAGGAGAATTGTGCAGACATAAATGAAGCCAGTTACAGTAGAGAAGCTGCGATGGTGTTTAGATTCTATTGGTTTGCAGTTGCAATGATGAATGGGCATGGGCAAGGGATTAGGAAAACTATTGTCAAGGTGGAGTTTGTTGAAATATGACAAGAAGTTATGTAATTATGAGTAAAATATTTATTAGTTACTGCAAGATAGTTTTGTAAGTTAGTAAGAGATTTATACCGAATAGAAGTTATGTAATGAAGGAGAGGCTCTTATAAAACTGGTGAATGTTCGAGAGAATGTAATTACAGAGAATCATTCTTGATTAATAAAGATCCAATCTCTTGCCCTATGGATGTTTCCTTGATATCCTGTCAAGGTTTTACCACATAAATCATCTTGTGTAAATGTGTGATTTCATTCAGTTTCCAGTCAGTTTTTTCCTCCACGCATTTTTCTTTTAGTGTTTAATCCTGTTTTATAAATTCTAGTTCAACATTATGTTGGACTATTTCTAAATCCAAAAGAAGGTTGTTCTTCAAAATTTCCCCATGCATGTTGAGCTTACCAATGACTACTCACAACTCATGTGCTTGTTTTATCATATGAATAGTGGTATGTTTCAAACGTTGAATTCATTTGGCATGCTCATTTATTTATTTTCTCCATGACTTCTTGCATTCATGATTTGTTTGGTGAATCTCACTTCTCAACCCTTCACACTCAGTACGTCTTGTATCTAAGGCTTTTTGTGAGGCATCAATTGTCGCTTCTCGTTTTTTCAATTGGATTTTTAAACTTTGAAGTCCCATCTCAGAATCAACTACCTCATCTTCCACTAAAGATGATGTTTTTGATATCAATTTGAGGCCTTCAAATTCTTCTTTTTTACTCAGAACTCTATATTTGCTATGTCAGTTACGGGGTTCTTCACTTTCATTTTGCATAACATCAAGGAGTCTACTTTTCCTTTATTGATGTTTTTCCTTTCATTCCAAAAAAAATCATCTTGAATCTCTTGGATATCCTTCAGAGGACCATTCTTCTCATTAGGGTTGTCCTCAAGGATCAATGTCCTTTTCTTGCATGAGCTTGAAGCATTAGTGCAAAGTAGGAGCAACTCTCTCATTAGCATTCAAGGATAATTCTTCTTTGTTACTCAGAACTCTATATCTGCCATGTCAATTAGAGAGTTGTCACTTTCCTTTTGCATAAGATCAAGGAGTCCCTCGAGGTAAATCTAGTTTTCCTTTCTTGATGGTTCATATTTTTCCAAACATCTTGAATCTCTTGGATATCCTCCATAAAATAAATATTTCATTAGGGTCTTCCTCACGGATCAAAGCATGATCTTGAAGCTTTAGCAGAAGTAGGAGCAACTTTCTCATTAGATTTCAAAGAACGAGTGATGAGAGACGAAATTAGGTTGGTATGCTTAATCTCCTTGTTAATATGAAATATCCTATTTTTCTATAGTTTTTCAAATTGACTCCTCGAATATCTTAGCCAAGTTCATTGATTCCTTCTTCTTCCAAGCTGCCAACAATCTGAGGTGAGATCTATAAAATATAGAAGGTTGTTTTTAATACAAGGTATATCTAGTACTGTAGCCGACCTTCACCAATTTAGGTCCAAATTCTCAATTGGCAGTCCCTTGTGTGTTGTAAATCCCTATGGAGTCCATTTTTTCTTGACCAAATGTTCAGTATATTTTTGAAAAATTCATTTTCAGCCCCCTTCTGTATTATGTCACATAGTTTACTCAAGTTAGGGACTTCTGTTTTAGACTTACGTTACTGTATTGATAAGGTAATCATCAATAATGATTTGTTTTCCATTCACATGTTTTCCCTTTGTCAATAATCTCCATGACTGAAATAACAGATCTATGTCATGAGTGACCTCGTTCTAGGATGTATATGCCACCCATCTCTTTTAATCAAATCTACTCTACCATGTGTTGCTTTGATCATCTCCCAGGGATCTCTGTCTAGTGTAACATTCCACTTAGGTTTGACTCTAAAGGCAAATGCATAGGCTTCTTGAGGCACATTTAGGAATGCTAATTAACCTTTTTGTAACCCTGTTCAATTCTCCTGCTTAAGGTGTGAGACAATCTTCTATCTCGCAAAGTATTGTGAAGGCCAGTGACATGTGAGGGATGTAATATCACATGCTCAAGAAAAAGGCAACAAACTACCTTTTCCATCTAAAAAATGGAATGAGTAGGCGAGTTGGCATGATTATAATGGTCACCACAATTAAGAATATAACTCTAGCTCTCTCTAGTGTCCTCTGGTATTCTAGAAGTAGTTTGTAATCTTCTGCATCAAGCCTAATTACCAACTTAATTCCTTGAGTAGGTATATGTCGAGCTTATTCAATGTCTTTACAAGTTAGCAACATTGGTTTACAATGGGTATAAACACTGGAGGTTTTGATATTTGTGGGAAAAGCGCAATTCCAATTTCAAGAAGCAAAAGGGTAATAAAGTGATGGAGAGCAGGGTTTCTATTGTTTAGTGGAGAGCATCATAGTTTGTATCAGAGTTGCAAAGATACTGTAATACAAATATATCAACAGAATACTCGACAGAGAAACAAAATGTCCGAAAATTCTGAGATTATGTGGATGAAGTACCTGGAGTGGTCATGGTTGACCCTCTGCGTGTAGAGTATGCTTCCATCCAAAAGTTGGCTATAAGTAGGATTTCGATGATTCCTTTTGCTTCCCAATGGCAACCATAGAAAATGATCTTTGAGCACCGTGTTGGTCCTACTCGTCAATTACGCTACCAATCTCTTAGCCTTAGCCTTCAATGTTGATTTTTCACTTTTATATGCTTATTTTAGCTGTTAGGGATTCAAATTTGCTTTCTCCGTGGTGTTACAATTGAAATGCGCTTTCCAAATCCTCACATATACTAAAGTATGCAAAATGATATTTAAACGACAGACATGGATGCTGGAATGGTCACCCATTTCTTCTCACTTTTGTATGGTGTGGATGAAGGATTTATGCTCTTTCACCCATACAATGTTATCTCATCTCCTAACTGAATAGGATGTAAATTTTTGTGAAAAATAATAAGAATAAGAAAAAGAAAAGAAAAAGAAAAAGAAAGCATGAACATGTTTGTGGAAAAAAAATGATGAGTGTTTTCTTGAGTGTTCCTTTAATAATCGGTATAGTAGACACAAGTGTACGAAGGCTTTCTTTAAAGCTGAAAAAAGTTTTCAGGCTAAAAAGGAAACTAAGGATCGTTTATCTGGGGTTCATCTCCCTTTTATCCAAGGAACTACGAACAAGATTGCGAGGATCCTAAAAAAGCATAAGGTTCCTTCAACATTTAGGTCTCTAAATACCATCCGAAGCTCCTTAAGATCTGTTAAAGACCCTGTGGACCCCAAAAAAATGAAAGGTGTTTATGTTATCCCTTGTTCTTGTGGGAATCCCTCCTTTTTATCCAAGGAACTACGAACAAGATTGCGAGGATCCTAAAGAAGCATAAGGTTCCTTCAACTTTTAGGTCTCTAAATACCATCTGAAGCTCCCTAAGATCTGTTAAAAACCCCGTGGACCCCAAAAATATGAAAGGTGTTTATGTTATCCCTTGCTCTTGTGGGACTCCCTACATTGGTGAGACTGGTCGCTCGATTAATCAAAGGATTTGTAAGCATGTAGTTGACATCAAGCATGGCAGGACCCGCTCCTCTTCTTTGATAGAACAGACAGAAAAATCTAGGCATCATATCTGCATTGAGGAAGCCCATGTCATTGCCAAGGTTAGTCATTTCCATCATCGTAAATTCAAGGAGGCCTTGGAAATCGAAAAAAGGTCCAATAATTTAAATAGAGACCATGGTTGGAATATTAGCAGAAGCTGGGTCCCTATCCTGTCCTCCTAGTTTGTTTCTGTATGCAATTTATTTTGTTTTTTAAGGTTTGACATTTCTATTTATGAATTTTTTGTTTCTATATAAGCATTTGCATTTAATGTTAATATTTTTATTTATTTTTATCTATTTTCTCACCTTTAAAAAAAATTCCCTCCTTTTTTATTGCTTTGTTTTAATTTTAGTCTCATTTAATTATTATTTTTTTAATAAGACCTTGACTCATTAATCAGGGTTTGACTCCTCTTTTTTTATATATATATTATCTGTTCCCTATCTTTGGTTGATTTGGATTGTTTGTGTTTTATTAATGTTTACTTTTTCGTTCTTTCTTTTTATATATAAATATATATATAATTCTTTACTAACTATTATAAATTATAATATTATTATTCTTTAACTAATCGTTATGGGAATATTGTTTGATCTTAATAATCATTATTAAAATATTTCTTTTCTTAAACTAGCAGTTGTAAAAATAAATAAATAAATAAAAAATAAATAATAATTTAGAGAAAAGTCTTCCGGATTAATCACATTGTAAGGATTGGGTCGATGTTTCGAACCAACTCATGTGGTCTTAGATCTAACATTATTACTCTCCACAAAGGGAATGGCCAACAAGGCTTGTCAATTTGAACAGGCAAAAGTCTTAGATCTAACATTATTACCCTCCACAAAGGGAATCACTGACAAGGCTCGTCAATTTGAACGGGAAAAAGTCTTAGATCTAACATTATTACCCTCCACAATGGGAATGGCTGACACGGCTCGTCAATTTGAACGGGCAAAAGTCTTAGATCTAACATTATTACCCTCCACAAAGGGAATGGCTGACAAGGCTCGTCAATTTGAATGGCAAAAGTCTTAGATCTAACATTATTACCCTCCACAAAGGGAATGACTGACAAGGCTCGTCAATTTGAACGGGCAAAAGTCTTAAATCTAAGAATAAATAATAATAATAATAATAATTTTACCCTCCCTTTTGATTGCTTTGTTTTAATTTTAGTATCATTTAATTATTATTTTTGTTATAAGATCTTGACTCATTAATCAGAGCTTCAAACCTATTTTTTTCTTTTTTTTTTGTACTTTGTTCCCTATATTTGGTTGACTTGGATTGTTTGTTTCTTATTAATATTTACGTTTTTCGATCTTTCTTAATTATTATTATTATTAAACTACCCATTATATTAACAGTTATATGAATAGTATTTGATCTTAATAATCATTATTAAAATATTAATTTTCATAAACTAGTCTTTATATGATCTTTTGGTCTCTACATCATCATCTATTTAAGCATGTGCCATGATCTGCATCTTCATCTGGTCCTGATGATGAACCAGACTAGCTGGTTCGAAATGCCTCACAAAATTTTCTCCTGTGTGATTTCTACCGAAAAGACTCTTCTTCATGTAATATGGATTAGAGAAGTCTGAATTCAGAAATCATCTTTCCTCTATTTTATTTTATTTTGGTGTATATATATATATATATATATAATTTACCAAAAAAAAGAAAAGAGGAAAGATGTTTGGGTTAGTTGGATTTATTTTAGGTGGCTGACCAGAGGAATGTTATTCTCTCTATTTGTGAATTTAAATTTTACTTATTACATATTTATTTTTTATGAGTTAATTGTTAATGGGATTGACAAAGTATTATCAATCTCATTATTACTTACAAATTTGCGTATTCAAAAGATTTTTTATTTTTTATTTTTTTAAATAGAAGTACAAATTTAATTCAACGTCTTACTTCAGATTACCTCTTTCATGTGTTTTCTTAACAATGTTACATAGCTAGCATTCTATGCCGCTTAGTTTAATTATTAATTATTGAACTTTGAAAGGTATGAACGAACTCCTAGATTTGAACAAGGGCTTAGTTTAAATATAGTTAATTAAAGTAAAAAAAAATAAAGATATAATAGAAATTGGTCCATTTTGCTAGAAAATTTCATGTGCAGTCACATATACCAGATGTGGATAAAGTAGTATTCATTCTATGTTTTGTACATTAAATGCTTTTATTGATTGGTATATATATATATATATATATATATATATATATATATATATATATATAACTTTTTTGCATAAATAATTTTTTAGTTAATCATACACTAAAATTGTGGAATTTATTTCATACAAATGTTTTAAAGGGTTTTTTTAATGTCATAGTTTACCTTTTAGACTTTTTATAATTGAATTTGTTTAGAATCCTGCATTTTTTTTTGTTGTGAATTTTGTTTTATAGGTTTTTTTGATATGGAATTGTGAATTTTGTTATATATATATATATATATGTCCTTTAGTAAAAAAATACAAGTGAGGTTGACCAGTATTTGTAAAGTTAGGAACTTTACATAGAAATTAAGTTTTAGATATTAGACAGTTGACATCTCTACACAATAAGAAGCACCAAAAGAACGATGTATATGTCTAGCTTAGTAAAGCATATATCTACTTACTATAATTTATTTGCAAAATGCACACAAATACTATGGTTCTAGGTTATGATGCTACAAATTCATTTTGTTTTTTAAAAGTGTGATTAGAGCTTTCAAAAATGAGTTTTCTATGAGCTCAGATGAGTTACAATATATACTTTTGCGTTCGGCAAAATTATAATTATAATTATATTAGAATTGATATAAAAATTAATATAAATTTATTTAATATATATTAAAAAAAGATATATAAATGCCCACGGGGCTTTGGATTGACGGTGACTGGGTGCGCTGTTAAGGCACTCCTTGTGATAGGTCACTGGTTCAATTCCCCGTGGGTACTTAGTTTAGTCTTAACCTAGAAAAAAAAAAAAAAAGATATATAAATATATTGATATTTAAGAAATCAAGTTCACATCGATTTCTATAGGTATGTTTATATATATGTTGATATTTAAGAAATCAAATTTTTGTTGGCATGTTTATATAGAGAGTAATGTTTGATGTTTTTTAATAATTTTGTTTATTTTAATAATTAATTTAATTTAATTACTATAATGTACATGTGTGACGTTAACTATTATTTGTAAAGTTATGAACTTTATATAGAAAGTATTAAGTAAATATTAGATATTAGACAATTGACATCTCTACACTATAAGAAGCACCAAAAGGACATTGTATATGTTCATATTAGTAAAACAAATATGTACTTAGCATAATTTGTGTGCAAAATACACATAAATACTAATGACATATGATTCTAGGTTATGATGCTACAAATTCATTTTGTTTTTAAAAAATGTGATTAGAGCTTTCAATAATGAGTTCTCTATGGGCTAAAGGTATTACAATATACATTTGGATTACAGCATATACTTTTGTGTTTGGCAAAAATATAATTATAATTATAATTATGATTATGATTATAATTATAACTATATTAGAATTGATATAAAAATTAATATAAAGTTATTTAATATATATAGTAAAAAAGATATATAAATATGTTGATATTTAAGAAATCAAATTCATATGGATCTTTATTGGTATGTTTATATATATCTTGATATTTAAACAATCAAATTCACATGGATTTTTGTTTGTATATTTATATAGAGAATAGTGTTTGATGTTTTCAAGTAACTTTTTTTATTTGAATAATTAATTTAATTTAATTATTATAATATTATTTTATAGAATATATATTATAATTTTTTAATATTAAAATACATTTTTTATATAGTAAAATAATTAAAATATTATATTTCTATTTATTTTATTTTAAAAATCTGATTTAGTGATGTAGGAGCATTCAACTCAAATCATTATTGTCTTCTAGTAGACATAGGGGGTCTTGTGTTTCAAGGAAGTTGGTTTCCTAAGCATTAATTAATGTAATTATTTAATGTTTTGAGTGATTTTAATGAGAATAGGAATTAATTGAATATTATGAGGTATAATTGTAAATATTCTCGAATGTAGGAGAACATGAGAGATTTATGATAGTTGAGTGATGAGAGGATTGAGAATTGATTGTAAATATTAGATTAGGAGTTAGTTCATGATTTTGTGGATTTGAGAGAATCCTTAGGGATAAGGAAGAGATTTTAGGATTTTGTTGAAGAATCTATGAATCTAAACCAGGAATTGGTTTTAGAATCCCTTTGTATAAATGTAAGCCAAAAAGGCATAGATAGAGGTTGGAGAGGTTGAATAGGTTAGATAGATAGCAGATTGGAGTGTGATTGTAAGCTTACGGGTAGCTTGTAAATCAGAGACCACTGACATTAGAATATCAGGCCGAAGATAGAGAAACTGTGTAATTATTTGGTTATCAATACAGAGGTTTAATTCCAAGCCCATACAAATGTGTG